>CM027581.2:11926165-13126165 GCA_015852605.2 Populus deltoides | reverse complement strand
ATTATTTTTTTACGCTGTAGAAAAAAATTAGCTTGCCTTCAGTGAAACGTGGGCTCTCCATGTAGTTTAGCATGCAAATATAAATATACAATTTATCTAGCAATTAATCCAAAAGCAAAAAAAGAAAGAAAATAAAGGGTTTCGTGGTAGTTTGATGGAGGGGCGGAACTTGGAAACCTTTTCAGAGGCGGCACGATTAGAAAAATTTTGGAGGAATTATTATAATGGATGGATTTAGCCATTTTGGTGGAGGAGGAGGAGGTGGAGGGATCCAGTGCGGTAACTGAGATTGGAGGAGTTGGTTAGGTGGGTGTTGATGAGTGGAGGGAGTCGAGATCCGTGGGGTCCAGAAGGTGTCCACGTGGTAAGATAAATGACAAAGGCGCTGAAAAATAAAATAAAATAAAAGGGTGATCTTTGCCTCCATCCCAAAGTTTTCCAAGTGGAAACAGCCTTTACTACCTCATCAAGACTCAAAAGTGGAAGGAAGGGAACGGAGGATCACCGTTTAGAAAGAATAAAAAAGCAAAAACCAAAGCCCTTTGCTTGCTCATCTGGCTAGTTTGTATAGATTCTTGTTGATGCTAAAAAGCTAGTTGCATAGGATGTCTTTGTAAAATTATTTGAAAATAAAATTCAATTTTTATTATTTATTTTTCGGTATTGCAATTTTAATTAGTATAAATATTGATTGAGAATATTTTTTTATTATTGAATAAAAAAGACACATTCATACAAATACATGGTATTGTTAATTTTTGGAGGGTTACCATTTGTACATGCATGAAGACCAAAAAAACTCAGCAGGCTAAAATTATTTGGACTAAAAGGTGTAATATTAACTAAATTTAATTTTAATTATAATTTGCATCCTGAATGTTTTTTAATCATTATTATGCAATTAACATTTATTTTCAGTTTAGTTTGTCTTAATTTCAAAATGATTTTTCCTACAAGGGGAGGCCCTTGTAAAAAACACATGTTAGCCTCTCAAGATTATTATTGCCTAACCAAAGAAAAAGATAAAAGGATGCAAAACTTTTAAGCGGAACAATGTTTTTTTGTCATAACAGTACTGATCCTCCGTCCCCTTCCTTTCCCTCTTCCTTTGTTTGGTGGGGTAGACGTGAGAAAGGGACGGCATGCTTTTAAGCGGACTACACTGAGTCTTGGGACGACCATACCACCCCCCGCCCTTCTATTTAAACCGTATTCTCTTGCTCCTCTAATTACCTCCTCCTCTGTTTCTTTCTCAAATTTGGTAATGCTATCAATACGATCTCTTTCTAATCTCACTTCAGACATTGCTGATTTTTTTCTCTCTAATTAATCATTCCTTTAAGAGCACGAAAACCGATTCTGCCACAAAAACACCAAGGCATCACCAGTTCTATTTAAGAGCACACTACAACACCAAGTTCTGCCACAAAAACACCAAGTTCTGCTACTACAGCACCAAGACACCAAGTTCTACTGCTACAACACCAAGTTCTGTCACAAAAACACCAAGACACCAAGTTCTACTGCTACAACACCAAGTTCTGCCACAAAAACACCAAGTTCTGCTACTACAACACCAAGTTGTGCCACAAATACACCAAGACACCAAGTTCTGCCACAAAAACACCAAGTTCTGCTACTACAACATCAAGACACCAAGTTCTACTGCTACAACACCAAGTTCTGCTACTACAACATCAAGACACAAAGTTCTGCCACAAAAACACCAAGTTCTGCTACTACAGCACCAAGACACCAAGTTCTACTGCTACAACACCAAGTTCTGCCACAAAAACACCAAGTTCTACTACTACAACACCAAGTTCTGCCACAAAAACACCAAGACAGCAAGTTCTGCTACTACAGCACCAAGACATCACGTTCTACTGCTACAACACCAAGTTCTGCCACAAAAACACCAAGTTCTGCTGCTACAGCACCAAGACACCAAGTTCTACTGCTACAACACCAAGTTCTGCCACAAAAACACCAAGTTCTACTACTACAACACCAAGTTCTGCCACAAAAACACCAAGACACCAAGTTCTGCCACAAAAACACCAAGTTCTGCTACTACAGCACCAAGACACCACGTTCTCCTGCTACAACACCAAGTTCTGCCATAAAAACACCAAGTTCTGCTACTACAGCACCAAGACACCAAGTTCTACTGCTACAACACCAAGTTCTACCACAAAAACACCAAGTTCTGCCACAAAAACACCAAGACACCAAGTTCTGCCACAAAAACACCAAGTTCTGCTACTACAACACCAAGACACCAAGTTCTACTGCTACAACACCAAGTTCTGCCACAAAAACACCAAGACATCAAGTTCTGCTACTACAACACCAAGACACCAAGTTCTGCCACAAAAACACCAAGTTCTGCCACAAAAACACCAAGTTCTGCCACAAAAACACCAAGGCAGTTCTATTTAAGAGCACACAAACTTTCTCCTTGTTATACACATTTACATCTCCTTATTCACAAAATTAAGCATCCACTCTTGCTCTGCTAACTAGTCTTCTCCTCAAATTTGGTAATATTATCAATGCGATCTCTTTCTAATCTGACTTGAGACATTACTGCTTTTATTTTCTTCTAATCAACCATTCCTTTTTGTAGTTTTAAGCCATGGATGGTTACAGCCCACACCCCCCTGCACAAGACTCGGCCACAGAAGGCTACTCCCCAGCTGCTAAAGGAGGACTTGCTGGTGTCCTCGTCATGCTCCTTACTATCGTCGTTTATGTATTCTTCAGGCGCCGAAACTGCTCCGTGAGATTTGAAGTGGATGTTGAAATGCCAGAAAGGAACGTCCATGCTGGAGGTGGACGTTGAAATGCAGAAAGGAGCGTCCATGCTGGGAAAGAAGGAGGTAGCATGTAATAAAAAGTTGAAGGTGATTACGATTCATACAATGAGATTCTTCTAATCTTTCAATACTAATGTTTTCGTATTAATTGCAGGTCTTCTTCTTCGCCGTGGTAGCAATCCATTCAGTACTCGGGCGCCTCCACAGTTGGTTTTTAGTTATATCTACTGTATTGTTGCAGATAAATATTTGGTCTATTTTCTCATTTGAGATCAGACCATTTTACTTTGTACTTTATATATAAATAAATGATGGTGTGAATTTTGTGTTGGAGTTAAACTAATATTTTTAATTAAAATCGTCATAACAGATAAGGAATTATGGGCTTTTCTATCCTTGGAGTGGCGTTGCCACTGCGGTTGCGTTGGCATCTGTGATCGCTTGAGCCTGTTGGAGTTGTCGCTTTTCGTGTTCTTTTTTTTTTTCCTGATCCTGGCAGCTGTATCATGTGGTTTGATTTTTCTATTATCAGTTTGATTTATATAAATGGTGTGAATTTTGTGTTTGAATTAAACTAATATCTTCAATTAAAATCGTCAAAGCAGAAGAGGAATTGTGGGTTTTTTCTTTAATTCATTTTAGTGGGTTTTTCTATTATCAATTTGATTTGTTGCGTTCTTGGTTACCGCCGGCAAAAGGTACTAGGACTTGACCAATTAGGATAGAATATACTAGGGGATTGGAAAGAAAAATGGCTCGTTTTTCTTTTTCCCGCTACTGAAGACAGAGTTGTGAGCTGTTTGTTATTCTTCCAAAAGATGCAATAAACAGTGAAAGGACGAAGCTGATGGCTTGTCTTTGTAAAGTAACGACAGACCAAGCGTACTAGGTACGGTATCTGTATCAAACCCAGGTATCTGGATCTAACATTTATGCCAGTAATAAATGATGCATTGTATATTTTTATCTGGATTTTGTCTATTTTAATGGCTAAAAAATTAAAAATTTATTTTGTAACTTGTTTTTTATTCAAAACACAAATTCATCTATAATTTTTTTTAAAAAAAAAAACATCTCAAACTCAAAATCAATTCAAAATAAAAAATCAATGTAAGTTTAGATTTGTTTATTCACGATCATTTAAGATATAAAAATATATAATATGTAATTTTCTTATCAAATTAAATAAAATTTTTAGTAAAAGAAATAAATAAAATTATTTTGAATTTTTTTGGATCCAATCAAGCTCTAAAATTTAGCTTTTTTTACTGGCGGCGTGGACCTGGACTGTTGCGTTGGCTTCCGTGATCGCTTGACTCTGTCGGAGTTGTCGCTTTTCGTGTTCTTTTTTTCCCCGCTCCTGGCAGCTGGATCGTTTCATTGTTACCGGCTATGCCGTGGTTTGGTGGTTATGTTGGTAACTGGTTCAATGGCTATGTTGGTGGTGGGCGTGCCATGGCGGAATTGCGCTGGGCAGTTGGGTTTTTTTTTTAGAGGGAGATGAGAATTGCCAGGGGAGATGGGTTGCGGTGGCGGTCCGTGGGTTCTGGCTTTGTTGAGTACAGAGGCATTAATCTTTTATTACAAAGAAAAAAAATAGCGACCGCGACCTGGAGGAAGGGAGAGACAGAAGGAGATTAAAATTATCGACCTTGACCGGTAATTTTCTTTGATTTTCTTAAATGTATCTTTGAATTAATTGTATATTATTACCTATAGTGATTGGTTGATTGGTCCTCCCCAGTGGAGGAGTGTTGTGTTGCAGTGATGGGGCATGCTAATATCTTTGTTTTAATAACTGATTGGTTGAATGAAATGAATTGGCAGAGTATGGAAAGGAGCAGGACATGGGAATCGAAGCATTGGAAGCCATGCTTATGGATGATGAGTTTAGAGATGCTCCTCCCTTTCTTTCTTTTTGATATTTTCAAAGTAAACAAACCAGTGATATGCAATGGCAGAAATTCATTCTAGCGAGAGTGGCCTTAATACTTGTAACCGTCGCTTCAAGATATCAATATCTTCACAGGTTAGGTTGGCTGGCTGTTCGATCATCATGGTGCTGTGTTTTTTCTCTTTCCCGGAGTTTGGTCATGTTCTTATGCTATGCTCCTTTAGTTGTGCTGTTTTGGATTCTTAGCTCGATCAGTTTTGTTTTCAGTGGGAAAAGGAGGTGAACAGGTAGCTGTGATTTCTATCTAGATCTATATATGGTTTGCTGTGTATGCTCATTCTCCCAAAATTATTATTTTTCCTGCTAAAGTTCGCCATGGAAATCGATTCCAACATGGCATCATAATTGATAGCAGCCAGCAAAACTTTGACCTAACACGTTTTATTTTCTAACAAGATCGATAATTTTGTCATTAAGTTTAAAAGTTTCAATCTTTTATATTTGGTTAAGCTGTCATCGTGATTGCCTTGTAATTATGTGGCTTTTTTTTCCCAACAGAAAAGATCGCAAATAAGATCTGTGGCTGCTGTTGCCCGGGGGCATCCATTCCTTTTCTTTTCTTTCCGAGATTTAGCTGGTTGATGGAGATCGCAGGTGCAGGCACTTCTTCTATGTTCAAGATAGATCACAACTTTTTTTCCCCCAGGAACTATCTTCCCTTGCTCCTTTCATTTATCACCATGAATAACATTACCTATCTTTTGCAGGGAAACTGAAGCTGCTGGAGGACTGCTCTGCCACTCCAGATCCAGATTGTGGATGCAGCCGTGGTCTTCATCAACTTTTTGATTGCTACTGTTATAGAGATGGATCAAACCAGTTAATTTTTGTGACAAGGATCATGTAGGTTTACTTTGGATCCAGGCAACCTCTTGGTTTTTCTGTGTATGAGACATGTAATTGCTTTAAAGGATTTGAAGCAACTCATAAAACTGATTTGTTTTTTCGCTTTTTGATTTTGATGCGAGGAGCTGTATTTGGTAGTTTAAGACATGATTGAAATGCATGTCAGGTCGATCTCCTAAAGCAACAATCACCGGTCAATGCATGCCTATCCACAATGCAGTTGGCGCCGCGATCCACTTATCCAGTCCCGTTGTGCCAGCATGTTCTAACCTTATGAAAACGATAGTTTTTTTTTCGGTTCTTTTTTGAATAAAATTAGTGAAGATAGACTGTTGTCAATTTTCCATCTCAAGAAATTAAGAAATATTATTGTCCAAGTAAAATGCTAGAAAACTCGAGTTCCTTCAAGTCATCTCTATGTTCTTTAACAAATTATGGTGACAGTTTCACTTCAAACCCTAATTGCAATTGAAATTGCCAAGTGATGGATCAGAAATACTTTGTTCTAAAAATGTTTCCTTCTCTTGAAGGCCCACAATCGCAAGGGCTAAGATAACAGAGAAACTTAGCGAGAAGTCAAGGCCCAAAACAATGAGACCAGATAGAGATTTCAGACGAAGCATGCAAAACATAGTGTATTATACAGTTTATACCTGACCTTACTCTTTTGAGTTTGATTACGCGTCAAGCTCAAGTAATTATAAGCAAATGAGATCTAAAAATAAAAAAAAAATGGTATAAGGTATAATTCCTAAATCAATTTAATAATTAAAAATAAAATTAAAAAAGAAACTAAATAAAAAAGGATGGGTTGTCAAAAGATGAATTAATAAAAAGAAAAAAAATAAACAAATGAAAGAAAGAAAACACAAAACACTATATTAACAAATAATTTTTTATGAAGGTAACTACAGCTGTGCTTCGGCGCCATGACAAATGCAATTCTGGAGATCTTGTGCCATCTTCCCAGCATCTTTGGTGAAGAAATTTACTAATTAATGCACAGAAAATGACAATAAAAACTCCAATATTATTTTCAAAGCTCTTAAAAGAAAAACAAAATTGAAATACTAGGGCATATAAAGAGAGTTTTATGTTAAGTGTGGAGGGCAAAGGAAGCCTAACTGGGAGGAGGGAGGAGAGAGGGGGGAAAAAAAGGCTGGGAGGGGGGGACCAGAGATAAAGGAGAAAAAAGGCCCAACCAAGCCCAATAAAGGAGGAAAATAAAAGGGCAACCAATCCAAACCAAAAAGCCCATTGATTCATTTTGTGTGAGCATTGTCGAACAAGGTTGAAGGCATGTTTAGGATCACTACAAGTTATCATTGTGACACAGACATCTAACTAAATGTCTTGTTTCATAAGTTAATTTGGTGGACATCTCTGTAAACAATTATTACAAGAAAAATTGAATAATATATTTATACTCAAAATGATTTTTTTCTAATTTAGATATCAAAGAATCACTAAATTAAAACAAAAGGTTGAATCTCTCCCCGGCCTGACCAAGTCATTCAGTCGCTGATGTTTCCAAGAAACGGGGCTCAATACGTGCAATTCGAGTGTTTTGACGACAAAGGAATATTATCGTCGTGGGGGCAGTCATTTGTGTTGTCTGTGTAAAAGTGCAAAACAGGCATAAAACAATTAACGATTCTTATTTTAAATGGGAGTAAATGATTATGAAGATATGATTGAGCTTTGTTCAGACTATCTTGTGGGGCGGTAGATTTTGTTTTTTTTTTTTCTAATTTTTAAAAAATAATTGTTTGATTATTAAAATAATTTATGCTTTTTATACTAAATTTCGTTTTAAATCTTAATTTTTTAGTGCTAAGATACTATATTTTTCATTCATGAATACATTTTTATTTATTTATTTTACATTGATAAATTCATGTCATAGTTTTTTTTAACAAAACATTTATTTTTTAAAACTTAGATTTTTTAAAATTCCATTTAAAAGTGATTTTCTTAAATTTATTTTCTTAAAATCACATTCACAATAGTACAATGTTAAATGCACACTTAATAGGGAAAAAAAAAAAAAAGGAAACGGGGGCCAAAAATTAAAATATTGCGTTTTGGTGTTTTTTAAATTCAATCCTCGCAAAAGTCTTACTTTTAAACTTTTGATGTAAAAAAGAAACACGGTCTTGCAAACTTCTTCTTCGAATGTGTAATTTTTTTTTCTTAAAATTTAAATGTATGTTTTAGATATACATATAAATTAAGAAGGAGGGTTTTTTTAGCTTGAAAAAAGAAGAAAAATATAAATTAAGGATCTGATTGAGTGTGTATTTTTAAAATCATGCATATTGTTTTTTTCTATTTTCAAAAATCTATCAACAAGTCTAACAAACCTCAACTTGGCAATTTTATGTAAGCTATAGTTAATTAAGTTAACAAAAATTAAAATTAAAAAAAGGAAAGCATTTTAATAATTTATGCGTGATGAGATGATGAAACAAGGCCTCCAATTCATTGATATCTCACATGTGAGTGTTTTGTCTGTCTGTAAGAGGGTTTTTTGAGTCATTTTTTTGTGCTTATAGTATTTTACTAGAGAGGTTTTTGTAAGTTTAGATGTGCAAAATTAGGTTAGATAAGGGTTTACGTTGATACATGGGTTCAGATAACCTGAACCAAGATTGATTCCACTCCATTACAGAGATAACAAAGCAATAAAATATAATATACTGCTTCCCATACAAAGAAAGAGATAAATAGGATGATGTCCTTGAGAATAGAGCGAGAAGAAGATCTTTGAACCAGATCAGAGAGATAGAGCGAGAGAGCGGCGAGCGGGGAGAGAGAGAGAGAGAGGTGTGTCTTTGTGTTGTGTGATTTAAAGCAGAGGCGGCGAAGAATTTACTGATCTTGATCTTGAAATTGATATGGTACAAAAGCAAGCAACCACTCTCTCTCTCTCTCTCTCTCTCTCTCTCTCTTCTTTTCTTCTCTCTCTACAACTCTACTCTGAACCCTCTTTATTTATATTTTTTTTCCTTGCTAATCCCATAGCCAAAGAAGCTTTTCTCTCTCTTTCTGACGCCATATTTCTTTCAAAAAATAATCACTTTTCACTCTCTGAGCCCCAAGTTCTGGTTTTTCTTGTTTCTTAATCATTATTTTCCTCTAATTTATAAGATACTTTTAGATTCAAAGAATAAGGCAAAATAGGCCAACCCGAAGAGAAGGAAGAAATATTAAGGTATGGGTTATTTTTGTATTTTAAAAAATAAATTTATTTCTTTATTTTAATTTTTTTTCTATTTTCATATCATTTTAACATATTGATATCAAAAATAATTTTTTAAAAATAAAAAAAATATCATTTTAATATATTTTCAAATAAAATATATTTTAAAAAACAAGCAATTCTATATTTTCAGATATCTTTAAAACCTCTTAAGAATGTTTTTTTTTTAATATATGCTCAGTGCAGTTTAACCTCCTTATCATAATACCATTTTATTTTAGCCTTTTACAATTGTTAACAAAGTATTAACACTGACATCAATGATGTTACATGATGAAATAATTTAGATTTGTAAGAGAAAACAACTTTCAAGGTTTTTTTTTAATACTTTTGAATTACTAATATTAAAAATAAATTCTTTTTTTAAAAAAAATATATTATTTTAATATACCAAATAACTAATCTATAAAGTCATTAATTCAATAATCCTCCGTCTAATCTCATTAAAAAAACACCAATACCGAGAAATTAAATGTTCTATAGTACCTTCGCGCCATTTCCACTCCTTTTCAGTTATTTTGCTTCATTTTCTAGCCGGCCAAACAGATATCAAAAAAGCAGATAGAAGCAGCGCAAATCTCGATTCCTTCGTAAATGTGTGTGTAAAGGAGAGGAATATAATAAAATAATATTTGTTCGTTGGTTATGGCTTTGAGTAGGAGAGAGAATGGCTTGCACTGTAATCCTCCCCTCTCTCTCTCCCCCAATCCCACAAAACATCTTAACTTTAGCTTCGTAGAAAATGTTGGCAAGTGAATTTTATAAAGCCAGATTGTATCTGTGAGAAAAAGAAATCACCCCTCTCTCTGCAATATCCAAGACACCATTAAAGACATTTCATGGCGCACTACAGCAGTGAAATAACTATTTTATCCTTAAAACGTAAAACATTTGTTTTGCCTGATGAGAGTGACAGGGTCCTTTTATTTTTAAATGAACAGAAAAAATATTACAATTCCTTTTTAAAATAATAAAAAAAATGTCTGGCCTGCAGGGTGGTTTCAGTTTTTTTATTTTTTATTTTGAATAAACAAAGAGATTACTTAAATGCTCTTTAAGTTTAAAAAAAAAAACAAATTTCTTCTATGAAGGGTTATTTTTTACCTTTCAAGTTTTTTTTGTTTGTTTGTTAAATTGTTGAAGGTATTATGGTAATTTCATACAATTTAGTTAATATTAAGATTCAAAAAGCTATTAGCTTGCGTGTGAACACCAAAATCTAAATTATATATTGATCTTCTTGGTTTTTTATATTTATACCCTGGCTCCTTTTCTTTTAATTTTTAGTTTTTATTCTTGATTTTTTTATAAAAATTTTATTTTCTTTTGATTTGGAACTCAATTCAAATTTACATATATTATACTTTTAGATTTGGTCCTTATTTTTTTTATTTTTAATTTTTTCATCGGTTTTTTTATAAAAATTTTAATGATTTTCAATCTTATTATTCAATCAAGTTTATGTTGTGTTATTATTCTAAGTTTAGTCCTCATTCTTTTAAGTGTTTTTTTGTTGGAGTTATTTTTCTTTTACATTTAACCCTCCAATAAAAAATTTATCATTTTTTCTTTTAATTTCTTAGTTTTTTTTTATAAAAGTTTTATCTCTTTTCAATTTAGTCTTTTAATTATAATTTGTCATTTTCTTTTTTATTCTTATTCATTTAATTTCTAATTTTTCCCTTTAATTTTTTTATAAAAGTTCTATTAATTTATAATTTTATTATTCAATCTAAGGGGTTATGATGAGTTATAAAAATAACTTTACCAATAAATAACTATATTAATAAAAAAAATATTGTGCATTCAAGCTCACCTAACATTCAGTCCCTTTTAGTTTCCTCAAAATATGTGTGTAAGAACCTGAAAGACAAAGTATTGTCCAGAATAAAACAAAAAGTAAATCGAGAATAAAACAAAAGTTCAAAAACCCTTTTAATCAAAAGCGTGCTCCGTGTCTCTTCGATCTGAGACTCTTTTCTATTATTAATGTACCCATCTCCACATTCACAAACCATATATTATTACAAAATAAACTAAAATTTTTTGTCACTGTTCATCAAGACAAATTACAATAAATTAAAACATTGTAAAAACAAATTTGCTCTTGCCAAAAAAAAAAAAACTAACTAAACATATAAGTGAGGGTATGTTTGTCTTTTTCACATGATACATTTATCTTCAAATAGTCAGGTCCAGATTTTTTAAATTTAAATTATTATATCAAGTTTAATTAAAATGCTAAAAAAATTTAATGGTTTATGTTGCTATCTATTTTTGAGTTCTCACAAAAAAAAAAGAGAGAAAATACAAAAAAATAAAAAGATAATATTTGGAAGAAATCCAAAAAATAATAGCTGTGAGAAGAGAATGTCAGAGGGCCTAGAAAATAGCTAAAAATTGGTTAAAAAGGTTCAAAATATAAAAAATTAAAATTTCACAGTATATTTTGACTTATGAGAGCCTTGTTAATAAAGAAAATTCAACTTGAAAAAGAAAAGTTCAAAATCAGATGTTCAATGACTTGCTTAAATTTTATATAAGATTTAATTGAATTTATAGAGGGTTTAATTGCAAGAAAAACTGATTTTAAGTCAATTTTGACTTTAATTGGAAAAAATTAAAGTTTAGGGGTCAAATTATAATTTTTAAAAGTTGATTTGGTCAAATCAGGGGTTTAATTGCATTAATATTTAAGTTTGATGGTCAACTATAGACTTGATTGAAGAAATCCGAAACCAAGAATCAAACTATAAAATACAGGTAAATAAAGGAACTGGAATTGACCGAATCAGGGGCTCAATTGAAGAAATTAAAAGTTTATTGATCAATTAAGTGCCAAATCATATAAATCCAAAACTAAAGACTAAAGGGAAAAGGACGTTGAAATCTGGGGATTGAATTGAAGTTTGCCAGGGGTAAAATTGAATAAAATTGAAAGTCGTCAATTTTATAGACATATGGGAACATTCAGACAATATTAACGTTCGAGTTGGATGAAAGGTCCACATCACAAAATATCATGAGGCACTATGGATGCATTAGTAACTCGAAAACATAAGGGTCTGGATCAACAGAATTACAACAGTGTAGGGGCCAAAAAAGTTGTTTATGTTATAATTATATAATTTTGTTTTGAATTTTATTTTTCTCATGTATTAAGAAGTTTCAATTTTTATTTGTTTTGAAAATGACAAAAAGATGTAATTGTCCTTTGGTTGAATGATTGTTTTCTCGTTAGAGGGTAATGCTGTGCTGCAATTTGATTAACATGTTTGTGTAAAAATAAAATTTACCAAAAATAAAAAAGAAATGAACTGTAAAGAAAAAGCAGGTAACAAATTGGAGAGGAGTTCTAAGGCTGTCTCTGTCACCCGCTCGAACATGGAGTTGGATTCGGTCACCACACCTCATGTTATTTTTAAATATACTATTGCTTTTAAATATGCCACCGAGCGTTGTCTTGTTATGTAGAATTCTGTTATCTAGTCAGCCACTCTCTATGACTAACGCGATGATGATAATGATGAGAAATGAGAATTGAACAGTGTAAATGCAATTTTATCCATGTTGATTAAAACTACTGATTATGTTTGTTTTTTTTATTTTAAAAAAATTTAATTTTTTTTTATTTTTTATTTTACTTTAAATTAATATATTTTTAATATTTTTAAATAATTTTGATATTCGATATTAAAAATAATTTTTACAAAATAAAAAAATACTATCTTATTATATTTATTTTTTAAAATTACTTTAATTGCTAACATGCCACCAAATTGTACGTGTGATGTCATTCTCCATGGATAGTCACCTATCCATCACGCTCCATATAACGCGTGACACTCACCCTACTTCTATATACATTAAATAGCTGATAGCCATCATCGCCATAATCACAAACCGCAAAGTTTGTGCAATCTAATTACCTCCTCCTCTGTTTCTGTCTCTATTTGGTAATTTTATCAATACTATCTCTTCCTAATCTCACTTTGAGCATTACTCGTTGTTTTCTAATTATTCTCTTTGTAGTTTTGAGCCATGAATGATGCCAGCTTCTCCCCCCCTGCACCAGAATCGGCCAGCGGAGGCTACTCACTAGCTGCTAAAGGAGGAGGAGGTGGTCTCATCTCGCTCCTCCTTTGTATCTTAATTTATATACTCAAGAGACGCGGCTGCACCGGTAGATGTGAGTTTGAAGTTCGTGGTGATCCCGAGGCGCTTGAGGAGGGACTCTGACAACCTCATGCATTTCCATGCTAGGTAACAACCAGGTACCATGAAATAAGAAGCTGAACCCGATTAAGATTCTTACAAATAAGGTTCTTAAAATCTTCCAATATTGTTTCCGTATTAATTGCAGGTCTTTCTCTTCGTCAAGGTAGCAATCCATGAAGCACTCGTGGACATTGCGTTTGTTAATTCTCTGTTTTATGCTACTGTAGCAGCATGGCTAATTTGCCTAGACTGTTGGTTTTTGGCGGCATCTGCTCTATTGCTGCAGATACATATCTGATCTGTTTTCTTATAATAGAAATTTCAAGATCGGACCATTTTAATTTGTACTTTATATATATATGTGCGCGCGCGCGCGCGTGTGATTGTGTGAATTTTGTGTTGGAGTTAAACTAATATCTTCAATTAAAATCGTCAAAGCAGATAAGGAATTGTGGGCTTTTTCGTTAATTATTATTTTTTTTTTGACTTGACTTGGAGTGGGTTTTTCTATTATCAATTTACTGCGTTGCCACCGTTTTAATACTTTTTTTTTCGTTTAATTTCTTTTTATAGATTCTTTTTAACGAAAAGAAGGTCGTCCATAAAATAATCACTCACCACAGCAGTCACAGCCATACTCTTTAAATCGATCGTAGATCCCACTCCATGTCAAATTTGGATGAATTGATATTTGCCAGAAATTTATAGATAAAAAATTAATCATAGTTAGAAAAGAAATTAATATTCTTAACACACCTTATCTGAAATAAAGTACTTTATAATTTAATGTAATTTAAAATTTTAAAATATTAGTCAAATTCTTAATTTAATAACTCAATTATTAAATTCTAAAATACATGTAGAAACATATTTTTATATTTTCACAGGAATTATATTTTCACAAAAAATACAACATGATTTTATTTTTTCTTAAAATAATTCACCATATACAAATTAAAACACTTAATTTTTTCCTTCTTTTTATTATTTTTGTCTTTTTTTTTTAATTTTAACATTAAAAGAAAACATACATAAAAGAAAATACAAACACACAAACTAACATCACTTTTTTACCATGCTCAACTCCCACGTCATTTTTACATGTTTCAAAATAACAAAAATTTAAAATGTATCAAATACAATTCAAAAATTACAAAACAAGCCCTCAGAAATTGCAGGATCAGTGGAAAGCCATCTGGAATCCGCCAAATAGTTGCGGCGCGTCTTCTCCACGCGCCACCACCACTAGCGACGAGCGGGTTCATGCGCCGCGGCAGGCAATGCCTGGAAATGGGTGGATCTGGCCTGCTTTCTTCTTCTCTTCCCTTCTCTGTCGGCTGTGAGGACCGTCGTTACCTGCAACAAAAGAAAAGACGCAACAACAAGTTTTGATCCCCTGTCCTTCTCGGTTTTTAGATCTGCTTCCCCACACAGATCTGTTTTTTTTTCTTGTGGCTTCGCCTTCTTCTCTATTTCAGGCGGCCGACTTTGATGTCAGGGCGTCTGGCTTGTGGTCGGCGGATTCTGCCGTGCTTTGATTTCTGGCGGTGGCCTTGGCGATACTGGAGCTGACGGTGGCGCTGGGGTGTTGCTGTGGCGCTGATGGAGCGGTGAGACTGAGAGAAGACTGGGAAGAAGACAACGGGGGCTGCCGCTGTGTTCGGCCTGAGGAAGAAAGGAACCGCTATAGGGCTGGTCTCCTGTGCCAGTGGGCGGCGGGTCTGGTTTGGCAAAGAGAGGGAGACCGTCTGTGTGGCTTTTTGGGAGAGTCCCGCGGGGGAAGGAGAGCTCTGGTTTTTTCAAAGGGAGGGGTGGCCAACTGGTTTCGAGAGGAAAAAAGAAAAAAAAAAGATGGGAGCGACAACTTCCATGTAGATGAGTTAAGTTTAGGGTTTATTTGTGTTCCCCCCTTTTCAAAATCCTTCGAATTCTCTCCCTTCTCACAATTTTTTTTTCACTGTAGACTGATATTTACAAGAGAAGGGTGACTTGGCCACAATCACATTAGTCCCTCAACTCTTTGTTTTTTTTTGAATTTATTTTTAAAATAAACAAAACCAACATCAACTCAATAAAAAAAATAAGTGGTTGTAAAATTAATAAGTTAAACGTGTTCAAAACACATTTAAAAATTTAAATTTTCTTGAGAAAATGTTGAAAATGCTAAAAACAATGCAAATATATCAAAAATATAATTTTTAGGTTTTTTATTGTTTTTTTGCTATTTTTGTTTCTTTTAAAAAAATTTATCAAAATATAAATCCAAAATTGGACAGCAACAAATTTATGGATATCTGAAATGAAGTTGGCCAGGCCTTTCTCCAAACTCCACACATCGCCCCTATGGCATATCGTATAGAAAATCCCTGAAAAACTTGGATGGTTAACAGAGTGGAGAATATTCATGAATTTGACCACAATGATAAAAGGAATAGCTAGAATCTTGAAAGACATGAATGGCTGGCCTCATTATTTAAGGATCGTCAGCGTTTTGTGCTGGAATGTACTCTACTGCTCAACGAGGTGAAAACATAAATGCCTCCCTTTGGTGGTTTCGTGCGTCCTTCAACATCTTTAAAGCAATTTCTAGAGCAATATATATGATAATGCTTCAAAAAGTAGGGCAAAAAGTAGGGAATAGCTAGAATCTTGAAAGAGATGAATGGCTGGCCTCATTATTTAAGGATCGCACGTAAGTAGTGGAGTACATTCCAGCACAAAACGCTAGAGAATGGCTGGCCTCATTATTTAAGGATCGCACGTAAGAAGTGGTGATCATAGGAATTTTAACTGTTACTTTTCTTTCTTTCTCTTTATTTATTCTGCGAATTTTGTTTCATCTTCTTTTAAGCGTTTCATCCGCTAGAGAATGGCCTTTTATCAACGTAGTAGTCTGCCCCCACCTAGTTTTTTCACCGCAGTGGATATCTAACAAGTACATGATCCTATTTGATTTTTTTAAACCATTTTAACAAAAATTGAATTGAAGCTTAAAAAAAATATAAATCTTTATTCATTAATCATAAAATCATGAAGTGTGTGTATATATACACGGTGTGAATTTTGTGTTTGCATTAAACCAATATCTTCAATTAAAATCGTCAAAGCAGATGAGGAATTGTGGGTTTTTTCTTTAATTCATTTTTTTTACTTTACTTGGAGTGGGTTTTTCTACTGTCAATTTGATTTGGCTGCGTTCTTGGTTAAACGTGGAATTAATGTCCCAAACCGCAGTGGACCGCCGGCAAAAAATCTAGTCAGGTACTAACGGACTTGACCAATTAGGATAGATACTCAAGTATTGGAAAGAAGACTACATATAAGAATTAATTTCCATCTCTTATATATATATATATATATAGTTGAACCTACGGATCAACATAAACCCTCCTAAAACCCTATTTTACACCTCTAAACTTATAAAAAAATCTCTTAAAAAGAAGACAACAACTATAAGCCATAGTTTTAAAAACCCAAATCAAGGCTGTTAAAATGCGATTTTTATTATTTCTTTTAATAAAAATAATGTCTGGCATACGAACATCTCCTTATTCATAAAATTAAGAGATTATTGACTTTGCCGTAGTTTGAATGGAAAATATAAACAGAACCAAGTAGTTTATATATATATAAATTATTTTTTATTTAAAAAAACTAAATTAAGTTAAATGGATACAAATGATTAGGAAAAGTACAATAGGAGGAGAAATCATAAGGCGTGAATTTGGATGCTGTGGACCCCCGTGCTTGCTTCTAGTTTGTATAGATTCTCGTTGATGCTAAAAAAGCTAGTTGCGCAGGATGTCTTTGTAAAATTATTTGAAAATAAAATTTAATTTTTTTATTGATTTTTCGGTATTGTAATTTAATTAGTATAAATATTGATTGAGAATATTTTTTTATTATTGAATAAAAAAGACACATTCAAGCAAATACATGGTATTGTTAATTTTGGGAGGGTTACCATTGTACATGCATGAAGACCAAAGCTAAAATTATTTTGACTAAAAAGTGTAATTTTAACTAAATTTAATTTTAATTATAGTTTGCATCCTGAATTTTTTTTAATCATTATTATGCAATTAACATTTATTTTTAGTTTAGTTTGTCTTAGTTTCAAAATGATTTTTCCGACAAGGGTAGGCCCTTGTAAAAAACACATGCTAGCCTCTCAAGATTATTACCTAACCAAAGAAAAAGATAAAGGATGCAAAAACTTTAACCGGAACAATATTTTTAAACCGTATTGAGTCTCAGGACTACCGGACTACCATACTGAGTCTCGGGACTACCGGACTACCATGCTGAGTCTCGGACTACCATACCACCCCCACAGTTTTATTTAAACCGTATTACCTTGCTCCTCTAATTACCTCCTCCTCTGTTTCTTTCTCAAATTTGGTAATGCTATCAATACGATCTCTTTCTAATCTGACTTGAGACATTAATGCTTTTATTTTCTTCTAATTAACCATTCCTTTTTTGTAGTTTTAAGCCATGGATGGTTACAGCCCACACCCCCCTGCACAAGACTCGGCCACAGAAGGCTACTCCCCAGCTGCTAAAGGAGGACTTGCTGGTGTCCTCGTCATGCTCCTTACTATCGCCGTTTATGTATTCTTCAGGCGCCGAAACTGCTCCGTGAGATTTGAAGTGGATGTTGAAATGCCAGAAAGGAACGTCCATGCTGGAGGTGGACGTTGAAATGCAGAAAGGAGCGTCCATGCTGGGAAAGAAGGAGGTAGCATGTAATAAAAAGTTGAAGCTGATTACGATGCATACAATGAGATTCTTCTAATCTTTCAATACTAATGTTATCGTATTAATTGCAGGTCTTCTTCTTCGCCGAGGTAGCAATCCATTCAGTACTCGGGCGCCTCCACAGTTGGTTTTTAGTTATTGTTGCAGATAAATATTTGGTCTATTTTCTCATTTGAGATCAGACCATTTTACTTTGTACTTTATATATAAATAAATGATGGTGTGAATTTTGTGTTGGAGTTAAACATTATCTTTAATTAAAATCGTCAAAACAGATAAGGAATTATGGGCTTTTCTATCCTTGGAGTGGCGTTGCCACCGCGGTTGCGTTGGCTTCCGTGATCGCTTGAGCCTGTTGGAGTTGTCGCTTTTCGTGTTCTTTTTTTTTTTTCTGATCCTGGAAGCTGGATCGTGTGGTTTGATTTTTCTATTATCAGTTTGATTTATATATATGGTGTGAATTTTGTGTTTGAATTAAACTAATATCTTCACTTAAAATCGTCAAAGCAGAAGAGGAATTGTGGGCTTTTTCTTTAATTCATTTTAGTGGGTTTTTCTATTATCAATTTGATTTGCTGCGTTCTTGGTTACCGCCGGCAAAAAATCTAGTCAGGTACTCGGACTTGACCAATTAGGATAGATACTAGGAGATTGGAAAGAAAAATGACGCGTTTTTTTTTCAATAATAATAATAATAATAAAAAACAGTGTTGTGAGCTGTTTGTTATTCTTCCAAAAGAATCTGATGGCTTGTCTTTGTAAAGTAACGGCATACCAAGCGTACTAGGTACGGTATCCGTATCGAATTTAAGGTATCTGGATCTAGCATTTATGCCGGTAATAAATGATGCATTGTATATTTTTGTCTGGATTTTGTCTATTTTAATGGCTAAAAAATTAAAAATTTATTTTGCAACTTGTTTTTTTATCCGAAACACAAATTTATCCATGATTTTATAAAATAAAAAAAAAATCTCAAAATCAAAATCAATTTAAAATAAAAAAATCAATCTAAGTTTAAATTGTTTATTTATGATCATCAATCATTTAAGATATAAAAATATATAATATGAACTTTTCTTATCAAATTAAATAATATTTTTAGAAAAATAAAAAAAATTATTTAAAATTTTTTATTCAATAAAGCTCTAAAATTTAGCTCTTTTTTCTTAAGGAAAGTATGACATGGAAAATAAAACCGGCCTCCTTAAATTAAATTCGTTATCTATTTCTTAAATTAAAACATGGAACGCTGCTCATAAATTGTTAAAGTAATCAAGACTGGCCACCAAGTGCATCCTTGTAAGAGGTTGGCGCAGCAGTGATGGGTTCTCGTTTTGAAGAAAATTACTGCTGCTAGACTATTGTTAATTTTCCATCTCAAGAAATTAAGAAATATTAATGTCCAAGTAAAATGTAAGAAAACTCGTATTCCTTCAAGACTAATAAAAAGACAATAAATTACCTTCTCAGAGTGTTCTTGCAACATTGAATTACTTTTTTTTTTTGAAATGAAGATGCAAAGGAGACGAAATCATACCTGCTTCTGGAGACTAAAAATGCTGTGGAGATCGAAGATGTTTGCAGCGTTGATGATGATTATCGCCTACTGCTTCCTCTGGCCTTCCTTTTGTGACCACTTGTCTGTGCTTTCCTTCTTGATTTCTCAACAACTTCTAAATCTACAAAGAAGATTCGAGCTTGCTGTGAGTGTTCTTTGGCTGAATCCTGGTTTTTTCTTTGTTTGCAGGTCCGAAGACAATTTCAAGGATAATTCTCCTCACTGTGTGCTGCCCTTTTGTTCTCTCTTTCTCTCTGTATTTGGATTTGTGCTCTGTTTTCTCTGCTTTTTTTTTTTTGTTCTCAACTCTGTTTTTCTGGGTTGATTTTTTCCTCCCCTAGTGCTAGGTCTTATGCTCCCTTTTATAGAGACCCACAACTTGCCCCTAATCGCCCCGCCTTTGCGGGGCTCAGATCTTCCACGAATGAGATCGTGGGCAAGGGGCGTGGTCCACGATTGGATCCATTGCGATTTTCGAGTTTCCGGTTGAATCGGAATGGAGAAGATCACACGCTCTCCCACCAAAGAACCGCGACGTTTCGCCAAAAGACACATTTTCACTTTGACCCACGAACTTTGGAAATTCGGTAATTGGACCCCTAAGCAATTAAAAATTTCTTTTAATTTTGCCCCCTTTTGAATTAATTTCAATTAAATCCCCGAATTATAATATTGTTTACAAAACAGTCCTTAATTTCCAGTTATTCAATTTAGCCCTTAATTAATTCTTTTAATTTTGCCCTTTTGAATTAATTTCAATTAAATCCCTGAATTATAACATTGTTTACAAAAGCAGTCCTTAATTTCCAGTTGTTCAATTTAGCCCTTAATTAAATCTTTAACTTTTAATTCTTTCAAAATTGATCCATTAACTCTCAAATTTTTATAATTACATCCTCAAACTTCAAATTTTATGTTATCTTAACCTCATTGTCAACTATATTTAATTTTTATTATTTGTTAAAAAATTAGGATATGACAGAGCTTGAAATTAATTTAATTAATCCAATCAAGGTTTTAATTGGAGAATTGATAAGTTTTGAGACTTAATTGACCTTGGAATTAATTTAATTAATCCAATCACGGGTTTAATTGGACAATTGATAAGTTTTGAGACTTAATTAAGCTTGGAATTAATTTAATTAATCCAATCAGGGACTTAGTTGAAGAAATATCAAAGTTCGGGGTTTAATTGGGGTCCAAATTGCAAAAATTAAAATCCAAGGGCTAGCTTGAAAATGACGCGGCAATGCAAGGATCCAATTACATTTTAACCAAGGGTTTGATTGCAAAATTAGAAGAATTACAAGGACCAAGTTCGCAGCCTTTAGAACCAGGAAAGCGGGGTCGCTTTTGCAACGATCGCTCACCGTCTCTATACTTTGCAACGGCTCTGCCATTAAAGGCAGAGACGTTTCGTCCGTTGGTAGCCAACACGAATGTTTTCTTCATTGAAGGTATCGGTTACGGAGCATTTAGGAGGCCAGCCGTTACCACCACCGAGGTTGCCGCTGGCTCTATAAAGGCTGAGCAAAGGCGACCTCGCGAAGGGGGACAAAAAAAAAGACCGGAAGAGACAGAGGAAAGAAATCCATAAAACAGAGACCAATACAAGCAAAGAAACCAAGAAAACCAACACTAATATTATCGTCTTCAATCGCCCCCTGCAAACCAGAAAAACGAAGAACCCAACCAGCAAGCCGTGACCTTCATCATCACCGAAACAAAAGGAAAAGAAAAAGGGGAAGGTTATACACGGACGAGAGCGAAATCACTATGCCGCAAGCCTCCTCACAATCTCTAGAAGCAAAAAAAAAGAAAAGGAATAACCCAAGCAGCAAGCTGTGACCTTCATCGCACCAAACAAAAGGAAAACGAAGGGGAAGGTCATACACAGACGAGAGCAAAATCACTGTGCCGCCAACCTCCTTGCGATCTCCAGAAGCAGGTAGGCCATTCTCATCTTCTTTTCATTCTTGTTTGAAATTGCACAATTGTGAAAACTGTGCGAAGGTAATTAACGCGTTGATGCACACGCGAATTTGTTTCACGCGTGCACCTTAATTAACTCACCGGTTGGGCCGGAGTGGCTTGGGCGGTGGCTTGGCGGGCCTAGCCCAAAGACCTTTTGGTCGAAATGAGCCTGACCCCAAAAACAAAATAGGGAAACCATGTCTTAGAATTTTTTTTATCAACGTACTGGTGTAGAAATAAAAATTTCGCATTTTCTAGAAAAAAATTATTTTTTTTATTATTCACTAATATCAAGATCAAGAATAAAAATATATATTTTTTCAGGCTACGAATTTTTACCAACATCAGAGTTGGAATTATTCGTGGTGGATTTTGTTTTTATTGGAATATTTAATTGGAATTATTTGTGGTGGAATATTTACCAACGCCAGAGTTAGATTTATTCGTGGTGGAATTTTTAATTGGAATTATTTTTGGTGGAATATTTACCAACGCCAGAGTTGGATTTATTCATGTGGAATATTTACCAACGCCAGAGTTGGATTTATTCATGGTGAAATTTTTAATTGGAATTATTTGTGTTGGAATATTTACCAAAAAACGAGTCGAAATTATTAATGGTGGAAATTTTTTTTACCAACACCAGAGTTGAAATTATTAATGGTGGAATTATTCATGGGGGAATTTTTACCAACGCCAGAGTTGGAATTATTCGAGATCGAATATTCACTGGCGCCAGAGTCAGGAATATTATAAACAAATCATCATAGCGAATAAATGTTTAGCAATTTAAGACAAAATCAGCAATGCAATCTGCCTCAGGCAGAACGTTTAAGGGGTGCTAATATCTTTCCTTTTACGTAACCAGTCCCATACCATAGAATCTCTATTGACCAGTTAGGGTTCCTAGTTACCATAATACTAGGTGGCGACTCCTTAAATAAGACCTTTTTCCCTAAAAGAACAAGATGCCAGAAATATATCCTTTTTCCATAATTCAAGAGAATTATTGTTTAGGGCCGCAACGATGTCCGGTGTGACACTATAATCAAGTTACCTAGATTAATTTCTACTGAGGCACTCAAAGAAGATTTTTTATGGTGATATTGAATTACATGTGACATTTTATTAATTACTTTTTATGAATTCATTTTGTAAAGAGAGATAGATGATGAAAAAATATTAAGAATATTTTCACATAAATTTTCTATCTCCTTTATATGTATGTATGTATGTATGTATGTATGTATGTATGTATGTATGTATGTATGTATGTATATGTATCTCATATGGTGACAAGGCACTCTAAATTTCTCCACTCAAAATGCTATCTTATATCATTTTCTAATGAAAAATTACATCATAAAGTAAATGTTTTAATAGATTAATATATGTTTGAAATTAATAAAAGCTAATAAGGGAGGAAAAAACATTGTTCATCATAACATAATTTACTATTTATCAAAACAATATAATGCATATTTTACTCTTTCAAAGAAATTGATGAACTGACTATTGGGGGCAATATGATTTTTCCACAAGATCTATTAATAGTTTAAAAACATTGTTAAATGACTAAATTATCCTTAAAAATATATTTTTGTTTAACTATGATCCAGAGACTTTTTACATTTTCATTCTAGTATTTTACTTACAATCAAGTTGCTAAGGAAAAACCTTGCATTTTAATAAATATAAAATATAATTAAAACATCACAGGTGACTAGGATTGCATTGTATGTGCTAGTGTGTCCACTGCTCCACCATATTTAAGTGGTGTGTGCAACGTATTACAGAGGCCAAAAATATAGTTCATTGATGTTTTTCGAATCATTTCGTTTTTGGCGACATTTCCTCTCTAAGTATCGCATGTAGTTTCTTGGCATCTAGTTTGAGAATGACAACCTTTTATTTTTTTCCTCTCTTTCCATCTCCACTTTCATACTTGATCCTTCAAATTTTCAGAGTAGTCCATCATTTTATTTTTCCTTCAGATTTAGTCATTCTTTTTTTAATTATTATTTATTTTACTTGAGATAATTTATAAAATTATAATTTCTTTTTCAATTTCATCCTTCTTTAATTTTTTTCATTTGTTTGATTTGGTCTCCTTTCTTTTCATTATCGTTTGTTTTATTTGATATGATCATTAAAATTTAATTTAGTTTAAGAATTCATCCTCCTTTAGTTTTTCTTTCATATAAGTTTTGATCCTTATTATTTTGATAACTATTTTTTTTTGTTTTGGTAAATTTTTTTAATTGAATTTTGTTGGTTTCATCCTCCACATTAAATTGGTTGGGAATTAAGCTTCTTAATTAATCACGGGTATAGAATTTTACCTGTTGTGAGTTTGGGAGAATAGTGCGGGTTTAGGAGATTCGTTTGGGTTTGCTTGATTTTTTTTCCACCTTCTTTTAAGCTTATATATATTTTTTTCAATTTTATCATTCAACACTCATTTAATTAGAGATTGAGCTCTATTAGTTTTTTTTTTAACTTGCTTTCTGTAGCATTTGTTTTTGCTAATTTTGAAAATAATTCACATTATCTTGGTTTTTTTATTGGTCATTCTTTATTAAATTAAGTTTTTTTAAAGAGATTTTGTTTTTGAATTAAATTCAATAAAATAGGTATGAGATGCTTACTTCATGATATTTTATTTGATTTCATGATTTTTTTTAGTTTTATTTTTGCTACGGGGTATTCCCAACCTTAAGACTTAGGTCGTGAGGTTTTGAAATATTTATCTGGGTTGACTTAACTTTTTTCTTATATTATTTTTCACAATTAAATCTTTCAATATTTGGTTTGTTAGGGATTAACCTTCATTATTTTTTCTCTTTTATATACACATAAAGAAGAAGGGTTTTTTAGCTTTGAAAAAGAAAAAAATATATATAAATTAATGATTTAATTGAGGATTTATTTATTTTTTAACTTATAAATGTATTAAAATAATTTTTTTATTTTTTATCTTTTAAAAAATATTTTTAATATCAATATATCAAAACAACCCAAAATATATAAAAAAATAATTTTATACAAAAACTTTAATTTTTACAAAAAAAAAAAAAAGTTTCAACTTTCTACTAGGCTAGTAGCAACACTAACTATATCCTGTTGTTGAAAGACAACTTCTTAATGTTCTTTTTCGAACTGTTCCACTTACAGGCTCTCTGCCATCAGTTAATTTGCCCTACATATTACAATTTACATTCCATCGGTATTTATCTTATAGATGACACGGCGTTCATCAAATTAACACATGATATGGAATTTTTAGATTTCCTGAGAAATTGATTTCCAATCCCTACTTATTTTTTGTATGAAAATGAAATATTTTGGCCTTTATGGAAACATACTTATTTCACTATTTATTACAATAGTGGGGTGGCATCTATGACATTTACAAAAAAAATAAAATTGTCTGCATTTGATTAAGGGGTGTTTGGGTTTATTCATACAGGCTATTCATTATTATATTGATTTGTGCTAGTATATTTTTATCTATAGTAAATTAACCAAAGAGGAAAATAAATATAGGGGAAATATATATATATATATATATACATATACTGCCCTTTGCTGCTTATTTTATTTATTACCCACTAAAGAATGATTGGCCATTCATTGTAGTCCCTTCATTTAAAACAGGGATGGAAAAAAAAACTGAAAAATTAATTAAACTAAGAAAACTAAAAAAATAATTAAAAAAATCAAATCATGAAAAAAACCGATTAGAACCGACTAGGTCGGATTGGTTTCGGTTTTATAAGCTTAAAACCGAAAAACCAAACCGAACCCAAACTGAAAAAAACCGAGTCAAACCGAACCAAACTGGAACCAGTCGGTTTGAACCATTTTTATTCTAAACTAACTGATCGAAACTAGTTAATTTGAACTAATTTCAATTTTAAAAAAAAATTAATTATTTTTTTATAAAAACCAAATCAAACAAAAAAAAAAAATCACCTTAAATTAAACTATCCAGGCCGCTGGACAACCGGTCAGGAGTCCAGTACACATTCAAAGAAGAAGTTTGCAAGACATCAAAAGTTTAAAAGTAAGACTTTTACGAGGATTGAATTAAAAAAAAAAAAAAAACCAGAACGCAATATTTTAATTCATGGCCCCTTTTCTTCTATTTTTTTATTACGTATTTAGCATTACGATTGCTTCTTTTAGTGTGATTTAAAAAAAATAAATTTAAGAAAATCACTTGGAACCCATCTCCCCTTGAGATTCTGACCTCTCTCTCTCTCTCTCTCTCTCGAGAAAAAAAAACACAACCAATGAACCAGTCACCAATAAAACCACCAAACCACGGCATAGCCGTCAACAACGAATTAAAGAAAAAAAATGATTTTAATTGAAGATATTAAAATTAACTCGTACACAAAATACACACACACACATTTATGTAACTGAAAACCAGCAGTCAATACTTCATGGATTGCTACCTTGGCGAAGAAGAAGACCTGAAATTAATACGAAAACAATATTGGAAAATTTTAAGAATCTCATTGTATGAATCTTAATTACATGCTACCTACCTATTTATTTTCCAGCATGGACGCTCTTTTCTGGCATTTCAACATCCATCTCCAGCATGGACGCTCCTTTCTGACATTTCAAATCCACCTCAAATTTCACGGAGCAGTTTCGGCACTTGAAGAATACAGAAACTACGACAGCAAGAAGGATCATGAAGAGGACACCAGCAAGTCCTCCTTTAGCAGCTGAGGAGTACCCTCCAGTGGCTGAGTCTTGTGCAGGGGGGTGTAGGGTGTAACCATTCATGGCTCAAAACTACAAAAAGGAATGATTAATTAGAAGAAAAAAACCCAGTAATGTCTCAAGTGAGATCACAAAGAGATAGTATTGATAACATTACCAAATTTGAGGAAGAAAAACTGGAGGGGATACGCTAGCAGAGCAAGAGTAGATGCTTTTGTGAACAAGGATGCATGGCAAGGATGAAGCTTTGTCGTCTTTAAATAGTAGCCTTGTGCAGGGTTTTGCAGCTTGGTAAGTTGGTTTTGGAGCCCAAGACACGTGGCATCCGTTTTCTTACTATGACATGGACGTATGGAAGGAGAGAGTATTGATACGTGGATTCGTCCTCCTCCTCCTCCACTAAAATCCATCCAGAATGATTCCTCTATAAAAAAAGGTTTTGCTAGTTTCTTCGCTCCATAAACCTTCTTACCTTTATTTATTTATTTATTTTCTTCTTCTTTTTTCTTTGGCATTGATAGCTAAATAAATTGTATGTTTATATATTAATGACGCAAATGCAGTCGTAAAAACCAAACCTGTTTGGAATACCTAACAAATCCTAGAAGAAGAGAAGAAGAGTAAAAGGATAGCCGAAGAAACAAGACCATCACCTATTACTGCGGAACCAAACACCTAAGCTAGGAAGTCAACTCCCAACATGACCTTTGTTAATCTACTTTTATTTTGTGCATGAGCATACATGCATGAACCTATTAATGCGGACCAACACCATCATTTGAGAATGAGTATGTTTGTCCTTTTCTTAGCATTTGGCATAAAAAACCCTATTAATAGCGAGTTTCTCTCTCCTTGAATATAGAAATTGAAATAATATTTGTTCAATTGGGATTTGTGAATTGTACAAATAAATATGATCAGCATTTTTTATAAATAAGTTGGTGTAAAGATGCAATCTTTTTATATGCATTTTAGATAGCCATGCATATAAAAAAGAAAAGAAAAGAAATCAAATAAGATCTGTGGCTGCTGTTGCACTGGGGCATCCATTCCTTTTCTTTCTGAGATTTAGTTGGTTGATGGAGATCGCAGGTGCAGGCACTTCTTCTTTGTTCAAGATAGATCACAACTTTTTTCCCCCAGGAACTATCTTCCCTTGCTCCTGTCATTTATCACCATGCTTGAATACCATTACCTATCTTTTGCAGGGAAACTGAAGCTGCTGGAGGACTGCACTGCCACCCCAGATCCAGATTGTGGATGCATGAAGCCGTGGTTTTCATCAACTTTTTGGCAGCTACTGTTATGGAAATGGATCAAACCACTTAATTTTTGCGACAAGGATCAAGTAGGTTTACTTTGGATCCAGGCAACCTTTTGGTTTTTCTGTGTATGAGACATGTAATTGCTTTAATGGATCTGAAGCACCTCATAAAACTGATTTGTTGTTTCGCTTTCCAACCTTGGTCATGTTCTATGAATAAAAAAAATAAAAGCTTTTTGATT
This sequence comes from Populus deltoides, assembly GCA_015852605.2. Classification (NCBI taxonomy): domain Eukaryota; kingdom Viridiplantae; phylum Streptophyta; class Magnoliopsida; order Malpighiales; family Salicaceae; genus Populus; species Populus deltoides. The sequence continues at coordinate 13,098,524 of CM027581.2, read as the reverse complement.
TTGCTGCGTTCTTAGTTAAACATGGAATTTCATACCCTAACCCGCAGTGGAGCGCCGGCAGAAAATCCAGTTACATGCTGCATACTTGACCAATGCGTGGGACATGCCTTGTGCTCCCTTTGTTGGAGTCAATAAGGTAGAAGAAAGCGTGGCAGAGGCAATGAAGATCTTCTAACAAAATAGACTAACAAATTACTCTTTTTAAGAGAAGTATAGTATGGCAAATAAAATGTGCTTCACTGGGTCATTATGTCTGGAGCTGCATTTTAGGCGTGTATTGTGTTTGGTTTAAAAAAAAAACACCAATTTCTTTTTTAAAATATTAAAAATAAAGAAAATCTGGAAAATATTAGCAGAATATTATTTAGGAAAGGGAGGAAATTATGCTTTAAGATTAATATTAGTGAAAATGTATTTTTTTTTCCTGTTCTTTTTCGAATAAAATTACTGAAGATAGACTGTTGTCAATTCTTCATCTCAAGAAATTAAGAAATATTAATGTCCAAGTAAAATGCAAGAAAACTCGAGTTCCTTCAAGTCATCTCCATGTTCTTTAACAGTGACAGTTCACTTCAATCTCTAATTGCAATTGAAATTGCTAAGTGATCTGGATCAGACATACTTCGCACAGAAAGGACCCACGATCGCAGGGGCTAAGGTAACAGAGAAACTCAGCGAGAAGTTGGGGCCCAAAATAATAAGACCACATAAAGATTCGGCATCTTTCAGACTAAGTATCCAAAACACAGTGGGTCTGTGCTATGCTAAACCCGACTCGCATGAGTTGGGTTAGGCCTAAGCAATCATTAGCAAATAAGATCCAGAAAAATGGTACAACGTCATATTTTCAAACAACATATAATTTTCAATGAAGTTGAAACAAATTAAATAAAAAAGGATTGGGTTATTGAAGAGTGAATTAAAAAAAACTACATAAATAAAAGAAAAAAAATACAACACTATTCCAGTAAATACTTTTTTTTATGAGTGTGACTATATTGACTTAGAACATGTTTTTCTCAAAAAATTTAATTTTTTTTGCTAAAATTTAATATGGTTTGTATTTTTTGGATCATTTTGATGCACTGATGTCAAAAATAATTTTTTAAAAATAAAAAATATTATTGTCATATATTTTGACACAAAAAAATTATTTAAAAAGTAATCCTTACCACACTGTCAAGCACACTTTTAGCCATGTTTGTTAAAACATGAAACTGATTATTTCAAAAATCTAAATTTTCCAAATGTTAAGTGTGGTTTAATTTCTCCAAAGTCAAAGGAAGCGTACCTGGGAGGGAGAGGAGAGGGAAAAAAAAAGAAAAGGGGAAGAGAGAGAGAGAGAGAGAGGGGAAAAGCCCAACCAAGCCCAATGAGTCATGAAAATAAAAAGGCAACCAATCCAAACCAATAAGTCCATTGATCCATTTTGTGTCAGCAAAAACTAAGTTCTTATCAAACGTGGCATTATCAAACGAGTTTCAAGGCATTGTGATACTGACATCTAATTGAATGTCTTGTTTCACAAGTTAATTCAGTGGACATCTCTGTAGGTAATTTGAAAATGTTTCTTTGTCATTTGTAAATGAAAATAGAGTGATTGGTCAGTTGAATATTCAAACCCGAAGCATGCCAGTAGCTGGAGTTTTGGGAGATTGTGTCCTTTGTCTTTTAAGATGCCATATTTTTCCATTTAAAATGGATAAATTTATCTTATAGTTGTTTTAATTAAATATTTTTTTTTAAAAAAATTATGTTTAAAATTGAATTTAAAAGTGATTTTCTTAAATTTATTTTCTTAAAACCACATTCACAAAAATTAGCATAATGCTAAACACACACTTAATTAAATAAAAAGAAAACCCAGGTAAACAGGGGCCTATTAGTTTTGAAATTTAACAAACCTCAACTTGGCAATTTTCTGTAAGCTATAGTTAATTAAGTTAACAAAAATTAAAATTAAAAAAATCAAAGCATTTTAATAATTTATGCGTGATGAGATGAGGAAACAGGGCCTCCAATATACTCATTGATATCTCACAAGTGAGTGTTTTGTTTGTCTTTAAGAGGATTGTTTAATAATTTTAATGTATTGATGATAAAAATAAAAAATCTAAAAATTATTATTTTAATTAAGAAAATATTTTAGAAAAACACATTGCATAATTACCAATTACAAAGGGTATTTTGCGTTTTTGCCCGTACCGCCCTTGAATTAGAGCGCAAACTTAGGTTGTAAAACGAAAGGGATTACGTGCCAACTCTTCCAAAATCAAACATATGTGCCAAGCAATGATTTAATTTGTTTTATTCTACAATTAAACAAATTAAAAAAGACTTTAGGCACAGTGAAGAGTGTAAATACAATTTTCATTTTGAAGACAGAGTCTGATAAAGCCTGAAATTAAGGTAGAAATGTAACCATTACGAAATTCATTTGGAAGTGTACCCTGGAGTCTTGGAAATATATGAAGATGTAATCAAGCCTCTATTTACACTTCACTTGCTACTTATACCCACCATCTCCATATATATTCACAAACCCTATACTCACTGTTTTCTAATATTTGGTAATGTTATCAATACTATCTATTTCTAATCTTACTACGAACATTACTCATTGTTTTCTAATCATTCCTTTTTCTAGTTTTGAGTTATGGATGATGCCAACTTCTCCCCCCATCCTGCACAACAGTCGGCCAGCGGAGGCTACTCCTTAGCTGCTAAAGGAGCTACTACAGGAGGAGCTGGTCTCGTCTTGCTCCTCCTTGCTATCTTAATTTATATACTCATGAGAGGCCGCTGCAGCTGTACAACCGAGTGTAATGGTGGTGCTGATTCCAAGCAGGCCAGTGGAGGGCCTCCGAGAGCCATGCACTTCATTGCTGGGGAATAAGTAGGTACCATGTAATAAGAAGTTAAAGCTGTTTAAGATTCATACAATGAGATTCTCAAAATTTCCCAATATTGTTTTCGTATTAATTGCAGGTCGTCTTCTTCGTCAAGGTAGCCATCCATGAAGTACTCGGGCGCCTCGACTGTTGGTTTTTGGTTTATATGTACTGTATTGCTGCAAATAAATACTTGGTCTGCTTTCTCATTCAAGATCAGATATACCATTTTAATTTGTACTTTATAATTTTGTGTTGGAGTTAGACTATATAATATCTTCCATTAAAATCGTAAGGAATTGTGGGCTTTTTCTTTCCTGTTTATAAACGTGAAATCGGTCGTGTAGTAGGAGGCAATCTATATTGTGCTACGATCGAGAAGGATGTTTGTGGCCCTGGTGCCGATTCATAAGACTGGTGCTGATTTCTCAGAAGTCAAAGGAAGCCAAACTGGGAGGAGGGAGGATAAAAAAAGAAAAGGGGAAGATAAAGAGAAAGAGAAAAAGAAATGGGAAAGGAATAAAATGAGAAAGGAGAAAAAAGTCCCAACCAAGCCCAATGCATTAATGCATGGGGAAATTAAAAGGTGGAAAATTTAGAAAAAGAGAGATGCATAATTTTTTTTATTTTTTTTTTTGAAAAATTAACGTTTACTATGTATTGAATAATCCCAACCACAACCTAAAAAAATGTTACTACTATGTAGAGTTAGGAATATATATATATATATATATATATATATATATATATATATATATATATATATAAAAAGAGGTATTTAAAATATAATAGAGATTATTTTTCAAATTAAATGATTTGATTAAAAGTAATGTCTCAGCCTCTACAAAATAAATCAGGGCGTGTTGACTTTCATGGCAAGAAGAAGCTCTTGCAATAATTTTATATTTTTTTTTTCACTTAAAAGATGTGCTGACTTTATAAAAGATACAAATGGATTCTCAATTATTTAATTGTATTGAATTTGATTTATTTGTTTTTCAATTTTATTTATTGAAATTTGATTTTGTTTTATCAAATTTAATATTTATTCTTTTAAATTCCTATTTATTTTTCTTTTTATTCTTTTTATTTAAAAGAAAATGAAAAAAAATTCCACTCCATAATCATAAGCTCCTAGTATGCTGGTTCTAGTTGCCAATATTCTTAATAGTAAATTACTTACAGTTTATTTTCGAAGAAACAGGAGCCATAATTAATGTTAAATATCTGTATATTTAGTTTTTAACATTAATGCCTCCTTGGACTAGGATCTCAACTAATATCCTAACAGTGATGAATTGAGGCAGAGGCAGCCTATCGGTGGAAAAGTTCAGGAAAGAGAGGGTTTATTTAGCATACCTGAGGGTATGAACATTCAATTTACTCAAGTTTACATTCAGGAAAACGGGGCAGAGAATATTTGGTCAATACCTAAGGGAAAAATGGAAGCATATTTTCCCTGTCAGCATACTCGGGCAACCTATGGGATTCTATTTCCACCTCTTTGACTAATATTTCCATAAAAAAAAAAAAGCACCAACACCACCAAGGCATCACCAGTTCTATTTAAGAGCACACAAAAACATAAAGGCATCACCAGCCCTATTTAAGAGCACACAAACTTTGGTAGTTTAGGACATGATTAAAACTGATTAGTTGTTTCGCTTTTTGATTTTGATGCGAAGAGCTGTATTTGGTAGTTTAGGACATGATTAAAATGCATGTCACGTCAGGTCGATCTCCTTAAAAATGTTTGGTTAATACCTAAGGGAAAAGGAAAACGATAAAAAAAATTGAATCAAGGTGACTGCTAGGAATGTTAATAAATCCTATATATTATTTTTGAAATCTAACAAACCTCAACTATGTAAGCTATAGTTAATTAAGTTAACAAAAATTAAAATTAAAAAAAGGAAAGCATTTTAATAATTTATGCGTGATGAGATGATGAAACAAGGCCTCCAATTCATTGATATCTCACATGTGAGTGTTTTGTTTGTCTGTAAGAGGGTTTTTTGAGTGATTTTTTTAAGAACACGGTGCGGTTCCCAAACAGAGTATTAACGTTAGGTTACATATTAATGTTTATTTAAATGTCTTGTTTTATAAATCAACAAGGTGTCTCAATAAATAATTTATTTTACAAGTTAGTTGCGTGATCGTTTAAAATATTATAATTATTAGTCATGATTACCTCTACATGTAGAATGCATAATATGTCCTATATATTACTCATCACAATATAAATTCATATGATCTGATTGGATATAAAAACCCAGGTATCATCGGAAACAAATGAACAACATATTTACACACACAATAACCTAAAGGAACATTTTCCTGCATTTTGATTCTTCTTCTTCCATACATTATTTTTTTTCTTCTATAATTTACTAATTTAGCTATATAAAGGTCTTGTTTTGCAAGGAAAAAGTGAACTGCTAGCCAAGCCTAACTGAAAATAATAATATAATCAGAGTCTATTGTCTGTTTTGTTTTTGTTTTGCAAAGAAAATAAAACACTCACTTATGAAGGTTTCAACGAATTGGTGGCCTTGTTTTATCATCTCATCACGCATTCTAGTTAGTTTGAAGCATAAGATATTATTAAAATTATTTGTTTTATCTTTATTAATATAGAGAATATTTAAAAATATGATGGTTGTTGTATTTTAAAATATTTTTTTATTCAGAAATGTATTAAAATAAAATATATTTTTTATTTTTTAAAAATTAATTTTAATATCAGCATATTAAAATAACGTAAAAACATAAAAAATATTAATCATGAATAATTAATATTTGAGGAGATGTAACTATTCATGTCTTAAAATTAACTACAAAAAAGAATGGTTAATTAGAAGAAAATAAAAGCAGTAATGTCTCAAGTGAGATTAGAAAGACATCGCACGCATTGATAATATTACCAAATTTGAGGAGACGAGTTAGCAGAGCAAGAATGGATGTATAACACGGAGAAGTGCTCTTAAATAGGAAAAGATGGAAATTGACTTGGACACGCGTCAAGAGGACAAGATGGGATATTGAATATTACCAATTCCTGATCACTAGAGTTTAAATCAGTCAATTAAACTCCTAGTGATAGTAAAACCCAATTAAACTCCCGGGAAGATAGTAATGATCAAGTAAAACCCATATGCTCTGGTTTTTTCTCTGCTTTAGTGGTAAATGGAAAACGAAACCAGATTTCCTAACAAAAATCATAACGCTGGACGGACTAATCAAGGATAGCAAAAGCAGATTTTCTAAACTTGGACTAATCATTACGCTGGACGGACTAATCAAGGCGGTGCGTGAATAACTCCATAATATTCAAATAAAAAATTTGGTAATGTTATCAATGCATGCCATCTCTTCCTAATCTCACTTGAGACATTACTGCTTTTACTTTCTTCTAATTAACCATTCCTTTTTTGTAGTTAATTTTAAGCCATGGATGGTTACATCCCACACCCCCCTGCACAAGACTCGGCCACCGCAGGCTACTCCTCAGCTGCTAAAGGAGGGCTTGCTGGTGTCCTCGTCATGCTCCTTGCTATCGTAGTTTATGTATTCTTCAAGCGCCAAAACTGCCTCGACAAGGGCGACCCCGGGAAGTTTCAGGTGATCAATACTGCTCTAATTTTTTATATTATTATTAATATAGATATTCAGGTTAGCTTACGTGTATTTTTTAATTGTATATCTCAACTAATTATATGAAATCTGAAATTAATGACCATGTAAGTCTTCAAAGACCATAAAATTTATGATGATAAAATTATTGAAAATAAATTTATATTTAATTCAATGAAAAATATTTATTAACACTGATAAATATTTAAAATAAATAAAAAGTTTTTATATAAAATGTATCAATGATTTATTAGAGATTGAAGATGAAATATTTTTATTTTCTTATTCCTTTAAAACGGACGTGAAAAGATAAATACATGCATTTTTTCAACAAGATTACTATAACAACAAGTAAGAAATGTAATTTAATTTTAAGTGACCGAAAATCTTTTTATATAAATATATATAAAAGTCAAAATCAACGAAAAATTGTTTTGAAACACGAGGATGTTTAAAACCAATCCATCATGGTTATTACTTTGTAATTCTTTGTGCCTGGTAATGAATGGATAGCCGACGATAGCTGTAGTGGCATTCGTGTAGTTTCGATCCACTAATTTTGCATGGCCCTCATGCGTTTCTACTTTTCTTTAAGCAACAAGAGAGAATGCTCTCTACCTCTATACTCTATTTGAAGCGATTATAATTTAAAATATATTATAGTAAAAATATATTATAGTATTGATTGCAATTTAAAGTATTTTTTTATTTAAAAATATATTAAAATAATATTTTTTTTATTTTTTAAAAATATTTTTTATATCATCGCATCAAAATGATTCAAAAATACTAAAATAAAATTAATTTTAAACAAAAAAAAATTAAACAAATTTTATGAACAAACCGCGTTCCTAAACATGCCCGTAATTCAATGACTGTTGTTTCCAAGAAAACGAGGCTCAAAGTCTTTCCCACTCTTAAGTGGACTGGGCGGGATCGACAGAAGAGCAAAGAGAACGTGATCTAAAATTTTCACTCCTTCTAAAAAACCAAGTATGGCTTTTCGTGGAGGATTAGACCCAGTAACTGGGGTCCTATGGCTGACCGATATTGCACACCACCATTTAGCTATTGCAATTCTTTTCTTGGTAGCGGGTCACATGTATAGGATGAGGTGGTATAAAAGAGATTTTAGAGGCTCATAAAGGTCTATTTACAGGTCAGGGTCATAAGGGCCTATATGAGATCCTAACAACGATACATGTGATTCGAGCATTTTGATGACACAAGAAGATCGGAAGTGGATAGTTGGGCGGAGTCGTTTATTTGTGGAAAAGTGTAGCTGAAGCTAATAAGTGTTGGATATGGTCCTTTTTTTGGTTGGGACGCTCGTGTCTTGCCAACACCTAGGGCTATATCATTAATGAACCCGAATATAAAAATAAATTCAAAGAAACTTCGAGGGGGTATAGCTCAACTAGTCACGTCCTAATGGATAATCATAAACTGGTTACGATATCCATTTTTGGATTATTGTGTTTTTTAAAACTCAAAACATGAAAAAGACGCAATTTTTGTTTTTTATGAAAAATATGCTTTGAAAAATTTTAGGATTTGGCCGTATGTATGAAAATAATTTATTTTTTTGAAAGGGAAAACTAGTTTAAACGTTTTTGAGATTTTTTTTGAAAATGTTTTGATTTTTTTAATAAAAAAATATTTAGGAGAAAATTGGATATTTTAATACCGGATTTGTATTTTACAGTGTAAATACACAACCCGATATTATACAAAATTGGTAGAAAAATATTTGAGAAAATCACAATTTTTTTTAAAATGATTTTTTTGAAAATATTTTTGGATTTTTTTTGTTTTTTTTTTTTAAGAAAGGGCACCAGGCCAGACCCAGCTATTGCCACCTGGGCCGGGCCAAAACTGGCCCAGCCAAAAGCCTAATTAATTATTCTGCCGCTGCATGCAGAAATGAATTCTGCATGCAGCAGCCTCAACGCAGGGAGGAGGAAGTTCCTTGGCGTGGGGGTCTCGGTCGTGATGAGGTGGTTCGGCCGGTGGCTCAAGAGGCGTCAGCTGAGATGACGGTGGCCGAAGTCGACTGTGGGAGGAAGAAACGATGGTTGTTTCAGGCATGGGAGTGGCCGTCTTGTGGTTGGGCTAGCTACCTGTGGTGGAGAAACTGGTTGGGGCTCTGGTTGGTGGTTGGAACGGTGGAGAGAGAGAGGGAGAGAAAAAACTGCAAAAACGGGGCAAAAAGGCTGTTTTTTTACGACTTTGAACCCAATTTTCTCCTCGATCAGATCATCAACAGAGCCTCTATTTATAGGTGGTGGAAGAGGGTAATCTCGTATACATCGGGGTAAATTTCAGCTCTTGATTTGGTTGGGAAGGATCCCAACCGTTGGTTCAAAGTAGCCTCCCTGAGTTGTCAAATATGCACGAAAAGGCTGTCTGAGTTGACCTCTTTATGCAGTCGTCGGTTTCTCTGTGCTGTCATTCATCCTGAACCGTTCACATAGGGTTGTAGAGAAACTGCAGGGGGTCATTTTCGTGCAAGTTTTGTTCGATTTGATGGAGAAATCAAGCATTAAATGTACCTGCAAATTAGGCTTTCACGCTGTTTTTTCCGAGTAAAACGGGGAAGACAATGAACAGTGACCAGACGACTCGTCGTCTAGTCTTTTTTTTAATATATATTCAAAACGGCACCATTTTGGAGTGAATTAGGGATTTTAACTGATTCTCAATTTAGTTCTCTGTCTTTCAATTGTTTTCAATTGAACCCCTAATTGACCATAAACTTTTGATTTAATGCAATTAAGCCCTTGATAAATTACTGTTTGAGCCCCGTATTTATGTGCCTTTTGCAATTAAGCCCCTAATTGACCATTAAACTTTTAATTTCTTCAATTTTGCCCCCTGATTTTTGTCAATTAAGCCCCTATATGTTGGCACCTTTTACAGAAACGTCAGTGACTGTAAATTTCTTCAATTTAACCCCTAATTGACAAAAAAACTTCAATTTTCTTGTAATTTGGCCCCTAATTTGAATCAATTAACTTGTTAAAAATTAAATTTGGTTTCTTAAAATTTCAATCTTCTCAATTAAGCCCAAATTAGGCTCCCAAACTTAATTTTTCACCAATTAAGCCTCAAATAAAATTATTTTGACCCATTTAAAGTGTAATTAAGTCCTTGCACTTAATTAAATCCTTCAATTGGACCCAAATTAACTCTTAAACATAATTAAAATTCAATTTAGCTCATGATTAAATCAAATTGGCCTCTTAAGAATTTAATTATGCCCATGGACTTAATTTTTATGCAAATTCATCCAATAATAATTTTTATGCAAATTCTTTTAATTTAATGTTAATAATTAGAAAAAAAAAATAATATTTTATAAGGTGTGTAAGTTAAAGTATTTTTCCAAATTTTTTAAATTGTTTTTTTTTTAATCTTCAAACAAATTAAACAACCCACTGTTTTTGCATGGCCCACGTGCGTTTCTACTTCCCTTCAAGCAACATGTGCACGTGCGCTCTCCCAAATTTTGCTGGAGGACTGCACTGCCACCCCAAATCCAAATTGTGGATGCAGCGGTGGTGGTCTTCATCAACTTTTTGGCAGCTACTGTTATGGAAATGGATCAAACCACTTAATTTTTCATTGACAACCTCTTGGTTTTTCTGTGTATGAGACATGTAATTGCTTTAAAGGATCTGAAGCAAGCAACTCTTAATTAGTTGTTTCGTATTTTGTAGTTTAAGACATGATTAAAAGATGTGTTTTAATCCTGAACAATAATTTCGTTTGCGAAAAAGAAAAGGTAGAGAAGGCAAACGATTCTTTAAACTCATGTAATCCTGAACAATAATTTCTTTTGCGAAAAAGAAAAGGTAGAGAAGGCAAACGATTATTTAGACTCATGTAATCCTGAACAATAATTTCGTTTGAAAAGGTAGAGAAGGCTGTACATGAGTTTAAAGAATCGTTTGCCTTCTCTACCTTTTCTTTTTCGCAAACGAAATTATTGTTCAGGATTTGCATGTTTTTGCCCTGTACATGAGTTTAAAGAATCGTTTGCCTTCTCTACCTTTTCAACGTCCAATAGACAATTGTTCCTGCCTCTCTACCTTTGGCATATGGACATTTAAACCTGTGTGAAAGTAGATGAAGAATTGCTATTCCCATCCTGTCCTCTTGACGCGTGTCCTAGTCAATTTCCATCTTTTCCTATTTAAGAGCACTTGTCCGTGTTATACATCCTTACATCTCCTTGCTCACAAAATTAAGCATCCATTCTTGCTCTGCTAACTCGTCTCCTCAAATTTGGTAATATTATCAATGCGATCTCTTTCTAATCTCACTTGAGAAATTACTGCTTTTATTTTCTTTTAATTAACCATTCCTTTTTGTAGTTAATTTTAAGGCATGGATGGTTACATCCCACACCCCCCTGCACAAGACTCGGCCACCACAAGCTACTCCTCAGCTGCTAAAGGAGGGCTTGCTGGTGTCCTCGTCATGCTCCTTGCTATCGTAGTTTATCTATTCTTCAAGCGCCAAAACTGCCTCGAGGTGGGCGACCCCGGGAAGGTTCAGGTGATCAGCAATATTACTGTTGAAGGGGGAGGAAGAAACGTGGGAATTAAGCAGGTACCATACCATGTAATAAGAAGTTGAAGCTAATTAAGATTCATACAAATGAGATTTTCCTAATCTCCCAATATTGTTTTTGTATTAATTGCAGGAATCCATGAAGTACACGGATGCCTCGACTGTTCCTTTTTAGTTATATCTACTGCATGTATTGTTTTTCTATTAATTGCAGTAATCCAAGTAGTACGGATGCCTCGACTATATTGTTGCAGAATCAGAGCATTTTTATTTGTACTTTATATATAAATAAATGATGGTGTGAATTTTGCGTTGGAGTTAAATTTAATATCTTCAATTAAAATCGTCATAGCAGATACAGAATTGTGGGCTTTTTCTTTTTTTTTTGTATTTTTTTTTACTCTACTTGGAGTTGGGTTTTACTATTACCAATTTACTGTGTTGCTGCCACTTTATTTTTTTTATGGGTTTTAACCACGTGTAATTTTCTTATTTGCTGGGGCTTGCTTTAGGAGCTTTCTTTTTATTGTCTCTTGGTCGTCTATAGAACAAACACTGACCGCAGCAGCCACAGCCAAACTCTTTGTTTAATTGATCGCAGATCCCACTCCATGTCAAAACCGGTGGTGTTTCGGTTCGTTGAGCGCCGGATCGGTGCCAACTACATCTCCTCTGCGCGTTGATCAGGGCGGTTTTTCTCGCCGCCATCCAACGAGGGAGCCTTCGGTTGCAGTCGCTGCTTCTTTTTTTCGCTCAACTTCCGCCGCTGGTGGAGTTACTAGCGGCGTTGTCCTGGACGGTTGCGTTGGCTGTCGTGATAGCTTGAGTCTGTCGGAGTTTTCGCTTTTCCAGTTCTTTTTTTTTTAGGCTCCTGGCAGCTGGATCGATTCGTTGTTGACGGCTATGCCGTGGTTTGTGGTTTTATTGGTAACTGGTTCATTGGTTGTGTTTTTTTTTTTTCTCGAGAGAGAGAGGTGAGAATTGCTAGGGGAGATGGGCTGCGGTGGTGGTCCGTGGGTTTCAGTGCGTTAAGTGTGGGATCGGTGCCAACTCCATCTCCTCTGCGTGTTTATGAGGGCAGTTTTTCTCGTTGCCATCCAACGAGGGATCCAGTCTTTTAGCCTTCCGTTGCTTTCCCTTTTGTTTTCGCGCGACTTTCACCGTTGGTGGAGTTACTAGCGGCGTGGACCTGGAAGGTTGCGTTGGCTTCTGTAATCGCTTGAGTCTGTCGGAGTTGTCCCATTTCGTGTTCTTTTTTTTCCCGATCCTGGCAGCTGGATCGTTTCGTCGTTAACGGCTATGCCGTGGTTTGGTGGTTATGTTGGTAACTGGCTCAATGGCTATGTTGGTGTTGGGCGTGCCATGGCGGAATTGCGCTGGGCAGTTGGGTTTTTTTTTTAGGGGGAGATGAGAATTGCAAGGGGAGATGGGTTGCGGTGGCGGTCCGTGGGTTCTGGCTTTGTTGAGTACAGAGGCATTAATCTTCTATTACAAAGAAAAAAAATAGCAACCGCGACCTGGAGGAAGGGAGAGACGGAAGGAGATTAAAATTATCGACCTTGACTGGTAATTTTCTTTGATTTTCTTAAATGGATCTTTGAATTAATTGTTTATCATTACCTATATTGGTTGGTTGATAGTTCCTACCCAGTGGGGGAGTGTTGCAGTGATGGGTTATGCTAATTTCTATGTTTTAATAACTGATTGGTTGAATGAAATGAATTGGCAGACTATGGAAAGGAGCAGGACATGGGAATCGAAGCATTGGAAGCCATGCTTATGGATGATGAGTTTAGAGGTGCTCCCTTTCTTTCTTTTTGATTGTTTCAAAGTAAACAAACCAATGATATGCAATGGCAGAAATTCATTCTATCGAGAGTGGCCTTAATACTTCTAATCATTGCTTCAAGATATCAATATCTCCACAGGTTAGGGTGACTGGCTGTTCTATCATCATGGTGCCGTGTTTTTTTCTCTTCCCCGGAGTTTGGTCATGTTCTTATGGTATGCTCCTTTAGCTGTGCTGTTTTGGATTCTTAGCTCGATCAGTTTTATTTCCAGTGGGAAAAGGAGGTGAACAGGGAGCTGTGAGTTCTATCAAGATCTATATATGGTTTGCTGTGTATGCTTAATCTCCCTAAATTATTACTTTATCTGCTAAAGTTTGCCATGAAAATCGATTCCAACATGGCATCATAATTGATAGCAGCGAGCAAAACTTTGACCTCTAACACGTTTATTTTCTAACAACATCGATGGTTCTGTCATTAAGTTTCAAAGTTTCAATCTTTTTTATTTGGTTAAGCTGTCATCGTGATTGCCTTATAATTAAGTTCCCTGTGTTCTTTTTTCCCCTGGCAGGTGTGGAGTGAACAGAGTGAATTTTGGGCTTTTGAGTGAGAATTCTATGTTTTTTTTTGTTGAATTTAGGATTTTCAAGAGCCAAGAGTTTACTTGACTGATATCGCATACTTGCTGATTATGGCATGGACTATTCTGGACAGAAATAGCAGACCATGCCTTCAGGCAATTCTGAGGTTTTTTTTTTCCAACAGAAAAGATAGCAAACAAGATCCGTGGCTGCTGTTGCACCGGGGCATCCGTTCCTTTTCTTTCTGAGATTCATATTGACAGATTGTACAATCAAACACTAAATGCTTTATTCAGTATCTCACAGCCAAGATTAAATTCTGCTATGTGTCCGGTCCATTGATTTGTCCACTATGTTCTTCCCTTTATTTTTGTTTTTCGTTTTCTTTGCATTGTATTGACATTGAAACCATTGCATCCTATCTTTCTTCTTTCCTTTTTTTTCTTGGATAAGGTTCACAGATACATGAGGTGATTATGGTACCGTGGTGATCACATGGTTGGCTTGCTCGAGATTAACAGCAGAATTTCCGTTCTGTTGGTTTTAAATGAATACTTTGGTTTATGTTTTCTGTTTTTAACCAATCCATTTGCCACTTTGATTTCCACAATTCCATGGTGGGTTACAAAACTATCAACGAATAACATTACCTCCCTTTCGCAGGGAAACTGAAGCTGTTGGAGGACTGCACTGCCACCCCAAATCGAGATTGTGGATGCAGCCGTGGTCTTCAACAACTTTTTTTTCGGTTCTTTTTTTAATAAAATTACTGAAGATAGACTGTTGTCAATTTTCCATCTCAAGAAATTAAGAAATATTATTGCCCAAGTAAAATGCAAGAAAACTCGAGTTCTTTAAAGTCATTTGTATGTTCTTTAACAAATTATGGTTACAGTTTCACTTCAAACCCTAATTGCAATCGAAATTGCCAAGTGATGGATTAGACATACTTTGTACTAAAAAGGTTTCCTCCTCTTGAAGGCCCACAATCACAGGGGCTGAGACGACAGAGAAACTTAGCGAGAAGTCAAGGCCCAAAACATTGAGACCAGATAGAGATTTAGTGTCTTTCAGACTAAGCATCCTAAACATAGTGTAGTTATTATACCTGACCATACTCTTTTGAGTTTGATTCCGCGTAAAACTCAAGTAATTATAAGCAAATGAGATCTAAAAATAAAAATAATAATATAAGATATAGTTCCAAAAACAATCTAATAATTAAAAATAAAATAAAATAAGAAACTAAATAAAAAAGGATTGGGTTGTCAAAGGTGAATTAATAAAAAGAAAAAAAGAAAGAAAACGCAAAACACTATTTCAACAGATAATTTTTTATGAATGTAACTACAGCTGTGGTTCTTTAAAAAATCCAAACTTTCCAAATGATTCGGCGCCATGACAAATGCAATTCTTGAGATCTTGTGTCATCTTTCCAGCATCTTTGGTGAAGAAATTTACTAATTAATGCACAGAAAATCACAATAAAACTCCAATATTAGCCATGAAAAATGCAATTCTTGAGATCTTGTGCCATCTTTCCAGCATCTTTGGTGAAGAAATTTACTAATTAATGCACAGAAAATCACAATAAAAACTCCAATATTATCTTCAAAGCTCTTAAAAGAAAACAAAATTGAAATACTAGGGCATATAAGAGAGTTTTATCTTTAGTGTGGTTTAATTTCTCAAATGTCGAAGGAAGCCTAACTGGGAGGAGCGAGGAGAGAAATAAAAAAAAGAGGAAGAGAGAGAGAGATGAGAAAGGAAAAAAAAGGCCCAACCAAGCCCAATGCATGAGGAAAATAAACCAATCCAAACCAAAAAGCCCATTGATCCATTTTGTGTCAGCAACACTAAGTTCTTATCAAACGTGGCATTGTCAAACGAGGGAAGGCACGTTTAGAATCACTGCAAGTTATCATCGTAACATCTAACTAAATGTCTTGTTTCACAAGTTAATTTGGTGGACATCTCTGTAAACAATTATTATAAGAAAAATTAATGGAAAAATTTGTCTTGATGAAAAAAATTATAATTTTATAAATTTAAAGTTTAAACAATATCTTATCATATCATATTTAATAAATAAGGATTTGGTTTTTTAAGTTTTTTTCTTGTTAAATTGATAAAAAAAAAAATCAAATAGAATTGCATATTTGTTAGATACCCACTAGATGAAAAAGTCAGGACAAGAGCTGACTACGTTGTTGTTTAAGATTTATTTCTTTTAGAATTGTATTTAAAAGTGATTTTTTAAAATTTAATTTTTTAAAACAACATTCAGAGTGTTAATTAAATACACAACAAATTAAAATATTGTGTTTGGAGTAGAATTGTATTTAAAAGATAATTTTTTTTTTTTGTGCTTGTAGTAGTTGTCTTCCTTTTAGTATTTACTAGAGGAAAAGGAAGAGATGTTTTTATAAGTTTTGTGCTTATCTTCTTTATAAGACTCTTTTTAGATTCAAAGAATATGGCACAATTGGCCGAACCAGAAGGGAAGAAAGAAAACATTAAATTAATATTTTTTGTGTTTTAAAAATATTTATTTATTTATTTTAAATTAAAATTTTTAGTATTTTTAAATAGTTTTGATTTATTGATATAAAAATAATTTTTTAAAAATAAAAAATATTTTAAAAATAATTACTGTGCTCCCAAACATGTACGGTAACACTTAATAAATATTATTTTTTAAACTTTTCCACCTAGAGGGCGCTGCCTTTGCCATCATTCGCCTGCATTTTACAATTTACATCCCATTGATATTTATCTTATTGATGAAATACGGAGTTTCATCAATCATTCGAAATGGAAATTTTAGTTTTTCTCAAATTTTTTAGTTTTTAAAAAATTAAAAAATAATTTTTATCCCAATGCATTTTATATATATATTTTTTAATTATTTTTTATTTAAAAAAACTACATTAAATTTTTTAATAATTTTAATGTATTGATGAAAAAAATATAAAAACCATCATTTTAATTAAGAAATATTTTAGAAAAACACATTGCATAATTAGCAAATACAAAGGGTATCGCACCCGACATCGCGGCGGTCTTAAAAAAAAAAATCAAATATATTGCGGAAAAAGAATAGATTTCTGGCATCTTGTTCTTTTAGGAAAAATATCTTGTTTAAGGAGTCGCCACCTAGTATTATGGTCACTAGGAACCCTAACTGGTCAACAGAGATTCTATGGTACGAGACTGGTTACGTAAAAGGAAAGATATTATCACCTCTTAAACGTTCTGCCTAAGGCAGACTGCATTGCTGGTTTTGTCTTAAATTGCTAAACATTTATTCGCTTATGCTATGATGATTTGTTTATAATATTCCTGGCTCTGACGCCAGTGAATATTCGATCTCGAATAATTCCAACTCTGGCGTTGGTAAAAATTCCACCACGAATAATTCCAACTCTGGCGTTGGTAAAAATTCGTAGCTATAAAAAAAAATCACTATATATTTCTTCCTATTCCTGATCCTGATATCAGTGAATAAATTGACAAAAATATATTTTTTCTAAGACATGCAAAATTTTTATTTCTACACTTTCTATTTTATTTATTTTTTATTTTTTTATTTTTTTTGGGCTGGGCCCAGCTCAGCCCACATGGGCTGGGCTAGGCCCAGCCAGCCCGGCCCGGCCACTGGCCCAAGCCAGTGGCCCGGCTGGGCTCAGCAGCACGCGTGCGCTAACGCACGCGTGTTGCTGCACTGTGCAAGTGAATTAAAATTCACTTGCACAGTGTAAATGATAATTAAACGAAATGATGCGAGAAGAAGAAACTCTTACCTGGTCTGCTGGAGGCGATGGAGACGACGGCGAAGCTCTGGCTGGTCAACCTTGCTTCCTCTCCTCTGTTCCTTCTTCTACTTTCCTCTGTTTGCGTCCTCTGATTTTCCTTTGTCCCTCTCTCTCTCTACTGGTTGCTTTCTTCCCCCCTGCTTTTCTGGTTTTTTTCCCCAATTCGTCCTCAGTTCTTCATGGGTTCTCCTCCTCTGTCCACCGTTTTTTTCGTGTTTTCGGCCTCCCAGTTTTCGCTTGTCTGTGTTCTTCCTTTTTCGTCTGTTTTTCCTGTTTTGTTCCCTGTGCGATCCCCCTCAGTTCGTCCTCTCTCCTCTGTTTGTGTCCATGTTTTTCTCCTCTGGTTATGTTTTTTATTCAGCTTGTCGCCCCCCTGCTTTTCTTCCTCTGTGTGCTGGGTTTTCCTTCTCTGTTCCTCCAATGATTTTCGGTTCAATTCCTCGGTTTTGCTCTTTTTTGCCTCTGGTTTTCGGGTCTTTCTTTTTCCAATCTCCCCTCCCTTTTTCCAGGCCTTTCTCTGGCTTTTATAAAGCCAGAGAAGGTCTGGTGTCCCTACCTCCACAAATGGTGGGCATCGTGGAAGCGGTGGAAGCGAGAGATTATGACCGCATCGTGGGTATAGTGGCCATGATCTGCTGAATTTTCCCCTGTTGAACCGGTCTTTGGCAAACAGATGATGAACAGTAGGATCCAAAACGACGTCATTTGGCATGGAAAATGACAAATTGTAGTTTGGTCTCTGATGTTTTGAAATGTATCAATTGGGTCCCTTAATCAATAAATTTAATTTTGCCCCTTGGATTAATTTCAATTAAATCCCTGAATTTATTTAATTAATTAAATCAAAATTTAATTAAGTTGGCAAACTTATTAATTCTCCTGATTTTATTAATTAAACTAATCTAAATTTTTAATTAAAGTCTCCAACTTATTAATTCTTCAATTATTGATTAATTGACTCTCAAATTTAATAATTCCATCATCAAACTTTAAATTTTGTGTTGTCTGAATCTCATTGTCAACTATATTCAATTTTTATTATTTGTTCAAAAATTAGGTTATGACAAGCGTATTTTGCGTTTTTGCCCGTATCGTAACCGCCCTTGAGTGCAAACGCATCTGGAAATCTGCCTTTTCATTTGTGCTTGAAAAGTCTTAGAAATCTCCATTTTGATTGTGGCTTGGATTTTTGGCAAATGAAACTTGTCTTTTTGGCTATGGGATCGCGGCGTCTGTGGGAGCAGTTGGGATCCGAGATGATCACAGCAACCCAAGTTACAACCTTTTGCTCATGTTCTGTGAAAAAAACAAAGCATTTTGAACAATGCGAAGGACATGCCTTTTGCTTCCTTTGTCATTTGGGTGTGGTTTACTTTCAAAAGAGGCTATGGTTGGATGTATTACATAATCATTCTTATTAGTCACATATAAAAGAGATAGACATCGAATATGTGAACAGTACATTTCTTGTAAAAAGCTTAAATCTAAGTGTATTTGCTCCCTTTATCTATGCGAAGGACATGCCTTTAATTTGCTCCCTTTGTTATTTGGGAGTGGTTTGCTTTCAAAAGAGGATGCAAAGAGCTATGTTTGGTTGTTTAAGAGCATCTTCTTATGTTTTTTTTTAAATAGTTTATATATGCTTTTTTATAATTAATTTCCCCTTCCTTTCTTGTTAGGGAGAGGGGGGGGTGTTCGTGGTGGGGTTAGAGAAAATGACATGCAAAAATTGAGGCAAACGAACGAAGAGAATCTTAGAATAGTTTTAAACTATATATATATATATATTTCAGGTGAAATTTGCTTATGTCTAAAATAAATTAAAGAATTAATTAATTAATAAAAAATCCAATAAATATCGCACTTGACATCACGACAACTTTAAAAAATACAAATGAAAAGAACATATTTTTAACATCTTGTTTTTTTTATGGGAAAATGTCTTGTTTAAGGAGTCAACACTTAGTATTATAGTCACTGAGAACCCTAACTGGTTAATAGAAATTCCATGGTATGAGATTTGTTATACAAAAAGATATTATCACCCCTTAAGCATCCTACATGACTGGCTGTTCTATCATCATGGTGCTGTGTTTTTTTCTGTTCCCCGGAGTTTGGTCATGTTCTTATGGTATGCTCCTTTAGCTGTGCTGTTTTGGATTCTTAGCTCGATCAGTTTTATTTCCAGTGGGAAAAGGAGGTGAACAGGGAGCTGTGAGTTCTATCAAGATCTATATATGGTTTGCTGTGTATGCTTAATCTCCCTAAATTATTACTTTATCTGCTAAAGTTTGCCATGGAAATCGATTCCAACATGGCATCATAATTCTTTATTGTCAATTAATTTAGATAAGATTCCAATTGACTACATTTGTCAAGTATGCGTCCAATGTAGAAATCCTATATATATATGGCTATCTTAGATGTGACGATTTGTGTTTGTGATGCCACAAATCGTATATCGCATCTAAGATTGTCAAGTATGCGTCCAATGTAGAAATCCTATATATATATGGCTATCTTAGATGTGACGATTTGTGTTTGTTACACCAAGGGCGTCACCTCTTCTATTTAAGAGCCTTGACGTTATGCATGCTTACATCTCCTTATTCACAAAATTAAGCATCCACTCTTGCTCTGCTAACTTGTCTCCTCCTTTGTTTAATTCCTCCTCAAATTTGGTAATATATGTTATCAATGCGTGCGATCTCTTTCTAATCTCACTTGAGAAATTACTGCTTTTGTTTTCTTCTAATTAATCATTCCTTTTTGTAGTTAATTTTAAGCCATGGATGGTTACATCCCACACCCCCCCGCACAAGACTCGGCCACAGCAGGCTACTCCTCAGCTGCTAAGGGAGGGCTTGCTGGTGTCCTCGTCGTGCTCCTTCTTGCTATCGTATTTTATGTATTCTTCCAGCGCCGGAACTGCCTCGAGGAGGGCGACCCCGGGAAGGTTCAGGTGATCAATATTGTTGAAATGGGAGAAAGAAGCGTCGATGCTGGGGAACAAGTAGGTACCATCCCGTGTAATAAGAAGTTGAAGCTAATTAAGATTCATACAAATAAGGTTTTCTTAATCTTCCAATATTGTTTTTGTATTAATTGCGGGAATCCTACTGTATTAATTGCAGGAATAAGTAGGTACCATACCATGTAATAAGAAGTACCCGGGAAGGTTCAGGGATAATATTGTTGCATTTTAATATTGCAGGAATTGCAGGAATCCTACTGTATTAAGAGTGCGTTTGGTAAATAAATGATGCGTAAAGTGCATTTTAGTATTTTTGCACCATTTTAATTTGTACTTTATATATAAATAAATGATTGTGTGAATTTTGGTAAATAAATAATATCTTCAATTAAAATCGCCATAGCCGATAATGAATTGTGGGCTTTTTTTTTATTTTTTATTTTTTTTACTTTACTTGGAGTGGCCTTTTACTATTACCAATTTACTGTGTTGCTGCCACTTTATTTTTTATAGTCTCTTGGTCGTCCATAAAACGAACACTCAACGCAGCAGTCACAGCCAAACTCTTTGTTAAATTCATCGCAGATCCCACTCCATGTCAAACCGATGGTGTTTCGGTGCGTTGAGCACCGGATCGGTGCCAACTTCATCTCCTCTGCGCGTTGATGAGGGTGGTTTTTCTCGCCGCCATCCAACGAGAGAGCCTTCGGTTGCAGTCGCTGCTTCTTCCTTTTTTCGCTCAACTTCCGCCGCTGGTGGAGTTACTAGCGGCGTTGTCCTGGACGGTTGCGTTGGCTGTCGTGATAGCTTGAGTCTGTCGGAGTTTTCGCTTTTCGAGTTCTTTTTTTTTAGGCTCCTGGCAGCTGGATCGTTTCGTTGTTGACGGCTATGCTGTGGTTTGGTGGTTTTATTGGTAACTGGTTCATTGGTTGTGTTTTTTTTTTTTTATCGAGAGAGAGAGGTGAGAATTGCTAGGGGAGATGGGCTGCGGTGGTGGTCCGTGGGTTTCAGTGCGTTAAGTGTGGGATCGGTGCCAACTCCATCTCCTCTGCGTGTTTATGAGGGCAGTTTTTCTCGTCGCCATCCAACGAGGGATCCAGTCTTTTTGCCTTCCGTTGCTTTCCCTTTTGTTTTCGCGCGACTTTCGCCGTTGGTGGAGTTACTAGCGGCGTGGACCTGGACGGTTGCGTTGGCTTCTGTGATCGCTTGAGTCTGTCGGAGCTGTCGCATTTCGCATTTCCAACATAGTGCTCGTAACATAAAAGAATAAATACCCATATTGTCCAAGTAAAATGCAAGAAAACTCGCTTTCCTTTGAGTCATCTCCATGTTCTTCAATAAATTATGGTGACAGTTCCACTTCAAACCTTAATTGCAATTGAAATTTCCAAGTGATAAATCAGACATACTTCGTACTAATAAGATTTACTCCTCTTGAAGGTCCACGATCACAGTGGCTAAGGCAACAGAAAAACTCAGCGAGAAGTCAGAGCCCATAACAACGAGAACAGATAGAGATTTGAATATTTAAATAAAGTAATAGAAAATGCATCAGTGCCAACTAATAGTAAAAAAATTTCTATTGTGCTTGACAGCTCTTATATGAGAAAGTAAACGTGAGGAATCAAATATGGAATTCCTTGAGTTGCATACCAAAATTGAAATCTTTAAATCCCCAGAACTATAAAATTCAATCCCAGCAGACGACAGGAAGAAAATATCTATACATGTTCATTCACTTGAACATGCAAAGTTATCGTAACTTTTCTTGCTAAAGGTGTAAGAGCATTCCTTTCATATAAGAGTGAATATTCAGTTATTCACTTTTGGTTTCAATAGATTCGATTTAATTTGTAGTTAATCAAACCTTTACAAATCAAAATCAAAATTGAAGAACTAAAATGTGATTCGGTTTTTCAATTTTTAGAATCCAAATTTGTTATTTTTCGGTGAAATACAAAATAAGTTTTTTTCTTGTATAGAAAATAATTTTATAGTTTTTATTTATTTAACGCATTTTATCTTAAGTTAGATCTTTTATATTCATCATTGACATGTCAAAAGATATAATTTTAGTCTCATATATTAAGCTGTTTAAAAAGAAAAATCATTCCAAAATTCCAGTCAATTATAAAATAACGTTAATGATCTAAACATTCAAGATAAATAATATAACACAAAAATATAAACATATAATTTATCTAACGATCAACCCAAAAGAAAAAAAAAATAGATTTCATCATTAAGATAGTAGTTCTATTTTTTTTAATGTTAGGATACATAGTAATGTCTATTTAAATGTCTTGTTTTACAAATTAATAAGGTGTCTCAATAAATAAATTATTGATAAAATAAATATTTAATAGTTGATTAAAAAAATAATTATAGCATGTGTTTATTTGCATGAAATTTATAAGGTTATTGTGCTTTATAATTATTTTTAAGCTTTTTTATTTTAATGAATCTTTGTTATTTTTAAGCTTTAATAACTCATCATTTGTTCGT
The DNA here is from genome assembly GCA_015852605.2 of Populus deltoides. NCBI lineage: Eukaryota > Viridiplantae > Streptophyta > Magnoliopsida > Malpighiales > Salicaceae > Populus > Populus deltoides. The sequence continues at coordinate 13,075,757 of CM027581.2, read as the reverse complement.
GATATCAGATTTATTTTAAAGTCAAATTTTAAAAGAGCATGATATAATTTTGAGGTCAAATTTTAAGGTTATTTTTAAAGTTTTAATAACTCATCGTGTAACCGTGATATCAGATTTATTTTGAAGTTAAATTTTAAAAGAGCATGATATAATTTAAAAAGAGTTGATTCAATTTATAGGGATGAACTCTAAGTTTAAGGTATGAGATTATATATTTGTTTTTTTATTTTAAATAATTATGTGTTCACCAGCATTTAATATATATTAACACTTCGCACATCAACCTCGTAAATAATGGAATGACCTTGTGCAGATTAATTGGTTCCGTTTTCTATATATATATAACAAATGGAATGAAATCTGGAATTAAGCCTTAATTGTTAGTAGCAATATATGTATATATATATGAACAAAAGCATATAAAAACAAGAGTACTGATGCAAAGCTAGCTTTGTCTTGTGTTGTAGTAACAGTACTAAAGAAAATATTGTTCTTAAAGCTCCTCAACCCACCGCAGATAGATTCCTCCATGTCCTAATTAAATTATCAATATTCTAGCTCGCAGCTTGTCTCTTAAACAAAAGCACACAAAGAACATAGGCTTGAACCGGATAATTACAAGCCACCAACATCAATTCACTTCCAAGTATCTTATGGAACAAAAACAAAGAATCTCTTGACGTTGGATTTGATGATGTAGTTAAAAGGTTATTATTTTAATAATATTTTTTGTTCATCATTTTGGATACTGGTTGTCTATGCTTTGTTTTGTTTCTTTGTTAGAAAAAATATAATTATACAAGTTAGTTAACTTGAGATTTGTCTTCGTTTCTTTGGTAGAAATTTTTTTTATTTTCTGAAAACAATGAACTAATTATTTGTAAGATTTAAAAAGATAAAATTAAAATATTTGCTTTGAACTAGCACTTGACTCATGACTCGAGCTCGTAAAAGAGCTATATTAAACAAAAATACTATAAATATCTTGAATTGCATTAATAAATGTTTATTTTGAATAAATAATGACAATTAAAATTAAATGATTAAATATATTTGATCCATTCCAGAATTTTAAAGAAGATGAAGATATATAAGGAATAATTAGCTAACTGAAACGGAAGATAAATTAAGCAATCTTCTCTTTCACTACTACATTCTAATACACCATGCTTACCTTATTGTTATAAAAGCCACTAGGGCATAAAAACCTTTTCTGAACACTTTTTAACAAACATATGTCAACTGTCCTTTCCATCTTCCTAAAGTAAAACGAATCTAAAAATTACAGGTTTCCAGGCTGACATTCTTTTGGGGATGGCTCCTAAAGGAAGGCCTAAATCCAGCGAGTTTCATCTACAACAAACAGACCTAAATACTTTACTTTTTCATTTTTAACGACTCGTATTTTTCAAGGCAACATTTTTTTTTTAAAAAAAAGCATTAACATGCGCCACACCGGTCACAGCTATGCAACAACGCCTAGATTTGCCTACCAGCAAATTATCCTACTGCCCTCAATAATGACCCAAAAAAATCTTAAATCATAGACAACCAAGGCTAAGGAGAGTAAAGTAACTTATTTTTTAAAAAATTTAAAATTTATTGTAAATATAATTCCGGTTATTTTTTAAAGTGTTTTTTACTTCAAAATAAATTAAAACATATTTATTCACAAACGTTTAAGGTATAAAAAAATATAATACAAAATTTTCTTGTCAAATTAAATAATTTAGCATAAAAATCTTTTATTTTGGTGATCTAAATCGGTATCAACAACAAGTTTTTTTATTATCGAAATCCAGCAATTCTTTTCCAAAAAAGCAAAAATAAACCCCGTATCAAAATAAAATTTCTCGAAACTTATAATATACCACCCATATTTACCATGTTTTTCATTTCTATCTCTTATTTTTTAAATCCTATTTTTTCATAAAAATTTAAAATTAATTGCTCAGAAAATAAAAAAAAAATAGTAATCAGTGTACAGTGAAAACCCGTATCTTTTACTATATGTCTTTTTGGCTACGGGATCACGACGTCTGTGGGACCAGTTGCCATCTGAGATGGTCACACCAACCTTGGTCACAACCCGGCTCATGTTCTATGAAAGGAAAAAAAAAAAAAAAAGCATTTTGATCTTATAGCGTTCCGACAAAAAAATCTAGTTGGGTACTCATTCCTTGACCAATGCGTAGGACATGCCTTTGGCTACATCTGTTACTTGGGAGTGGTGTCCTTTCACAGAGAGCTATGTTTGGTTGTTTAAGAGCACCTTCTTTTGTGTTTTTTTTTTTTAATAATGTATATATGATTTTTTTATATGCAACTCAATGAAAAAAAACCATTTTAAGAAATAAACAAAATTCTCGAAAGAACCAGTGATGAAAGAAAGAAAATAGTAGAAGAAAATGTGGCAGAGGCAAGACCTAATTCTAACATAATAGACTAGAAATTTAGCCTTTCTTTTTAAGGGAAGTATGACATGACAAAACGAAACCGGCGTCCTTAAATTAAATTCGTCATCTATTCCTTAATTTAAAACATGGAATGCTGCTCATAAATTGGTAAAGTAATCCTAGTAAGGGGTTGGAGCAATCAAGAGCAGAGCTAGGAATTTTTTCCTGCTCTCAACTATTAAATAAATATATAAATATTTTTTAAGATTAATTATTAATTAATATACATAAATTTTTAAAGTTAACAGTAAAGTTTTAATTCAAATACACCATCTAAAATATTAAAAAATAAATTTGAAAGTACATAAAATTGAAGTGAAAATAAAAATAAACTCACTATTAAAGTTACATCTTTCGATGTTTTGTGAAATATAATTCATCTATAATCGAATCTGAATTGATATTGTAACAACCCTTCAACCGGGATAAAATAATAATCTCATGTCAACTGGAAAACAAAGTAATTAAATTTTTTTCCTCTCTCAATTCCTTCTTTCTTCACTTGATTTTTTCTTAGATTAGTGTTTTATAAGTTGGACTTTTTAAGTTTATAAAGTTATTCTCTCACTTTTCTTTTCTTGGATTTTTTTTAATGTTTTTCTCTTACTTTTCTTTTTTCTTGGATTTTTTTAATGTTTTTCCCTTACTTTTCTCTATTTCTCTCTAACCTTTTCTTTTCTTTGTTTTTCTACCTAGTTGGCAACATATAAAAGAAATGAAGAACTGATTTATTTTATTGTTTAATGGCAAATAACCATTTTATTCTTAATGAGTCGTTTTGTTTTTATTTGACTTTTTTTTTGTTAGCACTATCAAGTTCTGTTCATCCTAAAATTTTAACCAGATTTTATTCAATATATTTTAAGATCCCTCATAAAATTTTAGCTCAATCTGATGGTCGGATTGAAAATTACGCCCAATAACGTACGTAAAAGTAGTCAAATTGTGATTTTTCATTAAATTTCTGAATTTCTCAAAAAATTCTGAAATTTTAACCCAAGTTAAAAAATTATATTAGAATATTTCACGTAAATTTTTAAATTTTTTTAATAACTTAATCAAGAATTACAAATTATTTTTTACATAAAATTAATTAAAAAATATTAATAAAATCTTAACTTGTACTACAACCCATTCCAGCTCTTAACACCCCTCCGCCCCTTGGGCGCTGTAATAGGTGATGGTCTTGTTTCTTCTGCTATCCTTTACCTCCTCTTCTCTTGTTCTAGGATTTGTGATGCAAATAGAGGGGGGAAATTGAAAATTAAAAAAAAGAGAGATTTTTATTTATTGGGGATGATCATGTAGAAGATTATTTAGGAGAGGGATGAAATTATGCTTTAAGATTAAAATTAGTGAAAAATATTTTTTATGGGTTCTTTTTTTTGAAGAAAATTACTGCTGTTAGACTATTGTCAATTTTCCATCTCAAGAGATTAAGAAATATTAATGTCCAATTAAAATGTAAGAAAACTCGTGTTCCTTCGAGACTAATAAAAAGACAATAAAAATCCCAGTATTATTTTCAAAAAGAAGAAACAAAATTGAAATACTAAGGCATATAATAGAGTTTTAAGTTAGCTACAGTTTAATTTCTCAAAAGCCAAAGCAATTTCATCGAGGATATCTTCTCACGACCTGGAAAAATAAATAACTAGAGAATATCATCTAAAAATGCTTCCAAGAGGGCCAAAATGTTTCATTTCTTATAAAAAGAATAGAGATAGAAGATCAAATATTTTTTTTATTTTTATATGTTTTGAAATTATTTTTAGATTAATACCCCTTATTTTTATTATTTTATTTATAATCTTATTTAAATGATAATTATTTTTATATAAATTTATTTTCTGAAATTAATTATTTTTTAAGTATTTTTTTAATTAATATTGATTATTTCAGGTGTTAGCCCACGGTCCTGTCAGCAGACTCAGCGACCGTGCTCGCATATTTTCTCCAATGTGATTCTATTTCTACCTCTTTTACTAGTATGTCCATAAAAAAGTGCACCAACACCGAGGCATCACCAGTTCAATCACAAACACACCAAGTAATCACACGCGAACAAAAACACCAAGACATGCCGAGACATGGCACAAAAACACCAAGACATCACCGGTTCTAATTAAGACATGCCACAAAAACACCAAGACATCACCGGTTCTAATTAAGACATGCCACAAAAACACCAAGACATCACCAGTTCTAATTAAGAGCACACGAAAACACCAAGGCGTCACAGTTCTATTTAAGAGCACCCAAACCTTGTTATACATACTTACATCTCTTTATTCTCAAAATTAAGCATCCACTCTTGCTCTGCTAACTTGTTTCCTCTTCAAATTTGGTAATATTATCAATGCGATCTTTTTCTAATCTCACTTGAGACATTACTGCTTTTATTTTCTTCTAATTAATCATTCCTTTTTTGTAGTTAATTTTAAGCCATGGATGGTTACATCCTACACCCCCCTGCACAAGATTCGGCCACAGCAGGCTACTCCTCAGCTGCTAAAGGAGGACTTGCTGGTGTCCTCGTCATGCTCCTTCTTGGTATCGTATTTTATGTGTTCTTCAAGTTCCGAAACTGCTCCGTGAAATTCGAGGTGGATGTTGAAATGCCAGATAGGGGCGTCCATGCTGGGAAATAAGGAGGTAGCATGTAATAAGAAGTTGAAGCTGATTAAGATTCATACAATGAGATTCTTCTAATTTTCCAATATTAATGTTTTCGTATTAAATGCAGATTCATCAAGGTAGCAATCCATGAAGTACTCGGGCGTCTCGACCCTTTGTTTTTGGTTTCATCATCTGTATACCTTTTGGTCTGTTTTCGCATAATAAAAAAATTCCAGATAATTTATACCTTTTATGGTGTGAATTTTGTGATGAAGTTGGACTGATATCTTCAATTAAAATCGTCAGAGCAGATAAGGAATTGTGTGCTTTTTCTTTAATTCTTTTTTTTTTGTGGGTTTTAACCACGTGTAATTTTATTATTTGCTGGGGCTTGCTTTAGGAGCTTTCTTTTTATTGTCTCTTTTCAACGAAAAGAAGGTCGTCCATAAATGATAAAACAAACACTCACCACAGCAGTCACAACCAAAGTCTTTGTTAAATCGATCGCAGATCCCACTCCATGTCAAACCGATGGTGTTTCGGTGCGTTGAGTGTCGGATCGGTGCCAACTCCATCTCCTCTGCACGTTGACGAGGGTTGTTTTTCTCGCCGCCATCCAACGAGGGAGCCTTCGGTTGCTTTCTCTTCTTCTTATTTTTTTAGCTCAACTTCCGCCGCTGGTGGAGTTACTAGCGGCGTGGTCCTGGACGGTTGCGTTGGCTGTCGTTATAACTTGAATCTGTCGGAGTTTTCGCTTTTCGAGTTCGTTTTTTTTAGGCTCCTGGCAGCTGGATCGTTTCGTTGTTATCGGCTATGCCGCGGTTTGGTGGTTATGTTGGTAACTGGTTCAATGGCTATGTTGTTGTTGGGCGTGCCATGGCGGAATTGCGCTGGGCAGCTGGGTTTTTTTGTTTAGAGGGAGATGAGAATTGCCAGGGGAGATGGGTTGCGGTGGCGGTCCGTGGGTTCTGGCCTTGTTGAGTACAGAGGCATTAATCTTCTATTACAACGAAAAAAAATAGCAACCGCGACCTGGAGGAAGGGAGAGACAGAAGGAGATTAAAATTATCGACCTTGACTGGTAATTTTCTTTGATTTTCTTAAATGGATCTTTGAATTAATTGTTTATCATTACCTATTCTGGTTGGTTGATAGTTCCTCCCCAGTGGAGTGTTGTGTTGCAGTGATGGGGCATGCTAATATCTATGTTTTAATAACTGATTGGTTGAATGAAATGAATTGGCAGAGTATGGAAAGGAGCAGCACATGGGAATCGAAGCATTGGAAGCCATACTTATGGATGATGAATTTTGAGGTGCTCCTCCCTTTCTTTGTTTTTGATTTTTTCAAAGTAAACAAACCAATTATGTGCAATGGGAGAAATTCATTCTAGCGAGAGTGGCCTTAATACTTGTAACCATCGCTTCAAGATATCAATTTCTCCACAGGTGAGGCTGGCTGGCTGTTCATCATGGTGCTGTGTTTTTTCTGTTCCCCGGAGTTTGGTCATGTTCTTATGCTATGCTCCTTTAGTTATGCTGTTTTGGATTCTTAGCTCGATCAGTTTTATTTCCAGTGGGAAAAGGAGGTGAACAGGGAGCTGTGAGTTCTATCAAGATCTATATATGGTTTATCTGCTAAATTTTGCCATGGAAATGGAGTCAAACTTGGCATCATAATTGATAGCAGCCAGCAAAACTTTGACCTCTAGCACGTTTATTTTCTAACGACATCGATAGTTTTGTCTTTAAGTTTCAAAGTTTCAATCTTTTTTTATTTGGTTAAGCTGTCATCGTGATTGCCTTATAATTATGTTCCCTGTGTTCTTTTTTCCCCTGGCATGTGAGGAGTGATCAGGGTGAATTTTGGGCTTTTGAGTGAGAATTCTATGTTTTGTTTTGGTGAATTTAGGATTTTCAAGAGCCAAGAGTTTACTTAACTGAGATCGCAGACTTGCTGATTATGGCATGGACTATTCTGGACAGAAATAGCAGACCATGCCTTCAGGCAATTCTGGGCTCTTTTTTTTTCCAACAGAAAAGATAGCAGACAAGATCTGTGGCTGCTGTTGCACCGGGGCATCCATTCCTTTTCTTTCTGAGATTCATGTTGAGAGATTGTACAATCAAACACAAAATGCTTTATTCAGTTTCTCGATCACAGCCAAGATTAAATTCTGCTTTGTGTCCGGTCCATTGATTTGTCCACTATGTTCATCCCTTTATTTTTGTTTTTTGTTTTCTTTGCCTTGTATTGACATTGAAATCATTGCTCACATCCTATCTTTCTTCTTTCCTTTTTTTTCTTGAATAAGGTTCACAGATACATGAGGTGATTATGGCGCCGTGGTGATCACATAGTTGGCTTGCTCGAGATCAACAGCAGAACTGATCACATAGTTGGCTTGCTCGAGATCAACAGCAGAATTTCTGTTCTGGTGGTTTTAAATGAATACTTTGGTTTATGTTTTCTGTTTTTAACCAATCCATTTGCCACTTTGATTTCCACAATTCCATGGTGGGTTACAAAACTATCAACGAATAACATTACCTACCTTTTGCAGGGAAACTGAAGCTGTTGGAGGACTGCAACTGCCATCCCAAATCGAGATTGTGGATGCAGCCGTGGTCTTCAACAACTTTTTGACAGCTACTGCTATGGAGATGGATCAAACCACTTAATTTTTGTGACAAGGATCAAGGAGGTTTTCTTTGGATCCAGGCAACCTTTTGGTTTTTCTGTGTAGGAGACATGTAATTGCTTTAAAGGATTTGAAGCAGCTCATAAAACTGATTTGTTGTTTCGCTTGTTGATTTTGATGCGAAGAGCTGTATTTGGTAGTTTAAGACATGATTGAAATGCATGTCAGGTCGGGTCGATCTCCTAAAGCAACAATCACGGGTCAATGCATGCCTATTCACAATGCAGTTGGCGCCGCGCCCCCCTTATCCAGTTCCGTTGTGCCAGCATGTTCTAACCTTGTGAAAAAGATAGTTTTTTTTTTCGGTTCTTTTTTGAATAAAATTAGTGAAGATAGACTGTTGTCAATTTTCCATCTCAAGAAATTAAGAAATATTGTTGTCCGAGTAAAATGCAAGAAAACTCGAGTTCCTTCAAGTCATCTCTATGTTCTTTAAAAAATTATGGTGACAGTTTCACTTCAAACCCTAATTGCAATTGAAATTGCCAAGTGATGGATCAGATATACTTTGTTCTAAAAATGTTTCCTTCTCTTGAAGGCCCACAATCGCAAGGGCAAAGATGACAGAGAAACTTAGCGAGAAGTAAAGACCCAAAACAATTAATGCACAGAAAATGACAACAAAAACACTATTCCAACAAATAATTTTGTATGAATGTAACTACAGCTGTGGTTATTTCAAAAATCCAAACTTTCCAAATGATTCGGCGCCATGAGAAATGCAATTCTTGAGATCTTGTGCCCTCTTTCCAGCATCTTTCTTGAAGAAATTTACTAATTAATGCACAGAAAATGACAATAAAAACTCCAATATTATTTTGAAAGCTCTTGAAAGAAAAACAAAATTGAAATACTAGGGCATATAAGAGAGTTTTATGTTAAGTGTGGTTTCTTTTCTCAAAGGTCAAAGGAAGCCTGACTGGGATGAGGGGGGAGAGAGGAAAAAGAAAAGAAAAGGGAGAGAGAGAGAGAGAGAGAGAGAGAGAGAGAGAGAGAGAGAGAGAGAGAGAGAGAGAGAGAGAGAGAGAGAGAGAGAGAGAGAGAGAGAGAGAGAGAGAGAGAAATGAAAGAAAAGGCCCAACCAAGCCCAATGTATGAGGAAAATAAAAGGCAACCAATTCAAACCGATAAGCCCATTGATCCATTTTGTGTGAGCAACACTAAGTTCTTATCAAACGTCGCGTTGTCGAACGAGGTTTAAGGCACGTTTAGGACCACTGCAAGTTATCTAAATAAAAGATTGTTTGAAACGTCTCGCAAACTATATTTTTAAAATTAAAAAAAAAATTATTTAAAAGTTTTTATATATATATAATTTTAGGTTGTTTTAATATGTTGATATTAAAAATAATTTTTAAAAAATAAAAAAAAATTATTTTAATATTAAAAAAAACATTTTAAATCGCTATCATTACTATAATTTCAAATAGATTTGAATGCATCGTTTTTTTAGTTTAATGTGAGTGTCCGGGCTAATTTCCACACACCTCGACTAATCCTACGGGCCCTGAAGTTAACGACTATGTAAGTCTTCAGTGACCATTATATGAGCAATCACATGACTTGAATCTTAGACGACAGAGAGAACAAACCTCTTAGTCCTAAACTCTTACAACTAGACTATCACAATACATTGTTAATTCTATGAACAGGATGCCCATCGTATCCGTAACTCCATAATGCAATTTCATGTGATTTAGTGGTATATAAATATTAAGGATATACAAGAAAAATTAAATAATCTATTTACACTCAGAATAATTTAAAATAACACTCTCCTGTATTTTGATTCTTCTTCTTTTATATATTAATTTTTTCTGAAATACTTTGTTAATTTAGATATCAAAGAATCACCTATCCTGTATAGTTTTTAAGGAATAAGAACTTATACCATGATTTTTCCCGTGGACTAGGCCGTGTGCCTCCTCTCGGTCATGAAATTGTTTAGTTTAATAGAGTTTTTAATAGTATTAATTTGTTTTTTTAATAATATGTATCAGATAACTCTAAATCAATTACAGAAAATAGACCATATTTGTATAGTTTAATGATGTATATTAATTTTCTTAGGCGATCTGTGTTGCATGAGAAGTTTATATTAAGCTAAGAAGCTTGTTTTAATTTTTAATTTTAATTTTAAGATTGCCTGAAGGGGGAATCTGTGCGGGTGGGTCCAATCCCGACTGTGGATGGATACCATAGCGATGTGTCGTAGATGTGGACACGTTCTTTGCCCGGAGAGCTGCAGCGCGGCCACAATTTAGTTAAACGACAATTTAGAAATTAACCAAAGAGGAAAATAAATATAGGGGGAAAATAAAATTATGCTTTAAGATGTGGATTTTTATTTTATTTTATTCTGGGATTATCAGGTAGAAGATTATTTAGGAGAGGGAGGAAATTATGTTTTAAGATTAATATTAGTGAAAAGAAATTTTGGATTAATTTTTAAATAAAATTACTGCTGTTAAACTATATTCAATTTTTCATCTCGGTATATTAAGAAATATTATTGTCCAAGTAGAATGCAAGTAGTTTATTTATTCTGCAATTTTTTTTTTTAATATTGGCATCTGCTAGTTTATGAAATTTTCAAGTTAAAAAATTGTAGTAGTAGTTTAAAATATTTTTTATTTAAAAATATATTAAAATAATATGTATTTTTTAAAAATTATTTTTGATATTAATATATCAAAAAAATATTAATATTTTAAAAAAATTAACTTTTTTATTTTTTTATATTAATATTTTTTGATATTTTTAGATTATTTCAATACTGATATCAAAAGTGATTAAAAAAATAAAATAAAAATATTATTTTAATATATTTCTAAGAAAAAAATATTTTAAAAAACAATCACAGTTATCTTGAGGGATATCCCTCTAGGATGCGCTTTTTATTTATTTTCTTTTTATTCTATTTAAGAGGACACGAACTTAACTTCTACTTGTTCTGCGGGCATCTCCTTATTCATAAAAAGCTTTTCTGAACAAAAACCTTTTGGCATAAGAAAATTGGCATATACAACTTTCTAATGGCAGAGAGTTCAAAACACTTTTTAACAAACATATGTGCCTTGCAAGGCTTAACAACTGTCCTTTCCATCTTCCTAAAGTAAAACGAATCTAAAAACTACAGGTTTCCAGGCTGACATTCTTTTGGGGATGGCTCCTAAAGGAAGCCCTAAATCCAGCGAGTTTCATCTACAACAAACAGACCTAAATACTTTACTTTTTCATTTTCAACGACTCGTATTTTTCAAGGCAACATTTAAAAAAGAAAAAAAGCATTAACATGCACCACACCGGTCACAACCATGCAACAACGCCTGGATTTGCCTACCAGCAAATTATCCTACTGCCCCCAATAACAATCAAATATAAATGACAAAAAAAAAAAATCTTAAATCAAAGGCAACCAAGGCCGAGGGTAGTGAAGCTTTAAAAATTTGTTTGTGAATGTGGTTCCGGATTTATAATTGTTTTTTAAAGTATTTTTTATTTATAAATATATCAAAATAATATTTTTTTTTTTTTAAATTATTTTTGATATCGGTGAATCAAAATAATCTAAAAAAATTAAAAAAAATATTAATTTAAAACAAAAAAAATTAATTTCTTTTAAAAATATTTTTAAAATACAAAAACAAACAAGATTTAGTTATAAAAAATACTTGATGACCCAACTTAATTTGTTGTCTTTCAAGCACAATTAAATAATCAAATTGTGCAAAGAAAATATAAAAATATCGTCTAACATTGTCGTTTCTCATAATGACTAATGTCTTCTTTAAAAGACTTTCCTATTCCTAAAATAACCTAACAAACGATAATAATATTTTTAGTTTTTTTTTATGATGTTGAGTTGTGAATTTTTTTTATTTTTTAAAATTCAATAATAATAAAAAAAATCAAACCAATCCACAGCGAATCACATGCCATCGATCTGTTTAGCATTCAAATATAAACATACAATTTATTTAGAAATCAATCCAAAAGAAAAAAAAAAAAAAAAAAGGGTTTCGTGGTAATTTGTGGAGGGGCGGAACCTGGAAACCTTTCCAGAGGGGCCACGATTAGAAAGACTTTTGCGGAATTATCAAAGGATGGATTTAGGTGGAGGGATCCAGTGCGGTAACTGAGATTGGAGGAGTCGGTTAGGTGGGTGTTGATGAGTGGTAGGAGCCGAGATCCTTGGGGGTACAGAAGGTGTTTTCGTGGAAAGATAAATGGCAAAGTCGTTGAAAATTTCAAAGATAAAAGGGTGTTCTTCCCCTCAATCCCACACTTTCCTAAGTGTAAACATCAAGTTCTACTTATGACAGGAGAAAGACAGGAACGGAGGATCGATCCACTTACGACGAAAAGGAATAAAAAAATGCAAAACCGAAAACCGAAGCCCGCCCTTGTCACGACTCAAACTGTCGTCCCGTTCTCCAGTCCACCTCATCAAACAAATAAAGAGGAAAAGGAAGGGGACGGAGGATCACTGTTACGACAAAAAAATAATTTTGGTTGCGGTAGATTATCTTGATTGAGCTTTGTTCAGATTATCTTGTGTTGCGGTAGATTTTTTTTTTTTTAATTTTAAAAAAATAATTGTTTGATTATTAAAATAATTTATGCTTTTTATACTAAGTTTCGTTTCAAATCTTAATTTTTTAGCTGTAAAATACTATACTTTTCATTCATGAAGACCTCTTTTTTATTTATTTTACATAGATAAATTTATCTCACAGTTGTTTTAACTAAATATTTATTTTTTAAAATTTATATTTTTTAAAATTCCATTAAAAAAATGATTTTCTTAAATTTATTTTCTTAAAATCACATTCACTATAGCATAATGTTAAATACACGCTTAATAATAATAATAAATAAATAAATAAATAAAAACGGGGAAACGGGGGCCATAAATTAAAATATTGCGTTTTGGTGTTTTTTAAATTCAATCCTCGTAAAAGTCTTACTTTCAAACTTTAGATGTAAAAAAGAAACACGGTCTTGCAAACTTCTTCTTTGAGCTATAGTTAATTAAGTTAACAAAAATTAAAATTAAAAAAATCAAAGCATTTTAATAATTTATGCGTGATGAGATGAGGAAACAGGGCCTCCAATATACTCATTGATATCTCACAAGTGAGTGTTTTGTTTGTCTTTAAGAGGATTGTTTAATAATTTTAATGTATTGATGATAAAAATAAAAAATCTAAAAATTATTATTTTAATTAAGAAAATGGTATAAGGTATAATTCCTAAATCAATTTAATAATTAAAAATAAAATTAAAAAAGAAACTAAATAAAAAAGGATGGGTTGTCAAAAGATGAATTAATAAAAAGAAAAAAAATAAACAAATGAAAGAAAGAAAACACAAAACACTATATTAACAAATAATTTTTTATGAAGGTAACTACAGCTGTGATTCGGCGCCATGACAAATGCAATTCTGGAGATCTTGTGCCATCTTCCCAGCATCTTTGGTGAAGAAATTTACTAATTAATGCACAGAAAATGACAATAAAAACTCCAATATTATTTTCAAAGCTCTTAAAAGAAAAACAAAATTGAAATACTAGGGCATATAAAGAGAGTTTTATGCCAAGTGTGGTTTCTTTTCTCAAAGGTCAAAGGAAGCCTAACTGCGAGGAGGGAGGAGGGAGGAGGGAGGAGGGAGGGGAAAAAAAAGGCGGGGGCATTGTCGAACGAGGTTCAAGGCATGTTTAGGATCACTACAAGTTATCATTGGAACACAAACATCTAACTAAATGTCTTTTTTCATAAGTTAATTTGGTGGACATCTCTGTAAACAATTATTACAAGAAAAATTGAATAATATATTTACACTCAAAATGATTTTTTGCTAATTTAGATATCAAAGAATCACCTATCTTGTATAGTTTTTAAGGAATAAAAACTTGTATCATGATTTTTCCTGTGGACTAGGCCAGCGTGCCTTATATTTATATCAGATAATTCTAAATCAGTTGCAGAAAATGGACCATATTTGTATAGTTTAATAATGAATATTAATTTTCTTAGGTGATCTGTGTTGCGTGAGAAGTTTATATTAAGAAGCTTGTTTTAATTTTTATTTTTAATTTTAGGTTCGATTGCCTGAAGGGGGAGTTTGCGAGGGTGGGTCCAAACCCGAAGCATGTACCAGTGGCTGGATACCATTGGTTTGTTCGCTTTATTTTTGTCAACATGTTGAAAATGTTTCTTTGTAATTGTAAATTAAAATAGAGTGATTGGTCAGTTGAATATTCGTGCTATCCAAACAGGAAGCATGCCAGTAGCTGGAGTTTTGAGAGCTTGTGTCCCTTGTCTTCGTTTTAAGATGCCTTTACTTCCCCTTTCTTTCTTGTTTGAAAATTAAAACAAAAGGTTGAATCTCTCCCCGGCCTGACCAAGTCATTCAGTCGCTGATGTTTCCAAGAAACGGGGCTCAATACGTGCAATTCGAGTGTTTTGACGACAAAGGAAGATTATCGTTGTGGGGGCAGTCATTTGTGTTGTCTGTGTAAAAGTGCAAAACAGGCATAAAACAATTAACGATTCTTCTTTTAAATGGGAGTAAATGCTTATGAAGATATGATTGAGCTTTGTTCAGATTATCTTGTGTTGCGGTAGATTTTTTTTTTTTTTTAATTTTAAAAAAATAATTGTTTGATTATTAAAATAATTTATGCTTTTTATACTAAGTTTCGTTTCAAATCTTAATTTTTTAGCTGTAAAATACTATACTTTTCATTCATGAAGACCTCTTTTTTATTTATTTTACATAGATAAATTTATCTCACAGTTGTTTTAACTAAATATTTATTTTTTAAAATTTATATTTTTTAAAATTCCATTAAAAAAATGATTTTCTTAAATTTATTTTCTTAAAATCACATTCACTATAGCATAATGTTAAATACACGCTTAATAATAATAATAATAATAAATAAATAAATAAATAAAAACGGGGGAAACGGGGGCCATAAATTAAAATATTGCGTTTTGGTGTTTTTTAAATTCAATCCTCGTAAAAGTCTTACTTTCAAACTTTAGATGTAAAAAAGAAACACGGTCTTGCAAACTTCTTCTTTGAGCTATAGTTAATTAAGTTAACAAAAATTAAAATTAAAAAAATCAAAGCATTTTAATAATTTATGCGTGATGAGATGAGGAAACAAGGCCTCCAATATATTCATTGATATCTCACAAGTGAGTGTTTTGATCGATTAAGGGTTTTTTGAGTGATTTTTTGTGTGCTTATAGTATTTGTTTTTCTTCTAGTATTTACTAGAGAAAAAAGAAGAGAGGTTTTTATAAGTTTAGATGTGCTAAATTAGGTTTTATAAGGATTTACGTTGATCCATGGCTTCAGACAACCTGAACCAAGATTGACTACACTCCATTACAGAGATAAACAAAGCAATAAAATATAATATACTGCTTCCCATACAAAGAAAGAGATAAATAGGATAATTAATGTCCTTAAGATTTGCGTCCACATAGAGAGAAGAAGAGAGGTTTGGTTGTTTAAGAGCATCTTCTTGTGTTTTTTTTTTTTTTTGAATAATGTATATATGATTTTTTTTATATATGCAACTCAATGAAAAAAAACCATTTTAAGAAATAAACAAAATTCTCGAAAGAACCAGTGATGAAAGAAAGAAAATGGTAGAAGAAAATGTGGCTGAGGCAAGACCTAATTCTAACATGATAGACTAAAAATTTAGCTTTTTTTAAAGCAAAGTGTGACATGACAAAACGAAACCGGCGTCCTTAAATTACATTCGTTATCTTAAGGACTTAGGGTGCATTTGTTTCTTAAAAATAATTTTTGAAAAATAATTTTTTAAATATTTTTGTGTTTATTTATTATTAAAAAATTTTATCAATAGAAAATATTTTTTTTTGAAGAAAAATTTAGTTTGAGTTCTAGAAAAGTATTTTTTTTCTATTTTGGACGGAAAATACTTCCCAAAAATTATGAAAAATTTAAAAATATCATATTATTTGATGATTATATTACATTTGGTCCTCAAAATTTTAATTGTTATATATTTTGTTTGAATTTTTTTTTCAAATTCACCCCTTAAAATTTAATGTAATTTGATTTTTATATTAATTTTGATCCTTATTTTTATGATTGTTATTTACTTTTCTCTTATTTTTTTTAATTGAAATTTTCTATCTATCAAATTTGGTCCTTATTATTTTGATTGTTGCTTATTTTATTTAAAATAATTTATGAAATTGTAATTATTATTATTTTAATTTCATCATCTTTTAATTTTTTTATCTGTTAAATTTGATCTCTATTATTTTTATTATTATTTATTTTATTTGAGACAATTTATGAAATTAGATTTTTTTTCAATTTCATTCTCATTCAACTTTACAATTTGTAAGATTTGTTCCTTATTATTTTAATAAACTTAAAAAAAATATATTAATAAGCTATTTTTCAGTTTATTTTCCATAACATAACCAAACACTGGAAAATATTTTTCAATTTACTTTTCATAAAAATATTAAATATTGAAAAATAATTTACTTCTTGAAATTTACTTTTAAATAAAATTATTTTTTTAAAAAAATTATTTTTTTGAAAACAAACGGATCCTAAATAAAATTACTTTTTTAAAAAAATTATTTTTTTGAAAACAAACGGATCCTAAGTTTTTTTTTTTTTTTTTTTTTGCAAAAACGGATCCTAAGTTAAAACATGGAATGCACCAGTACCAAGGCTACAGACAACCAGTTCTATTTAAGAGCACACAAACTTTCTCCTTGTTATACATACTTACATCTCCTTATTCACAAAATTAAGCATCCTCTCTTGCTCTGCTAACTTGTCTCCTCCTGTGTTTCCTCCTCAAATTTGGTAATGTTATCAATGCGGTCTCTTTCTAATCTCACTTGAGACATTACTGCTTTTATTTTCTTCTAATTAACCATTCCTTTTTGTAGGTTTAAGCCATGGATGGTTACACCCCACACCCCCCTGCACAAGACTCGGCCACAGAAGGCTACTCCCCAGCTGCTAAAGGAGGACTTGCTGTTGTCCTCGTCATGCTCCTTACTATTGTCGTTTATGTATTCTTCAAGTGCCGAAAGTGCTCCGTGAGGTTTGAGGTGGATGTTGAAATGTCAGAAAGGAGTGTCCATGCTGGAGGTGGACGTTGAAATGCTGAAAGGAGCGTCCATACTGGGAAATAAGGAGGTAGCATGCAATAAGAAGTTGAAGCTGATTAAGATTCATACAATACAATGAGATCCTTCTAATTTTCCAATATTAATGTTTTCGTATTAATTAAATGCAGATTCATCAAGGTAGCAATCCATGAAGTTTGTTTTTGGTTTTATCAATTGTATTGCTACAGATAAATATTTGGTCTGTTTTCTCATAATAAAAAAAATTCGAGATCAGACCATTTTAATTTATACTTTTTATGGTGTGAATTTTGTGTTGGAGTTAGACTAATATCTTCAATTAAAATCGTCAACGCAGATAAGGAATTGTGGGCTTTTTCTTTAATTCTTTTTTTTTTTTACTTTACTAATTGGCGTGGGTTTTTCTATTATCAATTTATTGCGTGGCCACTTTATTTTTTTTTTGTTATTTATATTAATTTTACCCTCAGGATCTTAAGAAAAATTAATCAAATACTTCCATATATTTTAAAGCTTTCTGACGATGTTTTTATCTAAATTATACTGTTTTTAAAATGGTCTTTTGTTAGAGGAATTAATGTTTTATATTAAATATCTCAATATAAAATCTTGATTGAGAAGTCAATATAATGTAATGGTAAGATTGATTAAGAAAATAATTTGGATATATATTGATAATAATTCAATAATTTGATGAGATATTTGATATTTAGCTTCGAATAAATCTGTCTTTTTGTGCACTGGCCTTCGAAGAAATTGCACTGTGTTTACTTGGATCGGGAAGCAGGCTGGAAATTTACAATCGATGCAACAGTATACTAATTATAAATGATCCATGACCTGTCCTTCCTGCTTGTTTCACTATACCTTTCCTTTATTTTGTTGGCAATCAACATGCCCTGCACGGCTACCTTTTATTCAAACAATATATATATATATATATATATATATATATATATATATATATATATATATATATATCTGATTTAAATAAAGTAAAGAATTAATTAAAAATCCAATAGACATTATTCTAAAAAAATACATTACATTTCTTCTTTAATTGTTTTACTAGGATAGGATCATTAGGATATGACCCATGCCCGCACATTTTCTTTCACAAAATACATTGACATGGGAGTGCAAAATCCCAACAGGATGGAAGCAAATTAAAGGGGCAGAGAATATTTGGTTAATATCTAAGAGAAAAGGAAAACAATATAAAATTGAATCAGGCTATTGCTAGGAACGTTAATAAATCCTTAATCCATGCTCAATGCAGTTTAACTTCCTTAATATCATAATACTATTTTATTTTAGCCTTTTACAATTGTTAACAAAGTATTCACACTAACATCAATGATGTTACATGATGAAATAATTTAGATTTGTACCATAAAAACATTTTTTTAAATTATTTTTTATTGTTTTTGAATATTTTAAGATATTAAAAAATTAATTTTTTTAAAAATTCAAAATATTGTTTTCATCATCAAACAGATCATCTATGAAGTCATCGTCTCTGTCTAATCTCATTAAAAAAAAAAAAACACCAATACCAAGAAATTAAACGTTCGAGAGTCCATTCGCAGCCATTTCCACTCCTTTACAGTTATTTTGCTTCATTTTCTAGCCAGCCAAACAGATATGAAACTAAAAAAACGCGGAAACTCCTTAGAAATTAGAAACAGCGCAAATCACGATTCCTTGGTAAATGTGTGTGTAAGAGAGAGGAATATAATAAAATAATATTTGTTTGTTTGTTATGGCTTTGAGTAAGAGAGAGAATGGCTTGTACTGTAATCCCCCCTTTCTCTCTAATCCTGTAAAAAATCTTAATTTAAATTGGTAAAAAAAAATATATATATTTTTAATGTTTTTAAATATTTTAATGTGTGGTATTAAAAATAATTATTTTAAAAATACAAAATATTATTTTGATCATCAAATAGCTAATCTATAAAAACACAGAAACTCCTAAAAATCAGACAGAATCAGCACAAATCACGATTTCCTTGTAAATATGTAAGAGGGAGGAATATAATAAAATGATATTTGTTTGTGATGGTTTTGAGTGAGAGATAGAATGGCTCGTAGAGTTGGCAATGCACTGTAATCTCTCTCTCTCTTTTATAACTAGGCTCTCTCCTTTATAAAAATTTTATTTATTTTTAATTTAATCTTTATTTTTTTAATTTCTAACTTGTTCCCTGTGGTAAAAAATTTATTAGTTTTATTAGTTTTTAATTTATTAATTTTTTTTTAATTTCTTAGAGGGACTGTGAAAGCCATGCACTTCCCTGTTCAGAAATAAGCATGTAATTAATAAGAAGTTGAAGCTGATTAAGATTCATACAAATTAATGAGGTTCTTAAAATTTTATAATATTGTTTCCGTATTAATTGCAAGTCTTCTTCTTCGACGTCAAGGTAGCCATCTGTGAAGTACGCGTGGACATTACGTTTGTTAATTCTCTGTTTTAGTCTATTGTAGCAGCATGCATGGATACGAGCCTCGACTGTTGGTTTTTGGTTATATCCACTTTATTGCTGCAGATAAATATTTTATCTTTTTTCTCATAATAAAAATTTCAAGATCAGCATTTTTTTCAAATTTTTTAATCTGTTTTTTCAAAAATCTTCAGACAAAACACAACCCACTAATTTTGCATGGCGCAGTGGCGTTTCTACTTCTCTTTAAGCATGTGCATGTGCGCGTGCACTCTCCCGTTTCGGATGGAGAAAAAGAAAAGACGTTTTCAAAATAACACAGGAGAATAAAAAATTATTACAATACAATTTAATATAAAAAATCTAGTTGGGATCGCGACGTCTGTGGGAGCAGTTGGGATCCGAGAGGATGACACCAACCTTGGTTAGAACCCCGCCCGTGTTCTATGAAGACGTTCCGACAAAAAATCTATAGTTGGGTATCATGTACTTGACCAATGCGAAGGAACTGCCTTTTGCTCCTTCGGTAGCAAAAATAGAGGGAGTGCATTTAATATTTTATCTTATTGATGAAACACAGAGTTTCATCAAGCACTTGATATGGAATTTTTTTTTTTTGAAAGTTTTATAATCTCTATCACACTTCCCAATCATTGATCAGTGAATATTCATGCTATCCAAACCAAAGCACGCCACTTAGCTGGAGTTTTGGGAGTTTGTTCCCTTGTCTTCGAGCTTGTTTGGCTCTGCGGCTGCGGCTATTTTCTTTTAAAATATAGTTGCAGCCGTTTGGTTATAAAAAAAAATAGTATATTATTCATTGGGTTTTATTTTTTTTCTGCGTTGAAAACGCAGTATTTACAAAGCAAGAATTGCTTGTTTTTTTTGCACTGTTCACGTGATTGCACTGTTCATTAGTGCAAAATGATGCACTGTTCATGAACAGTGCAAGAAATTGCACTGTTCATGTTAAAAATAGTGAACAGTGCAATTCTCTTGCACTGTTCACTTGCACTGCGGTGGTTTTTTTTTTTTTTAGTGTGTTAAGTTTAGCGTGAATTTTATACATGATAATATTTTATCTAATTTCATTACACGCTAAAAAATTATGGAAACTGTTGTTATTGTCAGATAAATTTTGTACGTAATGAAATTGTAAATAGTTTAATAGAACAATAATTTTTTTTTATATAAAGTATGATTTATTTCATAATGTTACCGCAATAGTTAAATCCATAATATTTAAATTAAAAACCATCAATATTAATTTATATTTTTTAAAATTGTTTTATAACCTCAATTTCAAAAACATTTTTAACCAAACACATTAAACTACCTTTTCTTCAACCTCAATTTCAACCACAGTTTTAACCAAACATCTATTTTTTCAAACCAATTACAACTAAAAGTAATTTTTATAAACCAACTTTTTTAAAATCACAACCACAACAGCTACCGCAATACCAAATACACTCTTCATCTTTCGAGCATAGTTATTAAATTTGATTCCGTTTTATTTTTCGGATAACCAAAAAACCATTAGATAATGAAATCTTGGTTCCAAGTCATCTTAAGGTACGGTCGACCGACTTGACGACTAAAGTAGTTTGGGTAAAGCAAAAGATTGGCAGTGTAAAATTTTGAGTTATTTTTTGAATAAAATTACTGCTGTTAAACTATAGTCAATTTTTCATCTCAAGAAATTAATTAAGAAATATTATTGTCCAAGTAGAATGCAAGGAAACTCGTTGTTCTTTATCTCCAAGTCCTTGAACAAATTATGTTGACAGTGAAGAAAGATGAGGCAGAGGCAATCAAGATCTTCTAACAAAATAGACTTACAACTTACTCTTTTTAAGTGAAGTATATAACGTTGCAAATAAATTTTTTGTGAGATTGTGGATGCAGCCGTGGTCTTCAAAACAACTTTTTGACAGCTACTGTTATGGAGATGGATCAAACCACTTAATTTTTGTGACAAGGATCAAGGAGGTTTACTTCGGATCCACGCAACCTTTTGGTTTTTCTGTGTAGGAGACATGTAATTGCTTTAAAGGATCTGAAGCAGCTCATAAAACTGATTTTTTGTTTCGCTTTTTGATTTTGATGCGAAGAGCTGTATTTGGTAGTTTAAGACATGATTGAAATGCATGTCAGGTCAGGTCGATCTCCTAAAGCAACAATCACCGGTCAATGCATGGCTATCAACAATGCAGTTGTCGCCGCGCCCCCCTTATCCAGTCCCGTTGTGCCAGCATGTTCTAACCTTACGAAAAAAGATAGTTTTTTTTTTTCGGTTCTTTTTTGAATAAAATTACTGAAGATAGACTGTTGTCAATTTTCCATCTCAAGAAATTAAGAAATAAGAAATATTATTGTCCGAGTTAAATGCAAGAAAAGTCGAGTTCCGTCAAGTCATCTCTAAGTTCTTTAACAAATTATGGTGACACTTTCACTTCAAACCCTAATTGTAATTGAAATTGCCAAGTGATGGATCAGACATACTTTGTACTAAAAAGGTTTCCCACAATCGCAGGGGCTAATACAACAGAGAAACTTAGCGAGAAGTTAAGGCCCAAAACAATGAGATCAGATAGAGATTTAGTGTCTTTCAGACTGGGCATCCAAAACATAGTGTATTATACCAGACCTAACTCAAAAGCTCTTTTGAGTTTGATTACTTATAAGCAAATAAGATCTAAAAATAAAAAAAAATAGTATAAGATATAATTTCTAAAACAATCTAATAATTAAAAAAGAAACTAAATACAAAAGGATTGGGTTGTCAAAAGGTGAATTAAAAAGAAAAAAAAAAACAAATGAAAGAAAGAAAACACAAAACACTATTTCAACAAATAATTTTATATGAATGTAACTACAGCTGTGGTTCTTTCAAAATTCCAAACTTTCCAAATGATTCGGCGCCATGACAAGTGCAATTCTGGAGATCTTGTGCCATCTTTCCAGCATCTTTGGTGAAGAAATTTACTAATTAATGCACAGAAAATGACAATAAAAACTCCAGTATTATTTTTCAAAGCTCTTAAAAGAAAAACAAAATTGAAATACTAGGGCATATAAAGAGAGTTTTATGTTAAGAGTGGTTTCTTTTCTCAAAGGTCAAAGGAAGCCTAACTGGGAGGAGGGAGGAGGGAGGAGAGAGGGAAAAAAAAAGGCAGGGAGGGGGGGAAGAGAGAGAAAGGAGAGAAAAGGCCGAAACTGCAACACATATTATTGTATATATTACTTTAACTATAATTAGTACAAATGTTACATATGAATTTTAGTACAGGAGAGTTGACAAAAATTTACTACACATATTATTGTATATATTACTTTAACTATAATTATATAAATGATAAAATTATTTTGTTGGAATTTTATAAAGGGTTAGAATAAAATTTCTTTAAATATTATTGTCAATCACCAACGAAATTATTTCCTACATATATCACTTCAACTGTTAAATGATAAATAAAATTATTTGTTATATTTCATAAATTATTCTAAATATATGAGTAATTTTTTTTTTTTTTTTTATGAAAGTGTCATAAGATTGCCGAAACTGCTAACCCTAAAAGGGCTGGCCTCATTCAGAATTTAAAGTAAAATTTACACCATCCTTCGATTAAAATTCTTTCTACTTCTTTTAAGCGTTTCATCCGCTAGAGAATGTCCTTTTATATACGAAGTCTGCCCCCACCTAGTTTTTTCACCGCAGTGGATATCTAACAAGCACATGATCCTATTTGATTATTAAAAAAAGATGCAAAGAGCTATGTACTTAGCTATGTTTGGTTGTTTAAGAGCATCTTCTTATGTTTTTTTTTTAATAATTTATAAATGATTTTTTTTTATATGCAACTCAATGAAAAAAAACCATTTTAAGAAATAAAAAAATTCTCGAAAGAACCAGTGATGAAAGAAAGAAAATGTGGCAGAGGCAAGACTTTCTAATAACATAAGAGGATGCAAAACATGGATTAAAGCTGCTCAATCATTTGTTAAAGTAATCAAGACATTACTTTAACATAAAACTGATTTGTTAAAGTAATAAAGACATTAGTTTAACACATGTGCCCTCTATAAAATAATAATATAAATCACATCTTAAAATCTCATTTAAAAATTTAAGCTATTGGGTTGAAAAAGTTCTTTGATATAGTATTAGAACCTTGATAACCAAACGGTTACGAGTTCGAATCTTATAATCCTCATTTATTTGATAAAAATTAAGCACAAGGTAATATGAACATGTGCAAGTTTCAAGCTCAAAGAGCTTTCACTCGAGGGAATTATGTTAGAGAATAATATAAATCAAATCTTAAAACCTCACCTAAAAATTTAAGTTATTAGGTTGAGATAGATACCCTTTTGATATTCTTGTAATGTCTCAGTTGAATACAAAATCAGCACACGTGTACCCTGTCTAAGCCAAAAGCTCTTATTTCGGCCCTCACACAGGTTATACAGTGACATGTCTTGTTTTATAAATTAATAGGTGTTTCAATAAACAATTTGTTTTACAATTTATTCTTGTAACCGTTAATAATAAAGTAAATTTTATTCATGCATAATATATCTGATATATTTATTACTCATCACAATATAATTTTATATGATCTGATGCGATATAAATTAATACCCAGGGATCATCCAATATGGAGACAAATGAACAACATATTTACACACACAGTAACCTAAAAGAACATTTACCTTGTGTCTTGACCTCCACCAGAAGACAACCAAATCTTAAAAATCTCAAACCTCTAATATAGCGATCCAAGAGGCTGCATGCATGTGGTCCCTTTAGTTTTTTAATTCAATATTTTGTTCTAAAATCTTATTCTTTTTATTCTTTAGTAATTGGATTTGAGAGAGAAGAGAGTTGTTAAAAAACAGATAAGATAGAGAAAATTGACTGATGACATTTTTTTGATGATGAAACTAATAGCTCTCGGTGTTCACAAATTTTATTTGATAAAAAAAGTTTTATTTAAAGATTTTTTTCTTTATTTTTTTGAAAAAAAAAAAAGATTAGGCTTCAAAAAAAATTTCTTTTATCTTTTGCTGTGATGTTTGAAGCTCTACAACGCCGTCTTTCACATGGGACAACGTGTATAGTGGTTACAATGATGGTTTGTAATCGACCATCTCTTTTTTTTTTTCTATTCTCTCTCCCTTCCCAGTTAAATTTTGTGCAGGCCATTAAAAAAATATGAACCATATCTTCTTATGTTATGACATTTCATATTTACCCCTTAATATTCTGATTTTTAAGTTTGATTTTTAGCCTTTTTATAAAGTTTTAATTTTTTTCTCTATTTCATCTTTAGATTTATAATCTTGATTTTTAATTTTTTTTCAAGATGATTCCTCATTCTCTTGATTTTTGTTTTTGTTTTGGATACTTTAGTGAATTTGATTTTTTTTTCTTTTTAATTTTACCCTTCCATTCAAAGTTTGATGATATTTAAGGTTTGGCACTTATTGTTTTGAGTTTAAATTTTGATTGAAAGCTTAATTTATTTAATAATATGACAAAAAAATAGACAACGGTAGTAAATAAATAAAAAAGGTAGTAATTAACTAGAAAGTAAGTCGTCAGTATCATATTCAGGAGAAAACGAAAGAAAAATTCATTGGAAACTTGTTGTTACTTTACCGTAGACATTGTTCCACCATTATAAAGAGCTAATCGAGACATTTATAGAACTATGAAAGATTGCATGACAATATCGAAAGAGGTTGCATACAACGCCAAAGCAATGATATAGAAAGCAAAATAAAAATTATATAGGGCGTGATCATCTCATGCTCATGTTTAATTAATTACTACAATCTAATTTATTTAAAAAAAAAACTAAATTTAACAAAGAACAACAAACAGAAAGAACCAAGAAAATCCATGTAATTTTTAAAATTAGTAAACTTTTTTATAGAAAGCAAATGAAAAAATAATAGAACTCAATCTCCAATTAAATAAACTCTAAAATAATAAAATTAAAAAAATAAAAACATGAGCTTGAAAAGAAAGGAGGGGGGGGGGGATAAACAAACCCAAACGAATTTCTTAAATCCCAGTTAGTTTTCTAAACTCACAACCCATAAAATTTTAGACTTGAATTCAATCAAAAAGCTTAATTCCCAACTAAGTTAATGTTGAAAACTTGAATGATAAAATTAAAAAATATATCGATTTAAAAAAATTCAAAGTAAAAAAAAATAAGAATCAAATCTGAAAGGAAAAAAACACTGAAAAATGACAAAATCATAAAACAAATTCAATTTACTGATGGTTTTGTAACCCACCATGGAATTGTGGAAATCAAAGTGGCAAAAGGATTGCTTAAAAACAGAAAACATAAACCAAAGTAATCATTTAAAACCACCAGAATGGAAATTCTGCTGTTGATCCTGAGCAAGCCAACTATGTGATCAGCACGGCACCATAATCACCTCATATATCTGTGAACCTTATCCAAGAAAAAAAAAAGGAAAGAAGAAAGATAGGATGTGAGCAATGGTTTCAACGTCAATACAACGCTAAGAAAACAAAAAATAAAAATAAAAGTAAAAGGATGAACATAGTGGACGGATTAATGAACCGGACACAAAGCAGAAATTAATCGTGAGATACTGAATAAATCATTTTGTGTTTGATTGTACAATCTGTCAACATGAATCTCAGAAAGAAAAGGAACGGATGCCCCGGTGCAACAGCAGCCACGGATCTTGTTTGCTATCTTTTCTGTTGGAAAAAAAAAAACCTCAGAATTGCCTGAAGGCATGGTCTGCTATTTCTGTCCAGAATAGTCCATGCCATAATCAGCAAGTATGCGATATCAGTCAAGTAAACTCTTGGCTCTTGAAAATCCTAAATTCAACAAAAAAAACATAGAATTCCCACTCAAAAGCCCAAAATTCACTCTGATCACTCCACACCTGCCAGGTGAAAAAAGAACACAGGGAACTTAATTGTAAGGCAATCACGATGACAGCCTAACCAAATAAAAAAGATTGAAACTTTTAAACTTAATGACATAATTACCGATCTTGTTAGAAAATAAACGTGTTAAGAGGTCAAAGTTTTGCTGGCTGCTATCAATTATGATGCCATGTTGGAATCGATTTCCACGGCAAATTTTAGCAGATAAAATAATAATTTAGGGAGAGTGAGCATACACAGCAAACCATATATGATCTTGATAGAACTCACAGCTTCCTGTTCACCTCTTTTTCCCACTGAAAACAAAACTGATCGAGCTAAGAATCCAAAACAGCACACCTAAAGGAGCATAGCATAAGAACATGACCAAACTCCGGGGAACAGAAAAAAACAGCACCATGATGAACATGTGTGAATTTACTCGAGAAAAAAAAAAAAAAAACTCTTTCAGCTTATATTAATATGATTGTCTGGACTTGTGTTCGAGTTACAACAAACGTGTCCATCCCAGCAACTTTGAATTATAAAATTCAACTAATTTTATATCAAGTTGATAATAGGGATTTTAAGTGTTACTTTTCTTTCTTTCTTTTTAGTTATTCCGCGAATAAATTTTTTTCCCCATATTGGCATATGCTAGTTTATGGGATTTCCAACTTAGTGCTCGTAACATAAAAGAATAAATAGCCCATATTGTCCAAGTAAAATGCATGAAAACTCGCTTTCCTTCGAGTCATCTCCATGTTCTTTAATAAATTATGGTGACAGACTGACAGTTCCACTTCAAACCTTAATTGCAATTGAAATTTCTAAGTGATAAATCAGACATACTTTGTACTAATAAGATTTCCTCCTCTTGAAGGTCCACGATCACAGTGGCTAAGGCAACAGAAAAACTCAGCGAGCCCATAACAACGAGAACAGATAGAGATTTGAATATTTAAATCAAGTAATAGAAAATGCATCAGTGCCAACTAATTGTAAAAAAATAGCAGGCATCTTTACCAAATTTCAATTATGCTTGACAGCTCTTATATGAGAAAGTAAACGTGAGGAATCAAATATGGAATTCCTTGAGTTACATAGCAAAATTGAAATCTTTAAATCCCCAGAACTGTAAAATTCAATCCCAGCAGACGACAGGAAGAAAATATCTATATATGTTCATTCACTTGAATATGCAAAGTTATCGTAACTTTTCTTGCTAAAGGTGTAAGAGCATTCCTTTCATATAAGAGTGAATATTCAGTTATTCACTTTTGGTTTCAATAGATTCGATTTAATTTGTAGTTAATCAAACCTTTACAAATCAAAATCAAAATTGAAGAACTAAAATGTGATTCGGTTTTTCAATTTTTAGAATCCAAATTTGTTATTTTTCGGTGAAATACAAAATAAGTTTTTTTCTTGTATAGAAAATAATTTTATAGTTTTTATTTATTTAACGCATTTTATCTTAAGTTAGATCTTTTATATTCATCATTGACAAGTCAAAAGATATAATTTTAGTCTGATCATAAATTAAGTTGTTTAAAAAGAAAAATCATTCCAAAATTCCAGTCAATTATAAAATAACGTTAATGATCTAAACATTCAAGATAAATAATATAACACAAAAATATAAACATATAATTTATCTAGCGATCAACCCAAAAAAAAAAAAGATTTCATCAATAAGACAGCAGTTCTATGTTTTTTAATGTTAGGATAGATAGTAATGTCTATTTAAATGTCTTGTTTTATAAATTAATAAGATGTCTCCGTAAATAAATTATTGATCAAATAAATATTTAATAGTTGGTTAAAAAAATAATTATGACATGTGTTCGTTTGCATGAAATTTATAATGTTATTGTACTTTATAATTATTTTTTAAACTCTGTTATTTTAATAAATCTTTGTTATTTTTTAAGCTTTAATAACTTATCGTATGACTGTGATATCAGATTTATTTTAAGGTCAAATTTTAAAAGAACATAACATAATAGAAAAAAAGTTGATTCAACTTATAGAAATCAACTCGAGTTTGAACTCGAATTTAAAATATGAAATTATACATTTGCATTTTAATTTTAGACATATTTATGTGTTCACCAGCATTTAATATATATTAACACTTCACGCATCTACCTCGTAAATAATGGAATAACCTAGTGCAGATTAATTGGTTCCCTTTTCTATATATATAACAAATGGAATGAAATCTGGAATTAAGCCTTAATTGTTAGTAGCAATATATGTATATGTATGAACAAAAGCATATAAAAACAAGAGTACTGCTGCAAAGCTAGCTTTGTCTTGTGTTGTAGTAACAGTACTAAAGAAAATATTGTTCTTAAAGCTCCTCAACCCACTGCAGATAGATTCCTCCATGTCCTAATTAAATTATCAATATTCTAGCTCGCAGCTTGTCTCTTAAACAAAAGCACACAAAGAACATAGGCTTGAACCCGATAATTACAAGCCACCAACATTAATTTACTTCCAAGTATCTTATGGAACAAAAACAAAGAATCTCTTGACGTTGGATTTTATGATGTAGTTAAAAGGTTATTATTTTAATAATATTTTTTGTTCATCATTTTGAATATTGGTTGTCTATGCTTTGTTTTGTTTGTGTTAGAAAAAATATAATTATAGAAGTCAGTTAACGATTATATTGAGCTTTCTCTTTGTTCTTTTGGTAGAATTTTTCTTTATTTTCTGAAGACGGTGAACCAATTATTTATAAGATTTAGACAGATAAAACTAAAACATTTGCTTTGAACTAGTATTTAACTCATGACTCAAGCTCGTAAAAGAGCTATGTCAAACAGAAATACCACAAATATCAAGGATTGTATTAATAAAAGTCTATTTTGGATAAATAATGATGATTGGAATCAAATAACTAAAGATATTTGATCCATTTTTGAATTTCAAAGAAGATCAAAATTTACAAGTAAATTAAACACTCTTCTTTTTCATCACTACATTCTAATACACCTTGCTTACCTTATTGTTATAAAAACCACCAGGCCATAAAAAGCTTTTCTGAACAAAAACCTTTTGACATAAGAAAATTGGCATATACAACTTTCTAATGGCAGAGAGTTCAAAACACTTTTTAACAAACATATGTTAATAAATTATTTTGTTAAATCTTAAATCAAAGGCAACCAAGGCCGAGGGTAGTGAAGCTTTAAAAGTTTGTTTGTGAGTATGGTTGTGGATTTGTAATTGTTTTTTACAGTATTTTTTATTTATAAATATATTAAAATAATATTTTTTTATTTTTTAAAATTATTTTTTATATCGTTGCATCAAAATGATCTAAAACAATTAAAAAAATATTAATTTAAAACAAAAAAATAATTTTTTAAAATATATTTTTAAAATATAAAAACATACAGGTATCTGGTTATAAAAAATACTTGATGACCCAACTTAATTTGTTGTCTTTCAAGGACAATTAAATAATCAAATTGTGCAAAGAAAATATAAAAATATCGTCTAACATTGTCGTTTCTCATAATGACTAATGTCTTCTTTAAAAGACTTTCCTATTCCTAAAATAACCTAACAAACGATAATAATATTTTTAGTTTTTTTTTATCATGTTGAGTTGTGAATTTTTTTTATTTTTTAAAATTCAATAATAATAAAAAAAATCAAACCAATCCACAGCGAATCACATGCCATCGATCTGTTTAGCATTCAAATATAAACATACAATTTATTTAGAAATCAATCCAAAAGAAAAAAAAAAAAAAAAGGGTTTCGTGGTAATTTGTGGAGGGGCGGAACCTGGAAACCTTTCCAGAGGGGCCACGATTAGAAAGACTTTTGCGGAATTATCAAAGGATGGATTTAGGTGGAGGGATCCAGTGCGGTAACTGAGATTGGAGGAGTCGGTTAGGTGGGTGTTGATGAGTGGTAGGAAGCCGAGATCCATGGGGGTACAGAAGGTGTTTTCGTGGAAAGATAAATGGCAAAGTCGTTGAAAATTTCAAAGATAAAAGGGTGTTCTTCCCCTCAATCCCACACTTTCCTAAGTGTAAACATCAAGTTCTACTTATGACAGGAGAAAGACAGGAACGGAGGATCGATCCACTTACGACGAAAAGGAATAAAAAAATGCGAAACCGAAAACCGAAGCCCTCCCTTGTCACGACTCAAACTGTCGTCCCGTTCTCCCGTCTACCTCATCAAACAAAGGGAGGAAAAGGGACGGAGGATCACTGTTACGACAAAAAAAAATAATAAGAAAAGGCAAAACCGAAGCCCTCCCTTGTCACGACTCAAAATGTCGTCCCGTTCTCCAGTCCACGTCATCAAACAAAGGGAGGAAAAGGAAGGGGACGGAGGATCACTGTTACGACAAAAAAAGAATAAAAAGGGCAAAACCGTGGCCCTGGACTTGTACAGTTTCGGCAGTTTTGTGACTAGGTGTGAAGTATTTTTTATTTAAAAATATAATAAATTAATATTTTTTATTCTTTACAAAATATTTTTAATATTAACGTATCAAAATATTTTTAAAACATAAAAAATATTAATTTAAAAAATTTAAAAATATTTTTAAAACATAAAAATTAACATAAATTTGGAATACTCTGCCGACAACCAGTTCTATTTAGAAAACATTTGAAAACGTGAGTTAACTTTTATTTTTAAATAATTTAATTTTTTAAAAAAATTTATTTTTTTATGTTTTGAATCTTTTTGATGTGTTGATTTTAAAAAATAATTTTTTAAAAAATATTATTTTAATATATTTTAACATAAAAATTATTTTAAAAATCAATCACAATCAAACACCAAAACAAGTTCTTATGCGGGCACGGACTCCATATTTAAACCGTATACTTTTACTGTGCTAATTACAACCTCCTCTGTATCTTTCTCAAATTTGGTAATGTTATCAATACTATCTCTTTCTGATATCACTTGAGACATTACAGATTTTTTTTAATTAAATTATTTTTTTATTTGATTATTCTGATATTATATTTTGATTCATGGATTTAACAAATTCACTAGATTTGACTTAACTAATATTTTCATTGTGTTTTTAATATTTTTTTATTTTATATTTTTTTTCTAGTAGATTGATGATTATTAATTTTTTAGCTTTTTCTCCATGGTGTTGAGTTATGAATTTTTTTTCTTTAAAATTCAATAATAGCTCTTAGATATTATTTTTTTACGCTGTAGAAAAAAATTAGCTTACCTTCAGTGAAACGTGGGCTCTCCATGTAGTTTAGCATGCAAATATAAATATACAATTTATCTAGCAATTAATCCAAAAGCAAAAAAAGAAAGAAAATAAAGGGTTTCGTGGTAGTTTGATGGAGGGGCGGAACTTGGAAACCTTTTCAGAGGCGGCACGATTAGAAAAATTTTGGAGGAATTATTATAATGGATGGATTTAGCCATTTTGGTGGAGGAGGAGGAGGTGGAGGGATCCAGTGCGGTAACTGAGATTGGAGGAGTTGGTTAGGTGGGTGTTGATGAGTGGAGGGAGTCGAGATCCGTGGGGTCCAGAAGGTGTCCACGTGGTAAGATAAATGACAAAGACGCTGAAAAATAAAATAAAATAAAAGGGTGATCTTTGCCTCCATCCCAAAGTTTTCCAAAGTGGAAACAGCCTTTACTACCCCATCAAGACTCAAAAGTGGAAGGAAGGGAACGGAGGATCACTGTTTAGAAGAATAAAAAAACGCAAAACCAAAGCCCTTTGCTTGCTCATCTGGCTAGTTTGTATAGATTCTTGTTGATGCTAAAAAGCTAGTTGCATAGGATGTCTTTGTAAAATTATTTGAAAATAAAATTCAATTTTTATTATTTATTTTTCGATATTGCAATTTTAATTAGTATAAATATTGATTGAGAATATTTTTTTATTATTGAATAAAAAAGACACATTCATACAAATACATGGTATTGTTAATTTTTGGAGGGTTACCATTTGTACATGCATGAAGACCAAAAAAACTCAGCAGGATAAAATTATTTGGACTAAAAGGTGTAATATTAACTAAATTTAATTTTAATTATAATTTGCATCCTGAATGTTTTTTAATCATTATTATGCAATTAACATTTATTTTCAGTTTAGTTTGTCTTAGTTTCAAAATGATTTTTCCTACAAGGGGAGGCCCTTGTAAAAAACACATGTTAGCCTCTCAAGATTATTATTGCCTAACCAAAGAAAAAGATAAAAGGATGCAAAACTTTTAAGCGGAACAATGTTTTTTTGTCATAACAGTACTGATCCTCCGTCACCTTCCTTTCCCTCTTCCTTTGTTTGGTGGGGTAGACGTGAGAAAGGGACGGCATGCTTTTAAGCGGACTACACTGAGTCTTGGGACGACCATACCACCCCCCGCACTTCTATTTAAACCGTATTCTCTTGCTCCTCTAATTACCTCCTCCTCTGTTTCTTTCTCAAATTTGGTAATGCTATCAATACGATCTCTTTCTAATCTCACTTCAGACATTGCTGATTTTTTTCTCTCTAATTAATCATTCCTTTAAGAGCACGAAAACCAGTTCTGCCACAAAAACACCAAGGCATCACCAGTTCTATTTAAGAGCACACTACAACACCAAGTTCTGCCACAAAAACACCAAGTTCTGCTACTACAGCACCAAGACACCAAGTTCTACTGCTACAACACCAAGTTCTGCCACAAAAACACCAAGTTCTGCTACTACAACATCAAGACACCAAGTTCTACTGCTACAACACCAAGTTCTGCTACTACAACATCAAGACACCAAGTTCTACTGCTACAACACCAAGTTCTGCCACAAAAACACCAAGTTCAGCTACTACAGCACCAAGACACCAAGTTCTACTGCTACAACACCAAGTTCTGCCACAAAAACACCAAGTTCTGCTACTACAACACCAAGTTCTGCCACAAAAACACCAAGACACCAAATTCTGCTACTACAGCACCAAGACACCACGTTCTACTGCTACAACACCAAGTTCTGCCACAAAAACACCAAGTTCTGCTGCTACAGCACCAAGACACCAAGTTCTACTGCTACAACACCAAGTTCTGCCACAAAAACACCAAGTTCTACTACTACAACACCAAGTTCTACTGCTACAACACCAAGTTCTGCCACAAAAACACCAAGTTCTACTACTACAACACCAAGTTCTGCCACAAAAACACCAGGTTCTGCTACTACAGCACCAAGACACCAAGTTCTACTGCTACAACACCAAGTTCTGCCACAAAAACACCAAGTTCTACTACTACAACACCAAGTTCTGCCACAAAAACACCAGGTTCTGCTACTACAGCACCAAGACACCAAGTTCTACTGCTACAACACCAAGTTCTGCCACAAAAACACCAAGTTCTGCTACTACAACACCAAGTTCTACTGCTACAACACCAAGTTCTGCCACAAAAACACCAAGACATCAAGTTCTGCTACTACAACACCAAGACACCAAGTTCTGCCACAAAAACACCAAGTTCTGCTACTACAACACCAAGGCACCAAGTCAGTTCTATTTAAGAGCACACAAACTTTCTCCTTGTTATACACATTTACATCTCCTTATTCACAAAATTAAGCATCCACTCTTGCTCTGCTAACTTGTCTCCTCCTCAAATTTGGTAATATTATCAATGCGATCTCTTTCTAATCTGACTTGAGACATTACTGCTTTTATTTTCTTCTAATTAACCATTCCTTTTTGTAGTTTTAAGCCATGGATGGTTACAGCCCACACCCCCCTGCACAAGACTCGGCCACAGAAGGCTACTCCCCAGCTGCTAAAGGAGGACTTGTTGGTGTCCTCGTCATGCTCCTTACTATCGTCGTTTATGTATTCTTCAGGCGCCGAAACTGCTCCGTGAGATTTGAAGTGGATGTTGAAATGCCAGAAAGGAACGTCCATGCTGGAGGTGGACGTTGAAATGCAGAAAGGAGCGTCCATGCTGGGAAAGAAGGAGGTAGCATGTAATAAAAAGTTGAAGCTGATTACGATTCATATAATGAGATTCTTCTAATCTTTCAATACTAATGTTTTCGTATTAATTGCAGGTCTTCTTCTCCGCCGTGGTAGCAATCCATTCAGTACTCGGGCGCCTCCACAGTTGGTTTTTAGTTATATCTACTGTATTGTTGCAGATTTAAAGAATTATGGGCTTTTCTATCCTTGGAGTGGCGTTGCCACTGCGGTTGCGTTGGCATCTGTGATCGCTTGAGCCTGTTGGAGTTGTCGCTTTTCGTGTTCTTTTTTTTTTCCTGATCCTGGCAGCTGGATCGTGTGGTTTGATTTTTCTATTATCAGTTTGATTTATATATATGGTGTGAATTTTGTGTTTGAATTAAACTAATATCTTCAATTAAAATCGTCAAAGCAGAAGAGGAATTGTGGGTTTTTTCTTTTAATTCATTTTAGTGGGTTTTTCTATTATCAATTTGATTTGTTGCGTTCTTGGTTACCGCCGGCAAAAGGTACTAGGACTTGACCAATTAGGATAGAATATACTAGGGGATTGGAAAGAAAAATGGCTCGTTTTTATTTTTCCCGCTACCGAAGACAGTGTTGTGAGCTGTTTGTTATTCTTCCAAAAGATGCAATAAACAGTGAAAGGACGAAGCTGATGGCTTGTCTTTGTAAAGTAACGACAGACCAAGCGTACTAGATACCGTATCAAACCCAGGTATCTGGATCTAACATTTATGCCAGTAATAAATGATGCATTGTATATTTTTGTCTGGATTTTGTCTATTTTAATGGCTAAAAAATTAAAAATTTATTTTGTAACTTGTTTTTTATTCAAAACACAAATTCATCTATAATTTTTTTTTTAAAAAAAAACATCTCAAACTCAAAATCAATTCAAAATAAAAAATCAATGTAAGTTTAGATTTGTTTATTCACGATCATTTAAGATATAAAAATATATAATATGTAATTTTCTTATCAAATTAAATAAAATTTTTAGTAAAAGAAATAAATAAAATTATTTTGAATTTTTTTGGATCCAATCAAGCTCTAAAATTTAGCTTTTTTTACTGGCGGCGTGGACCTGGACTGTTGCGTTGGCTTCCGTGATCGCTTGACTCTGTCGGAGTTGTCGCTTTTCGTGTTCTTTTTTTCCCCGCTCCTGGCAGCTGGATCGTTTCATTGTTACCGGCTATGCCGTGGTTTGGTGGTTATGTTGGTAACTGGTTCAATGGCTATGTTGGTGGTGGGCGTGCCATGGCGGAATTGCGCTGGGCAGTTGGGTTTTTTTTAGAGGGAGATGAGAATTGCCAGGGGAGATGGGTTGCGGTGGCGGTCCGTGGGTTCTGGCTTTGTTGAGTACAGAGGCATTAATCTTCTATTACAAAGAAAAAAAATAGCGACCGCGACCTGGAGGAAGGGAGAGACAGAAGGAGATTAAAATTATCGACCTTGACCGGTAATTTTCTTTGATTTTCTTAAATGTATCTTTGAATTAATTGTATATTATTACCTATAGTGATTGGTTGATTGGTCCTCCCCAGTGGAGGAGTGTTGTGTTGCAGTGATGGGGCATGCTAATATCTTTGTTTTAATAACTGATTGGTTGAATGAAATGAATTGGCAGACTATGGAAAGGAGCAGGACATGGGAATCGAAGCATTGGAAGCCATGCTTATGGATGATAAATTTAGAGGTGCTCCTCCCTTCTTTCTTTTTGATTTTTTCTAAATAAACAAACCAATGATATGCAATGGCAGAAATTCATTCTAGCGAGAGTGGCCTTAATACTTGTAACCATCGCTTCAAGATATCAATTTCTCCACAGGTTAGGCTTGCTGGCTGTTCATCATGGTGCTGTGTTTTTTCTGTTCCCCGGAGTTTGGTCATGTTCTTATGCTATGCTCCTTCAGTTATGCTGTTTTGGATTCTTAGCTCGAGCAGTTTTTTATGACCATGAATAACATTACCTGTCTTTTGCAGGGAAACTAATGCTGCTGGAGGACTGCACTGCCACCCCAGATCCAAATTGTGGATGCAGCTACTGTTATGGAAATGGATCAAGGAGGTTTACTTTGGATCCAAGAAACTTAGCGAGAAGTCAAGGCCCAAAACAATGAGACCAGATAGAGATTTCGGACGAAGCATGCAAAACATAGTGTATTATACAGTTTATACCTGACCTAACTCTTTTGAGTTTGATTACGCGTCAAGCTCAAGTAATTATAAGCAAATGAGATCTAAAAATAAAAAAAAAATGGTATAAGGTATAATTCCTAAATCAATTTAATAATTAAAAATAAAATTAAAAAAGAAACTAAATAAAAAAAGGATGGGTTGTCAAAAGATGAATTAATAAAAAAGAAAAAAATAAACAAATGAAAGAAAGAAAACACAAAACACTATATTAACAAATAATTTTTTATGAAGGTAACTACAGCTGTGATTCGGCGCCATGACAAATGCAATTCTGGAGATCTTGTGCCATCTTCCCAGCATCTTTGGTGAAGAAATTTACTAATTAATGCACAGAAAATGACAATAAAAACTCCAATATTATTTTCAAAGCTCTTAAAAGAAAAACAAAATTGAAATACTAGGGCATATAAAGAGAGTTTTATGCCAAGTGTGGTTTCTTTTCTCAAAGGTCAAAGGAAGCCTAACTGCGAGGAGGGAGGAGGGAGGAGAGAGGGAAAAAAAAAAAGGTGGGGGCATTGTCGAACAAGGTTCAAGGCATATTTAGGATCACTACAAGTTATCATTGTGACACAGACATCTAACTAAATATCTTGTTTCATAAGTTAATTTGGTGGACATCTCTGTAAACAATTATTACAAGAAAAATTGAATAATATATTTACACTCAAAATGATTTTTTTGCTAATTTAGATATCAAAGAATCACCTATCTTGTATCATGATTTTTCCTGTGGACTAGGCCAGCGTGCCTTATATTTATATCAGATAATTCTAAATCAGTTGCAGAAAATAGACCATATTTGTATAGTTTAATAATGAATATTAATTTTCTTAGGTGATCTGTGTTGCGTGAGAAGTTTATATTAAGAAGCTTGTTTTAATTTTTAATTTTAATTTTAGGTTCGATTGCCTGAAGGGGGAGTTTGCGAGGGTGGGTCCAAACCCGAAGCATGTACCAGTGGCTGGATACCATTGGTTTGTTCGCTTTATTTTTGTCAGCATGTTGAAAATGTTTCTTTGTAATTGTAAATTAAAATAGAGTGATTGGTCAGTTGAATATTCGTGCTATCCAAACAGGAAGCATGCCAGTAGCTGGAGTTTTGAGAGCTTGTGTCCCTTGTCTTCGTCTTTTAAGATGCCTTTACTTTCCCTTTCTTTCTTGTTTGAAAATTAAAACAAAAGGTTGAATCTCTACCCTGCCTGACCAAGTCATTCAGTCGCTGATGTTTCGAAGAAACGGGGCTCAATACGTGCAATTCGAGTGTTTTGACGACAAAGGAATATTATCGTCGTGGGGGCAGTCATTTGTGTTGTCTGTGTAAAAGTGCAAAACAGGCATAAAACAATTAACGATTCTTCTTTTAAATGGGAGTAAATGCTTATGAAGATATGATTGAGCTTTGTTCAGATTATCTTGTGTTGCGGTAGATTTTGTTTTTTTATCTAATTTTTAAAAAATAATTGTTTGATTATTAAAATAATTTATGCTTTTTATACTAAATTTCGTTTTAAATCTTAATTTTTTAGTGCTAAGATACTATATTTTTCATTCATGAAGACATTTTTATTTATTTATTTTACATTGATAAATTCATGTCATAGTTTTTTTTTAACAAAACATTTATTTTTTAAAACTTAGATTTTTTAAAATTCCATTTAAAAGTGATTTTCTTAAAATCACATTCACAATAGTACAATGTTAAATGCACACTTAATAGGAAAAAAAAAAAAGGAAACGGGGGCCATAAATTAAAATATTGCGTTTTGGTGTTTTTTAAATTCAATCCTCGTAAAAGTCTTACTTTCAAACTTTAGATGTAAAAAAGAAACACGGTCTTGCAAACTTCTTCTTCGAATGTGTAATTTTTTTTTCTTAAAATTTAAATGTATGTTTTAGATATACATATAAATTAAGAAGGAGGGTTTTTTTAGCTTGAAAAAAGAAGAAAAATATAAATTAAGGATCTGATTGAGTGTGTATTTTTAAAATCATGCATATTGTTTTTTTCTATTTTCAAAAATCTATCAACAAGTCTAACAAACCTCAACTTGGCAATTTTATGTAAGCTATAGTTAATTAAGTTAACAAAAATTAAAATTAAAATTAAAAAAAGGAAAGCATTTTAATAATTTATGCGTGATGAGATGATGAAACAAGGCCTCCAATTCATTGATATCTCACAAGTGAGTGTTTTGTCTGTCTGTAAGAGGGTTTTTTGAGTCATTTTTTGTGCTTATAGTATTTTACTAGAGAGGTTTTTGTAAGTTTAGATGTGCAAAATTAGGTTTTATAAGGGTTTACGTTGATCCATGGCTTCAGACAACCTGAACCAAGATTGACTCCACTCCATTACAGAGATAACAAAGCAATAAAATATAATATACTGCTCCCCATACAAAGAAAGAGATAAATAGGATGATGTCCTTGAGAATAGAGCGAGAAGAAGATCTTTGAACCAGATCAGAGAGATAGAGCGAGAGAGCGGCGAGCGGAGAGAGAGAGAGAGAGAGGTGTGTCTTTGTGTTGTGTGATTTAAAGCAGAGGCGGCGAAGAATTTACTGATCTTGATCTTGAAATTGATATGGTACAAAAGCAAGCAACCACTCTCTCTCTCTCTCTCTCTCTCTCTCTCCTTTTCTTCTCTCTCTACAACTCTACTCTGAACCCTCTTTATTTATATTTTTTTTTCCTTGCTAATCCCATAGCCAAAGAAGCTTTTCTCTCTCTTTCTGACGCCATATTTCTTTCAAAAAATAATCACTTTTCACTCTCTGAGCCCCAAGTTCTGGTTTTTCTTGTTTCTTAATCATTATTTTCCTCTAATTTATAAGATACTTTTAGATTCAAAGAATAAGGCAAAATAGGCCAACCCGAAGAGAAGGAAGAAATATTAAGGTATGGGTTATTTTTGTATTTTAAAAATATTTTTTAAAAAAATAAATTTGTTTATTTATTTTAATTTTTTTTATATTTTCATATCATTTTAACATACTGATATCAAAAATAATTTTTTAAAAATAAAAAAAATTTATTTTAATATATTTTCAAATAGAATATATTTTAAAAAACAAGCAATACTATATTTTCAGATATCTTTAAAACCTCTTAAGAATGTTTTTTTTTTAATATATGCTCAGTGCAGTTTAACCTCCTTATCATAATACCAT
The DNA here is from genome assembly GCA_015852605.2 of Populus deltoides. Lineage (NCBI taxonomy): Eukaryota > Viridiplantae > Streptophyta > Magnoliopsida > Malpighiales > Salicaceae > Populus > Populus deltoides. Next base: position 13,036,083 of record CM027581.2, on the reverse strand, counting down.
TTTATTTTAGCCTTTTACAATTGTTAACAAAGTATTAACACTGACATCAATGATGTTACATGATGAAATAATTTAGATTTGTAAGAGAAAACAACTTTTAAGGTTTTTTTTTAATACTTTTGAATTGCTAATATTAAAAATAAATTCTTTTTAAAAAACAAAAATATTATTTTAATATACCAAATAACTAATCTATAAAGTCATTAATTCAATAATCCTCCGTCTAATCTCATTAAAAAAACACTAATACCGAGAAATTAAATGTTCTATAGTACATTCGCGCCATTTCCACTCCTTTTCAGTTATTTTGCTTCATTTTCTAGCCGGCCAAACAGATATCAAAAAAGCAGATAGAAGCAGCGCAAGTCTCGATTCCTTCGTAACTGTGTGTGTCAAGGAGAGGAATATAATAAAATAATATTTGTTCGTTTGTTATGGCTTTGAGTAGGAGAGAGAATGGCTTGCACTGTAATCCTCCCCTCTCTCTCTCCCCCAATCCCACAAAACATCTTAACTTTAGCTTCGTAGAAAATGTTGGCAAGTGAATTTTATAAAGCCAGATTGTATCTGTGAGAAAAAGAAATCACCCCTCTCTCTGCAATATCCAAGACACCATTAAAGACATTTCATGGCGCACTACAGCAGTGAAATAACTATTTTATCCTTAAAACGTAAAACATTTGTTTTGCCTGATGAGAGTGACAGGGTCCTTTTATTTTTAAATGAACAGAAAAAATATTACAATTCCTTTTTAAAATAATAAAAAAAATGTCTGGCCTGCAGGGTGGTTTCAGTTTTTTTATTTTTTATTTTGAATAAACAAAGAGATTACTTAAATGCTCTTTAAGTTAAAAAAAAAAACAAATTTCTTCTATGAAGGGTTATTTTTTACCTTTCAAGTTTTTTTTGTTTGTTTGTTAAATTGTTGAAGGTATTATGGTAATTTCTTACAATTTAGTTAATATTAAGATTCAAAAAACTATTAGCTTGCGTGTGAACACCAAAATCTAAATTATATATTGATCTTCTTGGTTTTTTATATTTATACCCTGGCTCCTTTTCTTTTAATTTTTAGTTTTTATTCTTGATTTTTATTCTTTTAATTTTGTTTGGAACTCAATTCAAATTTACACATATTATACTGTTAGATTTGGTCCTTATTTTTTTATTTTTAATTTTTTCATCGGTTTTTTTATAAAAATTTTAATGGTTTTCAATCTTACTATTCAATCAAGTTTATGTTGTGTTATTATTCTAAGTTTAGTCCTCATTCTTTTAAGTGTTTTTTTGTTGGAGTTATTTTTCTTTTACATTTAACCCTCCAATAAAAAATTTATCATTTTTTCTTTTAATTTCTTAGTTTTTTTTATAAAAGTTTTATCTCCTTTTAATTTAGTCTTTTAATTATAATTTGTCATTTGCTTTTTTTATTCTTATTCATTTAATTTCTAATTTTTTTCCCTTTAATTTTTTTATAAAAGTTCTATTAATTTATAATTTTATTATTCAATCTAAGGGGTTATGATGAGTTATAAAAATAACTTTACCAGTAAATAACTATATTAATAAAAAAATATTGTGCATTCAAGCTCACCTAACATTCAGTCCCTTTTAGTTTCCTCAAAATATGTGTGTAAGAACCTGAAAGACAAAGTATTGTCCAGAATAAAACAAAAAGTAAATCGAGAATAAAACAAAAGTTCAAAAACCCTTTTAATCAAAACGCGTGCCCAAGTGTCTCACGATCTGAGACTCTTTTCTATTATTAATGTACCCATCTCCACATTCACAAACCATATATTATTACAAAATAAACTAAAAATTTTTGTCACTGTTCATCAAGACAAATTACAATAAATTAAAACATTGTAAAAACAAATTTGCTCTTGCCAAAAAAAAAAAACTAACTAAACATATAATTGAGGGGATGATTGTCTTTTTCACATGATACATTTATCTTCAAATAGTCAGGTCCAGATTTTTTAAATTTAAATTATTATATCAAGTTTAATTAAAATGCTAAAAAAATTTAATGGTTTATGTTGCTATCTATTTTTGAGTTCTCACAAAAAAAAGAGAGAGAAAATACAAAAAAATAAAAAGATAATATTTGGAAGAAATCCAAAAAATAATAGCTGTAAGAAGAGAATGTCAGAGCGCCTAGAAAATAGCTAAAAATTGATTAAAAAGATTCAAAAATATAAGAAATGAAAATTTCACAGTATATTTTGACTTATGAGAGCCTTGTTAACAAAGAAAATTCAACTTGAAAACGAAAAGTTTAAAATCAGATATTCAATGACTTGCTTAAATTTTATATAAGATTTAATTGAACTTATAGAGGATTTAATTGCAAGAAAAACTGATTTTAAGTCAATTTTGACTTTAATTGAAAAAAATTAAAGTTTAGGGGTCAAGTTACAATTTTTAAAAGTTGATTTGGTCAAATCAGGAGTTTAATTGCATTAATATTTAAGTTTGAAGGTCAACTATAGACTTGATCGAAGAATTCCGAAACCAAGGATCAAACTATAAAATACAGGTAAATAAAGGAACTGGAATTGACCGAATCAGGGGCTCAATTGAAGAAATTAAAAGTTTATTGATCAATTAAGTGTCAAATCATATAAATCCAAAACTAAAGACTAAAAGGAAAAGGACTTTGAAATCTGGGGATTGAATTGAAGTTTGTCATGGGTAAAATTGAACAAAATTGAAAGTTTGAAGCCAATCACGAGTGTAATTAGAAATAAATCACAAGTCGAAGGATTAAAGCGTAATTGACAAAACAACGCCATTTGGAAGATGATTGTTCATCTTCTTCTTCAGCGTGGTTGGTTGAGTGGCCACCCTCCCGAGACATTTAAAGCTTCAACGATTCCCTGACACCTGACTACACGTTAGTATGAAATTATGAATCGTTCGGGCTAATCGAGGATTCAAAGGTGATGACGCTACTCCAAAGTGGCCAACTTGACCACTCATTTTCTTGTAGAAAACTGACAGTTCATCATTGCTACTTTGAACCAATGGTTGAGATGTTTTCGGGTCGAACCAAAGACTGAGATTTGACACCACAAGAGACAAAGTGTCCCTCTTCCACCCCTTATAAATATATTTGATTTTCATGGGTTGAGGAGGGAGAGATTTGGGTCCAAAATCGACAAAAAACCAGCCTCCCCCTCTTATTTTTGCTGCTAGCTGAACCTTTTTCTTCTCTCTCTCTTTCCCCACAATCTGTGAGCCACGCCTCTGCCACTAGCGAATGCCATCGTGAACCACCGCCACCAGCAGCACCGTCACGAGACACCGCCCGATGAGTTTTCCCCCACCCTTCTCTTCTTTCTTCTTCTTCTTATGCCTCGCCTTCTTCACTGTTCTGCAAAGGGAATAGTGTAGAGTCCATTGTTCACTGGCACAGACCAATTCCGGCCCGGACTAAAATGAATGGGTCGGGTCCGACCCAATCCAAAAAACATCTTTGGGCCGAAACCAACCAAACACTATTCTGGGCTGATGTTGGCCCAACACCTTTGGGCTGGCCTTAGCCTAACCCCTACCTTGGAGCCGAGCTCGACCCAGCTAGGACGGGCTCGACCCATATATTTGGGCTAGCCCATCCCATTATATATATATATTAAAAAATTCAAAATTCAAAAAATCTTTTTAAAAAAACTTATGATTTTCTCATGTATTTTTCTATCAATTTTAATGAATACCAGTTTGTATTTTTATAATATAAAAATACAAATCTAATATTAAAATATCTAGTTTTCTTTGAAATGTTGTAAAAAAATTATATAAAAAATTTCACATTATTTATTTTAAAACTTGATCTGAACAAATAGACGAGTCAATATTTTTTAAATTTAAATTACTATATCAAGTTTAATTAAAACGCTAAAAAGTTTCTAAAGATTTAAATATTATCTTTAAAAATATGAATCCAGCCCATAGCGAAAACACCAACAACCGACTAGTAAAACCTAAAAAGTCCTCAATTTTATAGACATATGGGAACATTCAGACAATATTAACGTTCGAGTCGGATGAAAGGTCCGCATCACAAAATATCATGAGGCACTATGGATGCATTAGTAACTCGAAAACATAAGGGTCTGGATCAACAGAATTACAACAGTGTAGGGGCCAAAAAAGTTGTTTATGTTATAATTATATAATTTTGTTTTGAATTTTATTTTTCTCATGTATTAAGAAGTTTCAATTTTTATTTGTTTTGAAAATGACAAAAAGATGTAATTGTCCTTTGGTTGAATGATTGTTTTCTGGTTAGAGGGTAATGCTGTGCTGCAATTTGATTAACATGTTTGTGTAAAAATAAAATTTACCAAAAATAAAAAAGAAATGAACTGTAAAGAAAAAGCAGGTAACAAATTGGAGAGGAGTTCTAAGGCTGTCTCTGTCACCCGCTCGAACATGGAGTTGGATTCGGTCACCACACCTCATGTTATTTTTAAATATACTATTGCTTTTAAATATGCCACCGAGCGTTGTCTTGTTATGTAGAATTCTGTTATCTAGTCAGCCACTCTCTATGACTAACGCGATGATGATAATGATGAGAAATGAGAATTGAACAGTGTAAATGCAATTTTATCCATGCTGATTAAAACTACTGATTATGTTTTTTTTTTTATTTTATTTTAAAAAAATTTAAATTTTTTTATTTTTTACTTTACTTTAAATTAATATATTTTCAAATAATTTTAATACGCTGGTATTAAAAATAATTTTTACAAAATAAAAAAATACTATCTTATTATATTTATTTTTTAAAATTACTTTAATTGCTAACATGCCACCAAAATGTACGTGTGATGTCATTCTCCATGGATAGTCACCTATCCATCACGCTCCATATAACGCGTGACACTCACCCTACTTCTATATACATTAAATAGCTGATAGCCATCATCGCCATAATCACAAACCGCAAAGTTTGTGCAATCTAATTACCTCCTCCTCTGTTTCTGTCTCTATTTGGTAATTTTATCAATACTATCTCTTCCTAATCTCACTTTGAGCATTACTCGTTGTTTTCTAATTATTCTCTTTGTAGTTTTGAGCCATGAATGATGCCAGCTTCTCCCCCCCTGCACCAGAATCGGCCAGCGGAGGCTACTCACTAGCTGCTAAAGGAGGAGGAGGTGGTCTCATCTCGCTCCTCCTTTGTATCTTAATTTATATACTCAAGAGACGCGGCTGCACCGGTAGATGTGAGTTTGAAGTTCGTGGTGATCCCGAGGCGCTTGAGGAGGGACTCTGACAACCTCATGCATTTCCATGCTAGGAAATAACCAGGTACCATGAAATAAGAAGCTGAACCCGATTAAGATTCTTACAAATAAGGTTCTTAAAATCTTCCAATATTGTTTCCGTATTAATTGCAGGTCTTTCTCTTCGTCAAGGTAGCAATCCATGAAGCACTCGTGGACATTGCGTTTGTTAATTCTCTGTTTTATGCTACTGTAGCAGCATGGCTAATTTGCCTAGACTGTTGGTTTTTGGCGGCATCTGCTCTATTGCTGCAGATACATATCTGATCTGTTTTCTTATAATAGAAATTTCAAGATCGGACCATTTTAATTTGTACTTTATATATATATGTGCGCGCTCGTGTGATTGTGTGAATTTTGTGTTGGAGTTAAACTAATATCTTCAATTAAAATCGTCAAAGCAGATAAGGAATTGTGGGCTTTTTCGTTAATTCTTTTTTTTTTTTTGACTTGACTTGGAGTGGGTTTTTCTATTATCAATTTACTGCGTTGCCACCGTTTTAATACTTTTTTTTTCGTTTAATTTCTTTTTATAGATTCTTTTTAACGAAAAGAAGGTCGTCCATAAAATAATCACTCACCACAGCAGTCACAGCCATACTCTTTAAATCGATCGTAGATCCCACTCCATGTCAAATTTGGATGAATTGATATTTGCCAGAAATTTATAGATAAAAAATTAATCATAGTTAGAAAAGAAATTAATATTCTTAACTCACCTTATCTGAAATAAAGTACTTTATAATTTAATGTAATTTAAAAATTTAAAATATTAGTCAAATTCTTAATTTAATAACACAATTATTAAATTCTAAAATATATGTAGAAACATATTTTTATATTTTCACATAAATTATATTTTCACAAAAAATACAACATGATTTGATTTTTTCTTAAAATAATTCACCATATACAAATTAAAACACTTAATTTTTTCCTTCTTTTTATTATTTTTGTCTTTTTTTTTTAATTTTAACATTTAAAGAAAACATACATAAAAGAAAATACAAACACACAAACTAACATCACTTTTTTACCATGCTCAACTCCCACGTCATTTTTACATGTTTCAAAATAACAAAAATTTAAAATGTATCAAATACAATTCAAAAATTACAAAATAAGCCCTCAGAAATTGCAGGATCAGTGGAAAGCCATCTGGAATCCGCCAAATAGTTGCGGCGCGTCTTCTCCACGCGCCACACCACTAGCGACGAGCGGGTTCATGCGCCGCCGCAGGCAATGCCCGGAAATGGGTGGATCTGGCCTGCTTTCTTCTTCTCTTCCCTTCTCTGTCGGCTGTGAGGATCGTCGTTACCTGCAACAAAAGAAAAGACGCAACAACAAGTTTTGATCCCCTGTCCTTCTCGGTTTTTAGATCTGCTTCTCCACACAGATCTGTTTTTTTTTTCTTGTGGCTTCGCCTTCTTCTCTATTTCAGGCGGCCGACTTTGATGTCAGGGCGTCTGGCTTGTGGTCGGCGGATTCTGCCTTGCTTTGATTTCTGGCGGTGGCCGTGGCGATACTGGAGCTGACGGTGGCGCTGGGGTGTTGCTGTGGCGCTGATGGAGCGTTGAGACTGAGAGAAGACTGGGAAGAAGACAACGGGGGCTGCCGCTGTGTTCGGCCTGGGGAAGAAAGGAACCGCTATAGGGCTGGTCTCCTGTGCCAGTAGGCGGCGGCTCTGGTTTGGCAAAGAGAGGGAGACCGTCTGTGTGGCTTTTTGGGAGAGTCCCGCGGGGGAAGGAGAGCTCTGGTTTTTTCAAAGGGAGGGGTGGCCAACTGGTTTCGAGAGGAAAAAAGAATAAAAAAAGATGGGAGCGACAACTTCCATGTAGATGAGTTAAGTTTAGGGTTTATTTGTGTTCCCCCCTTTTCAAAATCCTTCGAATTCTCTCCCTTCTCACAATTTTTTTTTCACTGTAGACTGATATTTATAAGAGAAGGGTGACTTGGCCACAATCACATTAGTCCCTCAACTCTTTGTTTTTTTTTGAATTTATTTTAAAATAAACAAAACCAACATCAACTCAATAAAAAAAAAAAATGATTGTAAAATTAATAAGTTAAACGTGTTCAAAACACATTTAAAAATTTAAATTTTCTTGAGAAGATGTTGAAAATGCTAAAAACAATGCAAATATATCAAAAATATAATTTTTAGGTTTTTTATTTTTTTTTTGCTATTTTTGTTTCTTTTAAAAAAATTTATCAAAATATAAATCCAACAAATTTATGGATATCCGAAATGAAGTTGGCCAGGCCTTTCTCCAAACTCCACACATCGCCCCTGTGGCATATCATATAGAAAATCCCTGAAAAACTTGGATGGTTAACAGAGTGGAGAATATTCATGAATTTGACCACAATGATAAAAGGAATAGCTAGAATCTTGAAAGACATGAATGGCTGGCCTCATTATTTAAGGATCGTCAGCGTTTTGTGCTGGAATGTACTCTACTGCTCAACGAGGTGAAAACATAAATGCCTCCCTTTGGTGGTTTCGTGCGTCCTTCAACATCTTTAAAGCAATTTCTAGAGCAATATATATGATAATGCTTCAAAAAGGAGGGCAAAAAGTAGGGAATAGCTAGAATCTTGAAACAGATGAATGGCTGGCCTCATTATTTAAGGATCGCACGTAAGTAGTGGAGTACATTCCAGCACAAAACGCTAGAGAATGGCTGGCCTCATTATTTAAGGATCGCACGTAAGTAGTGGTGATCATAGGAATTTTAACTGTTACTTTTCTTTCTTTCTCTTTATTTATTCTGCGAATTTTGTTTCATCTTCTTTTAAGCGTTTCATCCGCTAGAGAATGGCCTTTTATCAACGTAGTAGTCTGCCCCCACCTAGTTTTTTCACCGCAGTGGATATCTAACAAGTACATGATCCTATTTGATTTTTTTAAACCATTTTAACAAAAATTGAATTGAAGCTTAAAAAAAATATAAATCTTTATTCATTAATCATAAAATCATGAAGTGTGTGTATATATACACGGTGTGAATTTTGTGTTTGCATTAAACCAATATCTTCAATTAAAATCGTCAAAGCAGATGAGGAATTGTGGGTTTTTTCTTTAATTCATTTTTTTTTTACTTTACTTGGAGTGGGTTTTTCTACTGTCAATTTGATTTGGCTGCGTTCTTGGTTAAACGTGGAATTAATGTCCCCAACCGCAGTGGACCGCCGGCAAGAAATCTAGTCAGGTACTAACGGACTTGACCAATTAGGATAGATACTCAAGTATTGGAAAGAAGACTACATATAAGAATTAATTTCCATCTCTTATATATAGTTGAACCCACGGATCAACATAAACCCTCCTAAAACCCTATTTTACACCTCTAAACTTATAAAAAAATCTCTTAAAAAGAAGACAACAACTATAAGCCATAGTTTTAAAAACCCAAATCAAGATTGTTAAAATGCGATTTTTATTATTTCTTTTAATAAAAATAATGTCTGGCATACGAACATCTCCTTATTCATAAAATTAAGAGATTATTGACTTTGCCGTAGTTTGAATGGAAAATATAAACAGAACCAAGTAGTTTATATATATATAAATTATTTTTTATTTAAAAAAACTAAATTAAGTTAAATGGATACACATGATTAGGAACAGTACAATAGGAGGAGAAATCAGAAGGCGTGAATTTGGATGCTGTGGACCCCCGTGCTTGCTTCTAGTTTGTATAGATTCTCGTTGATGCTAAAAAGCTAGTTGCGCAGGATGTCTTTGTAAAATTATTTGAAAATAAAATTTAATTTTTTTATTGATTTTTCGGTATTGTAATTTAATTAGTATAAATATTGATTGAGAATATTTTTTTATTATTGAATAAAAAAGACACATTCAAGCAAATACATGGTATTGTTAATTTTTGGAGGGTTACCATTGTACATGCATGAAGACCAAAGCTAAAATTATTTTGACTAAAAAGTGTAATTTTAACTAAATTTAATTTTAATTATAGTTTGCATCCTGAATTTTTTTTAATCATTATTATGCAATTAACATTTATTTTTAGTTTAGTTTGTCTTAGTTTCAAAATGATTTTTCCGACAAGGGTAGGCCCTTGTAAAAAACACATGCTAGCCTCTCAAGATTATTACCTAACCAAAGAAAAAGATAAAGGATGCAAAAACTTTAACCGGAACAATATTTTTAAACCGTATTGAGTCTCGGGACTACCGGACTACCATACTGAGTCTCGGGACTACCGGACTACCATGCTGAGTCTCGGACTACCATACCACCCCCCACAGTTTTATTTAAACCGTATTACCTTGCTCCTCTAATTACCTCCTCCTCTGTTTCTTTCTCAAATTTGGTAATGCTATCAATACGATCTCTTTCTAATCTGACTTGAGACATTAATGCTTTTATTTTCTTCTAATTAACCATTCCTTTTTGTAGTTTTAAGCCATGGATGGTTACAGCCCACACCCCCCTGCACAAGACTCGGCCACAGAAGGCTACTCCCCAGCTGCTAAAGGAGGACTTGCTGGTGTCCTCGTCATGCTCCTTACTATCGCCGTTTATGTATTCTTCAGGCGCCGAAACTGCTCCGTGAGATTTGAAGTGGATGTTGAAATGCCAGAAAGGAACGTCCATGCTGGAGGTGGACGTTGAAATGCAGAAAGGAGCGTCCATGCTGGGAAAGAAGGAGGTAGCATGTAATAAAAAGTTGAAGCTGATTACGATGCATACAATGAGATTCTTCTAATCTTTCAATACTAATGCTATCGTATTAATTGCAGGTCTTCTTCTTCGCCGAGGTAGCAATCCATTCAGTACTCGGGCGCCTCCACAGTTGGTTTTTAGTTATTGTTGCAGATAAATATTTGGTCTATTTTCTCATTTGAGATCAGACCATTTTACTTTGTACTTTATATATAAATAAATGATGGTGTGAATTTTGTGTTGGAGTTAAACATTATCTTTAATTAAAATCGTCAAAACAGATAAGGAATTATGGGCTTTTCTATCCTTGGAGTGGCGTTGCCACCGCGGTTGCGTTGGCTTCCGTGATCGCTTGAGCCTGTTGGAGTTGTCGCTTTTCGTGTTCTTTTTTTTTTTCTGATCCTGGAAGCTGGATCGTGTGGTTTGATTTTTCTATTATCAGTTTGATTTATATATATGGTGTGAATTTTGTGTTTGAATTAAACTAATATCTTCACTTAAAATCGTCAAAGCAGAAGAGGAATTGTGGGCTTTTTCTTTAATTCATTTTAGTGGGTTTTTCTATTATCAATTTGATTTGCTGCGTTCTTGGTTACCGCCGGCAAAAAATCTAGTCAGGTACTCGGACTTGACCAATTAGGATAGATACTAGGAGATTGGAAAGAAAAATGACGCGTTTTTTTTTCAATAATAATAATAATAATAAAAAACAGTGTTGTGAGCTGTTTGTTATTCTTCCAAAAGAATCTGATGGCTTGTCTTTGTAAAGTAACGGCATACCAAGCGTACTAGGTACGGTATCCGTATCGAATTTAAGGTATCTGGATCTAGCATTTATGCCGGTAATAAATGATGCATTGTATATTTTTGTCTGGATTTTGTCTATTTTAATGGCTAAAAAATTAAAAATTTATTTTGCAACTTGTTTTTTTATCCGAAACACAAATTTATCCATGATTTTATAAAATAAAAAAAAAATCTCAAAATCAAAATCAATTTAAAATAAAAAAATCAATCTAAGTTTAAATTGTTTATTTATGATCATCAATCATTTAAGATATAAAAATATATAATATGAACTTTTCTTATCAAATTAAATAATATTTTTAGAAAAATAAAAAAAAAATTATTTAAAATTTTTTATTCAATAAAGCTCTAAAATTTAGCTCTTTTTTCTTAAGGAAAGTATGACATGGAAAATAAAACCGGCCTCCTTAAATTAAATTCGTTATCTATTTCTTAAATTAAAACATGGAACGCTGCTCATAAATTGTTAAAGTAATCAAGACTGGCCACCAAGTGCATCCTTGTAAGAGGTTGGCGCAGCAGTGATGGGTTCTCGTTTTGAAGAAAATTACTGCTGCTAGACTATTGTTAATTTTCCATCTCAAGAAATTAAGAAATATTAATGTCCAAGTAAAATGTAAGAAAACTCGTATTCCTTCAAGACTAATAAAAAGACAATAAATTACCTTCTCAGAGTGTTCTTGCAACATTGAATTACTTTTTTTTTTTGAAATGAAGATGCAAAGGGGACGAAGTCATACCTGCTTCTGGAGACTAAAGATGCTGCTTCTGGAGATCGAAGATGTTTGCAGCGTTGATGATGATTATCGCCTACTGCTTCCTCTGGCCTTCCTTTTGTGACCACTTGTCCGGCTTTCCTTCTTGATTTCTCAACAACTTCTAAATCTACAAAGAAGATTCGAGCTTGCTGTGAGTGTTCTTTGGCTGAATCCTGGTTTTTTCTTTGTTTGCAGGTCCGAAGACAATTTCAAGGATAATTCTCCTCACTGTGTGCTGCCCTCTTGTTCTCTCTTTCTCTCTGTATTTGGATTTGTGCTCTGTTTTCTCTGCTTTTTTTTTGTTCTCAACTCTGTTTTTCTGGGTTGATTTTTTCCTCCCCTAGTGCTAGGTCTTATGCTCCCTTTTATAGAGACCCACAACTTGCCCCTAATCACCCCGCCTTTGCGGGATCGGATCTTCCACGAATGAGATCGTGGGCAAGGGACGTGGTCCACGATTGGATCTCATTGCGATTTTCGAGTTTCCGGTTGAATCGGAATGGAGAAGATCACACGGCTCTCCCACCAGCAACGGCGACGTTTCGGCCAAAAGACACATTTTCACTTTGACCCCTGAACTTTGGAAATTCGGTAATTGGACCCCTAAGCAATTAAAAATTTCTTTTAATTTTGCCCCCTTTTGAATTAATTTCAATTAAATCCCTGAATTATAATATTGTTTACAAAACAGTCCTTAATTTCAGATTATTCAATTTAGCCCTTAATTAATTCTTTTAATTTTGCCCTTTTGAATTAATTTCAATTAAATCCCTGAATTATAACATTGTTTACAAAACAGTCCTTAATTTCCAGATTGTTCAATTTAGCCCTTAATTAAATCTTTAACTTTTAATTCTTTCAAAATTGATCCATTAACTCTCAAATTTTTATAATTACATCCTCAAACTTCAAATTTTATGTTATCTTAACCTCATTGTCAACTATATTTAATTTTTATTATTTGTTAAAAAATTAGGTTATGACAGAGCTTGAAATTAATTTAATTAATCCAATCAAGGTTTTAATTGGAGAATTGATAAGTTTTGAGACTTAATTGAGCTTGGAATTAATTTAATTAATCCAATCACGGGTTTAATTGGACAATTGATAAGTTTTGAGACTTAATTAAGCTTGGAATTAATTTAATTAATCCAATCAGGGACTTAGTTGAAGAAATATCAAAGTTCGGGGTTTAATTGGGGTCCAAATTGCAAAAATTAAAATCCAAGGGCTAGCTTGAAAATGACGCGGCAATGCAAGGATCCAATTACATTTTAACCAAGGGTTTGATTGCAAAATTAGAAGAATTACAAGGACCAAGTTCGCAGCCTTTAGAACCAGGAAACGGGGTCGTTTTGCAACGATCGCTCACCGCTCTCTATACTTTGCAACGGCTCTGCCATTAAAGGCAGAGACGTTTCGTTCGTTGGTAGCCAACGCGAACGTTTTCTTCATTGAAGGTATCGGTTACGGAGCATTTAGGAGGCCACCGTTACCACCACCGAGGTTGCCACCGGCTCTATAAAGGCCGAGCAAAGGCGACCTCGCCAAGGGGGGGACAAAAAAAAGACCGGAAGAGACAGAGGAAAGAAATCCATAAAACAGAGACCAATACAAGGAGCAAACCAAGAAAACCAACACTAATATTATCGTCTTCAATCACCCCCTGCAAACCAGAAAAACGAAGAACCCAACCAGCAAGCCGTGACCTTCATCATCACCGAAACAAAAGGAAAAGAAAAGGGGGAAGGTTATACACCGGACGAGCGAAATCACTATGCCGCAAGCCTCCTCACAATCTCTAGAAGCAAAAAAAAAGAAAAGGAATAACCCAAGCAGCAAGCTGTGACCTTCATCGTCACCGAAACAAAAGGAAAACAGAAAGGGGAAGGTCATACACAGACGAGAGCAAAATCACTGTGCCGCCAACCTCCTTGCGATCTCCAGAAGCAGGTAGGCCATTCTCATCTTCTTTTCATTCTTGTTTGAAATTGCACAATTGTGAAAACTGTGCGAAGGTAATTAACGCGTTGATGCACACGCGAATTTGTTTCACGCGTGCACCTTAATTAACTCAGCTGGGCCGGGCTGGCTTGGGCGATGGTTGGCGATGGCTGGCCTAGCCCAAAGACCTTTTGGGGCGAAATGAGCCCCGACCCCAAAAACAAAATAGGGAAACAATGTCTTAGAATTTTTTTTTATCAATGTACTAGTGTAGAAATAAAAATTTCGCATTTTCTAGAAAAAAATTATTTTTTTTATTATTCACTAATATCAAGATCAAGAATAAAAATATATATTTTTTCAGGCTACGAATTTTTACCAACATCAGAGTTGGAATTATTCGTGGTGGATTTTGTTTTTATTGGAATATTTAATTGGAATTATTTGTGGTGGAATATTTACCAACGCCAGAGTTAGATTTATTCGTGGTGGAATTTTTAATTGGAATTATTTTTGGTGGAATATTTACCAACGCCAGAGTTGGATTTATTCATGTGGAATATTTACCAACGCCAGAGTTGGATTTATTCATGGTGAAATTTTTAATTGGAATTATTTGTGTTGGAATATTTACCAACACCAGAGTTGAAATTATTCATGGTGGAAATTTTTTTTACCAACACCAGAGTTGAAATTATTAATGGTGGAATTATTCATGGGGTAATTTTTACCAACGCCAGAGTTGGAATTATTCGAGATCGAATATTCACTGGCGCCAGAGTCAGGAATATTATAAACAAATCATCATAGCGAATAAATGTTTAGCAATTTAAGACAAAATCAGCAATGCAATGCACCGCCTCGAGCGTAACGCTTAGGGGTGCTAATATCTTTCCTTTTACGTAACCAGTCCCATACCATAGAATCTCTATTGACCAGTTAGGGTTCCTAGTTACCATAATACTAGGTGGCGACTCCTTAAACAAGACCTTTTTCCCTAAAAGAACAAGATGCCAGAAATATATTCTTTTTCCATAATTCAAGAGAATTATTTTTTAGGGCCGCAACGATGTCCGGTGTGACACTATAATCAAGTTACCTAGATTAATTTCTCTTTGAGGCACTCAAAGAAGATTTTTTATGGTGATATTGAATTACATGTGACATTTTATTAATTACTTTTTATGAATTCATTTTGTAAAGAGAGATAGATGATGAAAAAATATTAAGAATATTTTCACATAAATTTTCTATCTCCTTTATATGTATGTATGTATGTATGTATATGTATCTCATATGGTGACAAGGCACTCTAAATTTCTCCACTCAAAATGCTATCTTATATCATTTTCTAATGAAAAATTACATCATAAAGTAAATGTTTTAATAGATTAATATATGTTTGAAATTAATAAAAGCTAATAAGGGAGGAAAAAACATTGTTCATCATAACATAATTTACTATTTATCAAAACAATATAATGCATATTTTACTCTTTCAAAGAAATTGATGAACTGACTATTGGGGGCAATATGATTTTTCCACAAGATCTATTAATAGTTTAAAAACATTGTTAAATGACTAAATTATCCTTAAAAATATATTTTTGTTTAACTATGATCCAGAGACTTTTTACATTTTCATTCTAGTATTTTACTTACAATCAAGTTGCTAAGGAAAAACCTTGCATTTTAATAAATATAAAATATAATTAAAACATCACAGGCGACTAGCATTGCATTGTATGTGCTAGTGTGTCCACTGCTCCACCATATTTAAGTGGTGTGTGCAACGTATTACAGAGGCCAAAAATGTAGTTCATTGATGTTTTTCGAATCATTTCGTTTTGGCAGACATTTCCTCTCTAAGTATCGCATGTAGTTTCTTGGCATCTAGTTTGAGAATGACAACCTTTTATTTTTTTCCTCTCTTTCCATCTCCACTTTCATACTTGATCCTTCAAATTTTCAGAGTAGTCCATCATTTTATTTTTCCTTCAGATTTAGTCATTCTTTTTTTAATTATTATTTATTTTACTTGAGATAATTTATAAAATTATAATTTCTTTTTCAATTTCATCCTTCTTTAATTTTTTTCATTTGTTTGATTTGGTCTCCTTTCTTTTCATTATCGTTTGTTTTATTTGATATGATCATTAAAATTTAATTTAGTTTAAGAATTCATCCTCCTTTAGTTTTTCTTTCATATAAGTTTTGATCCTTATTATTTTGATAACTATTTTTTTTTTGTTTTGGTAAATTTTTTTAATTGAATTTTGTTGGTTTCATCCTCCACATTAAATTGGTTGGGAATTAAGCTTCTTAATTAATCACGGGTATAGAATTTTACCTGTTGTGAGTTTGGGAGAATAGTGCGGGTTTAGGAGATTCGTTTGGGTTTGCTTGATTTTTTTTCCACCTTCTTTTAAGCTTATATATATTTTTTCCAATTTTATCATTCAACACTCATTTAATTAGAGATTGAGCTCTATTAGTTTTTTTTTTAACTTGCTTTCTGTAGCATTTGTTTTTGCTAATTTTGAAAATAATTCACATTATCTTGGTTTTTTTATTGGTCATTCTTTATTAAATTAAGTTTTTTTAAAGAGATTTTGTTTTTGAATTAAATTCAATAAAATAGGTATGAGATGCTTACTTCATGATATTTTATTTGATTTCATGATTTTTTTTAGTTTTATTTTTTGCTACGGGTATTCCCAACCTTAAGACTTAGGTCGTGAGGTTTTGAAATATTTATTTGGGTTGACTTAACTTTTTTCTTATATTATTTTTCACAATTAAATCTTTCAATATTTGGTTTGTTAGGGATTAACTTTCATTATTTTTTCTCTTTTATATACACATAAAGAAGGGTTTTTTAGCTTTGAAAAAGAAAAAAATATATATAAATTAATGATTTAATTGAGTATTTATTTATTTTTTAACTTATAAATGTATTAAAATAATTTTTTTATTTTTTATCTTTTAAAAAATATTTTTAATATCAATATATCAAAACAACCCGAAAATATATAAAAAAATAATTTTATACAAAAACTTTAATTTTTACAAAAAAAAAAAAAAGTTTCAACTTTCTACTAGGCTAGTAGCAACACTAACTATATCCTGTTGTTGAAAGACAACTTGCTAATGTTCTTTTTCGAACTGTTCCACTTGCAGGCTCTCTGCCATCAGTTAATTTGCCCTACATATTACAATTTACATTCCATCGGTATTTATCTTATAGATGACACGGCGTTCATCAAATTAACACATGATATGGAATTTTTAGATTTCCTGAGAAATTGATTTCCAATCCCTACTTATTTTTTGTATGAAAATGAAATATTTTGGCCTTTATGGAAACATACTTATTTCACTATTTATTACAATAGTGGGGTGGCATCTATGACATTTACAAAAAAAAAAAAAAAAATTATCTGCATTTGATTAAGGGGTGTTTGGGTTTATTCATACAGGCTATCCATTATTATTGATTTGTGCTAGTATATTTTTATCTATAGTAAATTAACCAAAGAGGAAAATAAATATAGGGGAAAATAAAAAAAAAATTTACTGCCCTTTGCTGCTTATTTTATTTATTACCCACTAAAGAATGATTGGTCATTCATTCTAGTCTCTTCATTTAAAACAAGGGCGAAAAAAAAACTAAAAAATTAATTAAATCAAGAAAAGTACTAAAAAAAATAATTAAAAAAACCAAATTGTAAAAAAACTAATTAAAATTTTAAAAAACTGACTGATTCGGTTTGGTTTTGGTTTTATAAACTTGAAATCGAAAAACCAAATTGAAAAAACCGAGCCAAACCGGAAAAATCAAGACAGACTAAAAAAACCGAACCAAACCGGAACCAAGTGGGTTTGAACCGATTTTTGTTCTAAAATAACTGACCGAAACTGGTTAATTTGAACTAATTTCAGTTTTTTTTTTTAAATTAATTTAATTATTTTTTTTTATAAAAACCAAATCAAACAAAAAAAAAAATAATCACCTTAAATTAAACTATCCAGGCCGATGGACAACTGGTCAGGAGTGCAGTACACATTCAAAGAAGAAGTTTGCAAGACATCAAAAGTTTAAAAGTAAGACTTTTATGAGGATTGAATTCAAAAAAAAAAGAAGACCAGAACGCAATATTTTAATTCATGGCCCCTTCTCTTCTATTTTTTTTATTACGTATTTAGCATTACGATTGCTTCTTTTAGTGTGATTTAAAAAAAAATTAAGAAAATCACTTGGAACCCATCTCCCCTTGAAATTCTCACCTCTCTCTCTCTCTCTCGAGAAAAAAAAAAAAACACAACCAATGAACCAGTCACCAATAAAACCACCAAACCACGGCATAGCCGTCAACAACGAATTAAAGAAAAAAAACGATTTTAATTGAAGATATTAAAATTAACTCCAACACAAAATACACACACACACACACACACATTTATATAACTGAAAACCAACAGTCAATACTTCATGGATTGCCACCTTGGCGAAGAAGAAGACCTGCAATCAATACGAAAACAATATTGGAAAATTTTAAGAATCTCATTGTATGAATCTTAATTACATGCTACTTACCTATTTATTTTCCAGCATGGACGCTCTTTTCTGGCATTTCAACATCCATCTCCAGCATGGACGCTCCTTTCTGGCTTTTCAACATTCACCTCAAATTTCACAGAGCAATTTCGGCACTTGAAGAATACAGAAACTACGACAGCAAGAAGGATCATGAAGAGGACACCAGCAAGTCCTCCTTTAGCAGCTGAGGAGTACCCTCCAGTGGCTGAGTCTTGTGCAGGGGGGTGTAGGGTGTAACCATCCATGGCTCAAAACTACAAAAAGGAATGATTAATTAGAAGAAAAAAACCCAGTAATGTCTCAAGTGAGATCACAAAGAGATAGTATTGATAACATTACCAAATTTGAGGAAGAAAAACTGGAGGGGATACGCTAGCAGAGCAAGAGTAGATGCTTTTGTGAACAAGGATGCATAGCAAGGATGAAGCTTTGTCGTCTTTAAATAGTAGCCTTGTGCAGGGTTTTGCAGCTTGGTAAGTTGGTTTTGGAGCCCAAGACACGTGGCATCCGTTTTCTTACTGTGACATGGACGTATGGAAGGAGAGAGTATTGATACGTGGATTCGTCCTCCTCCTCCTCCACTAAAATCCATCCAGAATGATTCCTCTATAAAAAAAAGGTTTCCTAGTTCCTTCGCTCCATAAACCTTCTTACCTTTATTTATTTATTTTCTTCTTTTTTTTCTTTGGGATTGATAGCTAAATAAATTGTACGTTTATATTTAATGACGCAAATGCAGTCGTAAAAACCAAACCTGTTTGGAATACCTAACAAACCCTAGAAGAAGAGGAGAAGAGTAAAAGGATATATAGCCGAAGAAACAAGACCGCGGCATCAAACACCTAAGCGAGGAAGTCAACTCCCAACATGACCTTTGTTTTCATTTTTTTAAACCACTCTTTCTTTAATCTACTTTTATTCACCATCATTTGAGAATGAGTATGTTTGTCCTTTTCTTAGCATTTGGCATAAAAAAACCCTATTAATAGCGAGTTTCGCTCTCCTTGTATATAGAAATTGAAATAATATTTGTTCAAGGAATGCCCTCATTTTTATTAATTAAGAAAGGCCAGAAACAGATGTAAAAGATTTTGAAAGGTAGCAAGATTCATTAACCCAGCATGTAAACGCAGAAAAGAAAGACACAGCACAAATCTAATTATTGCAAACATCTTCTTTTGACAATGTGTATTTTTTCCCTCAAGATTTAAGTGTGTACTGTTTTAGATATACACATAAAGAAGGAGTATTTATTTTTTTAACTTTAAATGTAATAAGATAATTTTTTATTTTTTAAAAATTATTTTTGATATCAATATATCAAAACAACCCAAAAACATAAAAAAATAATTTTTAAACAAAAACAAAAACTTTATTTAAAAAAAAAAACAAAAGTTTCAAATACCTGGCCAAACATAATTTACTAGGCTAGTAGCAACACTAATTATATCCTGTTGTTGAAAGACAACTTGCTAATGTTTTTTTTCGAACTTTTCCACTTACAGGCTCTCTGCCATCACTTGCCCTACATATTACAATTTACGCTCCATTGATATTTATCTTATAGATGACACAGCTTTCATCAAACAGTACATGACATGGAATTTTTAGTTTTTCTGAGAAATTGATTTCCGATTCCTACTTATTTTTTTATATGAAAATGAAATATTTTGGCCTTTATGGAAACATTCTTAGATAATATTCTCTTGCTATTTTTTTTTCCTGATCGAGAGATGATATCCTCAATGAAATTGTCTTGGCTTTTGAGGAATTAAACCGTACCTAGCAGAAAACTCTCTTCCATGGAAATATTTTTGGTGTTAGATAATGTGAGATTAATTCTTTGTGCACCAGAGATAGCTAGGTTATCAAGAATTAATGAACCTAGCGATTTTCATATTTCTTCTCCATATTGTTTGTGTCTTCAAGGATTATCTGGATCGAGGTTGTTTGTGTAGATCTAGCTAGCGTAGGTTTCTTGACGGTTGTTTAGTTTGATCGAAAATCCCACCTACCTCTTTACATGGTAGGACCACTTTTTTAATATTTGTTCATTTGGGATTTGTGAATTGTACAAATAAATATGATCAGCATTTTTTATAAATAAGTTGGTGTAAAGATGCAATCTTTTTATATGCATTTGAGATAGCCATGCATATTAAAAAGAAAAGAAAAGAAAAGAAATCAAACAAGATCTGTGGCTGCTGTTGCATGCACTGGGGCATCCATTCCTTTTCTTTCTGAGATTTAGTTTGTTGATGGAGATCGCAGGTGCAGGCACTTCTTCTATGTTCAAGATAGATCACAAATTTTTCCCCCAGGAACTATCTTCCCTTGCTCCTGTCATTGATCACCATGCATGAATAGCATTACCTATCTTTTGCAGGGAAACTGAAGCTGCTGGAGGACTGCACTGCCACCCCAGATCCAGATTGTGGATGCATGAAGCCGTGGTTTTCATCAACTTTTTGGCAGCTTCTGTTATGGAAATGGATCAAACCACTTAATTTTTGCGACAAGGATCAAGTAGGTTTACTTCGGATCCAGGCAACCTTTTGGTTTTTCTGTGTATGAGACATGTAATTGCTTTAATGGATCTGAAGCAACTCATAAAACTGATTTGTTGTTTCGCTTTCCAACCTTGGTCATGTTCTATGAAAAAAAAAAAAGCTTTTTGATTTTGCTGCGTTCTTAGTTAAACATGGAATTAATACCCTAACCCGCAGTGGAGCGACGGCAGAAAATCCACTTACGGCTGCATAGTTGACCAATGCGTGGGACATGCCCTGTGCTCCCTTTGTTGGAGTCAATAAGGTAGAAGAAAGCGTGGCAGAGGCAATGAAGATCTTCTAACAAAATAGACTAACAAATTACTCTTTTTAAGAGAAGTATAATATGGCAAATAAAATGTGCTTCACTGGGTCATAATGTCTGGAGCTGTATTTAGGCGTGTAGTGTGTTTGGTTTTTTTTAAAAAAAACACCAATTTATTTTTCAAAATATTTAAAATAAAGAAAATCTGGAAAATATTAGCAGAATATTATTTAGGAAAGGGAGGAAATTATGCTTTAAGATTAATATTAGTGAAAATGTATTTTTTCCTGTTCTTTTCGAATAAAATTACTGAAGATAGACTGTTGTCAATTCTTCATCTCAGGAAATTAAGAAATATTAATGTCCAAGTAAAATGCAAGAAAACTTGAGTTCCTTTAAGTCATCTCCATGTTCTTTAACAAATTATGGTGACAGTTTTACTTCAAACCCTAATTGCAATTGAAATTGCTAAGTCATGGATCAGACAATACTACGTACTAAAAAGGTTTTCTCCTCCATGATCGCAGGGACTATGGCAACAGAGGAACTTAGCGTGAAGTCAGAGTCCATAAGAACGAAACCAGATAGAGATTTAGTTTGAATTCAGTTATACATCATGCCCAAACAACCATGAGCAAATTAGACGAAGCATAATTTCAAAAGGAATCTAACAATTAAATATGAAACTGAATTTTTTTTATAAAAAATAGGGTTGTCCAAGGGTGAATTAAAAAAAAAACTAAACAAATAAAAAAAACCATAAAATACTATTCTAACCAATATTATTTTATGAGTGTGAGTTTAATAATTTTGCGCTTTTTGTTTTTTTTTATTTGAGAAACTCTATTTTTTGGAAAGCGCATTTTATGGGTCTAGATAAGCAAGTATATATAACCTCAGTTGTTCTAAACTCTTACAGGAGATGCATATCCTGATTTGAACTCGAAACTTGCTGCGGAGATCTCAAACCTTTTATCACCGTGCCACGCCTATTGTGGACAATAATTTAGCACTTTGTTAACACTTGGAACTGGTTCTTTCAAAAAAAATCAAAATTTCAAATGATTTGGCGCCATGAAATGCAATTCTTGAGATCTTGTGCCATTTTTCTAGCATCTTTAGTGAAGAAATTTACTAATTAATGTACAGAAATGACAATAAAAACTCCAATATTATTTTCAAAGTTCTTAAAAGAAAAACAAAATTGAAATACTTGGTTATTTAAGAGAGTTTTATGTTAAGTGTGATTTATTTTCTCAAAGGTCAAAGAGGCCTAAGTACTGGGAGGCGGAAGGAGAGAAAAAAATGAAAAGGGAGGGGGGGGGGCAACCAAGCCCAATGAATGAGGAAAATAAAAGGGCAACCAGTCCAAACCAAAAGGCCTAAAATGTCAAACGAGATTTAAGGCACGTTTAGGACCACTGCAAGTTATCATTGTGATATCTAATCAACTAAATGTCTTCTTTCACAAGTTTAATAGCAGGACATCTTTGTAAAAAAATATTATAAAAAAAATTGAATAATATATTTACACTCAGAATGATTTAAAAGAACACTCTCCTGTATTTTGATTCTTCTTCTTTTATATATTATTTTTTCTGAAATACTTTGCTAATTTAGATATCAAAGAATCACCTAGGCCCTGTTTGTTTGCTGGAAAGTAGTTTTTTTAAAAAGTGAATTTCAGGGAAAGTGAATTCCAGGAAAGTGAATTCCGGGAAAGTATTTTCCGATGTTTGGTAGTGTAATGGAAAATAAGTTAGAAAACACTTTCCAGTGTTTTGTTATATTATGGAAAATGAGCTGGAAAATAACTTATTAATGTTTTATTTTTCTTAAGTTTATTAAAATAATGAGGAACAAATCTTACAAATTAAAAAGTTGAATGAGAATGAAATTGAAAAAAATATAATTTCATAAATTATCTCAAATAAAATAAATAATAATCAAAATAATAGAGATCAAATCTAAAAATTAAAAAAAAATAAAAGGTGAATAAATTAAAATAATAATAATTAACATTTCATAAATTATTTCAAATAAAATAAGTAACAATCATAAGAATAAGGACCAAATTTGATAGATAAAACATTTCAATAAAAAAATGATAAGGAAAAAGCAAATAGTAATTATAAAAATAAGGTCCAAAATTAATATAAAAAATAAATTTTAAGAGATGGAATTGAAAAATAAATATACAAAACAAATTATATATAGCAATCAAAAGTTTGAGGATCAAATTTAATATAATCAGCAAATAATAACATTTTTAAATTTTTCACAACTTCCGGAAAGTGTTTTCCGCCCAAATTTTCCAGGAAAACACTTTCCTGAAAACAAGCCAAATTTTCCTTTAACTGAAAAGTGTTTTCTATTGACCAACTTTTCTAATGGTAAACAAACACAGGAAAGTTTGGAAAGTGATTTCCCGAAAACTATTTTCCAGAAAACAAACATAGCCCCAGAGATACAAACTTGTACCATGATTTTTCCTGTGGACTAGGCCGTGTGCCCTCGAACTTATTTAGTTTAATAGAATTTTTAATAGTATTAATTTGTATTTTTATATGTATGTGAGATAGCTCAAAATCAATTGCAGAAAAAATGCTTGGTCATTCATTCTAGTCCCTTCATTTTTAAAAAGAAAGTTATTTGGAACTTTATATTTACTTGATATTTTTTATACAAATAATTAAGTTCTTAATTAAAATTTTTTTATCCTCATATCTTTTCATAAAAAAACCTTTAATCCCTATATTAATTTTATTTTAATTGAGTCTAGGTGCTCGCTTCAAATGCTCCGTTCATTAACATTCTAGTAATGGATCATAGGTTGAAATAAATCCGTGTGAGTGTATGCATCAATTCTGAGTCCTCAGCCTCTGTGGGAAATTTACCAATTAGTAGACATGCACAGACTACTGATTATCCAATTAGCACCTTTGAATAAGAGCAAACCTCAAAAAGACTAAATTATTTATATTAATTTTACCCTCAGGATCTTAAGAAAAATTAATCAAATACTTTCATGTATTAATTTTAAAGCTTTTCGACGATGTTTTTATCTAAATTATACTGTTTTTCAAATGGTCTTTTTGTAGAGAAATTCATGTTTTATATTAAATATCTCAATATAAAATCTTGATTGAGAAGTCAATATAATCTAATGGTAAGATTGATTAAGAAAATAATTTGGATATAAATTGATAATAATTCAATAATTTGATGAGATATTTGATATTTAGCTTCGAATAAATCTGTCTTTTTGTGTGCTGCCTTCGAAGAAATTGCACTGTGTTTACTTGGATCGGGAAGTAGGCTGGAAATTTACAATCGATGCAGCAGTATACTTCAGTTCCGTGACTTGTTCTTCCTGGTTGTTTGACTATACCTTTGCTTTATTTTGTTGGCCATCCACATGACCTGGACGACACCTTTATTCAAACAATTACATATATATAATATTCTGTATCTGAGTTCGTACAAATGTTCCATATGAATTTTAGTATATTCCATATAGTTCAAAAAAATTTACTCACATGTCATTTTGTATGTTATTTTTAACTATTATATAACCGATAAAATTATTTTATACAGAATTAAAATAAAATTACTTCGAATACTACGGTGAATCACCAACAAGATTATTTATTCCATATGCAACTTCAACAATTGCTCATGTTCTATGAAAAAGAAAAGAGGCATTTTGAACAATGCGAATGACATGCCTTTTGCTCCCTTTGTCATTTGTGCGTGGTTTCCTTTCAAAAGAAGCTATGTTTTGATGTAATACAAAAGTATTTTTATTAGCTAAAGATAAGAGGATAGACAACGGCTCTAGAACGTTGCTTGTAAAAAGCTAAAATGTAAGAGTCCACCCCTTTACCACTGTGGGGGACATGCATGCCTATGGCTTACATCTGTTATTTAGGTGTGGTTTACTTTCAAAAGAGGATTAGCTATGTTTGGTTGTTTAAGAGCATCTAGCTTCTTATGTTTTTTTAATAATAATGTATATATGCTTTTTTTTATAATTTCCCCTTCCTTTCTTGTTTGAGGGAAGGGGGGAGAGAGAGAGGTCAGTGGTGGGGTTAGAGAAAATTACACGCAAAAATTGAGACAATTGAAGAGAATCCTAGAATACTTTTATTAAACTATATATATATATATATATATATATAAAATAATATATATATATATACTTTAATATTTCAGATGAAATTTGCTCGTGTCTAGAATTAATACCTAAGAGAAAAGGAAAATGATGTAAAATTGAATCAAGGTGACTGCTAGGAATGTTAATAAAACCTTAATCTATGCTTAGTGCAGTTTAACTTCCTTAATATCATAATACTATTTTATTTTAGCCTTTTACAATTGTTAACAAAGTATTAACACTAACATCAACGATGTTACAGGATGAAATAATTTAGATTTGTAAAAACATTATTTTTTAAAATTATTTTTTAGTATTTTTAGATATTTTAATATACTGACTTTAAAAATAAAATTTTAAAAAATACAAAATATTATTTTTATCATCAAACAACTAATCTATAAAAACGCAGAAACTACTGCAAATCAGACAGAAACAGCGCAAATCACGATTTCCTTGTAAATGTGTGAGAGGGAGGAATATAATAAAATGATATACGTTCGTTATTGTTTTGAGTGAGAGAGAGAATGCCTCGTAGAGGTGGCACTGCACTGTAATCCCTCCCTCCCTGTTTCTCTATCTCTCTTGGCTTCATAGAAATTGTTGGCCAGTGAATTTTATAAATCCAAATTGTCGGTACTTATTTTTAATTTTTTTTCGCTGGAGTTATTTTTAAAAAATTTAACCTTCTAATAAAAAAATTATCTTTTTTTCTTTTAATTTCTTAGTTTTGTCATTGATTCTTTTACGAAAATTTTATTTCTTTTTAATTTACTCCAATCATATTTTATTATCTTTTTAAATTTCTAACTTTTTTTCCTTAGTTTTTTATAAAATTTTATTAGTTTTTAAGTTTATCATTCAATTTAAATTTATGTTATATTATTATAAAAATAGTTTTATCAGTAAATAACTAGTAACATTATAAAAAAAAAAAACCATGGTGCATTCAAGCTAACCTTAAGATTCAGTCCAGGTTTCCAATAAGATTATTAGGAATTCTTCTGTAAGAACCTGAAAGACAAATGGACACAAAGCAAATCGCGAATAAAACAGAAGTTCAAAATCCCTTTCAGTTTCCTCAAAATATTGTCGAATAAAACGAAAGGGATTACGTGCTAACTCTTCCAAAATCAAACATAATGTGCCAAGCAATGATTTTGTTTTATTCTACAATTAAACAAATTAAAAAAGACTTTAGGCACAGTGAACTAGTGAAGAGTGAAATACAATTTTCATTTTGATGACAGAGTCTGATAAAGCCTGAAATTAAGGTAGAAATGTAACCATTACGAAATTCATTGGAAGTGTACCCTGGAGTCTTGGAAATAAATGAAGATGTAATCATGCCTCTATTTATACTTCACTTGCTACTTATGCCCAACATTACTCATTGTTTTCTAATTGTTCCTTTTTGTAGTTTTGAGTTATGGATGATACCAACTTCTCCCCCTCCTGCACAACACTCGGCCAGCGGAGGCTACTCCTTAGCTGCTAAAGGAGGAGCTGGCCTCCTCTTGCTCCTCCTTTCTATCTTAATTTATATACTCATGAGAGGCCGCTGCAGCTGTACAACCGAGTGCAATGGTGGTGGTGATTCCAAGCAGGCCAGTGGAGGGGACTAAGAAAGCCATTCACTTCATTGCTGGGGAATAAGTATCCATGAAGTACTCGGGCGCCTCGACTGTTGGTTTTTGGTTCTATCTACTGAATTGCTGCAAATAACTATTTGGCCTGCTTTCTCATTCGAGATCAGACCATTTTAATTTTTACTTTATATATGTGTGTGTGATGGTGTGAATTTTGTGTTGGAGTTAGACTAATATCTTCAATTAAAATCGTAAGGAATTGAGGGCTTTTTCTTTAATTCTTTTTTTTTACTATACTAATTGGAGTGGGTTTTTTTAACTATCAATTTACTGCTACTTTATTTATTTATTTATTTTTTGGTGTGTGTGTGTGTGTGGGGGAGTTTAATAAGGGTACTGTTTTTTTTTGGCTGGGGCTTGATTTAGATGCTTTCTATTTTTAACGAAAAGAAATTAGTCGTCTATAAAACAATCACTCACCAAGCACAGCAGTCACAGCTAAAATCTTTGTTAATTAATCGATCGCAGATCCGACTCTATTTTAAACCGATGGTGTTTCGGTGCGTTGAGTGTCAGATCGGTGCCAACTCCATCTCCTCTGCACGTTGACGAGGGCGGCCTTCCTCGTCGCTATCCAGTCTTTCTGCCTCTTGTGTTGCTTTCGCTTTTGTTTTCGCGGCCTTCCGACGCTGGTGGAGTTACTAGCGGCGTAGGCCTGGAAGGTTGCGTTGGCTGTCGTGATCGCTTGAGTCTGCCGGAGTTTTCGCTTTTCTTGCTCTTTTTTTTTTTTTGCTCCTGGCAGCTGGATCGTTTTGTTGTTGACCGCTATGCCGTGGTTTGGTGGTTTTATTGGTATCTAGTTCGATGGTTGTGTTTTTTTTTTCTTTTTTTTCTAGAGAGGTGAGAACTGCAAGCGGAGATGGGTTGCGGATCCGTGGGTTGTGGTTTTGTTGAGTACACAAGAGGCATTAATCTTCTGTACTTTGGAAAACGAAAGTTGATTTTTTGTTCGATCTTTTGGTGAAAAACCGAATTCCTTTTTCTAACATAAAAAATGTTTTTATGATTTTGGTTCCTTGAACTCCATTTTTTTTCCCTGTCAGGAGATGTGAGGTGAGGTGTGATCAGAGTGCATTTCGGGCTTTTGAGTGATAATTCTATGGGTTTTTTTTTTCTTTTTTGAATTTAGGATTTTTAAGAGCCTAAAGTTTACTCGACTGAGATCGCAGGCTTGCTGATTACGGCATGGACTATTATGGACAGAAATAGCAGACCATGCCTTCACGCTATTCTGTGCTTCTTCTTCTTCTTCTTCTTCTCCAGCAGAAAAGATAGCAAACAAGATATTAAAATGAGGTTCTTAAAATTTTATATTATTGTTTTCGTATCATTTGCAGGTCTTCTTCTTCGTCAAGGTGAAGTACTCGTGGACAATACGTATGTTAATTCTCTGTTTTAGGCTATTGTAGCAGCATGGATACGCGCGTTGGTTTTTGGTTAAATCCACTTTATTGCTGCAGATAAATATTTGATCTTTTTCCTAATAATAAAAATTTCAAGATCAGACCATTTTAATTTTTACTTTTTATATAAGTATATATAATTAATTGTGTTGGAGTTGAACCACATAAATATTTTTTTCTTTAATTCTTTCATTATGATTTTTTTAATTACTTTCAAAAAAAATTATTGTATTTTAATAAATATAAAATATAATTAAAACATTACAAGTCGCTAGCACAAGCATTGTACGTGCCACTGCGTCCACTACTCCAACTATTACAATAATTATTATTTTATGATGATATAAAACTAAAGCATTTTTTTCGAATTTTTTAATCTGTTTTTTCAAAAATCTTCAAAAGAAAACAACCCACTAATTTTGCATGGCGCTGTTGCGTTTCTACTTCTCTTTAAGCAACATGGCGCTCTCCCGTTTCTACCTTTTATAGATGGAGAAAAAAAAAAGATTTTTTCAAAA
Organism: Populus deltoides; assembly: GCA_015852605.2. Taxonomy (NCBI): domain Eukaryota; kingdom Viridiplantae; phylum Streptophyta; class Magnoliopsida; order Malpighiales; family Salicaceae; genus Populus; species Populus deltoides. The sequence goes on along the minus strand of CM027581.2, from coordinate 13,007,444 downwards.
TAACACAGGAGAATTAAAATTAATTTCCCATTAAATATTTTGACAAAACAAATGCCCTCCCAGGGCGAAAAAATATTAAAAAAAAAATAAGCAATGAAAAAAACATTTTATTTACAAGGATTGAATTCACTACAACTCAATATAGTTTAAGGTTTATTTAATAGTGTAGTAGTGATTATTTTTTAAAATATTTTTATTTAGAAATGCATAAAAATAATATTATTTTTTATTTTTTAAAATAAATATATATTTAAAATTTTATAAAAACAATTAACAACGGGAAAAACAAATACTCACGTGATTATATCGAGAATAATCATCATTTTCTCTGTGCACATTTTATTTTTCTTTTTTTTTTCCTTTCTTATTTTTCTATGAAAACGTTCCGACAAAAAATCTATAGTTGGGTACCATGTACTTGATCAATGTAAAGGAACTGCCTTTTGCTCCTTTAGTAGCAAAAATAGTTGGCTTTGAATGATCCCATCCACAACCTCTCTTGTAAAGAAAAGGTGTTACTACCAGTCTACCATATAGAGTTAGGACTATATAATATATATTTAGAGAGCGTGAGAGAATGTGACGAAGAGTATATTTTAAAATGATTTGATTAAAATAATTTTTAAAAAAATATAAATTATTTTTAATATCAATAATTCTAAACCATCTAAGAATAGCGTAGGGAATCTTCCTTAATTTCTCATTTTCTGAGGGGAATTGGATATCGTTTTCAAGCACATTTCCGTGAGCCGAAAGTGACCGGATCAGGTCACTAATTGCTATAGACGAAAAAGATGTCTTTAAAAGTAATTTTCATTTGGATATTGGATGGTTATTCCCGCGCTCTGCTCAAGCATGACGAGGCACTTTTCACTTATCTTTTTCAGTCCCTGGATTATTTTTTTTTCAAAAACAATCCCTTCAGCTTTAATCATTTGAGATCAATGTAATCATGTTTTAATTTTTAAAATGGGGCACCAAACGTGTGTCATGTTTTCTCTCCATGATGTGAGATTCTCATATCTGGTAAAAAAAAAAAAACTATCAAGTTCAATTTTAAAAAACCAATGTAAAAAAATAAAATTAAAAAAATTGGGGGACCAAAAAAAGATAAAGGATGAAACCTAAGGAGGGACAATGAGAGAGTTCTTATAGTCTTGTATATAAAATATTTTTTTTAGTATGATATGTTTAATATGAATAGATGAATGGGAATCTATATGTGTTGTTATGAAAATGTTGAAATGATAATGATAAAATATAATTATGGAATAATGACTTGATGAAATGGGTTATGAATGAGGCTACCGTGTGAAACTTAAATTGTGATGTGGTTTTAATGAAGGAAAAAAATGATAAAATTGTAATTAAAATTCTGTATAAGAAATACTTTGCTGAAATTTTTTTAATATTCAATAAAGTATATAAGTAAATTTTTTTATTATTAAAAAGATGACCATATATGATAAATGTTTATGTTATAATTGCATTCTAAGTTAAGAAATGTTACATACGACATCTTTTAATTTTTATAGATCAATGCGAAATTCGATGAGAGTAAAAAAAAAAAAAAGAAGAGAAAAAAAATAGTTTAAGATCTTTTGTTGCTCTTTCTATGATGCATTGGATCACCTGGAAAAGATGAGTCTTGGATTTTTTTAATTTTTTTAAAAAAAGCACTAGTGTTGACTATTTGACATTAATTTTTTTTTTTTTTTTTTGGCTCTGCTTGTTGCATAGCGTGGTCACCAATTTAGTTAAACAACAATTTGGAAACCAACCAAAGAGGAAAATAAATATAAGGGGCAAATGGAAGATTGAAAACAAAAGGGTTTTTTTTTTTTTTTTTTGGGGGGGGGGGGGGGGGGGGGGGGATGATCAAGTAGATGATTGTTTAGGAGAGGGAGGAAATTATGCTTTAAGATTAATATTTGTGAAGACAAATTTTGGGTTATTTTTTAAATAAAATTACTGTTGTTAAACTAAGTCAATTTTTCATCTCAAGAAATTAAAGAAATATTATTGTCCAAGAAGAATGCAAGAAAACTCGTTAATATCCTTTAAGTTATCTCCATGTTCTTGAACAAATTATGCTGATAGTTTGCTTCTCTCCCTAATTGCAATTGAGATTTGCAATGTTTTTACAGGTCACTTCTTACCAGTGCACAAATAAATGTGTCTTATAGTTCAAATTCAAAGGATTTTTATTTGATATTAATTTGCCACATATTGGATAAAGAAACCCATTCTCCTTCCTCCAATTGTGAATTAATTTCTCACATTATCTAACACCAAAAATGCTTCTGGGGACACATTATATATATATATATATACACGGTGTGAATTTTGTGTTTGCATTAAACTAATATCTTCAATTAAAATCGTCAAAGCAGATGAGGAATTGTGGGTTTTTTCTTTAATTCATTTTTTTTACTTTACTTGGAGTGGGTTTTTCTGTTGTCAATTTGATTTTGCTGCGTTCTTAGTTAAACGTGGAATTAATGTCCCAAACCGCCGTGGACCGCCGGCAAGAAATCTAATCAGGTACTAACGGACTTGACCAATTAGGATAGATACTCAAGTATTGGAAAGAAGACTACATATAAGAATTAATTTCCATCTCTTTCTTATATATATATATATATATATATATATATATATATATATATATATATATATATATATATTTGAACCCACGGATCAACATAAACCCTCCTAAAACCCTATTTTACACCTCTAAACTTATAAAAAAATCTCTTCTTTTTCTCTAGTAAAAAGAAGACAACAACTATAAGCCATAGTTTTAAAACCCAAAATCAATGACTCGGGGTATCTACGTGAAACGGACCCCACAAAGTTTGGCTCCCGCACAATTTCCAGATCCTCATAATTACTCATCTCTTTCAGAATTTAGACTAGAAATATTATCATCAAATTAATTTGAAATCTTAATTCTAGAGCTTCCCTTGTAGGACTATTTTCTTTAGGTAGATTCTAGAGCTTGAAATCTTAATTCTACACCTCAACACTATATTTATCATTTAATAAACTAAAAAAAGTTAATTTAAAAAAATATAGTTTAACTAGTTAGTTTTTAAATTTGTTTTTTAAAAATTATCAATTTAAATTCTATAAATTTAAATTAAAAATTTATAAAATTGTTAATTTTATCACTCGTACATAAATAACCGGAGGTACATAGGTAACCCAAAAACCTATATTAATATAAAAAAAAAACATTATTCAGTCTACATGGGACAACAGCGCATTCACCGGGCCACGAGACGGATGTATGTGTTATTCTATGAATAACGCCACGGTAATAACTAGTGGATTGTTACACGTTATTGCAAAATTGAGGAATAAAATGATTACGGCATGTGTTTTTGTGCAATATAATATTTAGGCTATGGGACCACAACGCATTCACTGGGTCCATCAATTAAACAAAAACACTTTTAGGTTGAACGTAAAAAAAAAAAAAACAATTCCGTCCGGCCCGCGGCGGGCCACCGGTTCATTTCTATGGATGATCTTCTCCATGTTATAAATGTTTTACTGTCACGTCTCCTTGGTTTTAGCAAATCTTTTTTTACCTAAATGACCCATTCATAGCTTTATTTTCTTGGTTTGGGTATTTTAAATACTTATTGAATTTGGTAATTTCATTTCTGTCTTTTTAGATTATATATATATATATATAAACGAATAAGGTTGGTAGGAAAAAAAATGGAAATTTCATTAATGAAAAAAAAAGGAGTTTACATTATCTCTAACCAAAGAGTTTAGCTGATTTAGAGAACTCTTTTAGCTCATGTATTTCATCTATTTTAAAGTTGCCTGAGTCAGTCAACATAATTGCACGTGAAGCTTTTGACAAATTCCTCTCTCTACTTTTCCTGCACCCCCCTAGGATTAGATGAAAAAGCAACGCAGGAAACCAACATAACATAGAATGATGCACAGAAATTATTGAAGTAATCAAGACTGGCCAACAAGTACATCCTTGTAAGGAGTTGGTACGGGAATAAGTAGTGCTGCTCTTGTTTCTTCTGCTATCCTTTTCCTCCTCCTCTCCTCTTCTAGGATTAGTGGAGTTGGTGCAGGAATAGGCGCTGCTCTTGTTCCTTCGGCTATCCTTTTCCCCCTCCTCCTCGGCCTCTGCTAGGATTAGTGGTGCCTGGCCCTCCCTCTCTCGTACCAAACGCTCTTGAGCTCCTCCTCGCAATTTCTCTAACCTTAGTCCATCAATTTGCTGCATCTCGAACACTTTGACTACATCTGCTAAACCCCCAATAAAGAACATTAGACTTCCAAAGAAGCCTATCCAAACCCAAGTCTTGCCCTGCATTAAGAAACTTTGTTAAGTCTAAACCTCCAGCTTTTCCCATACAATTGACTCGTGCCATTACCAAAACTCTAAGCAGTTTGTTTAATTAAATTGCACGCGATTAAACCATGCATTAAGTGAGCAGATTGGCTAAGTAATTTCAGACACCCTGACTTTAATTAGATGTTGGTATTATGATGCAATAGCCCTCCAACGCGATTGGGGTAGCTTTTCCGTGCAATTCGTTTTGTTTTTGGCTTCTTTCAGTTTAATACCAAAAAATAAACAAGGCAGCTTACCAATAATTCCAGTCCATGATGACCCCATCCTGCTTGCTCACGAATATTGAGAATGGATCCCACCAAGAACAACGAACTTCCCATTAAAAATGGGATGTGGACACTCTGTTGCAAGATTTGCACATGCCCATCAGCTCTTTCATATATTTGGCATGAGTTGTGTAAGGATCCAAGCACCCAGAAAGCTGGTCCTGCGGCAAGCAAGTTTAAAGCATGCCTTTCCAATTTGAAGTGACCATATCCTTTGTATTCCTGCAATTGTGGATGCAGGTCACAGCATCAATATTTGACATAAAATTAATTCATGATCCTACACCATCAATCGGCAGTAAATCAATCACTTGAATGATGAAAACTCTATCCTTTTTATCTTATAATTACTATATATAACAATTCCTACACTAAAATTGCTACTAGAATTCAGGGATTTTCAAGGCAGTATACTAAACAAAGCAATCGATTACTAATTAATATTTAGTACCTGAATAAAAAGAAAAAGAATACCCAAGAAAGAAAGCAAAGCTCCCAAGGCCTGAATCACAGGAACAGCAAATTCAACTAGTGCAAGCTGTGTGTCACACCCCATCAGACGCCACCGATAATCAATCCCGGCTAGATGGGCAACAAGATCATGAAGATTAACCACCGTAATAAGTAAGAGAGCTATGAGCAGAAGCACAAGACCTGGCTTGGTTTCCTTTGACAATTCAGCCACAAACCCACCAATAAGCACAATAGTTGCAAACACATAGAGCCCTGCGTTCATGTATTCTGCCCTGTTTTTAGATAGCCTTGGCCCATACATTCGACTCTCTCTAGCTGATGCTAGCTTCACCATTGTCAACAAATATTTTGCAGTGCTAAAAGGACACGAGAAATTCAAGAATTGTAATATAGACTTGAAAATTTTGAACTATATCTTTGAAAGTTTTGAACAAGATGGAATCAATATGTTGTGTAGGGTTGAGGATACGTGTCTTCTTGCATGGAACTTGTATTTTTGAACGTCGAATTTGTGACAAGCGGCAATCTCACCAAAATATAAAATGATAAATTTAGACAGAAGTACAAAACGTGGAGGTCACATTGCGACATGTTGTCATGCAATATATATAAGAAATACAAGATAGTCTACGTTTTTGTATCCAAATCCATTTTGACCCATTGGTCACCCAACTAATTAATTTGTTGAAGGTTTAAGATGATTGGAGGATTGAGAAAGGAATAGTTGTTGTTCTAATCTAACATTAGGGTGGTTATTTTTTGTTCTGTTTTTATCAAAAAAAAAAAAACTAAACTGTTTTTGTTTTTTTTTTAAATTGAAATCGGTTCAAACCGACCAGTTTTGGTTATTTTGAAAAAAAACTGGTTTTTTTCGACACTTGGTTTTTTAGTTTTTGCTCGGTTTTTTCGGTTTGATTTAGTTTTTTCGGTTTCAGGCTTATAAAACCAAAATCAAACTGGTCGGTTTTTTAAAAATTCTAATTGGTTTAATTGATTTTTATTATTATTATTATTTAGTTTTCTCAGTTTAATCGGTTTTTTGATTTTTTTACTTACCACTATTTAATACTTAGGTTAGTGTTTAGGGAGGATAATTTGGTTATAAATTCATTATTTCATGGCTGATGTTCGAGTGGCGTACCAAAAATCTGTTAGTTTGCAAGAATTTTTTTAATAAAATACCTATCTCCTGTTATGCCTATATCTTGAAATAGAAATATAATGAACATATTCAATTTGAAATATAACTCAATCCAAAATAGTTTGGATTGTGGATTTGTTTGATGAATCTAGATTAAAATTCAGATAATATCAACGAAAAATATTTTGAATTAAAATCTCATCTTAATTTAATTAGATTAATTGAGTTCATCTTTAATCGATTTCTAAATCAATTTAAAATAAAACTATATATAGACACACCTCGTAGTTTATTTATATTTAAAATTGTGATGGCAGTTACGGTTTGAAATATTTTTAACTTAAAAATATATGAAAATAAATATTTTTTATTTTTAAAAATTATTTTTAATATCAACACATCAAAAAATCTAAAAACATAAAAAAATAAAATTTTAAAAACTAAACATGCTCCAACTCCGAGTGGCACACACCTTAGTTTCTCTCTCTGTTAGACTTTGAGTGTGATTGCTGGTGAAGTTGTTTGGCTTTTGAAGCTGTAACATACCTCAATTCAATATATGTAAAATTGTTTAGCGGTCGTATGTCTAATATTTTTATTAGTAAATTAAGTTAGAATTCAGTTTATTTTAGTCCACTTAATTATAATATATTATAATTAAGGTGTAACTTAAGATTCTTGTAGGGTTTCTTTTTCCTTTCTGTGATATACTTTTAAGTTCGTAATAATAATAATAAAAAAAAGCATTACTAAAAGAAGAAGAAACCAAAAAGAAGTAGGATCTGAAATATTTTTTATGTCATGATAGACGACTTTCTTTTGTTATATTGAAGAGGGTCAAATTAACGCTGCACTCTAGCAGAAGATTGAAGACGATAAAGTTCATTGTAGTCCTTGTTGTTTTATATTTTACGACTTCGTCTCCAATTGTTGAATATTAATGTTATTCATCCTTGACTTGATAATCTCATGATTCTTCTAATTATGCACCTCGATCTTCGACATTATTCTTAGAGATGGTCATTGGCTCCGCCTTTGAATCCAAATATATAGTTTTTTTTATTGTATTTAATAAATATATTTTATAACAATGCTCTTGAATACTCCTGGAATCTACAATAAAACCAATATAAAATGATAAAAAAATCATTGGATGAGAATTTTATTGGTTTTGTCTTTAATTAAAGACATCAAAATAATTATATTGTTCTAAGAATCTAAAAATATCGAGTAGTAGGCATTAAATTATTTTATTCTTATTAAATTGTTTTATTCTTAGGCTAAATTAGTAGTTTTACTATAAAAAGATAAAATTACTAATTTAACCCTATATAATTTATAAAAGATAATTGTGTCATGGTGAAAATACCACTTTGTCTCCGATTCCTAGTTTGAAGGTTTTTTTTGTTTATGAATAATTTCATAATTTTGCTATTATAATCTTGACGAACAATAACTTTCCTAGGAAAATTAGTTTTTTTTTTTAATTTAATTTGTTGTATATTGATAGTGGATAATCCATTTTAAATTTGAAAGTTCAAGACTATTTAAAAATATAATTATTTTTTATTCATTTTTAATTAGAAATTAAAAATATATCATATCATGAATTTCCTATACTAATTTTAATGTGGCTCATTCAATTAGGGGTGAAAAAAAAACTTTGCTTAGCTCAATAGAAACCGGAGCTTCAATTGAGGTCCATCTTCTGATGAAGGGAGGGCTAAAGCCCTGCAATTTACCTCCGATGGATTTGGAGATGGAGGAGGCGGCGAGGAGGTGATGCATCCTTAATTGATTCATTTGGGATGTTGGCGGCCCATCTTTACAATAGGCAGGCCCATTTGGTTTAGCACTAGTTTGGCCTACTTAGTTGATTCCCTAAGAATAGATAGCCCAGATGGCTCAATAGAAATAGAAGGGCCTAAAATAGTATGGCCCATGTTCTTTAGCATTAATCCGGCCTACTTAGTTGATTCCCTAAAACTGAATAGATAGCCCAAATGATACCATAATCCAACAAATGTATCAGGTAAGGCTCTGTTTGGTTCGATTGTGTTCATGAGTTGAGCAATTCAATTTTTTTAAAATAGAATTTCTTGGTTCGGTTTTTTTTTTAATTAGAAATGCTACGTCAGTAAAGCATGTAAAATAGATAAATATGTCTCTCACTTCTCTTATAATAAGCTAAGATGGATGCTTTTATGATAAATACCAAGGAAAAATTACCTAAATCTTCTCGATATTTAAATGCAGAAATATTTTGTTTTCATTTTTATTTTTAAATTATACTTTACACATTACATAATATTAATTTTAAATCTTAATGAAAAAACTAAATATTCACGACTTGATATTGTTTTGAACCTTTTCCATTTTCCTTTTATTTTCTTTCCCTTTCTTCTCGTCCAGTTTCTTTCCCCTCTCTTCCTTAATTGAGGTCGAGTTACTTGCTATAATATGTTTTTTATATAATTAATATCTTATAAATAGTAATATGGAATATATAAAATAAGAAAATGAACTAAAAAAAATACTTTTGTTTTTTCCACGTATTCAGGTTGTGTGTGCTACTTTACAATTTTTTTTTAATCTATGAATACAATTGGAATGCAGGTTGTGGCGTCACATTACATGGGAATTTCATTTTCTTTCTAATTTTGATGGGTGTATTTTTACTCGTAAAATTTTAAATTTATTTTCTAAAAATTATCAATTCGAGTTTCATAAATTTAAAGGTTAATGAAAGCTTATAGGGTCGTTAACTTCAGGGCTCATAGAATTAGTCAAGGTACACGTAAACTGACTCGGATATTCATATTAATAAAAAAAATTCATCCTTTTTCTAGAAAAGAAAATATAAAAACGATAATAAAATACCTCTCAAGTATTTAGTTCCTGGGAAGAATATTGATACCATGAATATTACATTAATTATGATGGTATTTTTTAATTTTTTTTTATATATACTAACTTGGCATTTGAGTTTAATATTTTAAAAGATATATAATGATAAAAAATTTAATTTACATGATACAAAATTAGATTAATGACAATGATTCATTGTCATTTGATATTATAATCTAATTATATTTTTGATAATTTTTTATTTTTTTAGTTTTATTTTAAATATTTTTTTAAATTATTTTAACATATTAATTTTTAAAAATAAAAAAATTATTTTAAGATAAAATAACACCTCCTTAATATCATTTTACTTTTCGTTTTTGGAATTTCACTCCTTTAAATGGTCACAATTAAGAAACGTGGAGAGCAGCAAGACCACCAAAAAAGTTCCAGGGTCCAACAAACAAATTGTCAACATTGCACCTAATAAAAACCATCCACGTGTAGCAAACATCATCCATAAACTCTCTACAAAATATCTTCCCTTCCTCTCCTAACTTGCCACGTAAGTCCACCACTGCTTCACCACTCGCCACGGACTGTCCCACTATCATACCTGGACACTTCTCCACCGTTGTTTAGAACGACCCCAACTTTCTAGCCGTTGATTATTAAGGAAAATAACTGGTGGATACCATAATTTACGAGCTGATGTTAAAATTTGAGGTTTTAGAAACTTTCTGCGTGCTTGTATTTCTAACAAGATTTGCCTGTTACAAGAGAACAAGATTTTGTTCCAACTCTTACAGGCTACTGCTCTTTTCACAGAGGTATGCACGGACTTTTATGTCGTGGCATGTTGTAATGTTTTCATCCTTGTAGTTTCTTTGTGGGATTTTTTTTCCTTGTGTGTATTCGTTGCTTAGTTATTGCAAAATTTTGTTGCTGTGTTTAATGTTTTCTTGGTGATGACATTGTTGGTGTTCTGTAAATACAATAAGTATCCCTTGAAAGATTAGCCTGGTGCTAAGTGGGTATTCTTTGAGGGTTTTGTATGATGTTTTAATGGTGATTTTGGAACAGTTTGCTGGAAATTCTTAGATCTTTCAGCTGGGGTTGTATTTCTTGATTTGCAATCATTTGTCTACTGCTATTTATCCTGAAGGAAACTTAAATGGCCAAAATTTGTTGGAGGCTGTATGGATTTCAATGGAAATTTGTTTTTTGATGGTTAATATTCTTGTTGATGCATGTGATCAAAGAGGGCAAACCATAATGCACACAAAATAAATGATTTTATTTTTGTTGAAACTGTGCTGCCGCTATTTGATTAGGAGAAATTTCGAACAATTTATCCAAAACTAAGGACTAGGGTATTCGAATTATGTGATTTTGTGTATGCATATGTTGCGGCGAGTGAAGTTATAAACTCCAACTAAATGCAACATTTTTGTTTGCAGTGTTTGTGCAGTGAGAAAGTTCTCATACTCTTTCAAAATCTTGTAATAACACAACTTGGCATGGGAGTTGTAAGTGTTTCGAGCTCAGCTTCTCGGACACCACTAGGATTGAGCACAAAGTTTTCAACTTACGGATCTACAGCAAAAAGACCTTTGATTGTAGCATTTAAAGCCGACAAATCCAACAACACATCTTTGGTTGCACCACATGAGCAAATTCCATTGCCCGTAGAAACAACGAAGGGGAAGAAGAGACTTGGAAAAAGCAAAAAATCTTCTAATAGATTAAAAGCTGTCCGTACTGAAGTTTCTCCATGTACATTGTTAGTGGATTACAATGAAGCTGCTGCGAAACTTGAAAACATATACAAGCTTAGCCCTGGAACTGATACTTCTGATGTGGAAGACGCAAGTGGTGTGATTAGGAGAGGTAGGCAAAGGAAAAGGAAAATTAGTGAAGGTGACAAGGAAACCGAGGATAGAACTAGTAAAATCATTGTTAGGAACCGGGAAAAGAAGGCTAAACGATTGAGTCTTGAGAAAAGGATTTCTCTGAGGATCAAGAATGAAGAGAAATTGGTGACTTCAGCTGGGAAGAGAAAAGATCGAAAAAATGAAAATGAAAAGATTGATGACCTTGTGAGGGAGTATTCGGCTTCAACTGATTTGGTCAGCTTGGACTGGAAAAAAATGAAGATACCTCCGGTCCTTACTTCATCAGAGCATGTCTGGTTATTTAAGTTGATGCAGCCTATGAAAGTGAGTACTGACCCTTGCCCCTGATGCTTTTCAAGTTTTGCATATAGGCTGTGTTTTTCTGCTGTAAGAATAGGTAGTTTTCCGGGGCTTAGTTCCATTTCTTTTATATTAGGCACTCCTTCAAGTGAAAGAGCATCTGCAAGAAAATCTGGGGGGAGAACCAACTGACGTTGAATTAGCTAAAGCAACAAATATGGATGTGCTCCAAGTAAGAAAGCAAATAGCAGTTGGTCGAGCTGCAAGGAACAAGCTCATTAAGGTAATGATTTATTTCCAAATAGTGACATTGACTTTTATTAAAGTAACTCAATTACTGAGGAAGCATGGGCTCTCATAGTAATAATAGAGCAAATAAATTATACAGGATTTTGGTGCTTGTCGAGTATTTTTGTTTTCTGTTGCTCAAGGACTTAAATGACTTGGGATAAAAAGATTTACCGTAAATTCTCAATGCTTTTGCAGCACAATCTTCGGCTTGTCTTGTTTGTGATCAAAAAATATTTTCAAGACTTTGCAAATGGGACAAAATTTCAAGATTTTTGTCAGGCGGGAGTGAAGGGACTTATTACAGCAATTGACCGCTTTGAACCCAAAAGGAGATTCCGGCTCTCCACTTATGGGCTATTTTGGATTAGACATGCCATCATACGATCAATGACACTCTCAAGCTTTACACGCGTTTCGTTTGGCCTGGAATCGGTATGATATTTTCAGACACATGACTTGGTTTTCATTTTTTCTGAACATCACAATAATTTACACATTTCTTTTTGTTTCTAGTTGCAAGAAAGCACCAAATAAGTGTTTGAAGCTCTTTCCCTCCTTGGAGCAGGGAGAGTGGTGCGTTCTTGGTAGAGATATAGAAATTCATCATTCAAAGAAATAGGGGGCACTGAATCAACTTAAATTTGTGAACTAGGCTGTTACTCTGCAAGAAAGGAACAGGAATCTTAGGTTTGAGGCCAAATATTTGAATTTTCTCAACCTATATACACGTCATCATGAAATTGACCATAATAGCAATGTGCTTGGTAGTAGGCCAAGTATTGTGAATGTTATGATTCACCATGTCCAGTTCTTTAGTTTTAATTCTGTATCTAATGTGCTCTGGTTAGGGAGTTTGAATGGAAAACATTGCATATATTCATTCCTGAACTATTACTTCCATTGAATTCAATGTGGACAGCTAGTGTTGGTTGCTCAGTGGGATCATGCTATAACACTCAACTTCAACTTGTGCAGATTAGGTCTGAAATCCAGAAAGCAAAACTTGAATTGTGGTTTCAACTTAAAAGACAACCAATGGAGGATGAGATTATTGAAAAAGTTCGGATCTCCCCTGAGAGGTACCATGAAGTGACGAGGGCCTCAAAACCTGTTTTGTCTCTCCATTCAAGGCACAAAACAACGCAGGAAGAGTTTATTGGTGGAATTGCTGATGTTGATGGAGGTGATGACCGGAGGCAGTCAGCTCTTCTCAGGCTTGCACTTGATGATGTGGTAAGCAGTCATTATATGCTCTCTCAGATTTTAAACTCCATTGCTTTCTCTCATTAATTGTTTATCCTCGATTGAATCAAGATCACTATGTTCCGCAGAATGTTCACAAGTGCAAAACCCTTCACCAACAGTTCTCTTGAGAACTCTTTCACAAGCATTATTATTTTCTTAATCTTTTAACTGGCACTTTATACCAATATATATAAAATTCATTTCATATAGAAGCTAATGTAATTTTATACGTCCGTGCATTTTGTAGAAAAGCTCTTAGAGATATTAATTTCGTGGAAGAACATGAAAAGCAAAAAGTTCAGCTGTCAGTGCAATTGGCATTATTAGGTGGTTTAATTCATTGATAATAATGCGTATCTAATCTCTGAAAATCCTCTCCAGCTTGATTCTCTAAAACCAAAGGAGAGCTTGGTGGTCCGACAGAGATACGGGCTTGATGGTAAAGGAGACAGAACATTAGGAGAGATTGCTGGGAACTTAAATATCTCAAGAGAAATGGTCAGGAAGCACGAAGTGAAAGCACTCATGAAGCTCAAACATCCAACTAGAGTGGATTATCTTCGTCGCTATGTTGTCTGAATTGATCAGAAACACAAGGTTCGCATAAACAACTCTCTCCCTCTTGATGATCCATCATCACCAATCATTTCTGTATACTAATGTTCTGTATCATAGGCATATTTAACTACATGAGATAGACAAGATAGAGTTTGAGATTTCAGGTCACCACTTATACATGTAATATTGTCTTTCCTATATAATACAATGATATCTTATACAGTTCACAGACGTACTCTCAACCTTTCAGACAATTGACTTTGTACAAACCTGACTAGACATTGCAGTGAGGCGAGTTTGGGGTGGGGTGGAAAGCCTGTGGTTTCCCTATTAATTAACAAAAAAATATTTTTGAATTTAATAGTTAATATGTAATAAAAATTTAATATTAAATTCATATAAATATTAAATTTTACAATAACTCTTATACATAGTTAAATATAAATTCAACAAAAAAATTATTTTGAAATACCAATTATTTTAGATATATACAAGATGAAAGACCAAGATACTAAATTTTATAATAACTCTTCACATAGTTAAATATAATTAATTAAAATATAAATTCAACAAAAAACATTGTTTTGAAATATCAATCAAATACCAAAAAACAATATATATGTACACACACCATAGGGAAAGGGAAAATAATTGTGCACATAGACTCAACATCAACTACAATATTATAATTACTATTTTGTTCTTATAAAAAAAATCAATTTTGGGTATTTCAGTATTTTTAAATAGTTCATTGATCATTAAAGAATTAATCAAGGGTAGAGTTGTTTTTTTTAATCACATTAAAATAATTAAATTGCCTTTCATGGAAAAACTTTTACAATTGGCAAATTTTCCAAATACAGTAAAATGTTAACTTTACCGTTTAAAGCAAAAAAAAAAACCTTTGTCAATAATCTTTTCATTTTGGCTTTTTATTATTACCAAGTTAATCAGTAGCAATGTAGACTTTTAATATAGGGAAAATATTATTTAAATTGAAAAAGTTATTGGTATTTTAGCTGACGTGTGTGGTGCCTCTTGGCAGTCAAAAACACCCTCCTACCAAGTTGTTTGATTTGTCATTGCGGGGCAGTTTCTCGCTAGCTAAGATTTTTTTTTTTTCCCTTCTTGCTTCTAAAAATTTTATATTGGTTGTTTTTGTTATTGATATTTCAACTTTAATTTTTATTTTTGATTATTTTATAAAAATTTTATTTGTTTTAATTTTATCCTTCAATCCCAATTTTTTATATATTACTTTTTCCAATCTTTCTCTTGTTCTTTTAATTTCTATTTTTTTTGTTAATTTGTAAAATATTTATTTGTTTTTAATTTCACCATTCAATTTAAATTTATAGTATTTTTTTTCCAATTTGATCCCATTATTTTTTTCCTTTTGTTAGAATTATTTTTCTTTTTAATTTCATTCTTCATTTGAAAATTTATAGTTTCCCTATAATTTATTTATTTTTATTTCAATTTTTATTCTTATTCATTTAATTGTTATTTTTGGTTTTGGATTTTTTTGTATAATTGATCCCCCCATCGATTTCATCATCTAATATTTAATTTGTTAGGAATTGAGCTTCATAGTATTTTCATGTATGGTGCTTTTAGTTTAATAACTTGGATCATGAGTTTAAAAAGTTAACACGAACTTGTATATATTCTTTTTTTTTTTACTTATTTTCTTTTCCGATTTCAACATTCAACAATAGTTTTTTTTAAATGGCCTTGTATTTTTTTTCTTTTCTATCAGATTATCCCGATCTCATAACCTGAGTTATGGGTATGAGTTTGCCTTTTATTAACAAGATCATATATTTATCATACTAATTGAGATTGACTTGTGATGATTTTTTTTTTTTATGGTTTTCTTTACCAAATTTCATCTTATATTTATTTGGTTGAAAGTTAAACTACATCATTTTTCTCTTCATGGAAAAATTTATTTTATTTTAAAGTTATCATATTTTTTAAAATTTAATCCATTCATTGTTTTTTTTATATCATATAATTAGAAAAAAAAATCAGCTTATTTAACCCGTTGAGGCTATAATCCAATTCTAAATTATTTTTTCTTAAAAAAAATTATGTTTACATCACCTAAACATTTTTTTTATATATAAAAAAGTAATATAGTAAGCCATGTCTAATGAATATCTATATTTGGGTTTGGGTTCTCTACGGGACGGGAGGTATATATCCTGTCGTCGTCCATTTGCTAAAATGCCTCCCATACACAATCCATCAGATTGGATCTTGTTGGGTATCCATTGAGGACCTAAACTACAATGAACAATGATCTGTGGCCTTAGTGTTGTAAATCCAATAACTCCAATAGGGTTCAAGCTTTGGTAACTGCTAGCCTCTTCGGACCAGCATGTGTGGTCAAGCTGGAGAACTGGTCTTCAAGCCAGGCCTGGTTCCTCATCAGACAGCCAGGGCCTTGGGGCAAATCCAGTGAAAAGCAATTTGGCTCAGATTGCTGGCACCCTCTGCAAAATTTTAGGATTGTGTGATGCTTATCCACTCGACCGTCCGTTAAACAACGGTCTCATCTGGAGAAATTATGACCCAATAATCCAGTTGCTTAGCAGAAGAATTCTTATCTTGACAAGATGTTAGAACTAATTTTTTTTTTATATATAACTTTTAGTAGATTTCCTTTGCTGGCAAAACTTTCTGGTTCTAAAAATTCAAGTAGTTTATGAATAGGATTTTCAAGTTGAATAATTGATTAATTAATTGACCATAACAATCTCCTCCAGTCTTCTTAACCAAAGTGGTTTATAGCTTATACTTGGTGTTTTGGAGGCCAAGGTGTCTTGTGGCTAGTACTTGCAAATGATCTCCTTTGATAGAGGTAGAGACTCTCCAATGCTTAAATAAGTATCTCTTTAGAAAGAAAAAAATACAATAATATTTTAGAGAGAGATACTCTGAAAATATACATGTAGAGAATGAAGATTATAAACTTTTGTTTTGAAGGTTTCATGGTATATTTATAAGCCCACGAGTCTTGTCCTTTTATGAAGAGGAGAGTCTAGAGTGTAATTTTACTCTGATAACTTTTAATAAGGAATAAATATCTCTTACATCTATATTAATGTTTGATGGTATGATGCATTCTTAGAGGACTTTTATACACCTAAAAAGTATAGAGAGATTAGAGTCTAAGGTGTCAAATGTAGCCGAGCCTATAGAGGCTGAGTTTTTTCCTTAGGCTAGATCCAAGAAAGGTGGATTCTTTTTTTGATTGAGCCGGGAAAAGGTTGGGTCCATCCCTTTTTGAGCTCAAGAGAGGCTAAGTTTGTTTCTTGAACATGATCAAGAGAGGAGGGTCATTTTTTTAGGTGTGTCAAAGAAAAAAGTCATCATTTCTTTGGACATATCTAAGAAAGGATGCTTATTTTTTTAGGATGCTCAAGGAAGATTTTGTTCATTCTTTGAGCGTGCCTAAGATAAGCTGCTCATTACCTTAGATATGCTAAAAAAAGAAGAGTCATTCTCTTTGACATGTTCATGAGATGATGCTCATGCTCATTTCTTTAGATGTATCCAATGGAGGGAGGTTTATTTCTTGAGGTAATCTAAAGAAGGATGATTTTTTTTAGACGTGTTCAAAAGAAGAGGGTTATTTTTTTGAGTGTGCTTAGAAATAAAAAATTCTTCTCTCGGCTGAGGCCAAGAGATCCGTTTTTTAGCTGAGCTCATAGGATAATGACTGAGAGATTTTGTAGGCACGTCAAATTTAAAATTTTCACTGTTATCACGCCAGTAATTTACTCATCCTTCGATGAGGCATAAAAAAAAAAAACTTTTGTCAAAATCTAGTAGATTGGTTCCTGGGAAGGACAATGTCAGACTGAGAACATGGCATTTTATTGGTCAGTTGGGAGTTGAAAGAGAGAGAAAAAAGAGGGAAAAAAAAGGGATTTATGCTGGAAATGGTTTGTTGATTGCGCAGGCACTAGATTTACAGCCCCCATGAGAACTGGCACCATTGTCTACATAAAGGAAACTGAACAGCTGTGGATAAGCGAAGCCATGACCACGAAGAGGGGGGCTATTAAGCTAGTTCCTAGTGCCATATATATATATATATATATATATATATAAAAAGAAAATTGCTCCTAATATTGTAAAGAATTTGTCTCTCGCACCCCCTCGATTTATCTTAAGATTTGGTAAACTTAATGGAACTTAATTGTTCATATACTGAAAGACTTGGAAAACTTAATGGAATTTCTTTTTTTTTTCAATTTAACCTTTATGTTTTTTATTTTTTTTATTTCATTATTTTTTCTCATTCTCATTCTCTAATTTTTTTTTTTAACAATAGTTTCGTATTATCTTTAGCTTGACCAACTCGATTGAATTATGTCGAAGAAACTTTTATGATTTAATTTTAAATTTATAATAGACAACAAGTTAGATTCATAATTTTTTTTTCTGTTAATTTTTTTATTTTTTTTTCTCAATTTTATGCTTGAATATTTTTTACCAGTCATGTAGGTTGTTTTTGAATTGACGAAGTCAACCAAGTTATGTCAGGAAAATTCCTACACGATTTAATTCTAAACTCCAGTCAAATAAGGAGTTGGATTATGAGGATTTTTTTATATCAATTTTATTTTTCTTTTCTTATAATTTCTTCTTTAATTTTTTTTACAGGCTGTCTTTAAATTTGATTCGATCAAGTATAGCACAACTCAGTAAATTACTGTTTTGCTATGAGTGCATTGGCCTCCAATATATGGAAAAATTAAAATTGCATCTTATATTGTAAAATAAAAGCATGAAAAAACAGCTAATTAGCCAAAAAAAAAAAAAAGGAAAAAAAGTCTTGTATTGTCAAACACTCTAACCTCCTCACGTGAGACCCGGTCGGTCAAGTGCAATTTTTTTTTTTTTTTTTTATCAAACCAACTCTATTTTATTTAAAAAAACAACTAAAACAATATTATTTTAGGAATAATTTAGCAAACCCCACACACGGATCTTAGACCGGCTCAGTGAGTTGAGATTAAAAAAGAGGGCTCTTAAACTCTTAAATTAAAAATCATGAACATCATTTCTAGAATTTAAATGTGCCTTGAAGTTGAAGGGCAATTCCTCCTTTGCTCCTATCCAAGTGACAGGCCATACCTTGGCCAATATAAGGATTGAGCTTTCTGAAGAAAAGTTTGGTTAATTAAGTCTCTGCTGACAAAAGAAACGAAACGAAACAAAACCCTGCACAGATTTTAGAAGCCAAACAACAACAAACAAATACAGAAGGAAACAATCAACAAAATTAATTAATACAAAAGGAAACAATCAACAAAATTAATCAAGAACCTATTTGAAAAACATTGCAAGCTAATGCCTAACGATAAGTCTCAGACTTCGCTTTGCTATGCAACCTTCGTTTCTCAGCAAACCCTTCACGATGTTTCATTATCCAAAACCTCTCTATTTCTTCTGCTTTCCGGCCTGGAATCCTTCCAGCTATCAAATCCCACCTGCAAATGAGCCCCATTTTATGATACCAAGAATCAATCACTGTAGACATTAACATGACTGTGCGTATACAATGTGCATTGCTGAAACTGAAAGGTTAAAGTTCTGGGAAGGACCAGACAAAAACTTTCGAGTATAAAAGGATAAAATGCTATGAGCTTTTGGTCTGCAACAAAGTTCAGAAGGCACCTTCTTGTTAACCCACGAGTCGATCAGGTCATTTAATAATTAATACGGGAATGGTCTTAGGATAAGGTATTTTTGTACGAAGGATATTGATGCCTTGATGTTGACTGGACGTAGCAAAAAGAAACAGTGGGTTGAGAAGCAGTAAATGACTCCATTCCATGGTACAATTACAAAAAGACAGGTAAATTGACGGACAAGGGGAAAAGTAGGAGGCAAAACTTTCTACTACAACACTCCATTTCTTCTTCTCCCTTTTCCTTGATAAGGGCATCTTCCCTTCTTCATGAGCAGGCAATTTGAGGGTTTTTTTTTTTACGGAGGCTTGCTTCTGCATAAACCACCTTCGAAGAACAAATATGATACACTAATTGATACCAGAAATGGGAAACTAGTTGAAGATAATGGAGAAGAAAGTCATGATGACAAGCAGAATGTGGTGAGAGATTCTTAATATACTGTTAGCTTACCTTTCTCCAACAAGCCTATACATTCTGTAAATGAGGTCTTCCTCTTGTTCACTCATGTCTATAAACTCCCATTCAATACTACTGACCTCTGCATAAAAAAAGAAAATAAATAAATTAACAATAAGTTGTCTCAGTGCAGATAGATCCTACACACCTACAAAGACACATAATAAACTGTTTTCAGGTCTAGAAAAAGTTGAAACCTACAGTCTTTTACCACGAAGATAAAAAAAAATTAAACTAACCTTCAGACTCAGAATTGTTAATTTTAGCTTGTTTGCGGCGTCGGCGGCGGCGGCGGTCCATACTTTCCATCAAAAAAGAAGCAGAGAAAGCAGGGCAAGAAAATAGAGAAAGAAAATAGTTTCCCAAAGTTGATGGGAAACTATTGATGCAAATTGAGTTTTGAAGCAACCTCAAGTCCAAAAGACCAAATTTATGCTGAAGTACTAGCACATATGCTACCCACCCAAAAAAGAAAATGTATGTTTGTTGACTTTTAGGCATGCAGTGGACTTGAAGACTTGCAGTTGACAGCCTAAAGTAAGTAGAGAAATGAAATCCTCTTTCAAATTTGGAGGGGAAGGAGGTGGGGGTAATTTCAGCAACTTTGCCCTTAATCTAAAACTACAGTAACATTTTGGCAAACTATTATTGATCAATTCGTCAACTTTTGATGCTATGTGTAAAGCAATAACAACAAAAGGATCCGAACACAGCAATGGACAATCACATATCTTTTTCTTTTTTTCTCTTATTTTTCCCTATTGGATCAAAACACAAACATATGACATGAGAACAGAGACATATACGACATGGGATATAAAAACAAGACACGTACCACCATCCTTCAGTCCAATTATTCATGTTTCCTGTTTCTTTCTTCAGTTGTTGTTATTTGTCATGGCATAAGGATTCACGGATATCCTCCACACCCCCCCTAAGCTGAGTGTGGGATTTGAGCATACGTGAAGCTTGGATCGGAATAGAATACAATTAAGGATAAACTAAATGAGAATCATGGATTGCCATGAGAGGATTATGGGATATATCCTCAACAACAACTAGCCAAGGACATCATACATGTCTTAGGTAAATTACATTTACACGGTCCTCCAAGTTTAAGATTTTGTTCAATTTACCCCATAACTATACAACAACTTTAGGCATACCAATCCTAACATTCTCAATCTGTGGCCATCCTGGTTCCTTCTTACATTTATTTATGTATACATGGCAACATGTAGTAGACATCTAATGAACATGTTCAGCTGAGTAGACCCAACATGTCCGAATTGAAAGTGTAAGAGTTGTCATGCCTAGCATTAAAATACATGGTTAAAATGACAAAACTTTTAACACTTTAGGGATGTTGTTACAGTGTTAAAGCAATTCAATTAACACAAAATAAATATAAACACGAATGAGAAGGAGGCTATAATTCTTATTAATTTGTTTATTCTAAAAGTGCATGATTTAACCTAAATATAAAAAGCTTATATATAGGTTAAGTTAAAAATATTATTCTACCCTTAGTAAATAAAACAAGATAAATTATTTAACATCTCCCTTCAAACTCACAATGCAGCAACTACAAGCATCGAGAGTTTGCCAACTAGAAATAGAATGCGACTTGGTAATCTGCAAAGAAGAAGAAACAAAAAACAAAGTAATGGTGTCATGTTTGAGATGATGATGAGTAAAATGATAGTCAATCTCAATATGCTTAGTTCAGTCATGAAAAATCGAGTTGTGAGCAACTTGAATAAAACTCTGGTAGTCACAATACATAGAAGTATGATGAGAGAGTGAAACTCCCATATCCGCAAGTAACCAACGTAACCAAATAATCTCTTTAGTAGTAGATGTCATAGCATGATATTCTGCTTCGGTTGAGGACTGATAAATGATAGATTGTTTCTTGCTCTTCTAAGAAATAAGAGAATCACCTAAAAAGATACAGAAACCAGTAACCGATTTGCGACCTATGGGATTACTGTCATGATTAGCATTAGAGTATGCCCAAAACTCTAAGGAAGAGGTGGATGAAAGTAAAAGACTCTGAAAGACTACCTCGAAGATATCGCAAAATATAAAGAACAGCTGCCCAGTGAACAATAGTAGGAGAAGCAACAAACTGACTAACAACATAAACAACACATGTAATATCTGAACGAGTAATGGTGAGGTATACCAAGCTCCTAACAATAGTATAATATAAAGTAGGATTTGTCAACAGTAAACCATCAGAAGAAGAATACATTGCGTTAACTTTAATGAGAGTGTCTACAGTCTTGTTATTAGTAAGTCTAGCCCGCTCAAAAATATCCTTGACATATTTTGACTGAGAAAGAAGGTAACCTCTAGGTGAGTAAGCTACCTCAATACTCAGGAAATATCAAAGAGAACCCAAATTCTTCATTTCAAACTGTCTAGCGAACTTTATCTTCAAAATTGAGATATCATTAATGTCATCACCAATAATAATCATGTCATCAACATATAAGGATAAAATGATACGACCTGTATAAGTGCACTTAATAAAAAGAGTAGAGTCATGACTATTAGAAACAAATCCAAGAGATGAGATCACAACATAAAATTTCTCAAACCAAGCATGAGGTGCTTGTTTAAGATTATATAACACTTTCTTGATCTTACAAACATACCTAGAGTCATGTGAAACACCAGGAGAATGCATCATATAAACTTTTTCTTGAAGATCTCCATTCAAGAAGTCATTTTTAACATTAAATTGTGAGATATATCGTTGATGAACCGAAGCTACAATAATAAGATCCTCATAATCCATACCATATTGTTGAGAATATCCCTTTGCAACCAATCTAGCTTTGTATCGCTCATTAGACCCATTAGAATTAGTCTTGATCTTGTATACCCAACGACAACCAACAACACTCTTGCTAAGAGGTAGAGGAACCAAATCCCAAGTATCTGTCTTACGCAAAGTAGAAAGTTCTTCATCCATAGCTTGCTACCAAAGTGAATCAAGAATTGCCTCTTTATAGGAAAAAAAAGGCTTAGAGATGAATAGAAGCTAAAAAGGATGTAAAAGATAAAGAATAAACAAGAATAAGCAAAATCTAGCAGTTTTGTGGACTTATGAATACGTGTGGTTTGATGTAGAGGTGGATCCACAATCTTAGAAGAAGCTTGAGGGGTTGTAGATGAGAATGGAGCTTTAGGCGTGCCAGAGAGTAAAATGTCAGTATCTACAGAATGATGAGTACAAATTGATCGAATATGGGAAGGGGTATTTGAGGTACTAGGAACCTGAAATGATAAACTATCAGAATCCTCAGAAAATAGATCTATATGAATAATATTAGGTTTAGTCAAGCTATGAGTAGTAGATGGAATAAAAAAGAAAGGTATATGCTCGAGAAAAATAACATAACGAGATACATAAAGTTTCTGAGTTATTGGATCAAAACAACGATACCCTTTTTTACTTTCACCATAACCAAGAAAGACACAAATAACAGATCGAGAGGACAACTTATTGCGTTTTGCATGGGACAAAGAACAAAACAAGTACAACTAAAAACTCTAAAGGAGGAATAATTAGGAACATATCCATATAATTTTTCAGAAGGAGAAAAACCTAAAATATGATCATCAATAAATGAAACATAATATCGAAACTCTCCTTTTATGGCAACAGGAGAAGGTCCCTATACATCAGAATGAATCAAATTAAAAGGTAAAAAAGAAACAAAAATACTTCGATTAAAAGGTAAAGCGAAAAATTTTGCTAGTTTACATCCACTACAATCAGAAATATCACAAGTGTTCAAATCTCTTAAAGCTCATGTGGATGCCAAAAATCTTAAATGAGAAGACAAAACTTGACCTAGATGAGAATGCCATAAATAAAAACTAGAAGATGAAGGACTCAAATGAAAAGAAGACAAATCAATAGTAGTAGCAATAGCGGCGACAACTGACACTTTTAACTCATTTAAAATATATAGTTCATTCTCCTTACTACATGTTCCAATCAGCTTCTGAGATTGCAGATCATGTACACAATAAAAGGAACCAGAAAACATGACTAAATAATCACCAAAATCACATAATTGACCAACAAAAGCAAGATTCAATATGAGTTTCAGAATAAGATAAACATTAGGAAGAGACAAGTGAAATGTGACAATAGAACCAACACCTGTTAAAGGCATAGGAGTGTCATTGACAGTCATAACATGAATGGAGGACGAAGGGGACATAGAGGTAAAAGATGAAGAATCTGGAGATATATGATATGAAGCTCAAGAATCCAAGATCCATTAAGAATGTGACATACCCAAGGAAAAATATTTTTTGATGATCTCATGTGCGACTTCGAGAAAGTCCAAGGCAATTGACCTACAGAAGGAGAAGTGGACATTGCTTGTGACCATAAGGAGAGAAACTTCTGAAATTATGCATCCCGAGTACTAGGATCGGTGATAGAGCTTGATGAAGCTACTGCTGCAGTATTATGGTGTGGTGATTTATAACCCTGAGGTGGTCTATGAGCATTAGACTGTGACTGGCTGCCAGGCTTCTAAGATTGATTCTATTGTCTCAATTTGGGACACTAAGCCTTCCAGTGATCTTTTTTGCTTACAGAAATTGTATTCGTCGAAGCCAACCCTTGTGTAAGGCTTATTCTGATGATTAGAAAATAACTTAGAGGGTACCGTTGGTACAGAATGATTCAAAGTAGAAAGAATTTCCTTTTTAGAATAAGATTAAAGACGTATTTTTTCAGCCAATAACTCACTGACAACATATTCAACATAAGGCAGTGGAGAACGATGCAAAATTGAACCTCTAAGTCCTTTAAAATCATTGTAAAATGTTGTTAAAAACTGTACCAATCGTTGCTACTCTCTATGCTTAATATAGGCACCACATGCCTTTAGTTCTGCCAATTCTGCAAGAGCCAATTGATCCAGAGATCTGTTATAGCAAAATAAAACCCGTGAATACTCATATTCTTCTGATGAAGAGCCCGTATATCATTCTCTAATTAATACTGCTTTGTAAAATTTGATTGCGTGAATAACCTTTGCAGATAATCTTAAACCTCCTTTATTGTCTCATACTTTGCCAGCTGCATACCTATAGAATGCTTAATGGAATTGTTAATCCAAGCAATAATATTTGCATTGTTTGCTTTCCATGCATCTATAAAAGCAGCATCCCCTTCTTCAGTATTTTTAGGTACCACATAGGTTCTACTGACATATCTCCACATCTTTTTACCCTTAAGAAAATTTATCATTACATAACTCCAATATGAATAGTTCTTCCCATCCAACCTCACATTCACAGACTGAAGCGAACCATCTCTTTCAGTAGTCATAATCAACAATCACAAAGAATCAGAATGCAAAAGAGCGGAAAACAAAATATCAAATTGCAAAAACTAAACAGAGAAGATGAAATACCAAAATAATTACAGAAACTGAACGCAAATATCAAAATACAGAAGCTGAATGCCAAATTGTAGAAGGAAAGATGAAATACTAGTTGGATTCGTGAAAGTTGTTTTTGAAATTAAACCCCGTTCCATGAAACCAGGTCTAACCCAAACCTAGTGAGATAAATCGGCACTGGCAATAGCTTAGGAGATTTCTTACAACCGTCATATCTGGAGCGATGAACTACATGGCTTCAAATACAAGGCAATGAAGAGAAGTCCTGATCCCTTAACTAGATGTTGAACTTTCATGTTAAAACAATTCAATTAACACAAAATAAATACGAACATGAATGAGAAGTAGGTTAGAATTCTCCTTAATTTGTTTATTCTAAAAGTACATGATTTAATTTAAATACAAAAAAATTATATATAAATTAAACTAAAAATATTATTCTATTTTTAATAAATAAAATAAAATAAATATATTATTTATCAACCATACCATACTAGGTCAAATATAAATATGCCAGCAACGGTTATATAGATAAGAGTGGTCGTATATAAAGTACCGGCGATAGCTTTAGTCCCACATTATCTAGGAAATCACACCAGCTCTATAAAATATTTGAAACAAATAGTCTTGCTCCCACAAAATGCATGGAAAGATGTATCACTTTCCTTTTCTGTTTGGTTACTAGCATAGTTGTCTGGAAGCAGACGTTCAAAGTTCAAACTAGTTGAAACTCAAGGAAGAAGGAAGGTTCGAACAAACATTATGGTTGTACACAAGTCCTAGCCCAGCTCTGCTGTCGAGTGCCATGGTTTTAATAACGTAGTTTCTCTTAATTACAAGCAACACATGCCCTTGGAAAACAATGGAGGGTGGAGATCCGTGACGAGAGAATAAAGCTGATGTACACGTCTCTACAAAAGGCCAAACCTTGTATTGGCCCAAGGAGTATGCAAATTCAATTAAAAAATAATGCTATATTGGGAATCTGGGGGCATGGAAAAAGTGGGGATGGTTGGCTTCCTTTTCTTGGAATAGTGGTTTATCCAACCACAACAACCACCGGAAAGTACACTAGGAACGGTAAGAATTTCCAGACTAGGGTCGGTCTGTTGTAGTGCAGTATTTATGTTTAATGGAAAGGTTGGATTGGTAAAAAGTTAGCATAGAAACATTATCATAATAATAACATGAACAGAGCCATTGGGTTTTTGTCCAAGTCTGCATCTGGTTTGAACCAGAAAGCATGGTTAAATATGAACAGTTGACTCTGACAACTGATTAACCCAGTGATCGGTTGGACAGTTAATTAGCCGGGTTGATGAACGGTTTTTTTTTATATATAAAATTATTTTATTTAAGAATAAATCAATTATATGTAAGAATAAAAAAATAATGATGGATTTGACTTGACAATGAAATTGATGAACAGATGGTTGAACCTGTGGCTAACAGCCAAAACCTTCACTTGTTCAATCTATGGATGGATTCTAACAATACTACTTATATGAATATCACTGTTTGTCAATTTTTTTACTGTCAAAGTACCCTAAATTCACTTGTCATGATCAAACCAGATTCCGCATGATTGAGGTATTCAATTGTCCATACAAAAACTGACACGTAAAGTGTTTTGATTCACTAGATAAATAAGAAAAAAGTTTGCAAAATAGCTTGGATATATCAAATATGTAATCCGACAAAAACAACCTAAATTTTAGATATAATTTTTTGTTTGTATTTAAATTCTGGAAAATAATTTATATTATTTTTGTTGTTTTAATTATTTTTCTAATTAAATTTTAATTTTAAACATCTTTTCTACTTAGCTTTGAATTTTTAATTTTATAGCCATAAGGTTACAAGATTTTATTATGATCTTTTGTCTCGGTTATTATAACATATAGGAGCGGAACTACCACGACCAGTATAAACTTGAAGTTTTCTTCGTAACCCCCAGAAATTCTTTGTAATTCTTCGTAACTCCTTAAAGTTTTAAGATATTTTAATTTTGATCTTTAAATTTTTAAATTTTTACATAATTGTTATGTATTTGGACTCTTTAAAAATAAAATATTTCCTCCCTGACCTTAAAGTTTTTATAATGAACATCTTTATTTGAAAATTTTCTAGTTCCGCCGCTGGTTGCACGTATCTATTTAATATAATAATCATAATAATATATATAGTTAGTCTTAGAAATAGTGATATTTATTGTTTGATTAAAACTATGATATATATGGTTTTTTATTTGAAGATATATCAAAATAATATATTTATTTTAATTTAATTTTGATATTAATATATTGAAACAATCGAAAAACATAAAAAATAATTTAAAATTTAATTTCTTTTAAAAATATAATTAGACTGTAACACCAAAAACTACCTTAATCTATCATGATTATATAATCTCTCATTACTACAAGAATTCTCCTTATCGAGATGCTGTTCATTACAAACCCAATGATCGGAGCTGCAGTCTATAATTTTTTATTTTTTTTGGAAAAAACTCATCATTATAAGTTTTCTTTTTACTATTTATCATTTCCTTTTTTTGACGTCATTTTCTTTTATGCTCATGCATAGTTCTTCTTTTTAACCTTTTGAATTTTTTTTTGTTATCCAGTACTTAATTCTGATGGGGTAAATTATTTAGGAATGTTGATTATTTATGTTTTCCTCCATGGCCAAAATCCTGTACCTATATATTATCGTGTTTGATAGAAAATCGATCCAAGAGCAACATAAATTCTTGGCAATGAATGTTGCCTTCTGAAAACACACCTTTTCTCAATTCAGCGAGTTGAACTCACAAGCTCGGAAAGAAAGGATTCAAACTGAAAGGAGAATCCTTTCTTCACCATCTGGTCAATTGCAGTAAAATATTAAACAGATTAGGTGAAAAATGACTTTAGAGTCTCAATCTACCGTATTTAACTTTCATGCCTTGGATTTTTTGACGAGCTAGTAGGTTAGATAAGGATCGATAGCATTCTTCAAATATTTGTCTCATCTACTGTCTTTTCTAGGCATTATTGAAATCCTACAATTGTGCTTGGTTTAGTGCTTGATCTTCATGGACAAACAAGAAGTCCTGGACAAGGCCGTCTCATTGAAGGTTAGAAATTGACATAAAGCAAACGTTAGCTTATTGACTGTGAGCTGTGGTTGGCCACATCACTAGACAAGTTTAATATTCTAGCTTATCCATATGGTTATATAGAACACCTTTCATAGAAAGAGAGAAATTATGAGTTTTGGACATTAACCCACTTCATCATTAGCAAAAAAACAAAAGTTCGTGACACTTTTAAATGTGGGTTTTTTTTTTTTTTTTTCATCAGGCAATTCTTAGGCTAGCTTCTGCAAATTTATTATCTCAATTGAAAATGATGGCTTCATCATAAATTTCTTTTTTCTCTGACCTTAATTTTACGAGAAACCCGAATAATAATACGAAAAATAAAATATAGTCACCTCCTGTATATTAATTCATATTGTCTTACATAACTAAGCTCATAAGCTAGGTTTTTTTTTTTTCTCTTATTAGGATATCCTCACACCTTTTTAAAGGGTGAAAGTAGTCTTATTCGAGGTTCGTGGCTGCTCTCCCAACAAGTACGCTTCTTATGAATCGAACATGTATTTTTACCTTTGCAGTGATATAGCTATGTACTAGTTTACTACACTTATCTTTTTAAATTAAAATAATAAGATGATGATATCTGATTGGTTCAGTCAGTTAATTAATCATTAGTTAGGTTATTGAATATTTTTTTTATTATTAAATATGCACATTTTGATATATATATATATATATAAATATATATATATATAAAGTGATGGATGTTTTTTTTTTTACCTAAACTATTTTTCTAAAAAATGACGAATGACAGGATGATAACCTAATAACTATGAACCCAACCAAGCCTATGTTTTGTATTGCGTTCCAAATAGAGGTTGGACAAAATAAAAAAAAATATATTTACTTAAAATTATTTTTTTATGTTTTTAGATTAACATTAAACATGATTTTTAAAAAAATAAAAATATTACTTTAATGCATTTTCGAATACAAAAAACTTTAAAAAACAACTGTTATTACACTTTCAAATACTCAAAAAAAAATTAAGCTTATATGTGTGTGTGAGAGAGAGAATCAATTAGATTATTATAATAAAAAAATTAACTAATTATGAAAAATATAAGCCTTGACATCATCATCATATAGAAGCCTTGACCCATAATTTCAAGGAGAAGTCTCAACATCATCGCAAAGTACAAGCAATAAAAGATAAAATAGATCGAAGTGCATAATTTTTATCAGATAGAGGTACCACGTTCAAGCTTTACAAGTTATAACTTTTTTTTTTTTTATTTTAAAAAAAGTAGGTTAACTGTTTTTTAAATCCATCCATGGTAGATTCAGGCTTTACTCTCTAGTTCAAACCGTCAGCTTTGACAAAGTCCCTTACGTATCATGTCTTTGATATTAATCCAGAACTAGTAGATGAGCCGAGTTATTAAGATTTTTTTTCCCAATCTATAAAAAGCCTGAATCTACCATGGATCGATGGATTTGAAGAAATCGAAACAAGCAGCTGTTTTCAAGTGGTTTTTCCATATTATATATACGCACTACCAGGCCCTGAAAGATTTGATTTTTGGCCTATGCTATCCCACACCTAACCCACAATAGGTCTTTCATTCATGCGCCTACATGTATCCACATGAAAGCTGCAAAGCATTATTTTTCTCTAATGCTTCTCAACATCAGACTACACCTTAGCAACATCTTTTCTTGGGCTTAAAAAATATGATTTTGCTTGCCCACTGTGATTGGAATACTTTGTGTAATTTATCCTCCACAAGTCTTTTCCCAGGTTCCATGGCAGGCAGATTGCGTAAACTGGTTCTATTCTATTATGTAGTTCCACTACTTTACATGGTAAACTGGAAAAGATACAGTAATTGCTGCACTGGTAGTGGTATTAAAATAAAAATAAATCTTGCATCGCACATTTGTCATCCGGTGCAGCAAATAAATAGCGAAATCTTAAGATTCAAGTACAATGAGAAGATCTGGAAAATAAATTTCTCATTAATGTATTAATTTAGCTTATTTATCCAAGACTGGAAGAGAGATTCATCTTCATATTACTTAAAAAGAACTAAAGTGTAGCTCCAGACCTATTATCATTAATAGCATTAATCAATCGCATGTGAAAAAGTTTGCTTGACATCGGGAGACTCTCATATACAGGCAATCAAAACAAATCACCAAGTTAAATCCTAAATAAATTCAATATGAAAGAATCAAATCAAAAAATTAAAGTCTAGTGATAAAAAAAAGGAATGAACTTTTTTCGTTACCAGTCCAATTGAGTCCTTCAGAGTCCACTATTTCTCTCTTCTTTCCATCAGCTTCAACTCTGCTCCGAGTTCCCTTTCCAGAGAGGGGAGATATTTTTGGAATAATGTGAATAAAACGTTTCATGAAAAGGCAGATAAGATTAGATTAGTCTATGCAATTTTCATCTCCTAGAATTGACAATGACCAAACGTTCATCTTTGATTCATTTAACTTGAAACCATATTGTTGGCCACAGGATTCACTAGACTTCTGATTCTTCTTATAACTCGTGCAGATTTATCAATAGCCATTTTCAAGCATCCATATCTGAGGTTCAGTGTGCTTGACATGACAAGTAAAATGGTGCAAGCGAGTCATCTCTGTACATAGAATATATTCGTAATCCCAGCACAGTGTGCCCTGAAGAGAACTTATGTAAGTTGTATGGATGACCAATAAATGGTGATTGAAATTATCCTCCAAACTTTTAAGAAATTGAACTATTTTCCGTCCAAAAATCGGACTTTGAGAGTATAATTTCAAATAAGCGGACGTAAAAAGCAGTTAACAGCAACGAGTGAGTGTTATGCTGACTGTGATGTGAAGCTAGATTGTGGACTCTGTAGAACATTCAAGAACCAGAACCATATGACACAAAACAAGGCATCAGAAACCCCAGTGTTGGAGGATAAAGAATTTTAATGAAGTGTTAGAGGCCAAGAAAGAATAAAAATGGAAGACAGCCAAAAGGGTGCCGAGATCACCATCATAGCAAAATAGTCTATCCCTTTATCATATAAAATATAAAATGTTGCTTGATAGGAGAGGATGACTTCAAATGTATCTTCTCACCAACTCTTTTCCTGCTGAATTTTAGAGATCTTTGGCCAACTATGTTTAAGGGCGGCTTTGGAATAGTTTTTTTTTTTAGAATTAGAATATATTTTATTTTATTTTTATTAAAAGCAACCACTTAAAATGCATTTCACTAAAAAAAATGCATGGTTTGATGCCAATTAAAATTCTTCTCTTGTTCTAAGAACCATTGCTATAAGAGTATTGGAATAAAATAGCTTTAAATATTCCGGCCAGAATTAAAGATGTGGATGCAGAACATTTTTGAAAATATTACGGTTCTTGTAAGTTCATACATGCCGATATTCTCCAAGAATTGATGTGGGGGGAGCCCTATCAGAATTGAGTAAACTATTTTTGAAATCCAATGTTTTTAGCTAAATAATAATTTAATTTTTTTTTAGTTTAAAAACGTCGGTAATGATATCCCTGTACTCTTTGCATTTGTGATATAGCCGAACATGATAAGAACAAAAAAAAAAAAAAAAAAGAATTTGAATGAAAAGGGCTTGAGTCGAAAGTCTTAGAAGCATATTTTTTATTTCCTAACCCGTAGATAGCCTCTCACATAAGAGAAAGAGAATATTCTCTTCATTAATTATAAAAAAATCCAAAATCTATTCAAATACAATCTAAAACTCCAAACCAAATAAACGTCTACCACATCTATTGAAAAACACTTATCCGAGATAATTTTATCTTAAATCTTAAATCTTCATTATACTTATCTGGATTAAGAGATTATCTTTTCTGTACCTCTCATCTCTAAAAGAAATTTTAGAAACTATTTGTGAATTCGTGATCATCACTCACCTCACGATCATTTAGATTTCTCATTAATTAGAGTAATTCTACATGTTTTTTGTTAATGGTTTATGGATTTTTTGTTTAGAAAAATTCTCGTCATCTTCTCCAATATGAGCATATTTTATTTTGTGATTTTTATCGATCATAATTATTTAACAGCACATAACAAGTATCTAATCATCAATAATCATTAAGTTCTAATAGCAATGGACACATCTAAACATAACAAGAAGAAAGCAAAGACAAAAAAAAAAGGCAGAATTAAGATGAAAAGAGCTGAAGACAAAAACGTTAGACAATGTAGATAATTCCACATGAAAGAGAAAGAGAACTATTTCTTTATTAATTTTTTTTTAAAACAAAATATCAAAATTTGTTGAAATAGAAGTTAAATAACTATATTTATAGTAACCAGAGGTCTACCTAAAAAAATCTCAATAAATAATTAATGAGTTATTATAGAGATTAATTCCAAAACCAAATAGAAAAAATAAAATTACTAGGTATAATATTTGATTTTCTAAGCTAAATTAAAAAAATAAAAATATCTAAAAAACAAATATCCTACATCAATTTGTCTGTAATTCAATCCTCCTTTAGGGTGACATGGCAATTTAATTGTTTTCCTTAAATTACCCTTCATGTCTGGTCATATTTTCCAATCTCACTTATTATAAACAACAACAAAAATGCATTTCAAAAGAATAATTTAGACAATTACAAAAGAAAAATAAAAATAAAAATAACAGTCAACTATAGTCAATCAAAAGAACTAACTTAAAAAACACAGAACATACAACAACTAAATTATAATTTACTCGTTAGAATTTTTGAAAAAAAAAATATTTATTTTTCAATAAAAAAGAAAAATAAAAATCATGAGTAAAAAAAATACATAAAGCAGCAGTGGCACAAATGAAAAACTGGAAAATTTAACATTTACAGTTAATGATGAAGTTTCAGGTCTTAAGAAGTGAAAGCATTGTTTTCCAAAACTTAGAAAGTAATCATGCATGTTGCTTTCATTATGATCATAATCAACAGTAATGCCTCAAATCTCATAGTAGGAAAGTGGCACAGCTCTCTCTCAACAAATGATATATTAATACAGGCATGCACAAACCAGATCTTTCGAATGGGATACCTGTACAAAGAGATTAAAAAAAAACTGCAGATCGTTTCATGATGCACTCTAACACAGCACAGGTATGCTAATGAGGTAAGAACGTATGGACAACTCCTCGACTATGGGTGATCTTTTAACAAACTTTCTATCTTTTCTAATTCGATCTCTTAGCAGTATCCCTAGAAACATGATCACCCTTGACAAGCTCTCTGATGGTGACACGAACATAAAGAAGCATAAATGTCCTGATTCACTGATGAGAACACGGTTTATGTACGTGTCTGTGTCTGTGTCTGTGTCTGTGTCTGTGTAAGGGGTGCGCACAGGTTGTTTTATTTTTTCTACACGAAAAATGAAAGTGCATATCGTCATATACATTTACCTTCGAAAATGTTGCCAGGCACAAAGGGGAAAAAAAAACATTTAATAAACGTACTGCATGTTGATTGATTAGCCAAACATCACATAAGGGATTTCTAGCAAGTGGATAGTGGAAGTGCCATGGCATCTTCCACTTGCAACAGGCAACAGCAAAGAATTCCTTGTCTTTGTTCCTCTAATCTTATTCTCAAAACCCAACCAGATTTTATGACAATTTCCCATTAAAGATTATAAAAAAAAATTCAACATTAAGCAAGCTCTTTCCATCCACAAATTAAGATAAAGCAGTCCACAGGTTCCATGAAAACATCGACAGCACTATATTCTTTTTATACATGTCCCCCCCTTATTTATATTCCCGTTGTTAAACAGTTCACATGACATTCATAGCTCGTAATTTCGAGAGTCTTCTTGTTGGGACCGTTCTTTCAACTTAGGACCATCGTTGCAGGGAGAATAACATGGGAGATACGCTGCGCCTAGCAGTAGGAGTAATGGGTATAACTTTCTTCTCTGTTTTTTCTTTCCCTATATCGGCTATCTAGCATTAAATATAACTATTCTACTCAAGTAAACTAATATATCAAATCTTCATGATTTTATTGCAGGGAATGCAGCTTCCATGTTGCTTTTTTCAGCACCTATGTAATGCCAAGACTCTGATACTTGTAAACAAAATATTAGTTTATCATTTTAAAAGATTTGAAAATGGAACTCAAAGTCTTAATTTTTTTATGTCTCCAGATTAACTTTCTATAGGATCATAAGGAAGAAAAGCACTGAAGAGTTCTCATGTGTTCCTTACATCATTGCACTGCTAAACTGTCTCCTTTACACTTGGTATGGGTTGCCTGTCGTAAGCTACAGATGGGAAAACTTCCCTGTGGTCACCATCAATGGTTTAGGGATTCTTCTCGAGTTTTCCTTCATTTTCATATATTTTTGGTTCACTTCAGCCAGAGGAAAGGCAAGTTATTTGAACTTTATCTGTCAAACTATTGCAGAAATGTTTTTCCTTGCATGCTTGAATTATCAATGCTAGCATGCACAACGTAGACTAACAACTCAAGTTTACACATACGTTTGTGTATTTCAAAGTACGTTTTTATTCCTTGCTGCCTTTCAGCCAGAACACAAAGTAACACAACTCCTTGGCTATATAAATGCATGGATGTATGCATATGAATCGCTATGTGTATTTACAATTAATAGCCATTGGTGTGCAGATAAAGGTTGCAATCACAGTGATACCTGTTATCCTAGTTTTCTGCATCACGGCAGCCATCTCAGCTTTTGCTTTAAATGATCACCACCATCGCAAGATATTTGTTGGGAGTGTTGCTCTTGTGGCCTCTGTGGCAATGTATGGTTCTCCGCTAGTGGTTGTGGTGAGCCATCTTCATCTCTTTTTACCTCACCATATACAGCCAAAGTTGAAAGCTAAAGAACCATATCTAAAACATAAACAAATATGTGAAATAAATTTAGCATCCTAGCATGTCTAGCACAACATAAACACATTCAATATCTAAGTTCTCTGTCTCCCTCAGGCCTTTCGGTGAAGCAACTATTTGCTCAAGCTTTCCTTCTAATAAATTATCTAAATAAATAATTGCAGAAAAAGGTGATAATGACACAGAGCGTAGAATACATGCCATTCTACCTATCGTTTTTCTCCTTCCTCGCAAGTTCTTTTTGGATGGCCTATGGACTACTGAGCCATGATCTCTTTCTCGCGGTTTGTACAATTATTCAATCTTTAATTGGTTATAACAAGAACTTTTGCGGTTCATGCACTCTTTGGTTTTCTTTAACCTAATTCTTGAATTTTGGCAGTCCCCAAATCTTGTTGGTAGCCCCTTGGGATTTCTTCAACTAATACTGTACTGCAAGTACAGAAAAACAGGGATCATGGAAGAACCAGAAAAATGGGATATAGAAAAGAATGAAGAGAAATCCAAACAGTTGCAGCTAGTGATTGATGACAGTGCTAATGACAAGAGTTAACAAAATCACGTAAGAGAAAGACATTTTTTTTGTGTACATATCCTCTGTTAAATCTCTAAAATTAATCTACATTCCTAACAAAGTATAACATATTTTCTTGTTTGTGACAGGGTAATCTATATTTCACTGTGATCAATTTTCCTGAACTTCAGAGAGGCAGGAAGCAGCTGAAGTTTCAAAGAAGGAGCTCTTGTAGTGACGGATGTTTATGATTATATAAAATTAACTAATGTTGTCAAATCAATAAAATATTATCATGAAATTAAAAACTTAAAATGAAGGATGGTAACTTCACGTGTCAAGCCTAAATGTATCTGATGTACCACTATAATCAACTGTTATTTTCCCCAAATGAGTGCAGATACAGGAGCAACATTGTCAAATGAGATCATCAAGGAAAATCGCGCCTGCACATGCAACAGACTAGATTCATTCATAATTTTAGATGCTGTGGAAAATCCCAACTGAAATATTTTATCAGCTCCCTTCATCTGCAAGAATTCCTAAACATCAATGCACACCTTGAGGAGAAAGGAAACGGTAGTAAAATAATGTAGAATGCAACTTTAACAAAATATCAGGCACAGTAATTAGATAGTTAACCAAAACCTTTTGTATTTTCCTTCCTTCCCAGGTCAGCCTTCACCTGAGTTGAAAACCCACATGTTAATCACTCGTGACGTCCACTTTTTCTATTCAGCATATACCAGAACAATGCCCTTCCAATGATTACCAAAAAGGCCATCTAAAAGACATAAATAACTACTTGTATCTTTGGGGAAACTAAAAGGAATGATTTGTGTTCATGTCCTCACTAGCAAAAGGTAAAAAGTGGCCAAACAAGGTCAACTTAGACACATATTTAATAGGTGTGTGCTGAAGAAAAGAGAGGCATCAGCTTTAACACATCTATAAAAGAGAGAACCATACTTGTGAGACCCCTTCCGAGGTCCGAAACAAAAAAGGGTAAGGGTCATTGGATCACAGGTCCGTCATAGGAAAAGGTAAGGGTCATTAGATCAAGGGTTAACCTATTGAGTTATCGGCTTTATTATTTTGATCTAAAATGATATCTTTTGAGTTTTTTATTTAAATTTCTTGATTTTTTTAGATCAAGTTTAAGTCTAATTTTACCAGATCAAATAGATCGCAAGTCAATTTATAGGTCATCCTAATTTGATAAGGTTAATATTAGAATCTATTTAAATTAAAATCTAACTAAAATCAGATTTTAAATCACAAGTCTGCCTCAATTTAGATTTTTAAAGAACTTCTTTAAAAATCTTTTTATATAGTTCAACTATCAATTTTCAAAAATGCAAAAGTGACAATAAATCAATAACACTGTTACTACTATTACTATTATTATTAGTATGAGCAGAATAACCAGACCTGCTCTAATATGCATGAAGCGTTGTTCTGACACAGGATATATTCTGAGAATCCACAGGCCTGAGAAGTGCCAGCCAGCTTTCATTGTCCAATATCCTGATGAATCACAACCATGAAAACGAAGACAGAAATTTAATGCTGAAATTTGGAACAATAACATTCGTGATGAGAAGCCAACCATTGGTGGCAATTACAGGGAATGTGTTCCAGCATGATCATAGGTGAAAAAATAAACAGAACCAAAAAAAGATTCTGAAAAGTGACCACTCAAGTGGAACAATTACTGCAACAGATCAACCTCGAAAACATAAATGTGGTTAAGGAAACGAAAAACGCAGCATCTGAAGTGCATCCAAATTATAGTACAACAGCTTTAATAAAGAACACATTATAGCAGATACATGACAGAAATAACTTGCTCTTTTCACATGACTATGAACAGTGGAATAATTTTCAATGAGCAATATAAAGCTTAAATTTAGATCATACCACTAGAATAAGCTAGGAAAGTGATCTGTTGAGTAGCTATTTCTTTTATATCATTCGCATCATTTATACTTGTTAATTAGTAGAGAGAAACATAAATTAAACAACCAGTAAAATAAGCTTAACCATTGATCTGATTCTCTAAAACAATAATCATCTGTCATTGAAAGAGAAAAACAGTTAAATGAGAAAGGAATATCAGATTTGCTGTAAGTAGTTCCGAAGTGTTATAAATTATAGTGCAATGTGGATGTGTTCTATCTTCTGCTGAGAACTCATTAAGTCCAGAGTTCAGCATAATACAATGACATCCAGGATCCTTTTTCACTTCCAAGTCTCTCAATCCATTTCTCACATGCAGCTTCTCTCCCCACTTTCCCCATGCTGCATATATATATGTTAGACAAAATGACATTAGCTGAGTTTGGCTTGGTATCCGAACTGAACAAAAGCTTGGCCACCCTATCACCCGCTTCCATTACTTTCCAAAACCAACAAGCATTGAGAAAAGCTGCCCAAATGACAATATCTACTTGAATTGGAATTGCTTCTAGTAGTTGCCCTGCTCGATCCACCACGCATGCTTAATGTTCTAAAGATGGAGTTGCTCCATAATATTCATCCATTGTGTAGCAGAATCCCATCCCTTCCTTGACTAGGGTAGCACGACCATAGGAAGAAAAAATTCCCAGCAAAAGTAGCTCGATCAGGGACCACCTTTAGCTCTAACATGTGCATAAACAGCATAATGGCTTCAGAGCCAAGTCCAGACGTGCATATCCATTAATAAGAGCTGTCCAAACAGCCACAACGGGCCAAGAGTGAGATTTCTGAGCATCAAATATGCTCCCACATATGGAATACATATCAACAAGAAAAGCTCCGCCATCAACATTTGATACAAATGGCGTGACGCATGCTCAAGATGGCAGGAAGCATCTGCCCTAGTTGAAATGATCCATGGCATGATCAATCATGAAAATAGAACAGAAAATATTGTTGATCTTGTGAAGTCTATTAACAATCAGCTCATGGTCTCATATAGTTTCAAGGCTTCTTCGAGCCAGTCATTTTAAATGTAACCTTACATCATTGAGTTCCAAGTGACAGGATTTCTTTCGCCTTTGGATTCTTCAAAAGCATCAAAACCTTGACAATTTCACCATTCTTTGAATACACGGAAATCATAATATTCAAAGGAAATATAGCTTTGTGAGGCATTGTCTCAAACAATCTCTTCGATCCTCAACTCAGCTACTCATTCTTATCCTTCAACCATCAAATTACACAACTGAATTTTTCTCGTTCAATTTGTTAAATATCAACTCCGCATCTTCAATCCCCCACATAAGCAAATTCGAAGCACTTGAACATGGGCTAATCCTTTCATTATAAAATCTCTTGGCATTGCCGATATCTCGCAATCACAATACAACTCAATCAAAGCAGCACCAGCTCATTGATCACATTCCAAACCAAATTTTGTAAAAATCCCATGAACGGCCATCCCTTCACTTAAAGCACCAAGCTTTAACCTTAAAACAAAATCTAAATTATACTCATTGGGCATCACCTTTCCACTCTTCCTCGTCTATTTAAACAATGTCTGAGCCTTTTCCTCAACCGCCCTCATCTTTGTATGCCTCGAGATGAGCACCGTTCAATAACCCACATGCATCATACCCCACAATAACCCATTCCATCATGTAATTCACCAAAAAAACAACTCAGCGTCAACGTTTAACAAACAATTTGCATAAAAAAACAAACAAAACAGTACTAAAAGTGGCCTCACTGAGAACAACATTATAACGGTGCTTTAGCGAAAGTAAAGAAAATAACTAGTTCAACTTGCCCCATTAAAATCACGGCGTTTCATGAAGCTATAGTTCGTTCAGGCATTTTATCGAACAGTAGGGAGCATAGTCTAGTTGGCCCATTTTGGCGTGTTAGACGACCGCGAAAGTTTATAGAAGCTATAAGATAGCGGGGGGTTTTTGGTGTTTGGTAATGGGTGTCGCGTGATTCTGCCTCTACTTACAAGGAAAGTAACTGGTCATCAACATTTTTTTTCTTTTTGGAAGGGAAGAGAAAGGATGCTATTGCCTATCGCCTATCGTTGCAAATTCCAAGCACTATTCATGTCTCTAACTCGGAAAAGATTTAATTACAAACAAGTTCCTAGAGTTTAACAAGAACTATCTATTAGCTCCCTTTTTATCAGAAACCATATATTCAATCCTTTTTCAAATTCCTTTTCAATTTATTTCATTTTTATGTTTTTTCTAGAAATATAAACATTAAAAGATAAGTACATAACTAGGAAAGAACGCATTTCTGAAAAAAATGTGTTCAAACCATCTGAATCACAGTATCACACACGCTACATCATGCATCCAAATTTTTTGAGGATCCCTAGACGCAATTACATACCAAGTAGCATTATGAACAAGCATAAACACTTGGCTACCATTCTTGATCACTTACGACACTGTTTTGGCATTTCCATACACGTCATTTCTTCTGGCCTTTGTTGGATCCAAGAGCTTCCAACTTCTACTCACAACATCAAAAGTACTGGAATCATCCATCTGATGAAAACAAGACCATTATCCATTGACGAATAAAGCATTAACAACAGCACCTGGACCATAAAATTCCCCATCGATTTTCTCCCCATAGACTCCTGTGGTCGCTGCAGGTTTTCTACGGCTACATAAACAAACCCGAAACTTCTCATTAGAAACGTTGCGGCATATAAGAAACAACATGCAAACCAATGACGTAGGCGGTGCCGAAATGTCAAATACAGGAGAGCATAATTCAGATACATCCATGAAGAGAAGGTCAACTTTTGCTGTAGAAAACAGATCAAAGAAGAACGAGAATTGGGAAGTCACCCATACATGGACGTAAGGATTCATGTTCCATGTAGTTCTTGTATACCAGTAGTATGACTATGAACATGCCTCGTAGACAAGTCTCCTAACTTGCATGTTGTAAACAGCAAAGGTCTAGTGACTGAAGGATTGGCACATGTTCTTTTCGGTTGCTGGGTCCTCAGAATCAGAAACCATGGGAGCCTTTTTATGTGCTTGATTTTGCAATGTTAACATGGGAAATTTCAAGAATGAAGAATGCCACAATTACAAACTGCCTGGAAAGTGAGGAGATCAAGAACTGACAGATGGCCTAAGCTAATCAGTAATAGCTTCACGGGAAGATTACAGAGACATCAAGCTCTAGTCTTCTCTATAAAATATTCCTTGCACTCCATCTTCAATATTCACAAATGAACCACCAATATACAGCCAAGCTCAATCATTTAGAACATAAGTTAATTTACAACGAATAAAGTGGAAGAAAACTGAATATATTCAGCCACAACACCGATTGTAATCTTCCATCCTTATCACACACGCAAGAAGGAAAATAAATAGAAGAAGAAGAAGAATTCATTGCCAACAGTTTTATAATGGCTGACCATCTTAAGATTATAGCCAATAGCTGAAACGATCTTCCAACAGAGATTCATTGTTTTGTTATGAGAAAAATCAGTTATGTTCTCTCAATATTGCTACCATATGTTTAGCTAGATTTGATCCTTATATTTTTCCTCCATTGACATGCTACACAAAAAATAAAAATAAAAAAGAGATGTTCCTCTCAGAAGCAGGCTGTTATGCATGTCTGTATTCCATGATTTCTAACAAGGCACTGCCCCCACAATTTGACACTTAAGACAAGTCCCTGTTACACACAACAGTCCAGATTTAAGGTTTCATAGAATTTTACAGTTCCAGCAAGTAGGCCACATAGTTTGCGTAATAGCAGACGAATGGAGAAAACAATAGACAAACATGGTTGAAAGTTTCATCCTTTTAACATAAAAGAGGCTACAAACTATGGGCTTAAATTGAAAGAAGTCAGTCATTTAAAATCAAATTTACAAGCATTAGTTGCTAAGAGAAAAAGATAAGCAAAAAAGCGACCAACATTTGAAGTAACAATTAAAATTCTGAGGCTAGGCCTTCTAATGCGCCAAATTAGGTATTAATAGTTGAAAGAATTCAACTTTTCTCTTTTACCAATAAACATAACATTGAAAAGCTTCATCCATAGCAAAAGGACGTTTAAATTATGGTGGTATCAACCAAATTATTCAAATCAAAATCACTGTTGCAAAAGAATGAATTATTATTAAAAAAACCAAAAACAGAGAGAAAGAGGGGGGTAATACTAAAACTTACTGGCACCCTGGTAAACAAAAAATAAAATTTAAATACAAGGAGAAGAATACATTACATTACTCACCCCATAGTAATACATGAGAACATCAATCAGTGATGGAGAGAGACAGAGAAAGAGAAAGTAATTACTGCTTCCTCTGTGGTTCTTTGTGTGTGTGAGAGAGAGAGAAACCAGGTCCTCACATTGCGCGCCTCTTCTTTCAAAGCTTTAAGAATACCAATGCCCTACCCTTGGATAGAATTTTCAGACTACATAAGCAACAAATTTTGTATAACGTATTAACTAACTGCAGCTCATGTGTTTTGGGCATGACAGCTCATTCACCAATGCAAGCATTATCTTGAAAACTACCAACGGTCTATTAAAACTAATAGTGCTAAAAATTCCTCAGTTATCTGCTCTGTAGTTCAGCAATTGAGGCCAGTTTGAACATAAAATCCTACAATATGCTCCTCTTGCTGCTTCACAGAGCTTTTCAGTCTCTATTAACAGTGACATCCAAACCAAGGCAGAGAGAGCACCTGCTAAGTGAACGTTAGCAACTCTATAAATTACTGGGAGCTTCTGCAGTCAGTGCCCTCGAATAATCAAATACCACTTCGTCCATTACTGTATGAAGCCCAATGAATGGATCTCTATGTAGCACTTTCCATTAACAATCTATCAAGAGCACCAGTCCCACAATCCAGATTACCAACAATCTTGTGTAAGAAGAGATCCCAAGAATGAGCATCTACTTCTCTGCTTGCCATGGCCATAGACATAACCTTATCCACATCTCCTTCCATTCCCGATTCCTGTAACCCCTCAATCAATAATGTGTATATTGACTTGTTAGGCAAGCACCCATTATCCAACATCTCTTCAAGAATCCTAACTCCCTCCTTCACAATCCCAGCCTTCATGAAACCCTTAATCAACATATTATATGTAAAAGCATTGGGCCTGCAACGCTTCTCCACCATATCATCCCACAACCTGCCTGCCTCATTCAACTCCCCTCTCTCACACATCCCTGCAATGAGAGTATTATATGTCATAAGACTTGGAATCGTACCTTGCTCAAACTCATCAAACAATTTCCTGGCTTCCCACACTTTCCCCTCCTTACAAAGCCAATGTATAAGTGTGCTCATTATTGCATTATCTGGCAAACAATTCTTCTCTAACATCCTCTTCCACAAATGACAAGCATTCTCCACCTTCCCGTCCTCACATAACACATCAATAACCTTACAAAAAAGGGTCGAACTTGGCAAAAACTTCTTATCAAGCATATCATCAATCAAGTTACGAGCTTCACCAGATTTTTTCTCTTTACAATAAGCATCAATCATAACCCCATAAGTAACCTCATTCGGCTCCACCCCGTTATACTCCATATTATCCATTACCTTAATAGCATCACCCAACCTCCCTTGTTTACAATACCCAACCATCAAAACTGTATAAGTAGTCGCATCCGGCAACCACCCTTTATCCGAAATCTCACCAAAAACCTTCTCAGCATTAACCAAATCGCCCCGTGAAACAAACCCACCTAAAATTGTCGTATAAGTCACCAGATTTGGAATCATTCCCATCGTGGGCATTTCATCGAACACCTTAAGAGCATTTTCTACGTCATTCTTTTTACAAAGAGCCTTAATCAAAATATTAAAACTAAACACATTAGGCAGAACCCCATATTTATCTCTACAATTTTTCAACGTAGAACCCACTAAATCATACCTTT
Source organism: Populus deltoides (assembly GCA_015852605.2). Classification (NCBI taxonomy): domain Eukaryota; kingdom Viridiplantae; phylum Streptophyta; class Magnoliopsida; order Malpighiales; family Salicaceae; genus Populus; species Populus deltoides. The sequence goes on along the minus strand of CM027581.2, from coordinate 12,964,033 downwards.
TATTCTGCACAAAAACATTCAATAAAGTATTCAATAATTTCACAGAAGGCTGCATACTGAATTCTTCTTTGATTCGCGTAAATGTTTTGAGGGCTAATCTAGGCCTACCTGCAAGGCCATAATTGCGAATTACAGAGATAAAAACATCGTCGCCGCATTTGATGTGAGAGGAGTTACGTGACAGTTGAGAGAGTAGAGATTCTACCCCATCAAAGGCGCGAGCACGAGACAACTTGTCGATGATGGAGTGGTAAGTGTCGTAAGTATGGGAGAAACCAGGGTGATATTTTCCAGCGTAGTCGAAGATTTGGAAGGCGAGGTCGAGATTTTCTTGGTGGGTAATCATGGAGATTAGGCGTTTTGGGTAGAGACGTTGAGGCCAGGGTTTTATTGGGGGTGTTACTGTGTAGGAGGTAGATTCTCGGAGGAGTGGGATCTCAGGATAGGCGGCGGCGCCGACGGTGGTTAGAGTACGGAGGAGAGTGGTGGTTAGGGTGATGTTGGGGCGGCGGAGATGAGATTGAGCATGACAGAACATTGTTGGAGGTGAGGAGGAGCTCACAGTTGCACTGATTACTCTCTCTGAAAAATTTTTGCTTCTTGTTTTTTGCTTCTTTTTGTTTTATTTTCGAATAAACTTACACACTATGATATCAATAGGTAAAATATCTCAGTTCTTCACTCTGTACACTTACAATTTAGTGTTCTTTGCAGAGTAAATTTATCATTTTATCTTTTTGCTGGAAGGGTAATTTGAATTTTTTTATATAAGAGTTTAAATGTGATTGTCAAATTTGTAAGGGTTATTAGAGTAATCTCATATTTTTATGATCACTAAAACTACTAAATTATCTTTAAAAGTTATTTCCATTTAATTTTTTAAGGTGTATTTTTTATTTAAAATCTAATTTTCTAAGCTTTGTGTCGAATAGTGTTTTCTGTTATTATAAAGTTGGATTAAAGATGATTCAATCTTTTTCTTATTTTTAAAATAAATTTTTAAAAAAATTAATGATATATGCAATACAAGTGTCAATGTATGAAGCAACTTCACGCTCTTTGAGTGTCATGTGAGCCATTGTCCAATGGAAGAATGCTAGCTTTCATTATAGTATTTGAAGCTTCACAACGTCCTTTTCCATGTGGGGTGCTCCTTCCTTTTCTTTTCATTTTCTCTCTCTTTTCCCGGTCGAGTTTCATGTTAACCATTAAAATCAATTTTATCCTTTTATTTTATAACATTTCATATTTGGCCCTCAATGTTTTGGTTTCTAAATTTGATTTTTAGCTCTTTTTTTTATCAAATTTCAATTTGTTTTCAATTTCATCTTTGAATTCATAATCCTGATTTTTAATTTCTTAAAGTTTGGTCCTTATTTTCTTTGTTTTTATTTTTTATTTGGATTCTTTTGTAAATTTTACCATTTAATTCAAAGTTTAATGATATTTAATGTTAGGCCTTAAATGTTTTGTTTCATATTTTAATTCTTTGCCCTCTTACCAAATTCTATTTTGTTTTCAATCTCATTCTTTAATCCATAATCTTGGTTTTTTTAATTTTTTTTAAATTTGGTCCTCATTCTCTTGATTTTTACTTTCTAATTTGAATTATTTTATTAATTTAATTTTTCTTTTTAATTTTACATTTCAATTCAAAGTTTGATGATATTTAAGGTTAGGCCCTCAATATTTTATTAATTTGATTTTTCTTTTTAATTTTACATTTCAATTCAAAATTTGATGATATTTAAGGTTAAGCCCTCAATGTTTTGATTTTAAATTTTAATTTTTAGCCTTTTTATAAATAAAAAATGACATCATTCTGGAAAAAAAAAAAAGAAATAGTCAATGAGTGTTAACCTAGGTTTGACTAGGTTTGTCACGGGTTGACCTATGTTTTTTATTGTTTCACACCGGGTCAATTCTCCCCAAATGTTTTTTGAAACCCAGCCCATCCTAAGTCCCAAGTCACATGTCAACTCACCATTTATTTTTCTATTGCGTTATCTCGTTCGCATGATCCCACTTGCAAGTTTTGGCAACCTCACCTGGATGTGCTGGTTCTTTGTTTTTAAACTTTTTTTTTTGTTGACTTATTTTTTTTTACCATTTTATCTTTATATGTTTGGATTTTTCGGGATTGTCAATCATATTTTTTTTTAATTTTCTTTTTATAATGTCAAGTTGTGGAATTTTTTTCTCTTCTTTAAAATACATTGACAGCACTTGAGCACACTTTTTTACATTACAAAAAATTCAGCCCGATCCGCACTATAGCGCAAGCCACACCTATCTAGTTCCTAAATAAGTGATATATTTATATATAAAAAATACTCTTTTTTAACTAGGAAGATCGATAATTAATTATATAAAAAACAAAAATTATCAATTTAAAATTTAGATTCTAAACTAAGAAAAATTCATAATTCACAAATACATCACTAAATTTAAATAAATAAAAAAGCTGACAGGATGATGTTACTTGACCACCTTATGTAAACATAGCATTTAAATAGAAAAAAAAAAAAGCAACTCATGCTCATTTCTTGGATTTGAATGTGGATGATGTTCAATGAACTTATCAAAAACCCATTCTCCATATTTAAGTTTAATCATGAATGACATTTGTGAAGTTATAACATCTAAATTATGTTTGATGTTAATTTAGAACAATGCCCTCCTTTTGATCCAAAAAATAATGTAAGTTAGAATAAAAATAAGATAAAATCGAAACAAAACTTTATAATTTGGTTTAGATAATCTAGCGAATTCATTGCCAAAATATATTTTTTGTTATCTATTTTTCTTTACTGCTAGGTTCAAGCGGCCATTGTGAAACTCCGTTAACAAATTGACTCAAAGAAATACTTGGATTATTAGGTTATTGGATGAAATAGGTTAATTATTTTTATTAAAACAATATTATTTTGTTCATTCGTTTTTTCTTCTATTCACCCATCTGAATTTGAATCAATTCTGACTAAGTTAAATGAATAGTTAAAAACTTAATTAAGTCAATTGAGTTTTATCAGGTTAATATCTAATTTAATTTAACAAAAAAAACCAACCCAAATCTTATAAATATCAGGTTTTTTATATTGGCTTGTTAGGTGGGCTCAGTTCAACAACAATACAAGCAACTATCCACAAACAATGCAGTTCATCAAACAAAATAAATATTAGAAAATAGCAATCTACTAATTATTTGACTCGTATTTTGCCGCAGGTTTGATAATTTTTTTCATAAAAAAATAAATGTGCAAGCTTCTCATTTTAAAAAAAATTCTAATTATTAATCAAATGGCTTATACATGCATTTAAGTAAATACATCCAGAACCATTTATGTTAATAAATATAAAAAAACAAAGTACTAACATGTCTATTCAACTCACTTCACTATAGGTTGATTTTTTTTTTTCTGTAACACAAAAAAATTATTGTATTGGTGTTATTGATGTATTTTTAGACATTGAGTAAAAAAATATAATCATGAATTAAAAAGTTAATACTTACATATAATAAAATATAGTAAAGATCATATACCTTAATGAAAATATATAAGATATCAAGCTCATTTTTAATATAACTAAAGAATGAAATAATGTTGCAATTGTTATCGTGAAACATCATTTTTTTAGTTTTTATATAATAATTTTTCAAAAAACAATTTAAAGAAAAAAATAAATTACAAAAGAATAAAGATAAGAAAAAAAAATAGTAAAAATAGGTCAAATCTAGAGTAATAAATATTCAAAGTGTAACAAATAAAAATAAAATATTTTTTTTCAAAAAAAAAGTGTAAAGAAAAAAAGGGAAAACTAAAAAAATATTACAAAAAATTAAAGATAAGAAAAAAATGGTGATAAATAAGCCAACTGTAAAATAATAAAAATGAAAAAATTTACAATTATATCATTTCTATAGGAAAACTCTATTTTCAAAAAAATAAAGATAAGAAAAAAATAGTGATAAAGTTAAAATGATAAAAATATCAAGTATAAAGAGAAAAAAAATATAAAAAAAATTTGTTTTCTAAAACTAAAAAAAAATTATAATTTTGCCACAACTACAATACCGCTATGGTAAAAACAATTGACAAAATTTACAATTATAAAATTTCTACATAAAAACACATTTTCCTTTTAGTATATGTATAATTTTCAAATTCTATTTTTATTTTATAGTTTTTTTAACAAATGAACTTCGGCCTTAGCTATTCACTAACTTCCGTACCCATGCTTTGTCGCGGGGCTGTATAACTTTTGAACAAATAATAATGTTTAGGTACTGAAAATGAGTAAAAAAGGATATAAAAAATTGTTTCAGACAAATATATAAAAACCCTAATTAAAGCAAAGTCTAGATATTTCGTCAAATTTATAGTATAAATTATGTGACTGAAATAATTTAATTAAAAATAAAAAGAATTATAAAAATTAAAAAAAATACCATGAACCGAGTCATTAAACTTGAAGCATCTAATTTAGAAAATTCACGAAGTCCAATTTTAAAAAAAATAAATATTAAATGATAAAATTAATAAAAAAAATTATAATATTATTTGTAATAGTAGCAGCAGCAGCAACAATAATTTTACTACAATAATAATATTACTAGTATTATTGTTGTTGCTGCTACTATGACGACTACTACTACTATTATTACCACCACGATTACCACCATCATCATCATTATTATTATTATTACAATTGTTATGGTTACTACTATTATAATTTATTGTTGTTGTTGTTATTGAAAAAATAAAAACCATGAACTTGATTTGAAGGGTAAAATTGAAAACTATAAAAATTTTGACAAAAAAAGTAAAGAAAAACAATAAAAAATCAAAAGAAAATGAACTAAATTGAAATAACTATTCTCATTAAATAAACAAAAATCATAAACTTGATTTGAATGATCAAATTGCAAGCCATAAAAAATTTGATAAAAGAGTAAAGAGAAAAAAAAATTAAGAAATTAAAAGTAAATGGACTGAATTGAAATAAATTATATGTACAAATTAAGAACCAAGGGTTAAATTAAAACAAACAAAACTTCAATAAAAGGAAAAATGACTAAAAAACAACAATAAAAACTCAAAGGTTTGAATATGAAATAACAAAAAAAAGGATCATAGTGTATTTACTGGGTATGAGAGAGAAATGAAGGAAGGAAAAAAAAGATCACTCGCGATACACCAACCAGATTTGGAGTATACGCGCCACCTATAATAAATGAAGAGACAACGAGGAATAATTTAAGATGATAAATGATTATTTTGGACAACTGAAAACTGCCGCACGCATTGACTCTAACACGCTGGCATGTGCTATGCACCTGCCAACAATTTGTTTATTGAAAAATGATTTTTTTAATGGTAAATTATATAATTATCCTCAACGAACGTTCAATTAACAAAAAAAAAAACAAGGTTAAAATATCAAAATACCCCTGGCAACATTGAATTAAATATCTTGTATACAAGGTTAAAACTGTAATTCCATTTGTGTATAAAAAGAAAAATACCTAAACAGCACCACTTAATTTTTTTGCTCATGACATTTATTTTTTTGATAGGAAGAACAAAATGATCACAATACTGTAGTGATGAATAGAAAAATATCAAGAGAGATACAGTAAATCTGCCATACTTTTTAATAGAAAGAATGGATGGACGGTTTTATACTTAGTGCTTAGTTTATGAGTTAATTATCTCCTTTTCCGTTGGTTTTAGGCTTATTTTTAATACTAGAAGAAATCGTCTCAAAAAATAATAAGACCGGTTTTCCAGGCATGAGATGACTCTCATTTCCTTGGATGGGCTGGGCCGGTGGGCTCATCCAAAGGCTAGCTCTTGGGTTGCATCAGTCAATCTATCACCCGAACCAACCCATCTAAGCCACCCCTGCATCACCGCTCATAAATTCTTCTCGGACCATCCCCTTAAATATTTATTGTTTTTATTAAACTAAAGAGCACTATATTGATTATTAAATAATAAATGTTAATGTTACATAAATTTCAAAGAGTTGGCTTGATGATTAAGAAGATAAGCTCTTTTTTTCTTTACTTTTTAGGTTCAAATTTTTAAAATAATATTAATTTTTTTTTTATTAAATTCACCTGAATACACATGACCAACAAAGATAGTTGATCCTCAAGTCCATTTCAACCGTTGGATTGATTTTCATGTCCATTAATATTTCTATCAATATCTCCTAGAATTAAAGGCTCGATTTTATTGGATAAAAGCATGGACATTTGAAGGAAATATCAATAGACATCGGCAGAAGGATTCGATTAAGAGTGTTTGAAACGTAAAGGACCTAATTGATAAAAAAAAACATTATGAAATTTTTCATAATTTTCTTGATAGAAATAACGTCTCAACTCTCATATTTGTTTTATTTAGTGCTTTCAAATTATTTTAATATACTAATTTTAAAAATAATTTTTTAAAAATAAAAAAATATTAACAAAAAATATTTTAAAAAACATTTTAAAAAACATTCTTTACAACACTCTCATCTCACATAATAGCCGAAATGCAGCCGAAATGCAGCATTCAACCCTCTTGAAAATTGAAAATCCATCATAAAAGTCGCAGAACAAAAGACTGCTCACATTGCGGCTGCCAACATTGGGTGATTTGGATGGACACGTAAAGCCTCTAGACGATCTTTTTGTATGCAAATCCTTTGAATTTGAAATGGTCATAAAACATGCTTTAGAATTTAGAAATAGCTGTTTAATTAATTTTGAGCTGAGTCGTCCATGTCTAACAGACTAGAGATAGATAGGCAGGTGCATGGAAATCAAATACCAGCCTTGAAAAGCTCTCTTTACCTCACCTTCACGGAAATTGTTTTGATGGAAATGATCATGACCTTCATGGAAATTGATCGAAGGTATTGGGGGGTTGAGAGTACAAATTAATGGGGTTGAACTAGTTTGACTTTGTCCTCCAATTAGAAGATTTAAAAAAAAAAAAAAGGATTTCGTATTTGTTATCAATGGGAAGTGATTTCACATGCTTACTCTTACTTGTTTGGCAATAAATGGTCTGTGCACTTGATATTGGGCAGCATATAACATGTAATTTTCAGTGCTGTGAAACCCCCCGGCCTGACGGGTTGACTCGGGCAATTCAGGGTCTTAGTTGGGTTTTAAATGGAAAAAACCTGAGATTGCAATTAGTCTGGTTAAATTCGGGTGATCCACTGGGTCAACCCATAACCCGAGTGACCCAGGATACCTCGGATGAGACCCGAATTCTTTATATATATATATATATTAATAAACCTAAAAAATATAAAATTAATTTATGAATACTTAGTTTTATATTTTTTTTATAACATGCATTCACAACTTTTTGATGTAGGATAACTATATATATAGCCTATAGGCCTGTTGGTAGAGTTTGCATTTCAAAGTATTTTTTACTCGGAAATGTATTAAAATAATATTTTTAAAAATTTATTTTTGATATCAGCACATTAAAAATATCCAAAAATATTAAAAAATTAATTTTAAGCAAAGAAAAAATTCAAATTTTGGGAAAACAATGTTTTAGCTATATTGCCTAATACCCCCATATCCACAATGATTATTTTTTAATTTTTTTAATGTGAGATAATTATATTACACTTCATATTTTATTTTTATATTTTACATTCACATAGATTGATTTTTTGATATGGGATAACATAGTACACTTCATGCCTCACATTTTCTTTTTTATAAAGTACATTAACATGTATTATTTCAAAACTTTTTCAATATCAAAACCTCAAATATTTTTTTTTATTTTTCCGGGTTGACCTAAGCTGACCCAAGACCTGACTCCTTGGCTGAGTCAACAACTATGGTAATTTTAGGTGGTCAAATCATAGTTTTAAAACTCGATTAGAGATCAACTTGAGATAAGATTTCATGAGTTGGGAAGGTTAACTCGGGTTAAAAAAATAATTCAAAATGACATGTTTTGACCAATATTGGGTCGACTGGATCACTAGGTTTTGCTTAGATTAAATTCAGGTTCGACTTAATTATTCGGTCACCTCAGGTTTTTGACTAGATCAATTAAGTTTTTTTTTTTTTCAACCTGGATCGGCTAGGTTCTGGATCGTACCAAGCCATCCAAGATTTAAAACAGTGGTCGTATGCCTGGCTTCTTGATCTAGAACGTCCATTTTTTCAAACATTATGTATTCTTGTAGATTTATAGTCATCACATAAAATTATCTTTGGCAATATTATATATTTAGGTACTAATTTTCTAGAGAAAAAAATGCGATTCGTGTATTGTAAAAGAAACTTGGTGAAGAAGTTTTAGTCCCTTTCATGATAAATATCAAGCTGCAACGCAATACAAATTTGCGGGTTAATTGATATAATTTGTGAATGAATGTGATTTAATTATTATATTTGAAAATATAATATAAACCTTTTGAGATACCATAAAATTATTATTAGATAGATAGATGCTGAAATAGTAGAAAAGCATTGAAATTAAATAACCTAAACTAATTGAAGTCACAAAGAAGAAAATTTGCATTTGATATTTTTTTTTGACAAATATCAACTGATGCATTAAAAGTCACAGACGGGATTTTGAGAAACACATGGTAAGCACATGTCGATGAATCATGATCTTGATAACTATAAATATTCCAGTGGGTATTCAGCCATCGTTGTTTGCTGCTGTAGGGCAAACAATGATGGCTTTATACCCACTGGAATCTTTATTATCAAGAACATGAACCATTGACATGAGCTTCCTGTAATTATCTAATACGTAATTTAATAATAAAAATTTAGAATTAAAAGATTTATTTTTTTTATTATTTTAGATTCGAGTTATGTAGTTACTAATATAATAGATATTAAAAGTTTATATGATCATTAACTTCAGGACTTCTAGAATTAGTCAAGATGCGCACAATTTAGTCCATACAAATGCATTAATTAAAAAAAAAAAAACATAAGCTTCCCATGTGTTTCCCAAAATCCCGTCTGTGACTTTTAATGCATTATTGGATATTTGTCAAAAAAATTATCAAATGCAAATTTTCTTCTTTGTGACTTTAATTAGTTTAGGTTATTTAATTTCAATGCTTTTCTACTATTTCAACATCTATCTATCTATCTATGGAAAAAAAGATCTTAGTTTTTTTTTTAAATATTTTTTAGAGTTGATCTTGACGGGTTTTGAACTGAATTTGCTCGTACTGAATCATTGAGATTTTACTAGATTAATGTTTTCTTAGTTTAATTTAATATTCATGTTTTATTAACATGCATGAACCTATATTCTTGATCACTTTCTTCGTTTATTTGAATTTGAACCAACAACTGTTAGAAAAAAAAATAGTGGATCTTTCTCGTGGAATTTGGGGCATGGCTCTTTTATCTACATATGCATGGAAGAAAATAAATATATAAAAAAATATTTCTTTAACTCACCTTCATGGAAATATGTTTTCTGAAGAACTCGCCTGGTTCATGGGAATTAAACAAAGGGATCAGTTGGTGGAGTATTAACTAATTATGGAGTTGATTTAGTTCTGACTGTTTTGGTCCTCAGTGCGCTGTTGTTGCGGATTTTTTTTTTTTTTAATAATATCATTAAACTTAGTCAAAAACTTAGTAAGTCATTGTGATAACATCGACCCGACTGAGTTTCAAAGCAAACTTTGTGAAAGCTGATTTAGTATTGCCCATTGGCAGGAAAACCAACAAATCAGTCAACCCTGTAAAAACTAGATTTGTTTATATATATATAAATTATTTCATAAACAATGTTGATTAAAATAATTTTTATAACAAAAAATATTAAAACGATAATGTTTTTAAATAATCTAATTAAAATGGGTAAACTCACTGTAAAAACCAGATTTGTTTATATATATATATATATAAATTATTTCATAAACAATGTTGATTAAAATAATTTTTATAACAAAAAATATTGAAACGATAATGTTTTTAAGTAATTTAATTAAAATGGGTAAACTCACTGTAAAAACCAGATTTGTTTTAAAATATATAAATTAATTCACAACAATGTTGATTAAAATAATTTTTATAACAAAAAATATTGAAACGATAATGTTTTTAAGTAATTTAATTAAAATGAGTAAACTCACTTGACTTGTGATTTTTGCCATGATATCAGTCATGGCTCTAATTGGATTCTTTTACTCATGAGTTTTTGAGTTTCCATCATTTTTTTTATTCATTAATATTTTTATAATCTTGGAAATCACATAAATTTCTTATGAAAAGGTTGGTTATTTGGTCAATATAAAACAAGTGTGTGTGTTATAGATGTATTTTGTAGTATCATATTTTTTTATATTTGGGAAACAAAAAAAAATGTTATTTATGCTTAATAAGATAAATTAAAAAAATAAACAGTGATAAATTCAAAAAAAAAAGTCAAAGTTAATTAAATAATAAAGTGGGAAGCTAATCTTCCTAGTAGAAGTAAAAGATAAATGCGACTATAGATTTTTTTTAAAACAGTAAATGAATAATTAACTGGTAGTTGTATTAACTATTGGTAAGAAAGGTACACGGGCACACTAACAGTTATGCTCCCCTGATGACCAAGTGTAGAGTGAATAAACAATTGGGTGTGGTGTAAAACAATGGATGAATAAGACAGTGAGAACATGCGCATGACTGTATTTTTTCAAGTCATGACAACATGTTTCTCTCTCCTGTTGGGTTTAGTTGGGTTGCACTTGGAGCTTGTTTAGGATTTTATTGGGCTCGGTTGTGATGAATTTTGGAATTGAATTGAATAATTATTACAGAATTATTAACTAAATTAAACAAAGATTAAAAAAAAAGGTATATTGTATGTTTATAACACGCACCAACATATGAGAAAAGCGATCGCATTATAAAAGCCTGTGCGGCTTCTCTCGAGCTCCTATAACAACCTTTCTTGATATTGTTAGAAACATCTCAGTAGAAGATCTCTTTGATTGTGGCACGTGATGGCTATGACGATCCATTTTTCTTCTTTTTTTCTTTTTTGTTCCTTTTGTTTTATTTCTCGTATCCTTGATTTTTACGCTTGATTTTTCCATGGAAAAAGAAATGAGATGCATTTCTTCTCTCAATTTCCATTAGAATCCTTTTAATTTTAATCATTTTAAAAACAAAAAACCCAAATTGTTTTTTATAAAATCAAATTGTTATGCTTTAAATAATGATAATAAGATTAAAAAAAAGTTGTGATATTAGTCATAAAACTAAAGATGTAATGATAAATATAATGATAATATTAATAATGATTATAATGATAGTATTTATAACAATAATCATGATTGCATGATAGTAATTATTATAGTAATGATAAAGGTTTGCGGTGATTAATTGATTAATGGTGATGAGATAGTTATCGTATTAAAAGGTTATAATAAAAAAAATTATAATTATATTAATAGTTAAATGAGGATGGTTATTGTAGTGATAACAAAAATGAAATGATAATAATTAATAAGGATAATTAAAATAAGTGGATGATATCAAATAAACTGCCCAGTAAATTCTTTAATTTTATTTCTATAGAAAAAAGAACGGTTGAATTTAAAAAAACAAAATTGATTATTTGCACAATGAGAAGCGGAGGGAGTGAGCTGTGTGGTTGGGTGACAATTGCAAAAATATTTTGAAGTCCACGTTTCAAAAACGAATCATCTTCTCATTGCCACGTGAATGGTACGCTTTCTGTGTGTTTCACTGTGCAAGTTGATTTTGGGGGAAAAAAATAAAAAATAAAAAATAAAATGCGACAGTGATCTATCTGGTGACCTTGTGGAAAGTGTGGTTGTAATAAAGAGGATGTCTTCCTATCTTTTATTTTTATTTTTCTTTTTCTTTTTAACTATATGGTCTCAGAAAATACAATTCTTACCAACTCTATGTTTACGGGGATAGTTTATAGTTATTTTGGGAGAGGTCTTCTTGGTGTAAAGAAGACAACGAAAATTTATGGGTTTTGTTTTGTCTCCACTAGGCGGGGACACGTGCTATCTGTGGTGATAGAATATTTTTTATATAAAAAATAATGTTTAGATACCGCAAATATATTAAAAAAATAATTGCATCTTGGTCATATACCTAACTCAATTAAATAAATTAGTTTTATTTTAATTAAACAATAAAAAAATAATAAATGAATCAAATTAATAAAAATGATCAAGTAACTTGAGAAAAAAAACATTTTTCCAAAAAGAGAAACAAAATTGGGTAAAAAATAACCTAAAAACATTGGTTCGAGTCAACTCAAGTTAGCATAATAAATTAACCTATAACCCTAGTAATTAGACCGAGCCAACTTGAGCTATCCTGTGAAACCTACGGCTCAAGTCATGAGATCGGGACAATTCAATAGAGAAAAAAACTGAAGAAAATAACAAAGCCTATTTTTTTTAAAAAAAAATATGTTGAGCGATGAAAGCAAAGAAGAAAATAAGTAAAAAAAACACAAAGTCAAACACACGTTAACTTTTCAAATCCGTAACCTGGGTTATTAGACTGAAAACACTATATCAATCATAAAGCTCAATTTCAATCAATCAAATATTGAGAGATGAAATTGAAAAAAATATTTTTCAATTATACAAAAGTAGTTTATAACTCTTTGTTGAGATAGAATTATGAATTAATGCAAACAATTCATGATGCTTAATGATGACTTGCATATTTGTTTATATATTTATATGACAAATAAACTACAATGATGGAAGTGTTGGAATATAAAATTAAAAGTTATTCTAATTTATTTGATATGAGAATGTTAGGATGATTGGATGAAATTCAAGTTGCATTTGAAAATTATGGATTTGAGAATAGCCTCTAGTCGATAACTTGGAGTCTTCTAGTAAATGGAAGAATTTGTCGAAATTTCGATAGTTTTTATTTGTAGTTGCAAGTGTGTGTGTTTGTAATTCACCTAAGAAACGATTAATCATAAGGAAGTTATGTTTAAGAAACGATTAATCATAAGGAAGTTATGTTTAAATGGTGTGTATAAAAATTAGGGTTGTTATAGAAAAAAATATTCTTGATGACATATTGTTGAGCTTTCAATGACACATGCCGCCCTAGAGAGAAGAGTAGGGCTTCACACTGCGAACACAATTATGGAAGGCAGTTTTTCACCACTAGAGAAAATCTCACACGTCACTAAAGTGATGTGGCTTCCTTCATTTGCTAGCGTGTGCATTATAATCGTTGGCTAATCTTTACTTGCATGTTAACTTTAGTCCCATGTATTTGTTTTAGTATAAAATTTGATCCCCCAGGCTCTAATTATTGTAAAACAACAAAAAAATTAGTTTTATTTGACAAATTTAACATCAATCAAGCACCAAATATTTCTGTCAATATTGCAAGGTTTTTATATCTAGAAAACCAAAATAAACCATTAAGTTAATTTTCACAAAAATCAAATCTAAAAGGATCAAATTAAAAAAAATAGAGAAAAAAAACTTAAATTTTCCCCTACCCGTGTAACCCAGTCCCTAATGGAAGAAAATTAAAGGGGCTTAATGTTTGTCAAAGCTTATTAACAAAATATTTCATCCATATCTTGAGATCCCCATTACTAAGTAAACAAAATAACCTACCAAATCTAAACCCATACTATTGCAGCATTAAATGACCGAATTGGAAAAGACTTAAAGGGCCAAAACGTAAAATATCAAAAGAAAAAAAATAAAAATAAATATGGTAACCCGCAGTGATTACAGTAATTTCAAGATGATTTTTTTTTTAATTTTGTTTTAATTTAATTATCAGTTGTCATGTCTTGATGACACCTTGTGCCCTTGCTAAATTGAATATGGTAAAAGATAACACAACGCAACTCAACGTTGTCAGGAAAACGTAAGCTAAAGATGGAACCTAAACGTCACGTTCACGCCATCAACTTCTTCCACACACGGAAGCATGTTGGAAGATTCCCGGTCCCCTGCTCTCCATGTTCCTCTTTGACTTTCAGTGTCCTTCATCCTTAATCTAATATTAATTAGATATCTTTACTTAATCAATTACATTTTTTTTTATTATTATACTATATTCATTTCTACGCTAAATGTTACCCTAACTCATTAATTTTCGATCATGTCTGTTGCTATATTTGTTTTTTAATGTACAAGATTTCCTTCGACCCCTCTCGGATCAGGAGACCAATCCTTAGCATGGCTCGAGGGCGCGATGTATTGCAGGCACCACTACCATGCGAGAGGCTCGAGCCGTGTTCGCCATCGTGGGAGGATTAGCCCCAACTGCTTGACCCCAACCTCCGTTGCTAATTTCTTTTGTTATAAAGTAGACTCAAATTACTATCATGTGAAGAGTGAAAACGCGCATCCCTTCCCATTGAACCAACGTTTTATGACTCTGTGATTCATGTTATATATAAGATCATGCATGTAAGGCATGCATATACTCAGCTAGCAGACACTTATGATGTGTTTATACTTTGGCCGACACGTTTAACTTGGTTTTATGGGAAGCCGATTTTACTTCATCAAACAAGTTTTTCTGATAGTATATCGGCTGGCACGTTTACAAATTAGTGCATGGAACAGATTTTTCGTAGAAATTAAGATCTTGTAGCTAGCCCAGAGGAAAAAAAAAAAGGAAGTAGACTACTAGAAGTAATAAATTGTGTGATGAAATGGTCAGCAGTTGGACTTTCCTTATTCTTTGAATCAGATTTCTTATGACCAACGACCAGTCTTAACGAAGAAAGTTGCTTTTCAATTTCCTCAGTCAAACCTCTCCCCTGCCCTTCCTTCAGAATTAGCCTTCCCTTAAATCTCTAGCCCACCTCTTCCCTTCCCACCTCAGCTTTTTTTTTTTATCTTCATCAGATCGACTTAGCCCTTTCAAGATCAACAAGCAACATTAAAACTATATCATATTAACAACTTTCCCGAGTTCTTTATCCTATATTAGTTTTAGCCAGAGTTCAAGATTTAGCCTTTTCATCGCATCATTAGCTTCAGATTTTGTGTCCAATATTGCCAAACTCGGCTCTTCCTTCCTTTGTTTTTGTTTTTTGCACCCATGTTTCTTATTGGCTTCTTGTTGTTCATTCTATCAGCTTAATTCATATATCCTTACCTGCTATTTTATTTCCTAGAATATGAACAAGAGTTTTTAGCTTGAATATTTTAGCAGCCGTACTAGATATATAACTAGCTAATCTACCTAGGCAAGACATCTTTGTTTAATATTTTGCTGTCGCTATAAATGGCTAGCATGGGAGACTGGGAGCAAAAGAATCTTGTAGAGGAGCTAACGCTAGGGATGGAGCTTGCAAAGCAACTTCAAACTCATCTCAACGTGCCATCTTCTTCAAGAGAAACCCGTGAAGTGTTGGTCCAGAAGATCTTAACTTCCTATGAAAAGGCGCTTTCGATGCTAAATTTTGGTACTAGCTTAGTGGGAGAGCTGCATCCAGTTGGAGGGATTACGATTAGAAATTCTGAATCGCCTCCTTCGCATAGTGGAAGTCCTCGGAGTGAAGACTCCGACCGTGATACAAGGGACCAGAGGCAAATAGATTATGGCTCTAGTTCAAGGTAGATAGATATTTGTATCATATATGAGCTAGCCTATTTAATGTTTTGTCCATGAAGTGTTTTTTTTGCATTGCAAGATTGTGATTTTTGGAATGTTAATTGATTGCAGAAAGAGCATGCCGAGATGGACAAAGCAAGTGAGAGTTAACCCAGGAATGGGACTGGAAGGGCCTCTCGATGATGGATTTAGCTGGAGAAAATATGGGCAGAAAGCCATTCTTGGAGCCAAATATCCAAGGTGGGTATCCATAATTTATCCTTCTTAGAATTATGAATTCTAAAATGGGTTTCTTTATGCACATAGAAAGAGTGCTAAATGACTTTCTTTTATATTCACATGCAAATCATAGGAAGTCCCTTTCTCGTACAAGTTTGTGACTCTCCTTAGTAATGGAGCATATATGCATCTTTCGCCTCACGTCATGAATCAATTTTACGAATAGACGTCTATCTTTTCTATGCCCAGCAGTAATGATTCCTCTGACATTACAATGCTGCCGATAGATCCAATTCTTTCATGTACTGGATTTATTGTGTGTTCTCGGGGTAAGATTTTGTATGAATGTATTGTATTGGCGTTCTTTTCGTTTTAAAAGGATGGAATAGAATAACTGGCCGGTTGACTCTCCATAGTTATGGAGCATAAAATCGTTCTCCTTTTCCTCTTCAGGTCATACATCGCCGGAGAGTGCTTTCTATGGCCAATCCCCTCCTAATAGTATAGCTCAAAGTAGCTTTCTTTCGCTTTTTTTCTTTCCTCGAACTTGAGGCCCATAGGCTTGTTTCGTTAATTTCCAAGCAGCTACACTTCAGCACTTGCCTACATCAATTAGTCCATGGTTTCACACTACCGAGCTAGAATTGTACCATAACAGGTGGCAATATCTGATTATACTAGCCAGAGCACCTTTTTCTTCCATCATGAAATTGCATCCCATGATTATGAATTACTCTTTAATAATTACATCATATGCTCTCATGATCTTTTCTGCACTTTATCATAACAAAACGATTCTTTGTGCTTGCAGAGGCTATTATAGATGCACTCATCGCAATGTCCAAGGTTGTTTAGCCACAAAGCAAGTGCAAAGGTCCGATGAAGATCCAACCATTTTTGAAATTACCTACCGTGGAAGGCATACGTGCACCCAAGCCTCTAATTTGCTTCCTCTCACACAACTCCGAGAAAATCAAGGACCTAGCACTAATATCACCATAGAGCCTCAACAAAACCAACCCCACCAAGAAAACAATCCACATACACAAGAACTGCTCTCGAACTTTCGCAGAGGACTTAAAGTCATGACGGAAGACTTAGACTCTCATGATCAGCAATCTTTTCCAACTAATACATTCCAATTCCCTTCAACATCCACTGTCAAACCTGAAAATAATTCCTTGTTTCCTCCTTCTATGGTAGAAAACAGTTTCGTGGGGAATTTCTCACCACCATTTATATCTCCTTCAGATTCTGTCACAAACTATTATTCTGTGTCTCCAAATGAGATGCAGCATAGCTTTGGAGGGAACAAGAATTTTCAAACTTCTGAGTCTGAGCTTACTGATATCATCTCTGCTGCTGCTTCAACTACTACCTCTCCTACTGTTGGACTGGATTTCCCATTTGGGAACGTTAACTTTGATCCCAACTATACATTTGATAATTCAGGATTCCTCTCTTAGGTCCATTAAGGTGGGGATTAAATAAAGTGAAGATAGCATAAGAATCTTCATTACTTAGGCCACTTGCACCTGGTGAGTGGTCACAGTTAGTTTGTACTAATTAATACAAGAGAGTGAAAGAGAATCTTTATGTGATTAAATAGTTTGCTAGAGCCAGGTGTTCAGGAAAATTGTCTGTAACATTTTTTGTAATCTTCACAAGTTAGTTGTATTACTTTCCTTGGAACACTAATAATTGTATTGTTTTGATCGAGCCAGCATGGATAGAAATAGTTTTATTGGATAATTTTTTTTGGGCTTTTGTCACCCTTTATCAAGGTCTGCAGTTGCATCATTTACTTAAAGCTACATTTGATTTTGTGTTTTAAACGGTATTTAGATGAATTTTAAAAAAATATTTTGTTTGAAAAAATCTTAAATTGATAAATTTTTATAATATTTTTTTTTGATGGTTTTCATGTGTTCATAACACAAACAAAAATTTTATTTTAAATAAAAAAATATTTTTTAAAAAATACCCTGTAACACTACCAAAAACACACTAAATATATATAGAATTGTTTATTGATTTCATTATGTGAGACAGTTATTTCAAGATTTTAATTCTATGCAGTGTAAATAATTTGGTATTAATTTGTTCTTTGGTATTTAATTATAAAAATCCACAATAGGTAAATAAATCAATCTATTTTATACCGAGCACATATAATATTTAACAATTTAAATTTAGAGTTAATTATCATTTAATCCCTATAGTTTACAAAAAAAAATCATAATTAAATTAGCCCATGTAATTTAAATCATCCTGATATAATACCTTTTTTTTTCTTCACAATACCTTGTTTTCTAATCATATTTCCCCATATCATTACTTCTCTTTTCTTTATTCTAATTTTCAAAAAAAAAAAATTGAAAAAGTAATTGGATAGATGGAGGGAGTAAATTATTAAAAGTATGAAGAAATAGGGATTAAACACATGGTTTTTAACACTACAAGGATTAATAAATAAGTTTAATAGATCACAAGGTAATACACGATATTATGGTGCAATGTATTTTATAGCTTTCCACCTGAAAATATATTGAAATGATTTTTTTATAGTATTTTTTTTTAATTTTTTATATCATCATGTTAAAACCATAAACAAATATTAAAAAAAATATATTTTTAAAACATATTTTAAAGCATAAGCTACGGCAGTCTAAACACTCTAGTTATGATACTTTTAGACATTCTCTTTTTCATGGGAGTTAAACCTCCAACTTACAGGACAAAACGAATTTGGGTCCAAATAGACATTCCCAATTTTCATAGAGGCCTAGGGGACTGGCCTTCTTTTATCCCCTTGGACGAGCCAGAAGGAGCTTAGGTAATTAAGAACAATGGAACAAGAACAAGTCTAACGTATTACATCTTTGGAGTTTGGAGTGCCATTGGGTCCATTATTGACTAAGATGTTTTATACTATGAAAAGATCTTTTAACCAGAAAGAGCATTCGGACAGGGCCCAGGCTCCAAGCTTAGAGGTCGGGAAACCCTCAACGATGACTAGACCCACCGACCTAATTACACTCCGATGACAACACATCTGTGTCTGGTTTCTTTCAAACAAAACAAATATGAACAGAACAATAAATTGTCTGCTTCCAATTGCAATTTCAAAAGAAAGCAAGACTTTCCTGTGGTCCATGCCTCCCATTAAGGCATTCATGAAATTTCCTGCTAGCTTCCCTTCAATCTCCATCTAAGATTATAGGGGACCAGGACCGGGGCCAGCTCCCTACATGCATGATGCTGAGTGTTTTGGTGAGTTAACACATTGAAAAAATTGAATAAAATCAAATTAATACTAATTAGAAATAAATTACATCAAACTAATTGAGAAAAAGTGTTTAATATATCTCTAAGAGTACTCTAGAAGTAAAATATAAGTGGTGAAAATAACTAGTGGTGGCTGGAAAATCCAATACCCATCACTGGTAAAGAAAAAACTTGGCTGCCGTGACTTTTGCCGACGAGTGTTTTAGAGAGATAAAAGTGTTTTAAGAGATAAAGTGTTTTAGAGTTCTAAAGGAGTGTTTTTCATGGTGGGGGAGACAGAGAGAGGGGGGGGGGGGGGGAGACAAAAGACATAGATATAATATTTAATTTAAAATGAGTCTCATAGAAAAAAAATTGATAAATCAAAAAAAAATTAAAAAAACCCAATCATTAAAAAATCTAATTAAATCGATTAAAATTTTTATAAAATCAACATTTCAGTTTTATAAGCCTAAAATCAAAAAACCCGAACCGAACCCAAACCGAAAACAAAACCGGAAAAAAACCGAGCCAAACTGAAAAATCGACAAACCGAATTGAGTTTGATCGTTTATCCAAAAATCAAATCAAAACCAGTCTTTGAACCGGTTTCTATTTTTTTTAAAATAATTTCAATTTGATTGATTTTTATATAAAAATCAAATCAAAGTAAAAATAATTATCCTTAATCATGGATAACGTTTACGACTCATTAGTAATGTAAATATTTTTTTAACATTATTATTTTATCAATTTGAAAAACTCAAATTCAAATTGAATAACTTTTTTTTTTTTTTGTGAAAATGTAATAATTCTTTTCGATGAAAAAAATGCAATGACATTGATAGGGTAATGGCGTTTCGGCTAGCGGTCCATTGATGTGCTCACACTTCTAACACTCCATAGTAATTGTACCTGCACTCCTTTTGTTTTTCAAGGACACACTCACACACACACACTTATAATTCTCTTTTATAGAAAAAAAAACACGTCCTTAGGAAAAAGGATAACAATAAGTTTTTCCCATTTTTTATGGCCTAACTGAGATGAGATGCTTTACAAAAGATGGTCATTAAATTGAAACAAAAACTAAAATTAAATAAGCTAGTGAATTTACTGTAACCCAGTAGAGAAATCTTTGTGGATTGTAATAATGTTACACGGTGATTTTCTTGTTCATTGTTTTTTTTTTAATTATTATTTTGATCACTTGACTTTTTTTTTTATATATTTAATGCTTTAACTTTGTGTTGATTTGGGATTATTTTTAATGATTTGTTTTAGATGTCTACATGAGAGAATATCACGAATCTAACGTGTTTAAAACAACAAGGTGACCTGTTATTTTATTTGAAATTTGAAATTTAATCCTTATTTGTTTTTAATTGATTTATTTTTAATTTTATTTTTTTAATATTAAATTGATTGGAAATTAGCTTCTTGATTTTTTTTATTTGCCTTTTATGGGATAATTCTGGTCTTATGACTTTAGTCATGAGTTTGAAAGGTTAACTCGAAATGACTTGTTTTTTTCAGTTTTTTTTTAGTTTTTTTTAATTTTTTTTCAATTTAATCATTGAATATTGGGTTGAGTGGGAATTGAGTTTCTTATTTTTTTTTATTTCTATACTGTGGAGCTATCCCGGTCTCATGATTTGAGTTACAAGTTTTTGCGGGTTAACTCAAGTCTTCTTTTAGTTGTTTTTTAAAAATTGAATTTTTTTCAGTTATGTTCTTTAACATTGTGTTGATTTGAGAATTTGACTTCACAATATTTTTTAGCTTTCTATTAGATTATCTTATTCTCATGAGTTGGGTTGCAGAGTTTGGTGGGCTTGCCCAAGTTTACTAGGGTTATTTTGTTTTTTTAGTCTTTTTTGTTAATTGATTTTTGTCCTATCACATCATTTTATATTGGGTTAGCTGAGAATTGAGTTTTATAATTTTTCTTAATATATTTTTTATGATGTTATTTTGATCTCATGACTTGGGTCACGAGTATAGCAGGCTAACAAGAGTTAACTCGATTTTTTTCATCTTTTTTTTAAAATATTTTTTTAATTTCATTATTTAACAATAGGTTAACTAGGAATTGAGATTCAGAAATTTTTTTAATTTTCTTTTTACAAAGTTATTTTATTCTAATGACCTAAGTCACAGATTTGATATGATAACCTGACTTGATTCAGTCATTTTTTGGGTTGTTTTTTAATTTTAATATTTTTTTAGTTTTATCTTTTAATATTTTGTTTATTGATGTATTTTTCTTATTCTTAGATGAATTAAAATTGTATTTTAGATATTATTTTATTAAATTTTATTTAATTTTCACATTATTATTGTGTAAGATTATATGAACTTTTTACGAATATTAACAAGAAATCTTTTCAAATTATGGGTATGCCTCTTTTTTTTGTGCATGTCATTATGATTAATTTTCTTTTAATTCAGTTGATTTACTGGTTAATTGTTTTGTTTTTATCATATAATAAAATAAAATATGTTTATTGAATCTAATTAGGTCTATGACTTGAGTCGGGGTTTTTTTTTTCTTCTTAGAAACACATCGACAACACTCGAGCATTTTTTTTATGTAAAAAAATATTTAATCCGACCAGTATAACATTTGCTACCAATTTAGTTTTTTTTTTTAAATAGAGGATGATATATATATTTATACTTTCAGTTTATGCTACCCCTTTTAACATCTGAATGAATTGAATGAAAAGTCCCCTCAACTTTAATATCAAGCTTCAAATTTCCATTGGAGTATGCAAGAGATCCCATGTAGAATATGTTGATTCTGAAAATAATTCAAATCCTCTTGTTCATGCATGTAATTTATCAAAAAAGGAAAAAAAAAAAAAGCATGCTCAAGAGTTCTATCACCGGTGATCACCAACTTAACATTGGATTTCCATTTCAAGAAAATCGGATAATTAATTTGACTATAATTCTTCATTTATTGTTAAAAGCATGATCGATGGGCAAGAGAAGCATTGACACATTAGTGAATAGACACTCGAGAGACAAGCAATTTGATTGATCATGAAATGGAAACTGAATCCATACAATGAAATAAATTAAGCTTGAGAAATTGAGAGAATGCTCAGGAATACAAGGGCCTTCCTGGCTATCTAGGTAGCCAGCTACAACGAGACATGACTCCTCTACAACTACATTAATCAAATTACGTAGGAATGCTAGTAAATGCCTTCCATAAAGAAGCAGAAGAGTTGTTAGGTTGGGACTTGGGGGCTGGTTAGCAGAATGTCAGCTGAATTTGTTGAGCAAGTTCCTCAGCGCTTAGTTGGCATTCAATTCCAATCTGTCAAGAAAGCAGTAACTTTCAATCATTAGCTTCAATAAACTACTGCTACTGTAAATCTAAATTTAAATGAGCAAAAGGAGCCAAAAACAAATCCTTAGTGAATTCAAACTCAGTGAAGACAAATGGCTGCAAAGATACCCTATTTTTCAGTTCTTTTATTTATTTTAACACACATTAATATTTTTTTTAAATAACGCATATTAGAAAAAATTAGAAAAATTGCACAGTTTGAGCACAACCGTTACTGAAAATAACTACTATTTTAAAATTCATGTCTCCTTCAAATGAATTAACATGTACAAAAATTAATATAAAATTTTATAAAATTCAATGATCAAGAAATGGGATTTAAGATCTAATGGCTTCAGTGAGAAGTTGGTGTGACATGAAAGAGAATGAGAGAAGAAAAAAGAAAAAAAATAGATCACTATGAACACATCGAGATTCCATTTTTGACACAACTAATATCATTAGAAAGATTTTAACGAAACAATTCTAACTATACATTAAAAGACCACCAAATGATATCGTAACTGGTTCAGGGTTAATTTACAGGTTAATCACAATTTTGTTTAATAGTCTTTCAAGATGTAGTTAATTAGAATCGTTTTACTGAGATCTTTCTAATGATACTAAGAATGTTAAAAACAAATCTCTAATATGTTCCTGTTGACTTATTCTTTATTTCTATTTTTTTTTATTTCTCTTTCTTGTTACTTCACCTTATCTTGTATTTCTTTAATTTTATTTTTTGATCATTAAATTTTCATGAAATATTAAAACATGACTAAACAATCCCTATTAAAAATAGTGATTGTTATATTCTCTCAAAAAATTTACCATATAGTGTCTTTTTTTATATATAAAAATTCCCTAGTTTTCTGCAAAATTAATGTTGTGGATATCGAGAGACATGCAATGAACTTCAAAATCAGCACTAAGGGTGTGGTACTATTAAGTGCTTTTTCACAAATGGACATGCAATTACTATTACAACTACGACCATATTTACTATTTGTACATATAAATTAATCCCACAATTAATTAGTGAATTGTCATGTCCTTTTCAGTGCTAATCTACCATTAATTTCGAGGTGCAGCTAATTTGTAATATTGTTTAATTATTTTGGCCAAGAAAATTGAACTATTAATAAAAAGAAAAAAAATAGCATTCTATCCATGGACATGTAATAATCATGAGGTGACATTCCATGTACGTGTGGGCTCAAACATTTTTCCTCTTCTTCCGCTAACAAGAGACAGGTAGAGGGAAAACAAAACTACATGACGAGATCAGGAGTAGATATGTCTGTCTTCCTACCATTAATTTAAGAGGCCTACTTGGTGCATAAATTCCCTTTTTCTTTTCTTCTCCATTAATTATTATTTTGCTCTTATAAATCGAATGATAATTAAATTGGTGCAAGAAAACTATATCTAGGGGAAGTGACATCTTTTACCTTGATTGTGAAGGAGTTGAGCATGGTTTCATGATCTACTATGCTAATGCTCACATGTAGAATCTCGAGGGCAAGGTCTTCAAGGGCAGAAATTATTTTCACAGCCTGACCAGGAATCTGAGGAGATACAGTCTTCAATAGAACATTTGGGCCTGAGAATTTAACCTCAACATCAGCAATTGCTGACTTGGAATTCGCGACGAGTTCGTTAATGTTGTTGTCATTAATGGAGGAGGAAGAAGATGGAGATGGAGATGATTCAAGTGAATTAGCCATGGTAGGAGAAAGGTAACCTTGTTGCAATCTTGGCTTGTAAGGACTACATGGTTGTGGAGTTCTTGGGCTAATGGGCAAATTAAGTCTAGGACTTAGTGGTGGTTTTCTAGGGCTAAGTGGTGAAGGTCTTGGACTTGAAACAATCCTAGGGCTAAGAACTTCACTATAAACTTTCCTTTTCTTCTTGGCTTCAAGTGATTGTAGAACTTGCTGCAACTCATTGATGTAATCAACAACTCCTCCTATTATTGATGCTTGGTCTCCCTACGCATATATAGTAGAACAATAAGAAATAAAAGAGTGCAAAAAACACTAAGAACAGATGGAGGAGAACACCTAAAGAAAACAAAAAAATAATACAAGTGAAAAAGCTTACTCTTTTGACATAGAAGCAAGGCATGAGGGACCTTAAAACAGACAAGTGCTCATTCATCTGCTTTCGCCGGTTGCGTTCCACTGTAATATGAGACATACGTTGCTGCCCATCTGGATTTACTTCCTGATCTGAAGAAGCTGTGGCTGCTGCTGACGCTGAAATCTTTTGTCTCTTGCTTTTTGGAGAAGTTTCAAGCTCATTATTGGTCTCATCAAAATCATGCAAAGCGTTAGAAGATGAAGACTTTTGTGACACTAACTGCCTTGTTTCTTCGCTTTCTTTTGAGCTAACAACAGCTTCGTCTAATGGTGTTACCGGAGGGAAATCTGTTACACTGTCTAAACTCTCAAAAATAGCAAACAAATCATCTGCATCGAAGGCAGTGTCGCCAAATTCAGGTTGTACTTCTTCAAGAAAATCAGACAAACTCTCAGTCATCTTGAACGAACGTTTGACCTTTTCCTTCTTGAAAAAAGACTTGCTTTTCTTGTACTTTTCTGGGAAGTGAGCAAAAAAAATGAAGGGCTAAACAAGGGCGGAGAGAGTGAACGGGAATAACAAGAGGCAGATGATCATAGCATCCATGAAAACGGCGAGTACAATAGTATTTCTCGAGATTGTCAAGATCGAGAAAAGGATCGTAACAGGAGTAAACATAGAGACTAAAGTGGTGATGTGAAAGGGACTAAACGATCTCCATCAAGGGTATCTTTTAAGCTCATTGTATGAAAGTCAGGTTAACCTTTGCCTTCTGTTGCTGGTGATCGATCTTACGGGATTCAGGGAGGTAATATAGTTGCAGAAACTTAGCACAGACACCCAAGATGACACATGCAAAGCCAAAGGGACAGTGAAAACTCACAAACAACGGAAAGGTGCCCGTTAGAGAAAGAAAATTAGGAGATGAGGGGAGGGACGGAGAGAGAGAGGGGGGGAGGGGGAGGATGTTAATGAAGAGCAATGGAGATTGTGTTCAAAGAACAATCAAGGCTTGGTTATTGTTCATGAAGCTCGTTAGTCGTTATTATATTGTTGTGAATTTGAAAAATATTCTCCGTCTCATCAAAAGCGTGTGGAAAACATGATGTTAAATTACCGTACGTATCGTTTTTGATATATATATACAGATGAGATTGAATGATATAAGACTAAAAATAAATGCAACGAATGTAGGAGACAAAAAACTATTAATCAATTCCATAAAACACTACATATTTTTGACATTATTGTGATAGAGTGATTCAATTCGAAGGAATTCGTAAATTCAGTGGATGTTTGCTAAAATAGTTTAATTAATTTGTTGTCACATGTGTTATCAGTTTATTGGGTTATTTTGAATTTTCGGTTAAGTTCTAAAAATACAAAATAAAAATTGACTCGATTAAATTCATAATTTAAAAAGCTTATCCAAACCTATAATTCCATCTTTTTTTTTTATTGAAACTTAGTTTATTTTTTAAAAATTAAGATTGTTTTAATTAGCACAGATAAAATTTCTCATCCCGTAACTTGGACTGAATTTAATAATTTTAGTTGTTATAATAAATTATGTTAGTTATTGTAACTTATTGATATAATTATATCTAAATAATATGATTGATTATTTAGTTCACATAATACATGGAATAATCTTTATATTCTTATATTTGATGACTTCTTATTTGCTAGATATTGAATGAAACTAAGAGATTAATATTTAACTAAATACACATTCAGCAGTAAATATTCCAAGTCCCAATCAATTGCTCAATAAAGAGGAAAAGAAAAGTGTTTGGCATATATACACACACGTAAAGAGAAATGGTGGAGTACGAAGAACATTTTCCATAATCGAACATCATTGGACTTTTAGTACTGCAGTGCTGGCTAACGATTGAAGAAATACACAATCAATGGTGATCGAGTGTACCTAGATTGATTCGTGGGAAAAATCAGGCCCTTGATTCTTTGCAGACGTTGTTTGATTTAAAGGTATATTTATTTTTGTATTTTAAAAGTTTTTTTTAAAAATAAATTTCACTATATTTTCAAACATATTGAATGTGCTGTATGTCAGGTGGCAGAGGCTGCCTTGTAGTTGTACATTACTGGTTGATGAGCCTCCCGGCCATGGAGTAAAACAATATTTTAATATGACATCAATAGGACCACCTGCACAGGACGTGAATTTATTGTAACAACACGGCTTGGTCGTAAAATTTAGGGTGAATATGCATCTCTTGTGACCTTGTGTAAATCGGCTCAACGGACTTCTATCGGGAACGAAAGGAGTATTTTTTTTAAGTATAGTGATAATGGTTTTTTAAAGTATTTTTATTTAAAAATATATTAAAATAATATTTTTTAAAATAATTTTTAACACCAATAAATGATCAAATAATTAAAAAAAATTTAATTTTCAAGAAACGCCGTTTTAACCATATTTTCTAAATAATCACGGATTTTAAAAATAAATTAACTTAAAATTCATCCCGTCAATCTAGTAGACCAAGATTTAGTTTGGATTTTAATTTTTTTAAATAACATTATTTTTTTAAAAAATCAAAACAATATCTCAACATGCATCAACACTTTTTAAAAACCAAAGTAGATTTAATAACTTTGACTAAATGATTGTTTTTCACATGTGTGTGGAGTATGGAAGGTCGATTCAAGATTTCAGAGTATATTCATAAAAAGATTTTAGATTTTGGATTAATTTTCTCTGTTATGAAAAATATTATTGTAATATACCCATATGGAAAAAATTTAGGATAAGTTATAATTACATAAAGTTCTTGTATTATTCACTATTTTACACTGTTATTTAAAATTTTAAAAGTTGCAATAGCACCTTTCTTATTTTAAATCAATTGCAAGCTTAGTAGGATGCTTTTTTTTTTTTTAAAAAAAAAAAAAACAAATGGCTGCTTTTGTTAAAAGCTATAATGGGCATTGCAAAACCAATGTATATTCATTTATGGAGACACATGAAAATGGATTTCCATGGATATATCTAGGTTTATATACACCTTGAGAGGTTCAAATCTATCGTCTTCCATGAAAGGATAAATGAGAATGCCAGATGAAATACAGTGATTCACTTGCACGTTTCTTTCATTTGATCGAAAGGACGAGCAATCAGGACGAATGGCCATAAATGCAGGGCTGGAGAAGGCAGTGAAAGCACTTTTAAAAGAGGGGAGTCCCTTCTTTTGAGAGGAAAAGGAGAAGGAAAAGGAAAAGGAATCATGAATGCCGCCATGGCTTTATTAGAAAACTAAAGCCAAAATATGTGCTGCAGAGCCAGGGATGTGAAGAATGTTTCACCGAAAATCCCAGCCCAGAAAATAATGCCTTAAAGAAGCCTGTTCTTTTCTTTTTTCCATTAACAGTTAAAGAAAATTCAATGGCTATCAAAACCATTCATTCATTGTAGCACAGAAAGCAATCTATTTCTGTACTTTCTTATGTATTATGAAGTTTCAAAGTCCATAGTTTTCGACAGCAGCAAGTAAACACCGTGCATGGCTCTTTCCTGGATTTCCTTTTCGTTTTTTGCAAAAACAAAAATTAAATAGTTCATCATTTAATCATGAATGAGTTGAATATAGCCTAATTAGTCATTTTTTTAATCCAAAATAATGTAATAATTCACGGATGAATTTAGTAGTTTTTTTCCCTCCAAAACTCTCGTCTTTCCTCGTCAAAATTTTCCATCATGTCCAGTTTTCCCTCGAAAACTGTTCTGGGTATTTGGATTTGGGCCTATCTGGCGCATTCTAGGTGAAAGACGCAGAAGGTCTCCTTTGGGGGTTGGGAGGAATTGAGCCGTCAATGAGCACCACTATGAAAGAAAATTAGAAATATAATTAAATATTTCTAACTGCTATTTCTTTTTCTTTAAAAAATAAAATTGAATTAGTTAAAAAAGAAAAAGAATAAAATTAGTAAATCAATCTAAGAGAAATTCAAAGGTAATTCAATTTTAAGTAAATTTAATTTAATTAAGATAATAAAATAAAGAGATACACTTTAATTACACCATAATTTTGAATGGAAAAGAGATTTCAAGAAATAACATATTTATTAATTGACCCAGGATTTGCCCTTTTTATTAATTTTTATAAATTAGAAGAAGAAAAACAATTCTTAAATGAGACATTCCAACCCCATAATGAATCGAAAAGATTCATTCTTTTAGAAAACAATAGTGCTGACTTTATCAAAGAATTATTCTCAAAACTACTTATTTTAATAAAATCTAATCTTTAAACATTGGATTTCATCGACAGGTCCCACAAATTTAATAATAGCTGAAATTTTTAGAAATTGGGGAAAAATATTTTAGTGAAGTTCACGAATTACAAAGTTAAGGGAAAAAAAATCACGAAT
This sequence comes from Populus deltoides, assembly GCA_015852605.2. NCBI lineage: Eukaryota > Viridiplantae > Streptophyta > Magnoliopsida > Malpighiales > Salicaceae > Populus > Populus deltoides. Next base: position 12,935,120 of record CM027581.2, on the reverse strand, counting down.
GTTTCATTGAGCATGCACCATAAAACTTCACGAATGTTTCATTGAGCATGCACTTGCTTGACTACTGTCATGATGTGGAGGCCCTAGCTACCAATTACAAAATTCAAGAATGTTTCATTGAACATGCACTATAAGAAAAAAAAAAAAAACCATGAATGGACAACTACAGTATCATTACTTACAGCAACGTTTTCTAAACACGACAAAGTGAACATAAGCTTGTGAATTTGTAAACAGAGATAGGAGGAAGAAATAAATGAGAGAGGAAGGTTGTCATGAAGACGAGTGCTGAGCAAGGTCAGCAAGTTGTCTGCTACAATAATATTTGATATATAAAAAAGATTGAGGCTTAGCTTTCAATGCGCAGACACGGCATCTGCGTGTCTCCGGTGAAGATGTAATTTAATTCTCTTTATCTATATCAAATTCCAAAATATACTACATATTTTCATAAATATTTCTGATTTCTCTACGTATCTCGAGATTAAGTTCTTGCCGAACTGGCAAGTGGGTTTTTATGTACACTATTCGTTTTCGTCCAAGGCTTCGAATTTTGGACGAACTCACGAGAAAGAAAATTTCTTAGATGTCCGAAAATCTCTTAAATGTCTCTGGCTCTGGTGTTTCTGGAGAGGTCACATAAAATATGGCAGAGATTGTTGGGAAGGAGTAAATGCAAATTCAGTATGGGATTGCGCGCGGTTTCATTTAAAGTAAAATGTTTCTTCACCATTGATGAGTATTTATCAGCACAGTCAATTAATGTTTCTTCCAAATGGATACAAAAATTTGCTCTCACCCATCAATTTTCAACATTTACCATACTCAACAACCAAAACTCTCTCTCCCTCTCTAGTTTCTAGATTGAGAGTACAAATGGGATTTTTGTTGGCTGAACCAGAAGCCATGATAATCATGTAACTGTGGAGATTCTTGTTTTTACGTAGTAATTCTGCAGATGCTTTTTCTGGACAGCCTCAAACCCAGGGTTTAGGTTTTCCAATGTCAGAGAGATTCTTTTAGGACGCAGTTATCATGTATGAACCCAAGGTATGCGCGCCCATGCAGTAACCACTATAAATAAATCATTGGGTGTTTTTTCAAAGTAACACTTACCCAAAGAAAAGTTTGGGTTTTTTTTTTAATTGGTTGCAGTGTTCTCCCAAGGCAACTCAATTTTTTTTTTTAATATTTACAATGTGAAAGGTAATTTTTTAATCACTTTTAAGGGTATGAATCGGCATGCAATTTGATAAAATAATTATAATTTTAAATATGATTATTGGACTGTGATTAAATTTTATTAGATAATTTTATAAATCTAATTCTATAAAAGGGTCTACTTGTGTAACCAGAAGAGGTTTAGAAAACCTTCGAATTAAACCTGGAAAATGTTATTTTTTACTATTTTAATTATTTTTCTAATTAATTTTATATCTTAATTACTTTCATATACTTAGCTTTAATTCATTTCATAAGTGCGTAACCTTGCCTTTACTTTCTTTAATTCCTTTCTCTAGCTATCACTGTTACGGTAACGAGACTATTCCACAATCTGATTCTTCTGGCGTTGTTGTATTGATCATTAATTATAAAGTCAGATGTCGGTGCCCAGTAATTAATTAGGAACTTAAACCAGCCACAACTTTAAACCCAAGGCTTCCTTTGATAACATTTCATAATTAAAATATTAAAAATAGGGGGAGAAAGTCGGATGTCAGTGCCCAATAATTAGAGACTTAAACTGTAATTAACGAGTGTCGGTATTGTATGAAAGTTTTTGATAGATTGCAACGCTGCAAAAGAGTGAGCTACTGTGTTTAGTTGATTTAATTTCAAATATAGTACAAATCGAGTATCGAGTCATTGAGTTTATTTTAGTTACATGTTAGGAGCAACCTAATCTACTAGGTTATGTTGTTTTCAATAGTTTAACTTATTAAATGTGATATTTAAAAAAATTAAAAAAAAAATCATGTGTGCTATTTTTTTAAAAAAATGGGAAAGAGAATTTTTTTTTAAAAAAAATCTAAATCATTTATCTCATATATATATATATATATATATATATATTGATGATGTCGTGAAAAAACTCAAGACAAGATTGCATTTGTGTAACTTTTGTGGTTACAGTTTGAAAAAAATTGTTTTATAAAAAGTACTTTTGGTTGGAGTTGATTTGATATTTATATATGTTTGGTTAAAACTGTAGTTGAAATTAAGGTTGAACAAAAAGTCATTTAATGTGTTTGGTTAAGAATACTTTTCAAATTGAGATTATAAAATAATTTTAAAAAATATATATTAATATTGATGGTTTTTAATTTAAATATTGTAGATTTAACTACTGCTATTACATCATGAAATCAATAATAATTTATATAAAATATTTTTTATTGTTCCATTAAACCATCTACAATTTCATCACGTATGAAATACATCCGACAAGAACTATAGTTTTCTTGGTTTTTTAAGCACGCAACAACATCAGGTAAAATATAATCAGGAACAAAATTGGAATTGCGATCAAATTCTACAAATGCTACGTCATCAAGCAATCTCTGTCTAATTTATGTAGTGTCATTGAATAATGTTAAACACTAGTTTTTTAAATAAAACATAATTAAAAATAAAAAATAAAATAATTTTTTTATTGGGTCAGATCTGGTTCAAGGCATTTAGATTTGGATCGGACCCGATCTGACCGAAACAGTAGAGACATTCTCCATTGTTCACGTGAACAGTGGAGAATGTTTCCACAATGAAGAGTGAATTAAATTCACTCTCCTCGGCAACGCAAAGGAGAAGCAGCTTCGAGCTGCTTTCAGTGACATTGTGTTTTAAACGTAAATAATGATAAGGCTCATGAATAGTAAATAGTGTTGTATTCATTACCAAACAATTGTTTCTTGTGGTTTGCTTCAAAAGCATAAGTAACTAAGGAAACAAATATGCTCAAAACATGTTAGAATATTGATGTAAAATTATATTAATGGTAGCTATTTTATGTAATTGGTAAATTTTATTGACTTCCATTAAATTTTATTGACTTCCATTAAATTTTAATAGTGGTGTATAAGATTTAAATGGTTGAAATTACTATAAAAAACGAGATGACATTTATGATCAAATTAATTTATTATATGTAATTGTTTTAAATTTATTTGGTAATTGATACCTTTATTGAGTGTGTGTATATTTTTTTTTACCATCAAAACTCTTAGAAATACTTTCCTATTTTAATTTCTTACATATCCCTGCACATGATTTAAGACCTTCCTTTTTTTATATTTATCTCAATTTTCATTACACTTCATTTCTTGTACTTTATTAACTTAATAGAGCAAAAAGGTGATTTAAAGGTTTAAGGATTTTTTGTTGCATTAAAAAAACTCTGATGGATTACTATATTTTGGGAGAGAAATGTATTATGTGCAAAATTATTTTTGTGTAGACAGAGCGTTTTCTCTCTAAGGATTGTGTTATTGCGTGCCACAATTCTATTTTTTTTTTTCTAAACTCTTACTCTTTTCATATTTACTTCTAGTTCTTATTTTTATTATATATTTTAGTTGCTAATTTAATATTGAAAAAGAAAACAAATATCCTGGTTACATTTATTTGTTTAATTTGTTTAATTTTTTGTTTATGATTTTCTAACAAAACAAGTTCCTTGTTGGTACAGAGAACCTTCTAATGTTTAAGTTATCATCCAAATTGTAATTAAAGGTCAACATTGGCATATGTAAATTTTTTTATTTCAATCATTTTATAATATTTGAATGCTCATCTGTAAGCTTTTTTTAACATAGATTAAATTAATCAAGTTTTGTTCTTTATTATTTAATATTTTTTTGAATTTCATCTTAGTCTATGAGTCTTGAAAAAGTCTATTAAAAGCCTTTTTAAATCTCTTAGCTCTATGTCTAATCACTGGACCAACTTAAACCCCTAACGGATCTCTTGGTGTTGTTTGGATCATATTAATAAAGAAAAAAACCTTAATTTATCAAAGCATCAATGAAGTGTCACCCATGATTTTTATTCTTGTAAAAATATTTACAAACTAATAAATTTGGTTGGATAACATATAATGAAATTAAATATTAATTTAAAAATCAAACAATTTGATATAGACTAATTAAGAATGACACTGGTATTTAATTCTATACTATAAACTTTAGGAAAACATTGTTTAAATCTTACTTTTATAAAAAGTAGGACCTCAAAAAATAAACTACTCTTTATATATTAATTATTTACTTTCTTTGGCATCCCATAAATAATGTCTTATTTGACTATTTTCATATATTAATAAATTAATTTAATAAGCATTGTGCTATAATTATGAAACTTTACTCGTTTTTTAACTCAAACCAAGGTCAAATCGTGAGTTAGATAAATTAATTTACGAGTAATATGGTTCAAGTATTATTTTTTTTCATGTCATGGGGATGCCTAAGCTAAAAATTACATAGCACTAAATGAAACACAACATAATTAAAATATGTTTAACATTATATAATAATAATAATAATAATAATAATAATAATAATAATAATAATAATGCTATGGATTTCATGGTTTTTAGTTCTCAAATTAAACAACCCTACATGCTAGTACGCTTCAAGTTCCATATGAAATGCAAAGCCATGCAATTTTATTTTTGAGGTAAATCATGAAATCTAGTTCACATGAAATTAAAGAAATTAATGTTGATAATTAAAAGTAATTAATTCCAAGTTGGTTTTCCATCATTCAAACTCTTAATTGGTCTCTACTACTAGTTGTACAAATAGACTAGAATCACTAGAATCCTTGTAAATATTTGATTGTTTTTCAGTACTTATAATTTCCTTATATTAGTCAATTATGATCCTAAACTATAGGATCTAAAATTATATACAACGACTATTTATACTGATCAAGTTGGAAAGAAATGGATTTTGAAGCCTTTTCTTAAAATTAAACTTTATTTTGACTTAATATCAGAGCAGTTCTTATTATTTTTTATATATCATCATAAACTTAAATTCTCATATACTCCTTACACCATGACTAATTAGAAACTCAAATCGTCATCTATACCAGTTATTTATGTCCAATCAGAAAACCCTAGTTTCACACCTAATGTTTATGATGTCTAGTCCCAAATCATGGAAATGCACATTACAAGTCGTGAGAAGCTTGAAAATCTTACAAGTATAACACCTCCTCGGAAGGTTATTGATGTTTTTTTTTTATGCAAAATGGTATGCTAAAAATCAAAAGGTCAAAGGATGGTTGTTGACTGCTATGTCACTGGATATTATAAAGCGTTATCTTAGACTATCTATTGCATGTGAAATCTAGACTACCCTAGCCAAAGCTTTCTATTATAGGTTAGATGAATTGCAACTCTTTGTACTGAATCAACGAGCATTCTCTACTAAATAGGTTCGCCGCCCTCTTTCCACCTATTATAGAGATCTAGTAGAAATCTTTTAAGAGTTAGATCATTTTGATAGGATTGTAATGAAGGATCTCGAAGATATTGTCGCCTATAAATAATCAGTCGAGCTATTATGGGTGCATATCTTCCTGAATGGACTAGATGTGGAATTCAAACAAATTCAAGGTGAGATTTTTAGGAAAGATCATGCACTCATTCTTGAAGAAACTTATATGAATGTTCATCGTGATTATATTCATCGAGCTGCACTTAATGGTAAATATAAACACTCAGAGTCATCTACTATGGTGGCTCGCTAAGTCAAGCTTTAACATCATAAACAAATCTGAAACAAGATTGAACATATAGTTCACCAAATCATACTACTAACCAAAATCACCCATCTAAATTGTAAAATCTTAGCTTTGAAATAGGAGTTATACAGCAAGAACATAAGTGTACTTATTATGGTAAAACCATACATGTTAAGTGACAATGCTATGAATTGATGGGGTATTTAGAATGGTGGGATCTTGCCAATGTATCTCATAAACAAAATTCAAAGTCAAATCATCATGCTTCTGTTGTTGTGGTCGAACCTTCCACCAATTTCGACATTCTTGAGGAAGCCTCCTCTTTCATTACTACATCTGGAACATTGATAATATTTTTTATACTTTTGATCTTGTTAGTCATAGTAAATGGATAATTTATTCAAGTTTCACAAATCACATGACCTTTGACAGTAATCATATTCAATCCATGAAATCCTGAAACCAACATATAATGTCAAAAGCCAATGGTACTCCCTCTGCAGTAGTTGGAGAAGGTTCAATTTCCCGTACGAAGAACCTAAATTTGAATTTTGTTCTAATTGTTCCTCTTTTTAACCATAACTTATTGTTTGTTGCTTAAATAACCCTCGTTTTGAACTGTATTGTGATTTTTTAGCCTAACCTTTGTATTTTTAAGAACATTCAAACTCAAAAAACAATTGGTTTTGTACTAGAAAAGGGAAGCTCTACTATCTTAATCTAATATCGTCAAGCTCAAATCAGTTAGCTTAACTTTTTTCACCTGATACGTTTGACATACTTCAGAATTTAGAAATCTAGTTATGAAATAGATGTTTAGGTCATACATCTTTTAGATATTTACAGAAATTATTTCCAAAGCTCTTTTCTCAATAAACAGTTTTGGATTTTAAGTGTGACATTTATGAATTGACTTGAAGTCATCGTTCTTCATTTCTCATTAGTATGAATAAGAGTCATGTACCTTGTATAAGTGCCTGCAAATACATCTTTCATGCATGTAGCACGTTGGTTTGTTTTATTTTTTAATGATCATACTCGCATAACTTGGGTTTGCTTAATATAATTAAAGAGTGAAGTTAGTTCCATGTTTCAACAATCTCATAAAACTGCAGCCACTCAATATCAATCTAGTATTCAGGTTCTTTATACTAATAATAGTGGTGAATTTATTAATCAAGACTCGAAAAAGTACTTATATTTATATGATATTGAATTTATTAATCAATATCAATCTAGTATTCAGGTTCTTTATACTAATAATAGTGGTGAATTTATTAATCAAGACTCGAAAAAGTACTTATATTTATATGATATTGAATTTATTAATCAATATCAATCTAGTATTCAGGTTCTTTATACTAATAATAGTGGTGAATTTATTAATCAAGACTCGAAAAAGTACTTATATTTATATGATATTGTTCATCAGATGACTTCCCTTTACTCCTCTTAATAAAACAAGGTAGCAGTGTGAAAAAAACCATAATCTTCTTAAAGTTTTATGTGCTTTCATGTTTGGGGCTCACATGCCTATTAGTTATTGGGGAGAAGTTATCACCGCTGTTTCCTATCTAATCAATCATGTACCTTATAGTTCCCTAAAATTTCATACTTCTTTTGATGTCCATTATAATATTGTTAGTGCTTCTACCATACCAAATTTGTTCCTTAAAGTTTTTATGTGTGTAGCCTTTGAACACCTTCACAAACCCTTAAGAAATAAGTTACAACCTCATGCCTTTGAGAGTGTATTTGTTGGATATACATTGCTTTGAAAAGGTATCAGTGTTGTCACCCCCTTCTAGAAAGTTTTATGTTACTCTTGATGTGGTTTTTCATGAAGATGAAATGTATTATTCTACCTTCGAGCCTCCATTTTAAAGGGAGAATAGAGATAAAGTGTCGACTTGTATCATCCTTTGGAAAAATTTCAAATTATAAAGGTGATAATTTGAAAACTAGTTGTGAATATCCAAGAGATAGTGACATCATGGATAACAAGAGTGATTGTTCAGATGGGCAACATATGTTGGAGAACAAGAATCAGGATCAAATAGATGTTCAAGATCAAATAAAAGTGTCATCGGTGTCTTAGCCATCTTCCTCTTCTCACGATGTATCAACTAACCAATTGTCTTTTTAAGTCGATTCCATACTCGAGTCTCAAGTAAATTTTGAATCTAAACCTCACCTAAAAGTGTTACCCAATCGAGTCATAAAAGGAAAACCTAAAGTTAGCTATGAATCAGTTCTCAACTCCAAATCTAAGTATTCTATAAGCAACTATATATCCTATTATAGATTGTCAAAGGAAATTAAGGTATTTGTGAATCAATTATCTATTATAGTTATTCTTAATAGTGTGTAGGGAGATTTGAAAGATTCCAAATGGAGGGAGGCAATGAATAAAGAAATGAAGTCCCTTCAAAATAATTCAACGTGGCAAGTTACTGATTTACCTGAATGGAAGATACTTTTTGGATATAGGTAGGTCTTCATTATTAAATACAAAGATGATGGAACCATTGAACAATTTAAAGCAAGACTTGTCGCCAAAGGATATACTCAAACATATGAAATTGATTAGATAGAAACATTCACACTGGTGGCCAAAATTAATATTGTTTGTATTCTACTATCTTTAGTGGTGAATCTTGACTGACTTTTTCATCAATTTGATGTAAAGAATACATTTATACATAGAGATCTCTAAGAAAAAATATATATGGAGTTGCCTCCTAGTTGTAATCTCTGTTGATTAAAGGAAATAAATAGGTTTGCAAGTTGAGAAAATCCCTATATAGGTTGAAATAGTCTTGTAAAGCATGGTTTGGAAGGTTCACAAACTTTATATGGTCTCTTAGTTTTAATCAAAGTAAGTATGATCACACTCTCTTCTTCAAGCATAATAAAGAACGAATCGCAACTCTTATTGTGTATACTAATGATATGTCACTAACTAGAAATGGTCACGAAGAAAGGAAAGCACTGCAAAAGCATCTTGCCCGTGAGTTTGAAATGAAATACCTTTGTGAATTGAAGTATTTATTGGAATTGAAGTGTCAAGATCAAAAACGTATTTATGTACGTTAAAGAATCACTTGATAAAAAATTTAAACCAATAAGGGTAAGAACTCACTTGAAATTTTAAATTTAAGAGATACAAATAATTTTTTTTTTACTTCTTAAATTTGTAAGTTGTGATTTTCGAATACAATTGAGTGTGTTTGTTATTAAGGTAGCTTTTGTGATTGTGGTTTGAAAAAAGTAAGTTTTAAAAAAGTGTGATTAGGTGTGGTTAGTTGGATTTAGATACGTGTTTGGTAAAAATTATGTTTGAGGTTTATGTGCAGCAAAAAACATGTATAAAATGTTTGAAAGTTGTATGATTGTGGTTGTTTTTCAAAGTGTTTTTTACTTAAAAATGCATCAAAATAATTATTTTTTTTATTTTTTAAAAATTATTTTTGATATCAGCGCATCAAAATGATATGAAAACAAAAAAAATTAATTTTTTTCAAAAACGCTTTTGAAACGCAAAAACAAACAGAGTTTTAAGAAACTTAGTTACAAAAGCATGTAAAAAATGCTTCTTAAAATCTACGTTTCAAACTCAATTTTTTAATGGGTCCCACAGTAAAAAACACAGTTTTGTGTGTTAACAAACATCTTACTGTGTTTTTTTGCACTGCAAACACAAAAGCTTCAAGTAAACAAACGCAACCAATGTGTGTCAAAATTCAGTAATTTTTTTAATAAATTATAAATATTAATAATTTTAAATATCTTATTTAAAAATTAATAATTTAATAAATTGTGAATATCAATAATTCCAATATAAATAATATAGATTATTATTTAAATAACAAAACAAAAATGATCTGATCTATAAACTTATCTGGTAATCATTTTATATCAGCCTTTTCTTTCCATCAAACATACAGTAAACAGATATGGATAAGCTACTGAGCATTTTTGTACATTACATAATAAAAGAACATAATTTATTTATTTTTAATCATTTAGAGCCCTACTAAGTCATGAATGGGAATGTGAGACAAAATTTTAAAACTGAGACCTAGCACAGCTTCATTTACTTTCCAATCTGGAACATCATTTACTGGCACCACGAAATGTATGAGCAAAACATTACTCCTACACTATCTTTGTTACCATCTGCAGGAAGAGCTCTCACCTTAATTCTCTGATCATCATCTCTTGATGAATAATACCCCCCAAGTCCGTCTTGTTGCATGCTGGTAAGTGTCACACTAGTCCTCGGAGATTGTGCGACCGGACGAATGTCGGGTGGCCGGAATTGGGACCAACTTCATTGTATATTTAGATTTCTATGTCCCATTTTTTAATGCCATGTCCCCATCCTGGCTAAGAACCATTGAAGGCTAACTTTCGTGTAGCTCCCTCTTCCCACCTTCCCTATTAAACTCAGACGTCATTATTATGGAGGAGGAAATCTTATAGTATCTATCTTGAAAACTAATGTAGTAAATGAAAGCAATGCCGTTTCCCCGTTTATTACATGATAGCGTTAAAATCAAGGGCCCTACAAGAAATTGCAACATGAGAAAAAGAGTTAAATATTTACCACTACTACTACACAAGGAAAAGAAAAGGGAAACAAAATGTTAATTAATTAATTAATTCAAAAAAATATATATGTTTGGATTTTCAAAATTGAACACTCTTATTATACTGAAGTCACGTTTGAGAATTTACAAGGCCGTGATTTGCCAAAATTTAAATACAATCAATTAGGTATTGATTTTAGGTATTAAGTCCATAAATAGGGAAGTAAAATTCTCAAAAATCAAATACTTCTTCCTCTTTTTCTTATTTTATTTTTCTTTTTTCTAAAAATGAGTTCGTAAACAGGCCAATCTCACATTCAATGAGGAACTCTGCAGCTTCACACCAATGCATATACGGTCCACGCCATAAATATTTTGAAGTTAAAATTTAAAATATCTCTATGAATAGAACAATCAAGCATAGATACTTCACTAAAATATAATATTTAGATTGAATGAATCCTGTGCTTGCTGTTTCAACCAACTTCTTGGAGACAAAAAAAAAAAAAACCTTCATAATTTGGCATGGGGACTTAATATACATCATACTTTAGGCTTTTACTATCATTTTTTTTTTTGGCCGTCATTGTAGGTTTTCTAGCATTCTTAATATTGGACTTCCAAATCTTCTTACGAATCCATCAATAAAATTAGCTTGTTCCTCCATTAAATCAAGTAATAATACCTAAAGAATATGTATTTTCTTATATCTCAGAATTTGCCCATTTTAAGCAACATCATGTGTTAGCCATATATATGCAACCATCGATAGAAAATATGCTAACAACTCCGTAGAATATATTTTTTTTTTAAAAAAAGGTTAGATAAATAGGTGAAACGAGGGTTGGGTGATGAATTAGATGAATCCTTATCAATTTGATGCTAGTGAAATCGAATAAAAAATTAAACTGGATTAAATGACATCATATACTAAATGGATAAAATAAAGTGTCATATCTAAGCGTCATAACTTATGTATTTGTTAAAAAATAATATAATACTAAATGGATAAAATAAAGTGTTATATCTGAGCGTCATAACTTATGTATTTGTTAAAAAATAATATAAATCATATTTTAGAACTTCACCTAACAGTTTAAGCTATTGGATTATGATAGTTTTTAGAAATGGTATCAGAGCTTTGATGACCAAATGGTCACGAGTTCGAATCACATCATCCTCATTTATTTAATAAAAATTAAGCACAATGTAAAATGAATCTGTGCAAGTTTCAAGTGTAAAGATTTATTTAAAAAAATAGAAAAGTAAAAAAGACAAGGAGAGAGTGGTAGATTCAATTAAAAAAAAAGTTAAATAAAATGCTTGAACAAGTACAATCCTATAAAATAATTTTTATTTATTTATTTATTTAGGCAATTCGGAACATATACTCTCTCTTTTTTAATTCATTTTGTTCTAAAAGTAATTATGTATGATTTGAGATTAAGAGGATTAATTGTTAACCCTGACACAACCTCTTTAATCCTATATGGGAAACTTTAGTAGTGGAGGAGAAAACTTAAACCTGAAAGTGGGGGTTGAGTAATAAAAATTTTAGGAGGGGAAATTTTTTTTGAACTTGTGAATTTTTTTTTTCAAACCAGTGATGGATCTCACATGTATATATTATCTTTTATTATATTTAATTCAAATTTTGATTTTAAATTTTGATGGGTTCTTATAAATAGTGTTTGATATACTGGATAATATTGATTAAATGGGACTAAATTAAATTAAATAGAACTAGACAAATAATTATCTTATTTTATGTTTGTTATGCTTTGGACTAGACTTAATAATTTAATTTATTTTATATTTGATAAATATTAGACGGTATCTAAGCTATCAATACCTAAGAACCACTCTTATTAATTAATAAACCAAAATTAAGCCTTTTAAAAACCCTTTATGCTTCCTTTGTTCTTCTTATGCTATCAACTCAAATACAATGCAACTAATTCAAGCATTCATATCAAAATAACATGCAATCTTTAAATTTTACAAAATGAGAAATTTTCAAAAAGATTCATATTTCTTTCTCAATCATTTCGAGCTTAACTTTTGTACCAAAGGCTAATTCTAATCAAAATTCCATCAAATCAAAATTCATAAATGGGAATTCAAACCCTTAGCTATTACAACAACAGTAATCTTCTCTAATAATCAACAAAGCTTACTCACAATTCATAAAGTCTCAAACTTTCAATTCGGATATTAACTTATCCAAATTAAACCCATCAAAGAAAAAAAATGACTTATGCACACATTCATCGATTCCAAAAAAAAAAACATAAAAAAGAGAGGAAATAAATGTGTTTTTAGAGAATTATTTGCCAAAATTAAAAGGTGGGATCTTTGCTATAGAGAGAAGAAACTAGAGATAAACAATCTTGAAAATAATAAGGCTAAGGAAAGTCGAAAAAAAAGATAAGGATGAATAGGTAATCAATAAAAACAAAAAAAAAATAATTGGTTGAGCCAATGATCTTTTGAAGTAGAAATTTTTATCCCTGATGGAAAACAACACGTTTTCCCAAGGAAAGAAAAATAAAATAAAAATAGAGGCTCTCACTCGGACTAGGTTAGAAAACTTAAAGTTTTTACAGAGGCCTAACCAAGGTTGTTAAAATCGCGATTCAACTCGTAAAATCGTACAATTTTACGAGTCAATATAGGCTTTACGTGTTAGATCGTTCATAAAACTCAAAAATAGGTAAAATCAAATTAAAATCGTTAAAATCGGGTGAAATCATGTAAAATCACGATTTCACTACCGATTGAACGATTTTATCATAGAACATAAAATGTCATTACTGTTGGCCTATTGCTCCAGCTGTCCAGCGACTATTAGCGTATTGCTATTACTGAACAAAAGCAAAATCACGTTCTATCATTTTTTACTATTTTCACTTTCCCTCCCACTGTCCCACTCCCACACACACAGAACAAAATTGAAACCCCTAAATTTCTAAACCTTATTCCCTTTCTCTTAGCCTTTCAAGTTCTAACAATTAACCACCACCAGACTCCAACAACCCTCTTCTTTTTTGTTTTTCCATCATCGATGGCATCTAGAAAACCAGCCACTGTTTATCACCTCTTGCGGAGCACCAGGGAAGTGACCGGTGTGACCGGAGCACCAACAGTGACGTGACCAGCGTCTCTCAAGTCTCCACCAGGTAAGTTATTCTGTTTATATTTTTTTACCTCCTACAAAAAGCATCATGATCTAGAGTGCACACTATTAATTATTTCTTACTCTGTTTTCACCTTTTGTAGAGCACCAGGGAAAATACATGGCTATAATAGTTAAAAATTTACAAGGCCCTTTTCAATGGTGCCTGGTGAGAAGTCTGGCTACAGTAGTTAACCCCCTCCTCAGTTGGTTTCAAAAGTCTGGCTTCCATGTTGTAGGAATCTCTCTTTTCATGATGCTTTCGGTCATAATTTGGATTAGCGTCGAGATCTGGTATGAATTGTTGATTTGGTTTATCCACTCTCATCTATTGATCTGGTATACAAAAAGTAGGTGAAAGAATGAGAAACGTGGTTTGAGGTGAAAAAAGTCAAAAAAGAAAAAGAAGAGATGTTGCAAAAGAGAAGATGAATCCATAATGAAAAGCAAAACGAGAAATTAAGAGATCTAAAATGAAATCACTTTTTGAATCCATAGTAATAGTTCTTAATCCATAGTATAATCCTGAGCCCCTTTTAGTATTTTTTTTTTGTTAAAGTTAATATTAATTTTTTTTTCATCATATAAATGTGCTATGTCTGAGAAATATTTGGTTTATTTAGAAAGCTGTTTTATCTTAAGTAATCTCTTGGAATTATTGAATTCAACAAAAATATTTGGTATTTTTTTAATAAAAATTTAATTACAATTATAAAATTTTATTTGAAGCATGTATTTTAAGATGCTTGTACTATGTATGAATTTTTATTTGAAGCATGTATTTTTTAATGTATTTTAAAATTCCTTACCATTTTACAATTTTACGATCTGTTTTTACTATCCGAGTTTATTTTGTATTTTCCATGTCGTGTGAGTTTATTTTGTATTTTCCATGTCGTGTCAAAATCATGATTTTAACAAACTTGGGCCTAACCCCATTAGCCCTCTTAATTCCACCTCTGCTGCTACCCTAAATGACGACACATGTATAGATGAAAAGGTGAATCATTAACTTAGAAATTAGAACTTAGTGTTGGCCAATAGATTAAAGAACGCAAGTGAAAATGCATAACCTAACAAATAGATATCATTTTAAAATTTTAAATTAAATCAATTCTTTGATAGGTTATTACAGCCTAAAATTCAAATGATTTTTTTTATTATACTGAAACTATTCGAATTATGGATGCTATAACATGAAGATGAACACCAGGCAGAATAACTTCAAGTTAATAAAAATCACATAGGAAATTTGCATGCAGATTTTCTTTATGCCAAAATGGAGCGTAACGCAATTTTTTTTTTAAAAAAAAAAGAGAGGTCCTTCACATGCCGTACTTCACATGCCAGGTGGGGCTGAACAACTTCAGATGAAATGACTTTGTCTTTGTGGGGAGTTGCTGCTGAACTTTTGTCAGTTCAACAATCCGTATGTGCTTGTCTCATTTGAGAACAATAAGTCTTGCTCGTCTCCGAGGAGTTTGGTGGGAATCACTGGTCCACCTTTACTTAAAAAAAAAGTAATGAAGGCTGGAAAGAAGGAAAGAAATTCGCATCTTTCCAATGCAAGTATGCAACCACATGCTTCTTCATATTTTTTAAAATTTTAATTTTTTTAAAATTATTTTTTTTTACAATTTTAAATCATTTTAATTTACTAATGTAAAAAATAAATTATAATAAATAAATAAAATATATAT
Organism: Populus deltoides; assembly: GCA_015852605.2. Classification (NCBI taxonomy): domain Eukaryota; kingdom Viridiplantae; phylum Streptophyta; class Magnoliopsida; order Malpighiales; family Salicaceae; genus Populus; species Populus deltoides. The sequence goes on along the minus strand of CM027581.2, from coordinate 12,919,908 downwards.
TATTTTGATGTATTTTTCAAGTAAAAAAAACTTTAAAAAATAACCGTTAACACAATTTGAGCAACGTATGAGATATGAAGTGAAGGGACTTGAAGACAGGGTATTAAAGTTGAACAAAGTCTTGTATGGATTGAAACAAGCCCCAAGGGCTTGGTATAGTTGCATTGATGGATATTTCTTAAAGAATAGATTTGTTAAATGCCCCTATAAATATGCTATATATGTAAAGATCAAAGAAAGTGGTGATACCCGTATTGTATGTATGTATGTTGATGGCTTGATCTTTACAGCAAATAATTCAAAGATGGTTGGAGACTTCAAGCAAAGCAATGATCACGGAGTTTAAGATGATGAGCATTGGTCTCATGTCCTACTACTTAGGGATTAAAATCAAACAATGAGAAGATGGAATCTTTGTAAATTAAAAGAAATTTGTAACAAAAAGTTTCTTAAAAAGTTCAAGATGGAGGATTATGAAAGAGTAAATACTCTGGTTAAGTGTGGAATAAAGATGTTAAAAAATGATAAAAGAGAGAAGATAAATTCTACAACATTCAAAAGCTTAGTTGGGAGTTTAAGATATTTGGCATGCACTCGTTCGAATATTATTTTTTTTTAGTAAGACCTGAAAGTAGATTTATAGAGACACCGACCATGACACACTTTAAAGCATTGAAGTGAATTCTTCGATATATCAAAGGTACTGTTGATTTTGGCTTGTTGTATAGTTATTCTAGTAGCTTTAAACTTGTGGATTATAATGATAGTGATTGAGCTGTAGATATGGATGATAAAAAAAGCACTATGGGTTTTGTTTTCTACATGGAAGACACAACATTTACATGGAGTTCAAATAAGCAATCTATAGTCACTTTATCAACATGTGAAGCTGAACATGTAGCTACTGCATCATGTTTGTCATTTCATATGGCTAAGAAGATTGTTGAATGAATTGTGAATGTCACAAGAAAAACCTATTGAAATTTATGTGGAACACTTATCAGTCATTATATTAGCAAAGAATCTAATATTTCATGATAGAAATAAGCATATTGACACAAGATTTTATTACCTACAAGATTGCATTACAAATAAAGAAGTTGAGGTCAAGCATGTGAAGACACAAGACCAAGTCGCGGATATCTTCATAAAGCCACTGGAAAATTATTTTTTTTATCAAGATGAGAAATGCATTGGGAGTTATGAAGAAATCATGTTTAAGGAGGGGTGTTGAAAATAAACTGATTTCTAGAATTAATTGAACCGATCAACTGGATAGGAACATGTCGATCGGTTGAGACCAAGTAACCAATTGGATTAAATAAATGGTCGACCTGTTCAGTCGGCAGAATACAATTCTTGTTTAGATTAGAATTTCCCTGTATTAGTTTAATTTCTTGATTATTTAGAACTTTATGCTTATAAAAAAAAAGCTTGTAACTTACCATTATTCAGGAGTACAAAAAAAAAGAGAATAGCTAAGAAAACTTAGAGATAAACATTTAATAAAAATGTATCTTTTTCCTTAACCTTCTTCTTATTCTTGAGTTTTTTGATATTGCATTATTATTTTGATTTTATATCATACCTATCTTTATTCCAATAAAAAGGAGCAAGGACCATCATCATATCGAGTGGGAGTTTGAGGACGAGATGCTTGCAGACTTTGGTAAATATTTTTAATTTCTCTAAAGGGTTTAAACCGTGCCGAAAACTGGCTAGTCACTACTCTAAGCATTTGTTTCAGATCTACAAGAATAAATAGGATCCTCTTTTCCTCCCTCATGACCAGGCGAGTCAATCAAACACGTAGAAACAGAATTAACATGAAAGATAGACCTGGCATAAGTAAATTCCAGAGAAAGTGCTATTTTATTTTCCATCCTCTGTTATCAGCTTGGTCCTTCTGGTTTTTGTGAAGTCTATGTATCATTTTATAAGCATATATAAATACTGACACTATGCCGTTGTAGGTTTGCATGTGTTAGCATAACGTCCACTGCTTCTATCTTCGATAATTAATTTACGTACGTTCATATTTAGTCCTAATTAATTAGGTTTGAGTCTTCAGACTTTGTATAGGAGAGAGTATTTTGGAGTCATCTTGTTGTATTACTCGTCCATGTTATGATTCTCCATGAACTTCCAAACCTCTTGATGATATGGGTGGCTATTCAGTTCTGAGTTCTGACATTGGGGGAGTTAATTTCCAAATGTTTGGTGGGGATGATGTTCAAGAAGTATCTTCTCTTTCAAACATCTTAAAACATTTCCTGCAGGACATTTTCTAGAGTAGACGCGGGAAGAAGAAAAAAGACAAGAATTTTGGTGAAGTTTATCGGTACTTGTTCTTCTAAAATTAAAGCTGGCTAATAAGTTTTATGATACAGTGAAACTTAAGGCCTCCATTATGATTGCGAGGACTAATATATTGTTGGTTTTAAAATTTCTAGACCATCAGGCCTCACGTAGCTAAAACCTTAGATACTGGACAATAAATTGATCAAGAGTGCCAATTTTATCAGGTGTAAGTTCTTTTTCACTTTGACTTAAGAAGTGTAAGTTAAACCGTGTATAGCAAGGGTCCAAAACATAGTTATTAGATCTGAAATAATAATTGACTTGGAAAAGGTTCGGGTTATTGGGTTATTGGGCCAACCCATGTTTTATTAAAACTGCAATATTTTGTTTTTTTACACAAGACATTAGATTAAATGGGTTTAACTGTGTGAATGTTTAGTTCGATTTAACTAGAACTCAGATCCAGGTTAGGTTCCTTGTCTCTGGCTTTATGGGCTAACTTGCCAAGCTGACCTGGGTTTAATAACTACAGCTAGAAAAGCTTGAGTATGGTGTTTGATCTGGGTTAGGCTTCACGTCTAGTGTTTAGCTGGAAAAGCTTAAGAAAGTATGGTGTCCGTCAAAGTTTTGAGCAAGAACAAGGAATTCCAGCAATCCCTAATCGAAGGACCATACTTTCTGATACATTCATGTGTCTTGCTATAGCATTCCAGCAATCCCTAATCGAAGGACCATCCTTTCTGATACATTCATGTGTCTTGCTATAGCATGCGAGACTGGAATTTTATGAGTGATCACACACAAGGTGATTTCTCCTGCTCTGGATTATGGATCACGGATCCAACCCATCATGTCACAGACAAGTGGCTGAAAGAATTGGAAAGGGACAATATGTTAGGTATCCTTGCATTGAAGTAGGTATGGTTTTGTTAGTACAAGATGCGTTGGACCGAGGAAATGCTATTCAACGTCACTCCAAATTTTATTGAGTGCACATAGTACTATATATGAATTTCACTGAATAATCTCGCTCTCAAGTCTCATCAGCTCCCCTATAAAGGGTCACCTTCATAGATCATGCATGGTGTAAAAGAAAGAAAGGGCATGGAATCAATTACTTTTAGGGCAGGTGGGAGAGTGAAGGAGCAGCAAGAGAGGTGTGGAGGGTTTCAGATGCCCTTGCACTACCCTAGGTACTCAAGATCAGAGTATGAGACAATGCCTGAGGGGCAACTCGATCTCTTACTCACAGAATATGGACTTCCTATGGTTGGAAATGTTGAGCAGAAAAGGAAGTTTGCCATGGGAGCTTTTCTTTGGCCTCGCTAGAGATCATACAACAAATCCAGATTTGTATGGTTTATAAGTATCATGTCTGTCTTAATAGTGCTGAAATGTTGTTTTTTAGGTCTGTAAAACATGGGTTTGGATGGCTTTGGTGCCATACCATGTTGATGATAAGATTAGTAGCCTTTTCTATGCTGTCCAGCTAAATTAGAACTTTGTTAAGAAGATTACTATTGTTATTATTATTATTATTATTATTATAAATCTCTCTGCTCAAAATCATTGCTGCATCAGATATTCTGAATTTCAACGTCGTTTAGAATTACGTTGGATTCTGGGGAGGAAGGAGATCAGGAGAATTCTAATTTGGGACCTTCTACACTCACGTGGCTGCCATTAAGTTATTCGATCTTGGGCACCACTCTTAAGGGTTGGAATGTTCAATCTTAACAAAATCAGCTCCTCCCAACGTGGGGTCAGATTTAGTGTGTTTGACTTGTTGTAGGTTTTTAAATTTAAAAAAATTATAAATTATAAAAAAATTTAATCAAACTTTTAAGATATAGTTTAACGCAAAACGATAGTATATGTTGATTAAACAGATAGTTTTAAATCTAGAAATTAAATAAAACGCAGCAAGTTGGACTACATTGCAGCATATAAATAGACATAATTAATTACTATATTAATATTGACCTCAAAATGCATCTCAAATAGGATATAATATCAATCTTCATTGTACCTTTTGTGCTAAAAATTGACACTAAATTAAATATAATCTCTCAAGTGGTAGTTGGTACACAAAAATAGGATTGAAGATTCCAAATACATCAACAACAGAAGGGCATATATACAGCCTGTTTGACCTTTTCTTTTGTTTCTTTAATGAAACACAACAGCTTGGAATTGCAAGGAATTTCTATGAAGAAAATGGCATGGAGAATTGAAGGCCATAGGGCATGTTGGATCCTATAAAAATGGGGACAGGCCCTGTATTCATGTTCTCAATATAAACACCATTCCCACATCCCTCTACATTCAGCACCATTTTTTGCATATTGGTTCTGATTTTTCCAGTATTCTCTCTCTCTCTCTCTCTCTCTCTCTCTCAATCTTTTTTTTTTTTTTTTGAGAGAGGGTTTTTTGGTAGTAACAAAGAAGGAAGAGATAGAGGAAAATGGCTGTTTCAAACATTTCATTTGGAGTTTTTGCTGCCATTGTTGCCATTATTTTTGCCATCTCTGTGCCTTTGGCTCATGGCCAATCTTCAGCTCCTGCTCCATCACCCACAAGCGATGGTGAGTCTCTCTTAATTTCTTTGACATTTAAATTAATGAACAATATATTAAATTGCTAGATTTATTTTAATACACGATTTAATGTCAATTCTCAAATTGAAATTTGTTTTTAGAACTTGACACCCCCCCCCTCCTTCTCTTGCTCAATTTAAAAACCATTAATGGCTAACCAGATTTATTTTCTCTTAATATGGGATTTTTTTTCCCTTAACAAGTTCAATGGAATCTCAGTTCTGAATTTGATTAATCAAATCATTTGTTTCCATTTTCTTGGTGTTTTAATTATGTTAGAATTTTTATTTTTTTTCAAGATCATAACTATATTTCTACCTTGTTTTCTGTTTCTTCTTTAAAAGAGTATATACCTTTGATTAAGATTATTGAATATCCAGAAATTAAATAAATAAAAATAAAAAAGCTCACCCTTTTTTGCTCTCTTTTATTGTGTTTGCAGGCGCTGCAATAGACCAAGGAGTAGCTTGTATTCTAATGCTTGTGGCGTTGGTGCTCACATACCTTATTCACTGATGATTCATCGAACTATAGGCACATACATTATTTTGGATGTAACGTCAAATCAATCTCTTTTCTTTTTTTTTTTTAATTTTCTATGTGGGACAACATTGATATATTCTCTTCTAAGAAAAATGTTTGGTGTGTTCTAATTATTTCCATGTGTAATTTGATGAGACTTGAAGGAATATGACTGTCGGCCTTCAAAAAGAAAATTTTTTCATATATATATATATATATAATACTATTTGTTTTTTATTTAAAAAATATTTTTTTATTTTTTACTTTAAATTAATTTTTTTTTTCAAATCGTTTTAATTTTCTGATATCAAAAATAAATTTTAAAAATTAAAAATATATTAATTCATTATATTTCTAAAATAAAAAATTTAAAAAATTAACAACTATCACAATAACAAATACACTTATTAATATTACAACAATTTATCTACAACCTGGAGGACAATTTCAATTCTAAATTAATTTTCATTGCTAAAAAAGAAAAAAAATACGAATGATATTTGAGAACAAAATTTATGTTTCATATTTCCTGATTTCTCAATAATTTGTGACGAATTCTAAATGAAATATAAAGACATGATGGGCTGTGTTTGGTTTACCAACATCAATATATATTCTAACATACTATAGGTTAAAGATTGAGAATAATAATTAATTCGGTCTTTGCATTAGCATGTGAAGATGGATACTCCTAGATTTTATGTAAATTTTGGCACAAATGAATATTTTATTCACTTGTCTTAAAATCGATATAAGAGGAGCTACCATTAAATTTGTGAAGGTTGTGATGTTCCCTTTAATTAATATCATAATCTTAATTTTTAATTTTTTAATTTTTTAATTTTAATTTTTTTTAAGGTTGCGTTATTAGAAATAGTGTAATCTATCAAATCTTAACTGATTATACTATTTTCAGTAATTCAACCAGTTGAACTGCATTACTTCCCTAGGTTTTTTTCCCCCTAAATGTGCTACTTTGCATTTTACTTTTGCCACGTGTACTATTTTGAAAAGAAAATAACTCTTAGCATTTCCCCCACATAATTAGGTCAGCCAAGGACACGTTGATAACTCTTATTTGGTAATTCGCACAATGTTTTTGTAATAATGTTTTTTTAATTAAAAATATATTAAAAAAATAACATCAAAATTACTAAAAAAACACCTAAATAAAAATCAATTTAATATTCTCTCATATAAAAAATAATTTAAAAAACATATTAAAGCACATTTACTGATATTATCATTGGTATTCAATATTGAATCATTCATAACATTATTATACCTTTCTTATTCATTCTTATAATGTATTTGAAAGCCCTCGTTTAAATAAATATTTTATAGAAAATCGACAATTAGCAGTATTGATTTTTTAGAACAACTTAATAAATTTAGTAGATTTTTTAGTTTAGAGAAGCCCATGACCAGCCATGACACACCCTTAATGAAGCTAAATAAAAATTTATTTTAATATATTTTTGAGTAAAAAACATTTTAAAATTATATCAGTGCCAGACTCCAGTTAAATCCGCTTCATAGTTCATAAGCCAAAATCATTTGTGTTCGATATATGAACTTTCTTTCAAATTCCTGAGTTCTTCCCGTTCACACTTCATAATTCTCAACGATTGTACATTTAGTGATCTAACTCGAAATGTAAGAAACAGATGGAAGAAGTATGGAAGAGAGTTTGTAAACTGAGGTCAACTCAGAAAAAAATTTGCTGGGAGAAAATTTCCCCAAGTATCAAAATTTCTCCTCCTTTGGAGCAGTAGACGCTATGCACAAAATTGGATGATCAAAAGAAAGATTCAATCCTACTCTTCCAGGCCTCGAGAAAAGCACCTAAAACATGAATAAACTGCATTTCTTCTCTGCTTGTATATTATTCACATAAGCTACTACTGGCTGTTTTTCCAATGTCAAGTGTTGCTCCCATGCCGTCACCAAACATTGCTTCCGCAAGAACCAAAAACTTGTGAGGACACCAACCCCCATTTATTCTGAAGTCGCATATCGGTGATGTAGAGCATACTTCGCAACTTCATAAAATGAAACTACAATCCCAACAGATGGCCCGGCACGACCAACACGAGGACCAACACCAGTGAACAGTGCCCTTATTCCTCCATCCCTGTTCCAATGAAATCAATATTCATTAACATATTGTGAAGTTCATTAGATCTGTCATGGCAATGCAATCAAGTGGTTTGCATGCCACCAGGTACCAGCCTACAAAGAGAACCTAACAACAGTTTGGCATTGATTAATGAAGAAGATGGGTTTTAATCAAAAACTAAATTCATGAAATTAGGAAGATACCTCCAAACTTCCATCAATGTTTGCCGGGTAGTCATCCTCAATGCTCTGACAGGATCCTTCTAAAAATTAAAAGATATCAAATTCATTAGATATCACTGGTCAAGATAGCAGTGCATGAATTCAATTCTCAAGCCACAATCTGGAACCTATTTCAGTTGGTTCCTCTTTTTCTCGTTTGGCTTTCATGAAACAAAATAATAATTTAATTGCAGTATTTACTTTGTTGTTTCTCAAATAATGACCCTCTACCGAAATGTTAACTCAAAAGGGGCAGGCTAAAGGATAGGCAAGAGGGTTAGAGGCTTCCTCCAGTCTCTCACTGCAGCACCTGGGATTGCAGGGCATACTCAGCAGCAGGTTAGAGTGAATTATTGACTATAGAACAGAACACAGGGTTGGCAGGTTTGCTTATGCTTATTCCGCTTTCTCTAGCTGGTATAAAACCTTCCCATACTGATAACCAAATGGATTCAGCTCTAGGAACTTCAGAACCAGCATTCCATAGCCCTCAATTACAATATGTATGGAACACCCTAACATATATGAATGGAGGCTAAAATCTGCCTAAAATTGTGTTCAGAAGGACAGGGAGAAGAAATAACCTAACCTCTATCTGCCTGCGGGTTTTTACAACATCTAGAGGGCATGTAGCAGCAGCGGCAAGACTTCCTGCGACAAAAGAAGCAGAAAAGTTTGCTCCAAAGACACTCAAACCATTGGATTCCTCGCCAACCAAACTTTGGAGCTTTCTCCTGATCTATATCAACAGAAAAAAGAATTTGCCATTTCTCAGCAAAATATGCAGCATATAGACTATAACTACATCTGAAATCCATTAGCCCAAAAAAGAAAATTCCCAATAAGATGCGCACTTACTGGCTCAAGGGTTGACCAACAAATTGCTGAGTACGGAACATCACGAGCAAGTTGTGCTCCCATGCCTGTCCACAAGAAGCGGTAGCCTCTTGCTGTTGCAAGAAACCATGTTAATTATAGCAATAAGTAGTTCCAAAACAACAAGTTGATTCTGCATTATATATTTACTGGGGACATGTTTTGACTTTTGATCTCCAACCCTTCATTTTCATCCTTTTTTTCTTTTCTGACAGGATCCTACATTGTCCTTTCAGTATTCAAGACTTTTTCATAGGTTTCTTGTAAGTGGTATGGATTTTGTATGAATTTTAATGAACCAATGCCAGCCAGCAGCAAAAGACTTTTATTTTTCTCTCCCGAGCACGGATACTGATTGCCAGTAAACTTTATTCCTCACCAATCATTACTAGTAACAAAGCTGAGTTTGAGGCCACAGTCATTCAAAGGAGGTGATATTTCAGATGAGGGGTGAAACAGGATACACGTCTCTTATAGTTTTATTACACTACCTTCAATTTCCAATCCAAGGAAGATCTAAAAGTATGCAACCATAAAAGAATCCTTACTGTTTTGAACATTGTTTGTACTTCTGACATGGGAGAGGACCTCGAGTAGTGTTTTCCAAACTCCGGGAGGTTTACCAGTTTGAGTTGCCTTAAATGCCTATGGTTGTTGCAACAAAAAAGTTAAATAATAAGCTCCCATGAAAAGAAAACAACCATCCAGGATCAAGTATTAAAGCAAACACAATTTCATAGTATAGAGTTAGTTTCTTAAACAATGTCTGGGGTGACAAAACATAGACTAAATCATTGAAATTGTGGAATTCCTGGTTCAACATTTTCTGTCACAAAATAAGATTGATGCATCAAGGAACACTTCAAATAACATCCCTTGAAATTATGTTTAGTCGTACATCCTTATGGAATCTGGGAAAACAGTGAGTGCCAAATTGCTGTCCACATAATGAATTGGGAACAAAGAACTGTGCACCAAATTGTAATTCATATAAAAGAACAAACATTCACAAAAACAATTTAAGAAAAAAAAGAGAGAGAGAAGGCACAGAAACACAAATATAAAGCCACACAGAAATAATCTCAAATTCTATGCTTCCAACTTATGGCACCAAACCAGATTACAATGGGTGACAAAGAGATCAAACAACATTTTAGAATACCCAAAAAAAAAATAATACAAAATGTCGACAAGGGTAAATCATCATCTACTTAAACAGGTGACATCAATAGTTCCATTTCTAGCGTCACATTGAAACTAATTAACTATTAGTTGTAGCTTAGGGAGCTTGGAATCTGCATACTTATAGCATCCCTCCATAACAGTACTGGAGGTGTGTAAAAGATGGATGAATATGCACCTGATAGAGGGATTCATTCCCAATATAAAACAGACAGTATAAATATAAGAAATCATTGTTTCCACCTGCATGCGGGTTCTAGCAAGTTCGATAGGGTAGCAAGTTGCACAAGCTAACGAACGTGCCAATGAGCCTGCTACCAAAGGCACATAAGGTGTGGCACCAGGAATATTTTGGGCAGTTAGATCCTCCAGCCAATTACGAAATAAATCATAGCATGGCAGGTAGATCCCAACCTGCATTAAGAATTATGAATGAATATTATTGAAAGCTCACATAATATGAAATATTTTAACATCACATTAGCGCCACCTCTCAACTGAAATAACCTCAGTGATTGAGGGACTTACTGTTGGCACAGCCAGGGCCAGAGCAGCATTTGTACCTCTCCACAGCCTCGCAAATCCTTCCTGAAAATTCATCCTCCAATTACACATCTGGTAGTGGTTCAAGCCATAGAAAACTAAAACAACGAAGTCATTATGGATATAAACCACAGAGTTGCATATGCATATCACAATCATTTCACAATAATAAAGGATAATATGCATGCCTGCAACTGCTTCACCAAACACGATGTCAAACTTGTACTAATTGCATCTGAGATGCAAATTTTTCCACTGCAAAATACACATACAAGATTTCAATGTCCCATCATGCAGTTTTTTTTTTATTATTATTCTTTCACCCATATATACCACTAAATAATTCTATTTAATAAAATACTAAGAAACCACCAACCTGTCGAATGATTTTGTAGAAAACATCCAGAGTTCCCTTATACTGAAAACAATCTGGAGGACAAATCAACACTGTTCCATGAACCCCAGCACGTGTACATGATGGCGAACACCTAAGATCAGCAAACATCTGAGCCAACACCCCCAATCAATCGCAGACTGTGCCAAAAATAATAGTTATACAATTTATAAATACCGAAAAAAAGTCCATACATACCATGGTTGGCCCAAAATATGCCATTCGACTTATAATGTTACTTAGTGGGTGTGAGTACGCAACTCCAGCTGCCTGTGCTTGCAACCTTGTCTGCAAATCAAAGAACATGAATCAACTCTGCAATCACCATGCATTTCAATTTTTGAACTACTAAAACTAACATCAAATGTAAAAAAAACATATCCCTTCAGAGAAAATGGAAACTCCACTCAAGAAACACCAATGAATCTTATAAAAAAAACCAATAGAATTTACTTAAATCAACAACCAAAAAATCCAAAATAATTCCTCATTTAAAAACCTAAATATCCAAAAAAAAACCGAAGCCCATGAAACAAAATAAAAAAAATAAACATAAATCACTGAAAAATTAATTACCTTGACAACATCAAGAGGGTTAACAATAATAGCAGACAGAAAAGCAGCACCAGCAGCGGACAAAACTCTTTCTCCGATCCCTAAATTCCAATCTGTTGTTGTTGTTGCAGCTGCTGCTGCTCCATTCGATTGTCGTTGCACCTGTGCATCACAGAATCCTCTCTCAGCCAATCCACCGTGGTCATGACTGCCATGAAGAACCACCATCGATGATAAATCATGCCCCTTGCTATCATTGTTTATTTCCCATTGATTTCGTGTTATCTCTGACCCCATCATCTCAAAAAAGAAGAAAAAAAATGTAGATTAAAGAGATGTTTGGAGCTCAAAAAATAATGGGCTTTCGGAGTTATTTAAGGAAAGAGTGCATTTTTTCGGGATTTTTGTGTTCTTCCTGATTCCTTGGAGAGCAGGAAAACGAAGAGAGGGAGGGCGTTCTCTTAAAAACACAGCGTCTTTGTTTAGGCCACGTTTGGTTGACGGTTTTTTCTGAAAGTGAAAGGATGTGTTTAGGGTTTGTTTGGCTTTGGTTATTAGACTTTTATTTTTGGCTGTGTGGTTGATATAATATTAGTTTTTTTTTTAATTTTTAATTTCTAAGGAAGATTTATTATTATCAAATATAATATTTTAAATGTATGATTTTGACTGGATTAAAGAACTTATTCCAAAGCTAATGAGTTCACCTTGTATTAATATCATTTCTTTCCTCCTAATTTAATATTCTAATTCTATGTGCTTATACTATTATCATATCTTATTTTAATCATAATTTTATAAAAAATTTAATGTGAAAAAAAGTAATTTTTTGACAAATTAAATATTTATTTTTCAATTAAAAAAATAATTTTATTAATAACAATAATTTGACAAAAATACACTTTCAAAATCAATATATTAGCAAGGAAAAATAACCCTTAACATCTTTTAGTTTGGTATATTTTATAATTATCCGCTATAGTTTAGAAAACTACCATTTACATCATGAACTTTGTAAATGTGTTAACATTTAACATCATTATAAAAAAAAATAGATAATTATTTACAGGATTGCTATTTTTTTATTTAACAACTAAAAAAACCTTTATTTTAAATATTATTAATTTTTCATTGAATAAAAAAAAAAAAAAACATAGCCTAACTACCATTTCACACGTCTTCTTCCTCTAAACATCATACCTAGCCGCCACCTTTCTTTCCCTTTGATCCCCCACCGGCCACTATCTCCAACCATAAAACTATAATCTCACCGAGCTCACAATACAGCCAAACTCCATAGCCACCACTTTTATAACCTCTATCCTCGCCCATAACCTTCATAATTTCCATTTCAACCCTCGAATCCAGCTACAATCCTTTCTCTCTCGCACATAAACTATAATCACGAGTATATTTGTTTAAGAGGTGTGCTGCACGACGCATCTCATAAAAAAAAATATTTTAAAATCTAAAATTATTATTGTTAATTACATAGTTTAACCAAAAAATCTTTCAAACTGCGCTACTAATACACCAGGCCAAACTAGTCTACCCAAACTCGAACTAAATACAACAAACTAAACTCATTACAACCATCAACATGCACAACCTTCAATCCAACAATTTCTTAACTATGATTTGGTTGGTTTCTAATCAAAATCAGCTCTAAAACTGTGTATAATTTCCTTGCTAAGAGTGTATTTGATATTGTACAAGTTATTTTTTAAAATACTTTTCGCGTTAAAATATATATAAATAATTTTTTTACTTTAAAAAATTTATTTTTAACATCAACCTATCAAAACAATTTAAAAACAAAAAAAACAATTTTAAACAAAAAAAATCAATTTTTTTTTAAAAAAAACCATGCCATCCATATTCCCAAACAATATCTGATAGTAGCTAAAATCAATTTAAAAATCCAAAAGAAGAGAACATTGAAAAAAATATGTTTTTTTTTTTATAAACAAATGTGGGTCCCTTTGCTAGCTTATACTAGAAAAATCGAGCCTTGGCAATCACTTATGATATAAATTAAGATAATTATTTTTGACAAAATTATAAGTTAATAACATGTTCATCTATGTTTGTTAATCATAGTTAACTTAGTAGCAATGCCTCATGCATGCTTGCTAGCATCTCCACAGCTATGGATGTTATTTGGCTAAACCATTTGATACTATTTCAAGAAACTTCAACCCACTTGTGAAATATAAGAGATCAATAAAATATAATAATTAACTATCAATTATTCTTAAAACAATTCAAAATCCAAAGAATTTTCCAAGACAAAATTGTAAAAACAATAAAGAAAAATGGTGAAGTAAACCTCTAGGACTTGCAATGAAAAAAATTATAAATATCAAGTACTCATTTAGAAACACGAGTGTTACTATAATTATATATATTTTTTTAATTAAAAATATTAAATATTAACATAATATTTTAATTTAAAAGTACAAAGTGTAATCATAATTTAAATGGAGTAATTCTTAATCATACCTAACAATGTGATACATAGGTTGACATCATAATCTATTATGCCAAAATAATAATATAAAATATAAACTATAAAAACAATATATTCGGGTGTGTTTAGAAATGTAGTAGTGGTTGTTTTTCAAATTATTTTTCATTCCAAAACACATCAAATAATATTTTTTTATTTTTTAAAAAATATTTTTGACATCAGCACATCAAAATAATCTAAAAATATAAAAAAATATTAATTTAAAATAAATAAATAAATAAAATTAATTTTTTTCAAAAACACTTCTAAAATACAATACCAAAAACACACTTAGTGTTGCCATGTACAAATTGTCTCATCGAATTGAATAAAATCTGTCGAAATCAAAATTGATCAATGATTATTTTGTTAATGTATAAAATTATATAAACACACATTAGGTTTACTGTACAGCCTGTGCCATCACATTACATTATATAAGTTTGTAAGTCTCCTCCTGTAATAATTCATAAGATAAAAACCGAACTGAAAGGTTTTTTTTTTTTTTAATTTTTTAATATTCAATTAGAAAATAAAAAACAGTTTGATTGTGGTTATAAATTTTAAAAACTTAAAAAAGCAAATTAAATTGAACCAAACTAATTAAAAAAATTCACTATAAACTAAAGATTCTTTTATAAAACAAAGGCAATGTTAATCAAAAGCAGTAAAAAATTAGCTCAACTAAGGTTCATTAATTCAAATTGAACTTAAATATAAAACCAAATTAAAAGTAAACTGAAAAGTTTTTTTTCATTTATTTTAATTTAATTTAAAATAAAAAAATTAATTTTCCAATATAAATCATACCGTCTCAACAAATACTCACCACAATTTAAAAAATAATGATTAAGTTGGTGTTTGGAAATATAATAATTTTTGTTTTTGAGTCTGTTTTATTTTTAAAAAATTAAATTAATATTTTTTATTGATTTTTTATAGTTTTGATGTATTGATATTTTAAAAAAATTATTTTAATATATTTAAAAAAATACATAGTGCATATTTAATATTACAGTAAAATATATATTTTAAAAATATTTTCATTTAAAAATTTAATTTTTTATTTTTTTTTAATAAAGTACTTGATAAGAACATGTTTGGGATCGCATTCTAAAAAAATTTAATTTTTTTTATTAAAATTTAATATAATTTGTACATTTTGGATCATTTTGATATACTAATATTAAAAATAATTTTTAAAAAATAACAAAATTATTAACATATATCTCAATATAAAGAATTATTTAAAAAATAACTCTTACTATACTATACTAGAGGCAATGGTCAAAATTGATTAAACAAAGAAATGGGCCCTATCTAACCGCAACCCACCCAAAAATCATTTCCCCCCTACAAAATTTAAGTGCACCCAAAATTGGAGTGCAAGTAAAAAACCTCTTTCCCTCTCGATTACCTGCTTCCCTTTTTCTTCTCTTCTTCTCTCTAATGAAATGAAATGGGACATGGAGCTCGAAGAAATAGAAGCTGTCCTAGAAAAAATATGGGACTTACACGACAAATTGAGCGACGCTATTCACTCAATTTCACGCTCTCACTTCCTCCACTCAATCAAATCCCTCAAAACCACCACCACCACCACCAGCAAGAAGCTCAACAACGAAAGCGATGTCGGATTTGAAGACAGCAATAGCAACAGCAACAGCAACAATCGGGCATCTGGGTTCGTTTTTTTTAAGGATTTTCGAGTTGATGGGAACGACTTGTCGACCATTCAAGAGGCTAAGAGTCTTAACTCTATTCGGACTGCTCTCGAGAATCTTGAAGATCAATTGGAGTTCTTTCATGTGAGTTTGGTTTTTGGGTCTATGGGATTATTATTTTTTGGTTTGGTGGGTTTTATTTGGTTTCGAGTAATTTGTCGGAAATGAAGGGAATTTGTGAGGTTTTTATGGGGGTTTTTTCTTTTGATGGGTTTCTTTTGGGTATGGTATGATTGGTTGGTGAAATTATTGGTGGAGGGAGAGAAATCTGAATCCAGGGTTTCTATTTATTGATTGTTTGGTAATTAATTTTATGAGAATTCATGAAATTATTGTTATTAATTTGAGTGATTTTGATCATTTTGCTTGTTTGATAAATTTGGTTGCGACTCGATTTTGATATTTGTTTTCCTGTTAATTTAGCCTGCATTGGTTGTTATGAGAACCAGACTAGCGTAATCAAATTTAGGCAAAAGAGTGTTCTTTATTTTATAATTGTAAATAGATGGTTGTAAGGCTTGTGGATTGCTGACATGCTTTGATATTGTGGGGTGCTTAATGAGTTGAACTTGTGTGAAAGGACTGGAGAAAGTGAGACGCATCTGATAATTATTGTGTTGGTTCCTTCTAGACTCAATAAGACTAGAAGTAGAGTACAACTTGTTTGGATACAACTGTTTTACAGTTAAGATTGCTTTGAGATAGTGTGGAGGAGAGGACCCTTTTGTCCTTGATGGTATGCTAAATAGTTAGAACGTGACACGGCTCTGTGTTTTCTGGTTGCAATGAAGGAGTAGGTTCCCTTTTGTCGATGGTGCATCGATTGTCCAGCAAAAGTGAATCTAGTTTTTAGGGTCTGAGTGGGTCAAAGTGCTGTCAGAAGAATATAGTGGACCTATTGAGGCACTGGAGAAGATGTGAGCGTTAAGGACTGCGTTGAAGTGGTAACTCCAGGAAGATCTGAATGGCAAAAAGGACTATTTTGAGTAGTGCCTGGTCAAATAAAGCCTTCTGAAATCATTTCAGATCACAAATGGTCAGTTATTCTGGGGAGTTGGGGGGGGGCTAAACATATCTGACTTATTGTAATTAGATAGATAAGCTCTGCTGATGTTTGGGGTAGCATAGCTTCAATTGGTAGTCTCAAAGAGAATTGAGTGAGTCAGAACTGGTAATCATGCAAGATTGATTACAGTAAACGGAAGTCATCTGTTCCTACAATGAGAAGAATGTTTGGGGCAGTGCTTGGTTGAGTTGTTCTAGGTGCTGATAGTGATGCTCCCTCAAGTATATTGGCTTTTGTTTCTTATGCTTCAATTTATGCTGGTAGAACTCTTTGCTTCACATTTCATACTCATGCATCATTGGATATTTATGTCATTTCTTCTGTTATGCAGACAGTACAAATACATCAGCGGGCTGAGATAGATGCTGCAATTGCTCGACTAGAACAAAGCAGGATTATTCTGGCTATGAGATTGGCTGAACACCATGGTAAGAAGTACAAAGTAATTGAAGAAGCTCTGGCATTTGTCGGGGATGTACATGATGCAAGTCACTTTGTTTCCCCTGAAAACCTTTATGGTTCTCCTACAAGCCCATTAGGTGAGAACCTGATTAGGCGTGAAGGGAAGAGGCCTAACACAGTGATCAAAGTTCTCCTTTCGAGTTTTGAATTTGCAAAGAAATCCCTCAAATTGGATCATGTTGGTGGCTTATTGGGCAATGCTGCTTTATTCACAGTTAGCATGATTGCGATGCTCCATCTGCATCAGGTTGCCCACAAGCACCATCCATATAAACAAGAAGATCTTTACAGCGATAGGAATGGGAAGAAAGCTTTTGGGCTGGAAGGATCTTCATCCAATGGTAGTCTGGACCACTTGGATGTGATGTTAGCCAGGGGTTGAAGTAAAAGCCTGAAATTTTTCTTGCAGTTAGATAAATGGTGGAAGCTATGTTGTTATTATGGTTGAAGAAGCTTTGTTGTTTTTGCGGATTTCCTCCCACGAATATCTGGAGATGTTGAGAAAGGTGCTAGCATGATCCAGTGCCAATTTTTAATGCTGTTGAGATTTGGAATTGTTGTTGAGCTGCAGATCCTTTTTGAGTAGAAGGTTTTTTCTTGGGTGCTGATAGTACTAGTAGTGTACTTGTTGATATGCCATTTGTTTTGATTGTGTACATCCTAATATCTAACCAAGTTTATCTTGCGTCTGATAAGTTTATCCTCTTCATCATGGCTTTCATTTTATTTTTTTCTCCTCCTCGAAATGTTGTGCATCCGGATCTTTCAAGTGCGGGTTTTTTTTTTCCACCATGGGAATTGGTTTTCATATTTCGAGCGATAGATATTGATAAATGTTTTCTTTTCAGCCAGTGACTCAGTGGACTTTGTTAAATTTAGTTTAAACTTGGTTGGATAATATCAATAAATAAAACAATAGTAATGTTGATCAAGGTTAACCCGATAGCTCACAAGTTGATGAGGTGATTAATGCGGTATTTGGAATTATGTTTTAAAAAAGTTTTATATTTTTGAATTGTTTTAATGTATTGATATTAAAATTAATTTTAAAAAATAAAAAATATATTATTTTAATATATTTTTAAATATAAAATATTTTAAAAAATAATTATTACAATATTCTCGAACAATTTTTAAATGATGAAAAGACTCATTCTTGAATTAAATGTTTGTTTGATATTGTGTATTATGTGTTTTAAAAATATGTTATATTTTAAAATATATAAATTAGTGATTTTTATAACTTTGACGTACTAATATAAAAATTAAATAAAAAATCTTTAAAAAATAATGGCAATATATTTTTTAAATAAAAATAACCAAACATGCGCTAAGGGGGGTGACAACTATGATAGAAAGTGAAAAATTCAAAACTCCAGTTTTAACAACTCTATTGTCCGGATTGGAAACAAGGAGCTAAAAACCTGTGAAAATGTCCAAATAACACATGTTAGATTCCATGTCGGCCACTTCAAAATCTCCTCGTGTCCAACATATGTTCTAGGTCTATTCTCTTAAAAAGAGGTGGCCGTTCTTTTCCTCGACAGCCGTTCTCGTTCAACTTCAGTCCTCCCGAAAAGCGAGCTCTCTGTCTTGCTAAATGGATTAAAAAAAAAAGAAGCATACCTCCAAGCTTCCCGGATGAGAAAATCAATCCAAAATCTTTGTGGTTACACTGAGGATTTAATATTTTGTTTGAAATTGTAGTAGCAATAGTGATTTAAAGTATTTTTAGTTTAGAAATATATTAAAATAAAAAATTTTTATTTAAAAAAAATCAATTTTCACATGAGTACATACATAAAAAAAATTTATTTTAAATAAAAATAAAATTTAAAATTTAAAAAAATATGATTTCCGTCACGTTTACAAATACTTCCAAGGATTTGGAGTTAATTTGTGGTGTAATGTATAGCGTGAATAAAAATTATAATTCTCAAATACTAGGGTTATAGCCTTTAAAACGTAGGGAAATAGATAAAAATAAAATAATAATAATAAAAAAAAAGAGTGAACAAGAGTTTTGAATAAAAGGGCTGAAACCTATTCTTGTGCCTAATTTTGAATTAAAGGGTTGAAACCTAATTTTGTCAGTTGTGTTGATACAATGTCTATTTTAGAACTCAACTTAAAATTAATCAAGATAAATAAATTTGTAATATTTACTAATACTAGAGTGAAAAATATTATAAATAGACTATTGATAGAATAACATGACATACCAATAGTAATTTAAAACAAAACAAGTAATGTAATTTGATGTTTTATAGTTATTCATCCAATTAACCATCCATTTTTATTTATTTATTTGATATTGACAATTAAAGAAATCTAAGTGAACAAAATTTAACAAATATCAACAAGAACATTAACAATAGAAAAATACTAGATACTAGCACATTATATGTTGTAGGTTTGTATTTTTCTCTGTAGAAAAAATGATGTTTAAACACTGTAAACACGTTTTAGATAAATAAAAAATAAATGACTTGAGTTATAATCTTGATTGGGTTTACTAAGTTGATTTTATTTTAATTAGACGATAAAAATTTGACAATAATAATAAATGTACAAAATTTTAAAAAAAAACCATGATAACCTAGAAAAAGTATGTAATTGAAAAAGAAATAGACAAAAAAAATACTAAGATCAAGTCAATATGAGGTAGTGTGATAGATATGTAAGTAATAATGGACGAGTCAACTCATGTTAACCTGCAAAACATATAGTCCAAGTGAAGAGATTGGGTTAATCCAATATAAAAAAAATTAAGAAAACCACAAATGTTTTTTATTTAAAAAGCTAATGTTAAATGATGAAATCAAAAAAAAAACAATAAGGCAAAAAATAGAACGTTAGGCCACATCAACTTTTCAAACCGCAACCAAGTCATTAGATCGAACCACCATACATGGAAAAATAATGAAACTCAATCCTTAACAAATCTAACACTGAAAGATGAATTATCACTATTATTACTATCATTATTGCTATTACAATTAGTATTACTATTATCACAACTATTACTATTATTGTTATTGTTATTATTACTATTACTATATAGTAGTAGTAGTAGTAGTAATGCAAATGGTAATTATTATTAGAACAATTATTATTACTATTATCATCATCTATTAACATTATTATCACTATTACTACTATTATTACCACCACCACCACCACCACCACTATTAAAAAAAATCATAAACTTGATATGATAGATGGAATTGAAATACATAAAAACTTCAATAAAAGAGAAAAAAAATAAAAAAATAAAATGATCAAATTGGAAAACATTATGTATGATAAATTAGAATTAAAAATAAATAAAACTTTAATAGAGGGGAAATTGACCAAAATCAAAAATCAAAATTAGAAGGACTAAATTTGAAACACCAATAACATTGAGAACTAGATTTCATTTTTTAGGGTAGGAGAGAGAAATGAAAAAAGAAAGGAAAGCTTATTGGAGATAAATTAGCCACTGTAAGCTCACATATCCCACTAAAGAAGGGAAAAGACATGAAAAAAAATCAAATGAGACAACGAAAGAATATTCTTCACCAATGGGAGGCACCTCCCATGCGATGGTGCTTGTATAACATGCACCAACGATTTTTTTAATTAAAGTAATAGTAATTAAATGTGAAATGATATTATTATCCTTGATCAAATCAATAATTGCAAAAAAAACCTAAGATAAAAAGATCCAAACGCCCTTAATTCTGTGGATTATTTCTTTTGCTCCAAGGGCATATTTGTAATTTAATTTGTATATAAAAAAGGATAAGACTTATATACCCCTACTCGATAATGTTAGTTTTTTTTTTAAGGTATTTTGGTCATTTTATCATTAAAATCTAGAAAAGATGAAAATACCACCAAACAAACTTATAATGATTAATGTGTAGTATAAAAAGATGAAAATACCTTGTTATAGTGAATAGTAAAATAATTCCATAGCCAATGACTTCCATTTCCACTTTAGTTTATATATATATATAAGAATATCCGTACATGATAATAACAATCATATATAGGTTGTTCCAACATGGAAAAATGTCTCAATAACATGATTTAATTATTTGACTAGTTATTTATAATCATTATTGACATGATTGTGATTTTTCAAAACTAAATATAAAAAATATATATTATTTTCTTTATCATGAAAACTATATTTATAACCATAATGAAAAATCAATATATAATTCGATTATATTAATCATAATTGAATCATAATAATTTTTTAACTAAAAAATCTTAACTATTCAAGCTCAGCTTGAATAGTCAACCATCGATTTTGATTACCTTTGTCATCCCTTATTTTTTTAGATAAATCCACGATATATATGAATACAAATCTTCTTCTTCTTCTTGTTTTGTTTTGGTGACTAATCTTACAACCAAGTGGATTCGTTGATGATTTTTGCAATCGAACACCAACTACATGTCCACTTGTCACTACCATTAATTAGAGATATTTGCATGTTAACAAGTCATTAGGGTGTCCATAGCCATAGCTATAAAGCCTGACAACTTATCAAGAAAAGCAAACAATAATTACTTGGGATTCATAATCTAATAACTATGCATAATCATGCCCACAAAAAAAAAAAAAGTACGGCTCTAAGTGGATTTGTTCTAACATCTATAGCTAGGTTCACCGAATGATTTGTGATTCAATAACTAAAAAAATCTACAAGTGTCGCTTCCTTTAGACTCTGTTCTTGATAATGTTAACCGCCCCCAACTCCGTGTAGCTCCCACCAGGTGGAATGCAGAAAAAGAAGCAAGCTCTCGAATAGAAGCCACTTTCGAGCATGTGGTTTGGTGGAGTTGGTAGAGGGGGACGTAGTGACCTCAGACCCCATATACGATCAAAATATAAGGAACATTTAATTAGTTAATGCTAGAGCAAGTACGGCAGGTGGTATCTCTTTTGTAAACAACCCTAATGCTAGCTTGGCCAGGGAACTCTTATGGCAATCACAGCTATCCAACCATTACTATATTAATTTGTATATTGCTGCCATGCATATAAATACCCTATTCAGTCTTCTCGACTATGCACATACAAGACATTTGCAAGTGCTCAGGCCTCTCTTAAAAGCTTTCGATCCCTTTTATACTGTAGAAGTGCTATAACATCTCATTTCCCTATAGCCAAAATGAAGGCAGGTCCCATTGAGCTCGATGAGGGAAAGAGTTCAGCCCCGAAAGCCGCGGTGAACAGAGGGGTGGCTATACTTGACTTCATCTTGAGGATACTTGCATTCATTGGTACCCTAGGGAGTGCAATTTCCATGGCAACAACTAATGAAACACTTCCTTTCTTCACACAGTTTATTCGGTTCAGGGCCGAGTACGATGATCTTCCAACGTTCACGTAAGAATTCTGATATGCATTAGTTCTTCGCTGTTCATAAGAGTTTTTTTTGTTTTTTTTTTAGATTTACTGCAAGGATTAATATTTTCAAACTGCCCTGTCAACAGGTTTTTTGTGGTTGCCAATGGCGTTGTAAGCGCCTATCTGCTTTTTTCTCTCCCATTTTCCATCTTCAACATTGTGAGGAGCAAAGCACAAAACAGTAGAATTCTTTTGATCATCCTTGATACGGTATAACACTAAAGCTTAATTATAAGTTATCATGCAATTCCTGAAGATAAACTTATTTTCTAATGCACGAACAAAAAAGTTTTATAAAAATATAGACAATTATGGGTGCTTTCAAATAGCCAAGCAAACAGTGGTGAACACATAAAATGTATTATTAACTTTTAAATTAACCACGGACTATATATCTGAAAACAAAACATTCGCTTTGTCAAGGTATAAACTACACAGATTAAGCATCATGAGATTTCTAATGGAATTGAGGTTACCATCATGTAGGCAATGCTTGGTCTTTTGTCCGCCGGAGCTTCTGCAGCGGCAGCTATTGTGTACTTAGCACACCAAGGGAATGTGAGGACAAATTGGTCTGCCATCTGCCAACAATTCAACTCCTTCTGCGAGCGTATCTCTGGCTCCTTGATTGGATCCTTCATTGGAGTAGTTGTGCTCATACTGCTAATCTCGTTGTCTGCTGTGGCTCTTTCTCGCCATAAATAGATCACAAGTGCATAATATGATTGGTGCAATATTAATATCTGTCAGTTTATGCTTGCAAGAGTGACTGTGTCGAAGAGTGTGCCTTATGTTATCTTATTTCCAAGTTTTTCTATCTCAGCTTTGATATGTAATGTATGGTTTTGCATTTTGTTTTGTTTTTTTTATGTATTACTTTGCAATGTCAATGTTACAGTGACTACAACTCTTCTGTTACTTATACTACTGTGTGTGTCTATAATTTATATGAATAATATACCAAGTGAACAAGAGCTACCGAATTGTAATTTGCTCACACCAAACTCCAAGGCTTTCGATTCCAATTGATTAGTCAATTATAAATCTATTATAATTAAGGTATGTGAATGACCTTCAATGGATATTTGTGAATTGAAGAGAATATTGTGCTAAGTCTAAGAAAAGGCTCGAGTCACATAGGGTGACTGACCTGGAAAAAAACCTATAACGTTCTATAGAGGGGTATGCTGATTTTTTTTTCCAGGAAATGCAATAGGCCCAGTTCTATAAAGAGGTATGCTGATTGGAACCAACCACGGTTTGAAAGTCCATAAGGTGGTGTTCACGTCAGTTTTGTTTTGTTTTTTTGTTTTTTTTTTAATTATTATCGAATTTAATTTGTTTAGTATTTTTATTGCCTTAATTTCCCTTTATTTTTTGGATTTTCTAGTTACTTAGGTCAGTTTTTAGATTTTTAAGCAGTTGTAAATCACTTATGGGGATAGACTATTTAAAGAGAAAAAAATCAGCAATAAAATTTAGAATTATTTTGTATTACTTTTGTACTTCCTTTCTTTCTTATATTATTTCCAACGGCATCACTAATTACAAGTAAAAATTCAAGATTAGCTGATAGTTTATATCAATAATGAATTATGAACTTGATGCATCCTCTAACATCTCAAAGCAAATATATGATTTTTTTCTTCTAAACCTATAATATTAATCAAGATGCATACAAACTCATCTGAACATTTATATTAATTATATATAAAAAAAAAAACATAAGACTTTCCCTTCACAACCCATAAGCCACCATATCTACCATGATACCTCTGGTTTTCCCCTCACAACCCACAATCATAGACGACCCCAGATATATTCTCACCTTTAACAACATCCTCTCAGCCATCATGAACATTTCCCTCCCCTCACCAAATATCGACCCCAAGTACCCTTAATTCCAATCATTTACTATTTTTACCATACAATGGAAACACCAACCTTAATACTAAACAGAACCAGATTATGTCTCTTGACAACACAGAGTATTTCCTATCTTTGAGTGAGTCTTCAACTAATCCTACATAAAAAGACCCCTCCAGACATTACAATATTTTATTTTTAAAGACTTTCAGAGTGGGTTCATGCTAATGTTTTGAAAAGGAAGCTCATGTTTGTTGGTGATGTTAAAAGACTATAAAGTGCGCAAAAGATAAACAACAGAGGTTAGCTCTTCGGTTTAGTCGGGATGGTAGCTCATAAGCGTATTGATGTTGTGTACCATATTCACCATCAAACGAAAAACCCAGGAACCCAAAAACCAGTAGCCTCTCCATCACCCAGGGGATGAACAACAGCCTCTGGAATTCCAAAAAACCCAACACCAGCCTTTGAGGCTACTGAAACAACACTGGGGGGACCTAGGACCAGCCTCTCAACCACCATGCACCGCCTTCAACATCCAAAAGCCACAAAATCAAACCCATCTTCAACTCAAGCAGCCCCCACGGCGCGCCAGTGTTGAATCCATACCAGCCTTTTCTCAAGCAAATAGCCTCCCACTGAACCACAAAAAAACGCCGCGCTCTCTCACAGTAAACAATCACTCCTCACTATCACAAACCCAGAAACCTACATCACCGAAAACCATACTCTCAAACACAAACCACCACCACCACCACAATAAACACTGCCCACTGCCACTTTCTTTACCCCTTTTCCTTTCATTAAAAAAAAAAAAAACCAATAACTGCCAACAAGCCAAGCCACAGAATTAAGCCCAGCCTCCACCCTTACTGCCTCCACTAGTCACCCGCACCAGCCACCCTCATCCCCAAACCACACCAGTTTCTATCAAAAACCCACACTGCCAATAACCCAACAACTCAAACCACCACCAAGATCGAAGACCACTTGCCATCAAAAGCTCCACCTTTCTCTCGTCTCTCCACTGCCACATCAAACCGTCGGTGCTTCACTTTTCTTCCCACAGGCCTCACACACACAAGACCAACCAAAACCCAGCGAACCTTGGCTTTCCCTTACATCGTAGACCACCAGCCTCTCCTTCAACAACGCCTCTCCCCCTCTTATCATCAATAATAGCTGCTTTTCAGCCCTATTCACTGGCAACCCCAGCCACAACAGTGTTATCCTCTCTCAGCCGCTACCTTCCTCATAAACACATCTTCAACAGCTACCAGAGACCCGTTAAACCCAACAATCACATCAGCCACCAGCCTCCCACCGCTAGACAAGAACCCACAGCCACCACCACAGTTCTTCCCACCGGTGACAACATGCAAGCCACCAATGCAGCGCCATTATTATTGCCGAAGCTGACGGTCACAACCAACCACGGTCCACCCATGGCAGCCTAGCTCTCTTCCTCCCCAACCCAAAAGACCCATATTCCTTCTCTCAGCTGCCCCTTGAAAGCAAGAAGCCTAGACAGAAAAAAGCCCCAAATCAATTTGATCTTCATAGCCTAGCACGAGCGACCATTCCGGATAAGTAATTAGGTATTATTTGTCGATGCAATTAAAATACTGTCTGATACAAAATTAAATTTTTTAGTATTTTTTATTATTTTAATATGATAATATTAAAAATAAATTTTAAAAAATAAAAAACATATTATTTTAATACACTTAAAAAAACATTTTTAAAAGCTTCAAAATATAAAAGAAGGCTCTTAATTTTATATTTTATGTATATCATTATTTATGTACTTGATTTATTATGGCTAGTTAAGTAATAATAACAATTGTCAAGCCTGTTTTAACAACTAACAAAAATAAATAGATCAAAGCTCAGTCACAGTATTTATCATCTATACGAGCTCAATACTCATTTTAGAAATTAAACAGGTCAAAGCAATTCACAACTACTTAAACAAGATGAACAATAATAATCAGCAATATGTTTTTTTTTAATTATTTTTTAGAATTGGATCACTTAACCACATTAACCAATTATTATTATTTTTTTAAAATGTTTTGGCAGATATATAAGCTAACCATTTACTTATTACAATATATTAAGTAAATGATTTTTTTTTAATTTTATATTTGGATTTCTCAACTTTAATTTTTATCAAATTAGTTGATAAAAAATAATTTAACTTACTCATGATCTGTTATGCTTTGATGATGAATGTTTTTATTTTATTTTAAATTTGAAAATTTACAAGTTAATTAATGATGAAATTAATACTAAAATCTTATAAAAAATTAGGAATACAGTCATTTATTTATGCCACTTCACCAACTAAGATAAGAAATATAGATTCGCAATTCAAATTTCATGCTCACAAAATGCCT
This sequence comes from Populus deltoides, assembly GCA_015852605.2. Taxonomy (NCBI): domain Eukaryota; kingdom Viridiplantae; phylum Streptophyta; class Magnoliopsida; order Malpighiales; family Salicaceae; genus Populus; species Populus deltoides. The sequence goes on along the minus strand of CM027581.2, from coordinate 12,893,162 downwards.
TAATTAAAGACATGTTAAATTTAATTAAATAAAACTCATATTTCATGCTTATAATCACAACAGTAATCACATTTTTTTGTGCACAAGATTTTAGTGTTCATGCCATCATTTAATTAATATTGAGCAACTTAATTGATAAAAAATTAAAGTTCATATATCCAGTTACGAAAAAAATAAGTTAAATACCTAGCTAGTTGGTTATCCAACCGTTGATTTGTGTTATTATTCAAAAAACATTAATATTACTTAATTATTATTAAAATTAAAATTTTATTATTATTTATACTGAATAAGAACTAGAAAACAATTTAGTGTCGAAAATTATAAATATGAACTAAAAAACACATAATAGGGTCTAAAAGTATACATTTGTACGCGATGACATAATGCATGGAAGACTTAATACAACAGGCCATATTGTCTATGGATATGATTAATTTCATGTAAAAAAGGAGCATATATATATATATATAACTATATATAAAATATTCAACACTAATTGTAATAAAAGTACTTAAGTGGATATTAATTCTCAAACAAAATATTTGCTCTAAATTGTGTATTAAACAAAACTTATATATATATATATATATCAAAAGAATTAAAAAGAAATTAAAAAAATTCATTTTCAAAAATTATTTCAAATAAAAAAATTAAAATTAAAATAAGAAAGAACCAAATCTGAAAGATAAATAATTTCAATTAAAAAAATAATAAAAACAAAAAATAGCAATAAAAAATATAAGGATTGAAGTTGATATATAAATCAAATTAAATCAAATTCTAGATGATAAAATTAAAAAATAAATTTAATAATATATATATATATATTAAAAAATAAATTTAATATGATCTATAAATATATATAACCCGATCTAAATATAGAAAAAAGATTCTTTTAGTTCAATTTAATTACTAGGCAAAATCCAACATAGATATGCATGTTAAATACGTACTCGTATTAATCCGAGTAATACAGTTCAAAACACATCTACTTCATGTTACTTTTCTCCTTTACAAAATGAAGCTTTCCTATTCTGCATTTTGAAGCTTAGAATATGCTTTACTTCAATGCGACGACCAAAATAGCGAAAAGCAACAAGCTGCTGACTTGCTAATTTTGTGTGCATTTGCAATTGACTAGCCAAGACCCTGCCAATCACCATTTTCACATACTTCCTTTACCAGAGAAACAATTGTATTCCCCCCCGCCCCTTTCCTATAGAAATATGACTGAGTTTTCCCTCAACATAGCTGAAAATGTTGTGGAGAAGTTAGGCTCCTTGGAGTATGAGGAGACTTCATTGGCATGTTGCAATGAAGATGAGCTAAAGAAGCTTAAGCACAGCATGCTGGTCATTAAAGATGTGCTCATAGACGCCGAGGAGAAGCGGTCAAATTCACCAGAGCTAAGACTTTGGCTCAAGCAGCTAAACCATGTCTTCTATGATGCAGAGGATGTCCTTGATGAACTCGAGGTTGAAAATTTGAGGAGGCAAGTCATTGATCGAGGGAACTTCTACACAAGAAAGGTGAGTTACCTCTTACAACCATAAATTTTCTTTTGCTAGTTTCTTTGCTGTGTACTTCATGATTTTCTTTCCCTGATCAATATATAGATTATACCTAAATTTATTTGACATCAGATTCCCATTTTGCAACTTTCTTGGTACGATCTAATTTCTATAAATATGTATGTCCATTTTCTTTTCTTTCTTTCTTTGTGCCTTTGCTTTTCTTTTCTTTTCTTTTTATGAGAGCATGACGAAATAAATCATTCTTCTTCTTTTTTTAAGATTTTGAATTGTTCAAGAATAATGAGAATAGGCTGCATATGTTCAATTTGTAAAATTTGGCTAGACAGCATGGGAAAACTAGAAACTTATAGATTAGGGGACAACTTGAACTTGCTAAATCCCAACTTGTTAGAAGATTTTGTTTTTGTTTGAGATTGCTGTCCAAACTGAACCGAGATTAATGACCGAAAGTTAAAGCGGAAAAACGAATATTAATAGAATCATATTGGGATAAATAAAAGTTAAATCCCAATCGTTTTTTTATCTATTTTCGAATTTCAGGTACTTCGATGCTTTTCATCTTCTAACCCTCTTATATTCCGCACAACTATTGGCCGAAAGTTAAAGCGGATAAACAAAAGGTTAGATGCAATTGCAGCTGGTAATGTTAAGTGTCGGCTCACTGAACGTGCTGAAGAGAGGCGTCCTCTTAACAGGGAGAGGGGAACTCACTCCTTTGTTCATTCTGCGGACATAATTGGAAGAGACGAAGACAAAGAAAAGATCATTCAACTTTTATTGCACCCTAGTGATGAGGAAAACATTTCAGTGCTTCCCATAGTTGGCATTGGTGGTATGGGGAAGACATCACTTGCTAAAATGGCTTACAATGATGAAAGGGTGGTTAAGCATTTCCAGTTCAAAATGTGGGTTTACGTCTCCAGAGACTTTGACAAGAAAAGGTTGATGGAGAAGTTAATTATTTCTGCAACTGGTGGGGTAGGATTTGGTGAAGACAATGGCAACATGGAAGTGGAAGAATTGCAAATACTCTTGCGAGAATCTATAAGAGATAAGAAGTATTTTCTTGTGTTGGATGATGTGTGGAATGATAACCTTGCACAATGGGAAGAATTGAAAGATCTTTTGAGGGTAGTTGCTAGAGGAAGTAGGATCATGGTGACTACACGCAGCAACCAGGTTGCTTCCATGATAGGCACTGCCCCCAAGTATGTTCATAACTTACAAGGAGTTCGTTACGATGAATGCTTGTCCTTGTTTGTTAAGTACGCATTCAAGGAAGGACAGGACAAACAATATCCGAATTTGCTAAGAATTGGAGAAGAGATTGTGAAGAAATGTGGAGAGGTTCCTTTGGCTGTGAGGACTCTAGCAGGACAACTCTTTCTGAATACTGATGAACGAGATTGGAATCTGATAAGAGATAGCAGGCTATGGAAAGTGGAGCAAAAGGAGGATGATATTTTGCCTGCTTTAAGGGTAAGTTATGAACAGTTGCCTTCGTGCTTGAAAAGGTGCTTTGCTTATTGCTCGTTGTTTCCGAAGAATTACGAGTACAATGATTATGAGTTAATTCAGTTCTGGATGGCACATGGACTACTTCAATCCTCAGATGGAGAATCAGAATTGGAAGACATTGGCTCTATTTACTTGAAGGAGCTGGAGTATGGATGTTTTCTTCAAGATTTTAGAGATTTGTATGGATCTCTTCAGTTTGGAATGCTTGATGTCATGCATGATCTTGCATTATCAGTGGCACAAGATGAATGTTTTGTAGTGACTGAAAATAGCAAAAGAATCGAAAAAAGTGTCCAGCATGTATCCATTCCAGATCCTGACTCAGTTCGCCAAGATTTCCCTATGTTGTCGCAGGATTTAGACCAGGTTCGAACTGTCTTCATTCATAGTGACAAGGATGTGCTTGCTAGCAACTCAATCCTTGAAACATGTTTGTCGAGATTCAAGTACTTGCGAGCATTGAACTTGTCCAGGTCCCAGTTCAAAGAGCTGCCAAAGAAAATTGGCAAGTTGAAGCATTTAAGATATCTAGACTTATCATGGAATCACAGAATCAAAAGGCTGCCAAATTCTATCTGCAAGCTACAAAACTTGCAAACTCTGTTCCTTGGCGGATGCGATGAAATTGAAGAGTTACCTAGAGGTATGAGGTACATGGAAAGCCTTAGATTTCTGTGGCTAGCCACTAGACAGACTTCTTTGCCAAGAGATGAAATAGGGTGCTTGAAATCTCTTCGGTTTTTGTGGATAGCCACCTGTGAAAAACTAGAACGCTTGTTTGAAGACATGGAAAACCTGTCAGCCCTTCGATCATTGTATATTGTTACCTGTCCAAGCTTGAAATCCTTGCCACTAAGTATAAAGTATCTAACTGCATTACAGGATCTACATATTAGCGGTTGTGTAGATCTTCATTTCCCCAATCAAGAAGCCTGTGAGTTTAAACTTAAAAAACTGGTATTGTGCTTTTTAGAAGCAGTGGAAGAATTGCCAGAGTGGCTTATTAGAGGATCTGCTGACACTTTGAAGAATTTGAAACTTGAATTTTGTCCAGCACTCCTTGAATTGCCTGCCTGTCTGAAGACATTTTCTGCCCTTCAAGAGCTCCGGATTTTAGGCTGTCCTCGTTTGGCCGAAAGATGCGACCGGGAAACTGGTGATGATTGGGAGAAGATTGCTCATATCCCCAAAGTTATTGTCGACAATGTTGATGTTATGAAACAGACATAAGATTAGGTATTGATCTTTCTACTTTCTTGCTTGTCTCTACACATGCACATTAATAACCCTTAAGACTATTCCAAGGTTTATGTTCCAGGTGAAGTTTAATTTTCCAAGGATTAAACTAAAAATGTTGGTTTTTCAGCTTTGCTTGAATATCAAACTTAAGGAGTCAATTTACTTTTGTGCCTTTGGATTCGTAGTGACAGGCCCTGTAAGAGTTTGTCACTGGCTGTCTCTACTGTACTCAGGGGCAGCCCCTGTAAAGTTTAACTTAATCAACATTACGCTAATCTTGTCTTCAACAACATCTTTTCTTTCTGTAAGTTTCAGCTTCACCTAAAATCTTGTTTTTCCTTTTAAAATATTAAAAATGGGAAATAAATTTATCAAACAATATGCTATCGCTTAATTTACAGCGTAGACAAACGGGTTCTAAGATTCCGTGCAACCCTTCCAATATCACCCGCCAGTTAGATGAGTTAAACATGATATTCGGATGACATTTTTTCTTTTTTCTTTTTGTGTCCATGAAACATGTAGCTGAAAATTTCTTTGTTCTTCTTTTGTTTGGACCATTGCAGCTATTTTGGGCTTTCCAGCTGATGTTTGCGCCCATGGAAATCGTCAACCTGATCATTTAGATTGGGATTCTTGCCTCGGTTGCAATGGTATTACTACCTTGTATATATTGCAAATATAATACGTGGTTTCTAACATAAATTCAAAGAATGTTTGGTGTGAGATCGAATATGTAATGCTTGTTTTGAGCATTTCTTGAATAAACAAACCATAAGATATATTTAATGTCTCTTTTTTTCTACCATCAGGTAAAAGAAAATTGAAAGCCCATTTCTCATTTGGCATTTATCTCCGTCCAATTCATCCTTGGTAGCAAATTCAGTTGAATCTTAATCATGTATCACACAAAATATGGTTCAGTTCTTCAAATTTGCGTTGAAAATGTAAAATCCTGACTTAAAAATGTAGGATTCCGAGATTTTTTTTACACGAAAACTTATGAGTATGACAATTCCTAAAAGTTTAGTGCTACTGATATTTCCTACGGAGTGCTATCAATTCCCTGACTCCATGAAACTAGCATTAGAAAATACAAGAAACTTGCGCAGGAAAATACACACAAAAAAAAGTCAATTAAAAGAAAACAGCTACACAAATTTATACATACACTGATATACCTACAAAACAGAATAGAAAAGCATTTCTTGAGAAGTATCAAACTCTCTATCCACATGGACACCCAAATTAGCCAATGGGGTCAAATCTTCAACCACTGGCAGTTGACCACTCTCCCCGCCACCCTTTTGAAGGTGGTGATGATCTTCAGAACCGGATGGAGGGTGGTAGTACGACCGGCCGGTCTGTGGACACCGAGAGTGGAACCTTGATGCGAGTCTTACCCCCAAATGTGCCACATCCAACCACTCCACATATTTCCCCATGATATTTAATCTACAAGTAGTGTGCTTTTGTCGACAAAGGAGAAGAAGGTGAGAATGAAACACGAAAGGCGGTATTGGAAGATCGATGTAGTACAAGGTGTTACAAAGACTAGTGATGAGGGAAATGTGCATGGAGGAAGTGTTGCTTTTATAGGCTTTTTGGATCGGCTAGCTCGCTAGTACTTTTCAAGTTCTGCTTAGTTTATTATTCCCTGCAACATTTTCTTTTTCTTCTCGATTAACTAGAAAAGTAATTATTTATTTTTTAAGCTGACGTGCCCTTCTCTAACACAAAACCAGCACTAAATAACTATATCCAGTACCATGGTAGTTGCTCAGGTAGCGTGGTGCTTTCTTTATTCTATGGTGTCATCAGCTTTTAAATGGATGTTAATGGAGCAATATTATTAAAAAAAAAAAAAACACCGACCAGTAATGGCTTTTTACACACCGACCAGTAGTGTTTTTTACACACCGACCAGTGATTTTGGGCTGTCCCGAGCAATAAATTACTAACGAAATTCTGTAGAAGGGCAATTACAGTGGACGGTATGAGTTGATGTCGTCTCTAACGAAACTTGATGCATAGACGACAGAAGGGCAACACCAAAATATGTTGGATTGATATTAGCACAAATATAGTAAAAGCATGAATTAAATCAGAAAAGACAAGAGTATGGAAACGGAAACCCAACAAGGATTAAGCTATATCCAACTGGCTGTACGTTTTTATTGCATACATTATTTATATTTGTTTTCCCAATTATTTATAAATATATTTATTTTTTGAAGAAATTAGATGGTGAATCTAGCTCACCATTTAAGATTATATATCAAACCAATGAAGTTCTTATGCACCATTAATTTTTTTTCACATAATTTTTTATTAATAAATGATTAATTATGTCATTCATAATTATAATTATTTTATTAAATATAAAAATTTTGTGTTATAAATCTCATTTACTAAATTGGTGATTTAGACAATTTTAATTATTGATAAGAATTTTATTAGTCGGTCTATGATTTCAAGAGATAGAGAAATTTTACGTAATAATTTCTATTTTAAAGAACATTCAACAATCGAATATTAATTAAAGCTTTTCTATCTTCGAGGGGAATTGTCAAAATTAATAGCCGTTGCCTCACACAAGGGGAGGAAGTAATAAGGGTGATTATTTTTAATTCTATTTGGTTTTTATTAAAAAAAGTAATTAAATCAATTTTTTTTGAAAAAAACCGAAACCGGTTTAAATCGATCATTTTCGGTTCGGTTTGGTTATTTAAAAAAAAATCAGTTCAAACCAGTTTAGCTTGGTTTTTTTGGTTTGGCTCGGTTTTTTTCGGTTTGGATCTGTTTTGGCTCGGTTTTTTTTTTCCATTTTGAATTCGATTCGGTTTTAGGCTTATAAAACCGAAATTCAACCGATCAGTTTTTTTAAAATTTTAATTAGTTTAATCAGTCTTTTCAATTATTTTTTTAATTTTTTCAATTTAATTAATTTTTTGATTTTTTTGATCATCCTAAAAGAACCTTCCTATAAATTGAGCATTACAATGACAGGGTTAGCGTGGAAAATATGAGTGTTGAAATTTAAAGACGTAATTCTTTTAAATAAATATTAATCCATTGATTTATTTTGTTAGGTTATATTTAATTCTCTAATAAATAAGACTGTCAATTTAACAATAGATGTAGGAAATTTTTAGTTTTAATATAAAAAATAATAATATGCCAATGGCAATTACATTTTGGTTTTCTATATTAGGTTTTATCTAAACAAAAAATCAATACTTGATGACATTGGTGTTTTGCTACTCGTCACAATCGAACGCAAGTAAACTTTTAATTAACTACCAGATAAATGGAAATTAAAGCTTATTTATTTATTTTAAGCTTCTCATTTTTAATAGGCGTGGGTTGTTTTCTTTATATATATATATATATATATATAAAATAAATAATAAAACACTGTAGTTTTATTTACAAAATACTTGTGAATTGTTACAATATTTCTTGAACACACAGGTTTTTTTTTGTTTTTTTTATTATGATTTTTTTAAAATTATTTTTATCAATTTTATTTTTTAATGTTGAGATGGTTGAAAATTTAGCTTTGTAATTTTTTTCTTTTTATTTTGTTTTTTATGAGGTTAGTGTTTTGTCAAGGTAACCTAGGTTACCTAGTTTATGGGTTTGAGTTTTTTTTTTTAATTGAACTTCGTTTTTTTATAGTTTATTTTTTTTATATTGTTAAAAAAATAATTTTAAAGAAATATCATGTTATTAAAATTTATAAAATAATAAAAATTAAAAGATATAAGGGAAACCACCGTGGAGTCAATAACTTGATTTACGAGTTTGGTGAGATAACTCTGGTTGTCTTTATTTGCAGATTTAGCAGGGTACTTTTCCTTTTTATTTTTTTAATTGAAATGGATTACATGATTATTTAATTTTTTTTTATCATATAGTTAAAAAAATAGTTTCAGAAAAAAGACATGTTATTAAATTTTAGAAAGTTCATGGATCCATTGACAGTGAGTTTAACTTTTCTTTTATATATATAATTTATTTTTTGATATTAGATTGATTAAAAATTAAGTTATATAATTTATTTATTTTTATTTTTTATGAGGTTATCATAGTATTAAAAAAACGTTTCAGTATTAGTTTGATGCTTGATTTTAATCATCTATATTTGTTATCATATAATTAAATAAACAATAGTTTGGAAAAAAAACAAGTTATTAATCCTCATGGAGTTCATTATCTGATTTGCGGGTTTGACGTGTTGACAGGGTTATCCAATTCACGAGTTTAATGAATTTACCTATCAAACTTGATATGTTTGTTTTTTAGTTTCTGGTCCTTTAATTTTTTTAATTATTTATTTTTATTTTACCCATATTCAACATTGGATTGGTTGAAAAATGAAATTCATGATTTATTTTTTTTCTATTTTCTATAGAGTTATTATGATTTCAAATAAATATTTTTTTAGGATTTATATTTAATTTTGAAAGCAACTAATATTAACATAAAATTAAATAAAAATAATTTATAAAAATAATAAAATTATTAAATCTATTGAAGTTTATAACCCAGGTTGTTTTAAATTTTTTTAAAAAAGATATGTTATATTTTTATTGATTATTTATGTTATTTTTTAACTTATTAAATTATTTAAATTAAATAAAGAATTGAGGGGATAGGTTTTAACCCCAAAGCGTTTGATTGGATATAATGAGAATAGTGCAGCAGAAGAAGAGGCTAGGGCTTGTATCCCACATCGATAAAGCAGAAAATAATGTTGAGATCTGCATCTATAAAAACCAATTGAAGCAATCGCGCAAATCATACCTTTCTCGGCTTCTTGGCGAAGATAGGTATGGTATCTGTTTTTATCAGTTTAATATCTGATACAGTTTAATATCTGATACATGGGCTGTAGGTCCAAACGATATTAAATTAATTTTTTAAAGGGGTGGTTCCACCGCAGTAGATTGCTACTGGGATCCCCACGCGCTGCACTACTGCAAGCGCCAGGCGCACCCTCCAACTCAAGTTGAAGCTTTAACACTTATTCTGGAGTTTGAAGTGTAATTGATATGTGGGCCTTTTAGGGGATGATCATGTGGCTGACTGTTGTGGTGGAGTACACCTCTACATTCACTGGTGAGGCCTACAACTCCAATCATTGTTGAAGCCCAGAAAGGATTTCATGCTAAATAACTGCCTATTTTCTTATTTGATTGAATGAGGCAAGATTGTAATCAATTGCAAAGTGAATTATTGAGTTTATCGAGACTTAGAATTGGCCTGTTGGTACTTTACCTGTCTTATCATTATATCGAGATGGTGGCTACAAATTACATAATCATCATTTTTCTTGATTCTCAAGTACCACCAGTGTCTCCACAATGGATATATTATCATAATATTTGATTAAAAATATATTTATTTTTATATTTTATACATGTACATCTAGTTATATCTTTATTAATAGTTTTAGAATTTAAAAGTGAAAAATTAATAGAAACTTCAACTCTTGTACAATAATTTTCTTTATTTAACTTTTGAGGTGGATTTCTAATTAATTATTTATCATTGATTGAATTCAAATATGTTCAATCTAAATTAATATCATTTAATTGTTATTAATTAAAAAATAAGTTGATTTTTTTAAAATTTTCAATTTAATAATAAAATTGATAAAATATAATTATTACACATTAAATAACCTATATTTTCTTTAGTATAACATACTTAAGTTATAAAATCAAAGTCAATTACATCAAATTACAAGCAAATTCAAAATTTTCAAATCATAAACAAACTCTAAAATAAAAATCAAACTTTAATTCTCTATGAAAATATTATAAAACACTAAAATATACAATCAAACTACACTACATATACTAAAAAACAACAAAACATAACTTAAAACATAAATAAGTAAGTTTGCTTACTTGGTATAGGGAATATTTAGAAAAATTTATATCAAGACAATGATGTTAACACTACCAAATATTGGGTAGCTGAAATTTGTAACGAAAGGATTTAAATTTGTGCCAAAATAGGAGGGAGAGACTGTTGTTTTGATTTGCCGAGAAAGAAAGAGAGGGAGAAGAAGAAGGACAGGAGAATGAGGATGTGGCCGGTTACAACACTTTTAAATTTAGTGACGGAATATAGCGATGAGATATACTATTGGTAATTTTGTTGTTTATTGATGATGTGCCATTTTGGTAATGGATTCATCAATAGAAAATCTTTTATTTTTTAATTATTTTATTTTGTTGATGATTTTATTGATATTTATCGATGAAAATAATATCATCACTATTATAATCAAAAAATTTTATCTGAAATATTCTATTGTTATAATCATCGAAAAGTACGGATGAAAAATTTTTCATCGGTATTTTCATTGGTAGTAGACAATTTTATAGTAGTGTCTTCTTTCTTATCCTTTTGTGCCATCTCATCTTTTCTTCTAGTCATTTGATTATTTTTGTTTATATTATGGCCATTAAATCTTCATAACATATGTATATTGACTTTGGTAGAAAAATGAAATGTGCTTGATGCGTAGGAACCACCTTCACAACACACCTAGTTGTTTTTTATTTAATAATTGCACACTTTATGGATGGATAGTTGTGTGATATTTAAGAAGTTTATTCAGAAATAAATTAATCCTATTCTTTTATTTCATTAAAATCTTACATAAAAATAATTTATAATTAAAAAAACACAAGTTTTTAATCAAATCACATTAAAGATCTCAATCTCTCAAAAAAGTTTTTTTTTAAAAAGCCTTTTTAAAATAATTATTTGAATGTATGAATCATAAAATTCTAAAATCATGAAAATTACGTTTCATATTTGATTGTTTATGTTTACAATTAAATAATTACTTGCAAATTAAATAATTACTTGCATATTGGTCATTTAATTTTTATAAATGAACTAATTAACACTTCATAAAGAATCAATCATTTATGAATCATGTAACTCACAAATTATCATTTATCAAGTAAAACATTAATTAATTTGTTTGTAAACTTTATCTGTAAATATTTTTTTTATTAGGATTGAGTTGAGCTATTATAGGATACGGACCATATTTTTCAGGTCATGAAAAAAGATATTATAATGTTGGATATGTTTTATTTGATATTATGACCAGGATAAAATGCTGTGGAAAAGCCAAATTATAGTTTGGTAGGCAATTGTCCTATTTCATTTTCAAGGACCGCTCACTCTCTTTTACACATGTGTGTTTATATTGTTCTACTCATCAGAAAAAAAAAAAGAAAAAAAAAAGCTCGATATGGAAATAAAGAGTGGGGACTTTTGCATAATAACAATTAGATAAATTGGAGTTTTTGAAATTTAAATTTCATTAAAAAAAATATTGAATACACGAACGTTAAATTATCAACTAAGGCTATGAATATATGTTATTTCTAACTTTTGATTTTTATTTTGAATGACTAGTTTGATTTAGATATTGGTCTTTGATCGAGTGGGTAAGAGGTCACTTTCTTCTGCTATAAATGTCTTTAGAAATTGAGCCCTGTATTTAGTGGTGGAAGAGCTCCATCCTCGAGGCTTTTTCATGGATCACAGGAGAGGTCACCTTGATGATCGGTGATTTGCAGCCTGAACAACCCATTGATCTCAGATCAGGATTAAACCGGGTTTCAAATTAAAATAAGCAGGAGTTGTCTCTTGTTAAACTTGATTAACTTGAAAGGTTAATTCATGATATAGCGGATTTAGTCAAAACCTTCTCCAACTTATGATGTAAGTCTCAAATCGTGACCTAGATCTTAAATCAAGCCGTGACTTAATCCGGTTTAATAACTTCAATGTTTAGGTGGGGGTAGACTTGAAAGTGGATTTTATACAGAACTTTTAGCTGGCACAATAGAGGCAACAGTATATATAAAGCTCAGTAGCTTCTTTTTTTTTTCATGGAGTTTTTAAAATTAGGGTAGTGGTTATTTTTTAAATTAAAATTAAAAAAAATCAGTTTTTAAAAATATTTTTAAAACATAAAAATAAAAAAACACTAAATTTTAATTTGATCGTAAGATACCTCTTTAACACACGCGCTTGTGCGTGTATATATCAAAGGAGTTGCTAAAACCTTTTTAGTGCGTTATGAATCTGCCCTAGGATATGGATTATAATGGTTGGCTGTAAAAGCAGGCTGAGTTGGAAGGATAACGATGTCTCCTTAAAACACTAGTGCAAAATAGCTTATTCAAAATGATGCCTTTTTACCTTTTTTTTTTTTTAATCTTGAACAATATAATTTTGGATAGGCTCAATTCGAATCTAATCATTAAAAATGATGGTATGATGTTCTATATATTTATTCTATATAGATATTTATATGGAGATTTTATTAAATTTTAATACAAACTTTTTTTTTATTTTCTTACCATTCATAAATATATTAAATAAATAAAAATACTTCAAAACAAATCTATAATGATCAATGTATCATATAAAAGATAAAAATATTCTTAATCCAAAGACAAGTAATTTTTCTTATGAAAAAAAAATCATTATACTACGATGATGAATAAACACATACAAGAAAAGCTACAGTATTTTTTCTTTCTATTTTAGTTGTTAACTAGTTATATGCCCCGCGCGATGCCGCGGGTCAATTATTTTTTGCATTTTAAAAATAATCAAAATCTAAAAGTGTTAGGTTTTTTTTGCAAAGTTATACATAAGAGTTTCAGGTTTGGTTGCAACACCTGACTCGAGAATAATGTTTATAATATTAATAATAACATTAAACTTGGGTTAACCCTTAGCATAAAAGTGTCTGGACTGCAATACCAGACCCAATAACATTGGACGTGGGTCTGGCTATAAGGTCGTGTCATAAAAGTGTAATAATTAAATAGATTAGTTAAAAAGAAAAAAAACCAGCAGGAAGAAAAAAACTAATGAAAAAAGAAAGAAAAATATGAATTAATTGGGTTAACCCTTCAAACCAGGTTAACCCGTCATATCTTGAATTCGCATCGTGAAAGTTTGATAATTAAAAAGAAAAAAACAAATTAATGGGTTAACCCGGAATCCGTGTAATGAAAGTTTGATAACTAAATAGAAAAAAAATTAACATTAATAATTTAAATTAAACAAAAAAAATTAATTAAAAAAAACAAAAGGCATCAGCCTTTTCACTGTGGACTGCACTGTGCAGTCCACAGTCAAAGGCATAAAAAAAAAACTAAATACATCAGCCGAGAACTACTTAGAAAAAAATTTAACATTAATAAACTAAATTAATAAAATTAATTAAAAAGAAAAAATAAAAGAAAAAAAACCTCTAAGAAGAAAAAAAACTAAATAGAAAAAAATTTAACATTAACAAACTAAACTAAACGAAAAAAATAATTAAAAAAAAAATCAGGTTAACTCATCAAACCAAGTTAACCCGTTAAACCCGGGATCCGTGTCATGAATGTCTGGTAACTAAATAAAAAAAAATGAACATTAACAAACTGAACTAAACAAAAAAAATTAATTAAATAGAAAAAAAAATCCGGGTTAACTCGTCAAACCATGTTAATCTGTTAAACCCAGTATTTGTGTCCTGAAAGTCTAATAATTAAATAAAAAAAAATTTAACATTAACAAACTAAATTAAACAGAAATATTTATGAAAATAATAATAAAAAAAATTGACGGGTCAACCCGGAATTAACTGGGTTCACCCGTGAAACCAGGTTAACCCGTGAAACTCGGGATATGTGCCATGAAAGTCTAATAACTAAATAGAAAGAAATTTAACATTAACAAACTAAACTAAATGAAAAAAAATTAATTAAAAAAACAAAGAAAGAAGAAAAAAAAATCCCAAAAAGCATAAAAAAACAGCTAAAAAAACTTAGACAACATAAAAAAACAAAAGAAAAACAAAAACGTCTAAGGAATCAGTGTTTTACTTTGGACTGCACAGTAAAACATTGATTCCTTTTAGCTGAAAGTTTGATAACTGAATAGGAAAAAAAAATTACAGATTAACCCAGAATTTGCTGGGTTAATCCGTCAAACTCGGAATCCGTATCATGAAAGTTTGATAACTAAATAGAAAAAATTTAACATTAACAAACTAAATTAAATGAAAAAATTAATTAAAAAGAAAAAACAGAAAAAAATCCAGGTTAACCCATCAAATCCAAAATCCGTGTCATAAAAGTTTGATAACTAAATAAAAAAAATTTAACATTAAAAAAAAATTTCATTAAAAAAACAAAACAAAAAATAAAAAAAAAACTCATCGTTTCTCTATCATTAAAAAAACAAAGCAAAATGGAGTTTGATGCACCATGATGACTTTTCGTTTGTTTATGATTAATAAGAGGGTGAAGATGAGCTACGTGCCAATAGTTAATAATATATTTTTTGCCCGTACTATATTATAGATAAGATTCATTTTTTTTAATATAAAAAATATTTAGTAATGGTTAATATTCTTTATAATAATTTTTTTAAATGGTGTAGGAATTACTATGATATAATTCAATTATTTTAATGAATTAAAAAATAATTTAAATAACGAGTAAAAATTATAATTTGATTAAAAATATATATTTAAAATAAATTTTTTATATATAAACATTAAAAGGAGAATATATTCAACCGGGTAAATTTAGGTAAACTTATCAATTTATATACTGAGTCATAAAAGACCATGTTAATTTTATAAAAAATAAATCAAAATAAATTATAAAACTTAATTTTTAATAAACTCAACATTAAATTAAATTGATTGTTAGATTAAAACTATGATATGATATTAAACGATTATTATAATTTAAAAATTAAGCTATCGGTGAAATCTTAAAAATTATTCTAAATTATTTATCAAAAATCAAAACTTATTAAGAGGAGGATCTTAAGCTACAATTTACTATATCTTTATGAGCATGTGGAGTTTCAAAGGTCAAACAAAATGATACTGATCTTGTGGACGAACAAATATCAATCATTGATTGTTTATCAGGATATGATTCACATGTCCACTGAATTTATTTATTTATTCCCGTAAATATTGGCCAGTACTCTGTCTGAATTAGGCACAAAATATATATCATCAACAAGAAAAACAATATGGGGGATGGGTGGGCACATAAATCCACCAATGAATGTTTTCACATGGCAACATCTTGTCTGTCACCATCTATCCTCTGGCCAGGGTAATTAGTTGATATACAAGGCCCCTGCACGTTGAGCTTCACAAACTCATCAATTACAGAAGAATTATTCACATTTTCACTTCTCTCTCTCTCTCTCTCTATCCCCTTCCAAAATGTCTGATGCTTCAAAAATCAGTGAATCTCCAAACACCAAGAACAAATATGAAAAGATAATCTCAAATCTTCGTCAAGATGATGGCTGGAAACCAGTTGGAAAACTTTACGAGTATCAAGGCTTTTGGTACGGTCCGTCGTTGGTGCAGAATGTAATTTCAGCTCAGGAGTCCTTCACTCCCCAGCCAACTGATATTGTCTTGTGCAGCTCTCCAAAAAGTGGCACAGCTTGGCTCAAGGCACTGGCCTTCTCCATCGTGTCACGAAATCAGGTCAATGATTCCACAAACCCTTTGCTCAAAAAACTGCCTCATGAGATTGTGCCCTTTTTGGAGATTGAACTGGCCCAAGACTCAAACAACAGAAACCTTGAAACCCCATTTGTGGCAACACATATTCCTTACAGTTCCCTGCCAAGATCCATAATAGACTCAAACTGTAAGATCATCTACATATGCAGGGATCCCAAGGATGTCCTAATTTCTCACTGGAATTTTGATCAGCAAGTGAGTGGCATCGGCTCTGAATCCTTCCCTCTGGAAGAGGCATTAGAGCAATATTGTAAAGGGATCTATCCTTTCGGACCGTACTGGGACCATGTTCTAGGGTTCTGGAAAGCAAGCTTGGAATTCCCGGAGAAAGTACTCTTCATCAAGTATGAAGATTTGAAGACTGATGGGCCGTTCCATGTAAAGAGAATGGCCAAGTTCATGGGCCACCCCTTTTCCATCGAGGAAGAGCAACAAGGAGCTCCAGAAAAAATCGTGAGCATGTGTAGTTTCGAGAATCTGAGCCGTTTGGAGGTGAACAAGAACGGAAAATACTACCTTCCTGACCTCCCTACTTTCGAGAACAAATCCTTTTTCAGGAAAGGTAAAGCAGGTGACTGGAAAAACTATCTGATAGATGGCAAGGCAGTAAAATTCAACCAAATTATGGAAGAGAAGTTCAGTGGCTCCGGCTTGGTCTGATGTCCATACGTGAAACCGGAGACTCAATTACAGTTGAGTCTCTTTTGCTTAATTTCTGCTTGAATAAACGGTACGTGCAGGTTCACTTCTGTGACTCGATTATCGTCGAGTTCTATATAATTAGAAGTAAATCAGGATACCATTGAATTATTGCATGTGTTGCAGAATCTACCTTTGTTGTTCTAAGCTCTCTACCTAGTTTTTAAAGCTGTACTATTAATGCTATGTAACCGTGTGTGAGACTGTAGTGCTATGGAATCATCGATCTCCGGCGCATCATGTTTCAGAATAAAAAAATCCCTGGTGTATGCGTCATAATTATTTTGAAATAATATCGTGTGCTTATGCTGTTTTATTTTACTCCTGTGAAGAGAATTTAGTTATCACAAACAATAATAATAATAATAATAATAATAATAATAATAATAATAGTGAATTGCTGTTTTATTTTTAAGTTGTAATATCAGAATTTGCAATCTATTTTCAACCGCATATTACGTACGTGACGGGAATAAATAAATAAATTAAAGTGTAAGGAAAAAATAAATAAATTAAAGATTATATTGTATGTCAATTCATTGATATAAAGATTCAGTCTTTTTTACTATATTAATTTTGTTAGTCATAATAAATATCAATAAGAATTTCTCATCACTATTTATTGCTGTTCATAATGGAATGCAATTAAATTGCTATCTGTAGTCAATGTTTATTCCAAAATGTTTTTAATTAAAGGTTATAATTGATAATAAATTAAAAACCTTAATTCATATTTTCTTTTCATTTGAAACTATAAGTTTTTAAATATTTTCTTCGCCAAAACTGTTGTTTTCAAAATTAAAATATATCTTTTATCAAAATAATCTAATAACTGAAATCGTGTTTAAGGTGAGATGACATTTTTAATCTAATAATAAATAAAAAACTTAATTCATATTTTTTTTTCAGATTTTTTTATATATATTAATTCTAAGATTCGATTTGGCAATTAAAAAAAAAAACTCAAAATATATAGAGCTACAAGAGAGCTAGAAAACCTCTTTTTTTTTTTCCTCTCCTCTCCCTTTCACCACGTATGGCTTGTGGACAATGAGCCTTTATTTCACTGTCGTGATGGATTGGTGGGACCTGCTTGTCCCTGCCTTTCAATAATGAAATGATTCTTTTTTTTAGCATTTCAATAAAAAATAAATTACATAAAATTTCTCCTGCCACTGCCGTTAATGTTGATTTTCCCGTAGTAATGGCGAAACCTACACTTCGCCAAGTTTTTCTTATTAAAAAGAAATTAAATGGGATATTTATCATCGACAATTCAACGAGCATTTATACTGTTTTGCCTATTTTATTAGAAGGAACCGCCCATTGAAATGACAATATAGAAAAGAAAAACAGAAATTACTTCATCAAATATATATATATATATATATATATATATATATATATATATATATATATATATTATTGTGTGTGGGGGGAGAAGTTTTTGACTTATATTTTTTTTCGGAAAGGAAAACTGGGTGGGGGCTCCGCGCCTAAAATCAATAAAAAAAAAGTTCTTGTTCATACCTCAGGTGATGATCTTCTCTTCTCGAGGGTGTCTTACAATATAATATGATTTATTAATTTATAAGTTATTGTTTGATGAAATTGGGATGGCCCAAAACCACATCCTGCTTTTGGGAATTAAGAGTTCCTAAGCTAATAGATTAAGAGTTTCGTTGATATTAATTAATTAATCCACCATTGTTAACACTGTCCTTTTCACCATAGATTTATAGTCCATAGAGCTACACACCATTATTATATATATATATATATATTGCATGTCCATAGACTCAGTTTGCTGCCCTGTAATGGTGGGCTGATGTCTATGGCTTTATTGAAAAAAAAATTGTTTGTTTTTTTATTCAGGGGTACATGCACACTCTTTGTAATGAGTTGTACAGGTTTATATAATTTTACAAGTTATTAAATAAGCACGTAAAGGATTTCTGAAGGTCAAGAATAAAAACTTGTAAACATACGGTTACTTGAATTTGATTATTAAGACTTTGTAATATGGTTTTGTCACTAGCACGCACGACTTGTTTAGAATATTTTGTAATACCTAAACAAATCCAACAACACCAAAAAAAATCACGAAAAGATCATTTTAAAAATAAAATAAAATCTGAATAATAGCCAAAACGATCTTGTTATTTTAAAAACGACAATGCCGTAGTCAAAACAGTTGGACCGTTTTGATAAACATTATGATCATTTCTCAAATTGGTCTAACCGTTTCTCAAATGACTGGTCTATTTCTGAAAAAATTCTAGAAATTATTGGAGTTCTTCAAAAATGATCTAATCGATTATAAAATGGTTTAATTGATTCTGCCAATGAACATACATAAAGTTATGTCTAATAACTAGTTTCTTTTCTAAGCCTAGTTTTTTACTTGCCCAAAACAAGTGTGGAACTCCTAAGGCAAAAATCTAAGCATACTTCCTCTAAAAAAATAACATATAACACCCTTATTTCACTTGTAATTATCAAAAAACAAGGTTATGTGTGAATTGAAAAAAAATTCTTCTAAAGAGCTTAATTGTTATTCCAATCAACTTTACTAAGAAAGTATATCGTGAAAAATATAAATGACACTCTAAACACTATGAAAGTCTCTTTGAGACAAAATTATGAGTGGTTTAATACTTGTCCTTCAACAAGTAATGGTAAAAAGTTTCCTAGTATTTAGCTTGTAAAAGGATTAGGGATAACATTTTGATCCTAAGCTCGTAAAAAGATTGGGTTATATCTTGCACCAACAAAAAAATCTTGTAACGATTTGGCCTCATCTACTAAGAAGAACGGTGTGTAATAATAAAACTATTGAATAAAAGTTCAAGGAAAGAAGTAGGTGGTTTGTCAAACCTCTATAAATCTTGGTGCAATCTCTCTAATCTCTCACACTTTAATTATCACATTTATATTGTTTATTTCTTTCTCATTTGGTTGAGTGTTTAGAATTGCATGTTATTTGGTAAAAAAAATTAAATTTATAGTTTTACCTCGCATATCTAATTCATCCATTCTTAGATGCATGTGTTGCGTTAATCCTAGAACAACAACAATCTCCTAGAAAGCAAATCAAAACAAATTATGAAGTTCAATTCTTAATCAATCCATTGTTAAATGATGAAACTAAAAAAAGAAATCAATCTAAAAAAATGATACAATAAAACAATCTCAGTCTATATCTATTAACTCGCAAAACCCGCGTCTTGAGATTATGATAACCCTATAGAAATCAAACGAAAATAAATCATGAATTCTAATTCCAAATCAACCCAGTATTTAAAGATGAAATTAAAAAGAAAATACCAATTCAAAAAAAACTCGAGTCAACCGAGTGAACTTTTCAAACTCGCAACACAGATCATGAGATTAAAATAACCTTATAGAAAGCAAATCATGAAGATTAATCTCTAATAACCTAAATGCTAAAGATGAAATTAGAAAACATTTAAACATAGATTCAAAAAAAAAAAGAAAAAAAATTAAATAAGTCAATCGGGTTAATCTGCTAAATTCGCCACATGGATTCAGGAGACTATGATAACCTGTAAAAAACAAATCAAAACAAATTATGATCCTCAATTCTCAATCAATTCATTGTTGAAGGGTAAAATTAAAAAAATTCAATCTAAAAAATGACACAATAAAACAACTTGAGTTTACTTAGATTAACTCGCAAGACTCTTGTCATGAGATCAGGACAACCTCATGGAAAATAAACCGAAACAAAACATGAAGCCTAATCATAATCAAGCCAATATTGAAGATTAAATTAAAAAAATATAAATTAAAAAAAAACACTCAAGTTAACCAGATTAACTCATCAAACCCACGATACAAGTCATGAGATTAGAATTACCTCATAGAAAGCAAATCGTAACAAATCATGAAGCTTAATCTCTAATAACTCAAATATTAAATGATAAAATCAGAAAATATTAAAATATAAATTAAAAAAAACATTATTAAAATGAGTATTGTTTTATGAGTCGGTGCGCAATAAAAACATCATATATATAGAACTTAGAAATGGTCAAAGCTACCGAGAAGAGCGAATATCAATGATGAAGGATTACGGACTAACTGTCGATTCAGTAAACAAGGGTTTTTGTCTTTTTTTTAAAATTAATATAAATATTCGGACTAGCTTATGCAACTCAACTACCATGAGTTTTTGTTTCTTTATTTTAGCTTTTATAGCTATTTCTCCGTCTTTTTAGAGTATTTGATAAGGCTTTAAAAACTAAAACAATTTTGTAAACCATTTGAAAGTAAAAAATCTGAAGTTTTAAAATTAATTTCTTGAGTATATAACACACAAGCATTTTAATAGCATATACTATCAACAATTTTTTACAACTCTAACTTTGTAAGACTCGGTATAAACTGGGTTAAAATAGTATTTATCAATGTGATTTAAATATTATTTGTTAAAAAATAAAAAAATATTATTATAATATATTTTTAACTGAAAAATACTTTAAAATATAACTTCAATCCTACTTCCAAATAATCTCTAAACTGATTATAAACTGTATTAACTGCTAATTTAGACTTTCGATTTCTATATCAACCTATAATGTGTCACTCGATAAAAAGAAAAATTAAAAGAATGCTTTTTAAGTATTGAGCCTGGACCTCTTACATTAAAATAAAAGCTTTTTGCTAACATGCGACAGTACCAATTATATAATAATATATTCATACATTTATTAATAGGAATATAAGATTACTAGATTCTAGTGAATCTACACCTTCGCGAGACTTAATTTTTTATTGATTTGATCCTGACAGCTATTACTTATACAAGGAATTGTTATCTAGCTTAATTGAATAGGTTTTAAAATGATTGTTGAAAGATTATTGATTTGAGTTTTATAAATTTTAGGGTTATTAAAAATTTATATAGTTATTAATTTTAGAATTTATAAAATTAATCGAGTTACATGCCGCAAAACAACCCCACCAAAAAAAAAATTATTATTTAAACCTTATCAGATAATTTCATTGAAGTTATATATATATATATATATAGTTTTTGTGGAAAACTTGTTTATTTCTAAGATTGTTGTTTTTTTTTTTTTTGTGATGCTAATATAATGTAACTTGGAATTACCATCTTCACATTCACATCCTCTCGTGCTTCTCGCTTCGTGAGGGAGTGGAGGGGCGAAACATGCTATTGACTATTGAAAAAATTATGGTGACACCGTATTTTAAAACATTATTAAAAAAGAAAAAGAAAAATTAGAACATTAAATAAAATTATAGGAAAATAGTATATATTTTAACTTGACTAAGTTTAAACAATATTTATTTAAGGGATAATTACAAAAAAAAAATCCTATAAATTTGATATTTTTTTTTTACTTTTCCATTATATTTTAAAAAATCACACTTTATATCATGGACGAAACAAGAAATTTAAAAATGATCAAAAAATAAAATTAATAACATATAACACTCAACATTATCTCTCTCTCTCTCTCTCTCTCTCTCTCTCTCTCTTTTTTCCGTTGGCAGACTTAAAAAACCAACCAAACTGAATTTTAGTATTTTTGGTGAATATCAAGCTGAACCTTATGGAACCTATCCCTTAATATATAGGGTTTTTTTTTTTGTTTTTTCCGGTTTGGTTTGAACCGGTTTTTTTTGAAATAGATGCTACTGCCCATCAAAGGAGGTAGCTAGGGGTCGCACTAGATGGGTCGAAGATTCTCAAATCCGTGTTTTTGGCTTGCCCATCTGACCATCTTTTGCTCTTGCAGTTCTTTCAAAGGTGCATAATTGTGATCGCACATTTGCATTCACACATGCTTTCTCGGTTTCTTGCTTTCTTCTTTTGTTTCTTGTTATGTAGGATGAGTTAAGAGAAGAGCTTTAATCTCCCTCGTTTCCCATGTGGTGGAGGGTTGGGGCCGTAAGAAAACAACATTTATCTTGCTGTTAACAAACCTAATTTGGGAAAGATGAAGATGAAGATGAAATAGACTTAGAATAAACTTTCAAACCCACTAAACAAAGAATCAAAGATGAAGATAAAATTTACACCCCCTGAAAGATGGAGATGGTTTCTGGGAAAGATGAAGATGGAGACGATTTCTGAAAAAGATGAAGATGGAATAGACTCAGAATATGCTTTCAAACCCACGAAACAAAGAATCAAAGAAGATGGAATTTACCTTGTTGTCGTTGCTTCTTAAATGAAGAAGGTTTCTGGGAAAGGAAGATTGAAGATTGGGAATTTTCTCTGGTGGGAAGGAAGGAGACCTCGGGAGAAGAGATGAGAATGAGATGTTAGGGTTAGGGAGGGATATAATAAAGTTAACTATTTATACTGCCTTTTTTTTTTAATTGTTTAATGGGTCCGGTTTGGTTTGGCCCGGTTTCTGGGTCAAAACCGAAACCAAACCGGACCTGTTAACATTTATGGTTTTTTAAATCGGTTTAATCGGTTTTTAATTTTGGTTCGATTTTTTTGATTAATTTTTCTTTGGTTTTATCGGTTTTCTCGGTTAATCGGTTATTTTGAACACCCCTAATTTGTCCTATTTTATCTCTTCAAATCACACTAAACTCTCTCTCTCTCAATTTCTCTTTTAATGGGCGATAGAAATTTGAACACTTAAAACTAGAAATTGTTTAATCTTTTGTTATTTTTTTTCAAAAATCACAGTGTTTGGTTGTTTTCAATATGATCATTGTTAAAAATACTAATTTCTCGACTGAAACTTGGTTCGCAAGGAGCCTGGTCTGGTGGCAGAGGATCAGAATTACAGGGACTCTCTGGTTTCTTTGAGAACCGTAATTATGATTATTTTTTAAAATATATTTATTTTAAACCCATGAGTATTTTTCTTTGTTTTTTTTGGCAAATAAGCTTAATGGGTCAATTTATATAGGCCAAATCTTTGTACGGTCTTGATAAACTTATTATCAAGCAAAAACAATTTGCATGGAAATGAAATACAAAGTTTTTATGCAAATGTCGAAAACACATTTCAAATTTGCAGAACACCTTTGGGACAGGGTCCTAATGGTTGGAGAAGTTGCTGGGATACACTGAGGTTCGAGAATAGTGGCGGCGTGTGGGCTCTACACGCTACCAGCTACTGCCGGCGCGTGGATCCACGCATCGCTGCCAGTGAAAAGGGAAAATTGGTGGATCTGAACCGGCTTTTCTTCCTCTTTCTTTTTATGCTATCGGTGAATCTCACCGTCACCTGCAAAACCAAATAATCAACACAAGCAGTCAGTTTTAGTTTTTATCTTTCTCTCTCTACTGCGTCTTCTCTCATCTGGTTTAGCTATTGTTCTTTGCTACCATGGAAGGAGGAGAACCTGGTCGGTTGGAGTGGCGGTTAGGTTCGAAATTCTCACTACTGCTATGTGGCTGGAACGAGGTTATTGTTTCTCTTGGTGGTTGGCGAATGGAAGAGGAGACAGCAGCGTGAGAGTTGGAGGACGATGTGGGTCGGCCTGGTTCACGATTATGGGGACTGGTTTGGGTCAGCCTGTATGTACTGTTTCCCTCGTGTCTTCCCCCTTTTCTTTTCTTTTTCTTTTTCTTTTTTTTATCGATCTCCCTCTCCCATTTGGTATCTCTGTTCATTCCTTTTATGAATGGAAACAACCACCAATATTTTAATGAAAATCAAATCCTTGAAAATTGACCTATAAATCTGAATTTAAAATCAGCTTAGGAGCTGGCCACCAATCCCTCTTCACTTGATCTGTGGAGTGAGAATCAAAGTTTAAAGGCTGGATCTTGAACGACAATGGAAAGGCTGTATTATAGTCTAGAAAAGATGCTAATTGAATTTGTGTGTTTGGCTGCTCAGAATCCGAAGTGGATTCAAGGAATTAAATCATGATTCTTTGTGTCTTGATTGTAGCATGCCTGCTAGAGAATACATTTCTTGCATTATGTTGTCAAGAGAATCAATCAAGGTAATAAATTAAGTTCAAAGATAGCATGACAGTCATTCGTTTCTGTCTTACTCAGAAATTTGCAAGATTAAAGAACAAAATAATGCTGTTTATTTGAATCTTCGAAGTGTGTTCTTCCCCTATTTAAACAAATCACAAATCACATTGTTCTATTAAAATAATATTTTTTATTTTTAAAAAAATTAGTTTTTATATTAATATATTAAAACAATTTAAAAATATATATAAAAAATAATTTTTCACAAAAATTTAAAATTTAAGAAAATACGGTGTCCAAATAGACTCTTAACGTTAATGGTGCTGTTTTTCTTTGTTGATTGGAATCAGGTTTTTCCTAATTTAATTGTGTTAATTTCAAACATATCCTTTTACTTTGGCCTTTTTTGCTTTATGGTCCTTGGACTTTTTATTTTCTTATGTTGGTCAATTTTCATTTTTTTCAATTCACCCTCAACAAAATTACAATATGCTCTTTGATCTTTCTATTGCTCTCATATTAGTCCTTGTTTCTTCGTATCTTCATTTATAAGTCAAATTGACTCTCAATTTCAATATAGGTTTTCAATTAAGCCTCTATTTAATTTTTAACTTGGCTATTTGTTTCAAAATTATCTTTAAACTTATAATTTGTTTTACTCTTAGCCATATTAAATCAAATTAAGCTATTTTCTAAATTTTATCTTCAATTAAAACCTCAATTATGGCTTAAAAATTCTCAAATTTTATTTTTGCTCATGATATTCAATTATTGATCAAATTTCAACCTGTCATATTTTAATTTTTTCAAAGATATATAAAAAACAATCTAAAAACACTAAAAAAATTAATTAAAAAAAACGAAAAAAACAAACAATTTCTTATCATGGCCTTGTAATGGAGAATTCAGGGGTTTCAGGTCGCATTTGTGCCAAGGGATGATTTGCACTTTGTTGAGGAACAAAGATGAAGCGGAGAAAAAGTCTGAGCAGCTTGAAAAGCTTGTTCCAAAGAATCATCTTAAAAAAACTCCAGAAGTCACGAAATCTGGAAGTGTTTGGGTTACTAATTGCTTCCTGCAAAGTCTTAGTAGCTTGAATCCTTAGCTGGACAGTCTGAACAATGTTGTTTGCAGTGCTGCCTTCATCTGCTGCAACAGTATCTTGATCAGTTAATCTTAAATTTCTAGATAACTGATACTATACAATGGGGATAATTGAGAGAGATTTAAAACAATATAGGTATATTTGAAAATAGAGAAATAACTCATTTAAGTAGTCATGCACACATAAATATTCATACACAATAAAAAGTCTACAAATTATGGATAATTTAAATATAATAAATAAAGGTTAACGAATTTCAGATAAATAAAACTATCTAAAATTCTATTTAAAAAAAAAAATATTTTCCCACCCGCAAAAACAGATAAGTTCTTGAAAGGTATAATTGGATCAATGCCCAACCGGAGTCTCCCTAAACCTGCTTCAGGCAGGCCGAGTTGGGCTGGTATACCCAATTTGTTTCCTATTCCAAGCTGGCCGAGGGCGGGTTGAATTTGGGCTTACGTTTTTTTCACCCAGGGTTGGACCATCTAGGCTGCTGGGGCTGGCTGGCTTATGTATCACAAACTGTCACCCTAGAATAGAGTCTGGGATCGGCCCATTTAATTATCCAGTGCTCATTGTAGACTGTTACGAATTTGTCTTGCTGTTATGATTCAAGGAGCTGGAGTTACATTGCTTGCCCAATTTCTTGCCAAGAAGATTTGGATCAACGGTATATGTTGTCCCAGGTGAGCATGCATGGCAGGGTAAGATATTATAATTAGTACAAAGCTGGAAAGTCTAGAAGTGCATCGCTTGCTGCTATTTCCAGGGCTCGATATCATCATTGTTGGGCGGCTTGGAAAGTTGAAAAACGGAAGTAGAAATGTGCAAAAATGTCATGCTCTGTGATCATGGCCCCCATATGCTGTGAAGGCGTTTCTCCATCAGTTTCATTGCAATTCAGGATTTCAATTGCTATATGTTTGCGAAGGGCCCAGTCTCGAAGTTACCCCCTCAATTCTTGCCGGAATTATGAATGGGCTGAATGCTATAACGGAGACTTTTACAGGAAATATTGCAGAAGCCGCCTTGCCGCGTCAAACTTCAAAGCTCAAGTGTTCCTTTCAGATGGTGTGGCAGTGGCGGGGAAAACTAGTTTCCAGTGCTGAGAAATTTCCCTCTTCAAATCCACGCTGGTATCCACTGAGAACATGACTCTGTAGCATGACATTGTTTGGCAATCCACCGTCAAACTTTTCAGTATAATATCATACAATTAAGAATCTCGTTGTGTCTTTATTAGCTCACAAGATAGGTGTTACACAAGTTCATTATGACTATATCTGTAAATATATAAAAAAAATACACATGTCTGTATCCTTAAAATCAATGAAAGAACTTAATCTCAATAAACTATCAAATTGTACGAAGAATATTCATTGTTATCATAAAAAACAACTATCATAGTTAATTAAAAATGTTGACGGATTAAAAAATTAGTAAAATAGCACAATATATACTTGTCACGATTGAGAAACGTGATTTTTATAGCTTGTCGGTGTTCATAATAGTAACATCCGTTAAAAATATTAAATAGACGTGAGAGAGAGAAAAAAAAGGTCTAGAGACACATCAAAACTTTGATTACAACATCATTGATATTATTAGAAAAATCTCAATAAAAATAATTCAATAACACAAGAAAAGGTCATCAATAGTGATTCACGTGAGCCACAATTACCACCCAAAAGGTGAAGAGTAGCCCACTTATTTTTTATGGCATATATAACCCACAATGATTAATATTAGTGACATTTCTTGATGTCGTTAAATTTGTTTTGCCAAGATTTTTTTGATCATATCAATAGTGTCATAATCAGAGTTTTAATATCTCTTTGAAATCTTTTTGTTTCTTTTCTTTTTTCTTTTCTCTTTTTTATTTCTTGTTCGTTTAATATTTTTTAAATGGTGTAATTAGCGACTAAGTTATAATAAAAGATGTGTTTTACAATTGCAATATGTAAAAACTATGCTATTATATATATATATATATATATATATATAACTATGTTATTTTACCACTGTATTTCTTAAAATGTGTTAAAAACCAAGAATAGACGTTATCTAAAGAATAAGGCTATACATATTTAGGCTTACATCAACACGTAACGGCAAGGAAAATGCCAAAATACAGAGCCAAGAGGTGAAAAGGAATGTCGGAAAGTAACGTTTTGTGTGACGTGTCTTTGATTGGCAAAAGAACTAAAAAAGGGTTAAAGTTTGAACATATAATTAGCCTTATAATTTGGATGAGTGTCGTCTAAACACTTTCTTTGACTTCTTATTGGATGCATGACTCAGATCTCCATTTAATAAACCAAAAAAAAAAAAAAAAACGAAATTCCCTTTTTGAATTTTAGAGGACAACAACAAAACATGCTCCCTTTTTTGTCCTCCTTTTCTTCCTCTTCATGATCTTCCATGTAATCCTATGAGGGACACGCTGCCTTTCCCTTATCGTGTGTTTTTGGTGTTCTTCAGAATTTCAACAACGTCAAGTTTGACACAAAAATAATCCAATTTTTGTTATATAATCTTAATCTTCCTAGCATGTCGGAGATGGTCAGCAAGTGTTGGCAATTATTTCTTTTTTATTGTATTAATAAATGAATATTACACTATGTTTTCCACTATATATATATTTTATTGCACAAAAGGATGATGCAAAGTGGGAGTTGGATGGCTAATTAGTTAAGTATTGTGTTATTTTATTGCACAAAAGGATGATGCAAAGTGGGAGTTGGATGGCTAATTAGTTAAGTATTGTGTTATTTTATTGCACAAAAGGATGATGCAAAGTGGGAGTTGGATGGCTAATTAGTTAAGTACTGTGTTCATATGTAGATATTCTTAAATGTTAATTATATACGTTGTTAGAGAATAATATAAATCATATCTTGTGGTTTCACCTATTGGGTTGAGATGATTTTTTGACATGGTATCAGAGCCTTGATGACCAAGCGATCACGAGTTCGAATCTCACCATCTTTATTTATTTGATAAAAATTAAGCACAAGGTAATATGAATATGTGAAAGTTTCAAACCCAAAGAACTTTAACTCGAGAGGATATGTTAGAGAATAATATAAATCATATCTTAAAGTCTCACCTAACAGTTTAAACTATTAAATTGAGATAATTTTTTAACATTCAAACAAAGGAATTTAAGATTTTCCTTATTTCGAGCTCTAATATCTTAAGAAGCGAGAAACCCACGGCATATTTCTAACATCCTTTTACTAAATAATATTACTCGTAATAAAAAAAAAATTCATAAAAGTTGATAAGAAAAAAAGGTGTGTATCAAGGAGCACGCCATGGCCACATAAGCCAAGCCCCACAGTGGGGGCAAGGGGTTTTCACTTTCCCTTTTATATTTATTTGTTTAGCAATTCTTTTGAGAAAAGAGATGGAGTACGCACCTTGCACACAGCATCGAGCATGGATGATTTTTCACAATTTCGTAGGACCCTCTTGCTCGGTAATCATGCTCCGAGTTCCCACCATTACACATTGAAATCTTTAAAGTTATCGCATTTATTTTTATATTTTAAAAATATTTTTTAAAAAAATTTAATTTTTTTTATTTATTTATATTAAAAATAATTTAACTATTATCACATACTCAAACACCCATCAACGGTGAAGCTGCGAGACAAATCCCATTAAACAAAAAATCTTCAACTTCTCTTCTATTAGTTCAACCACTTGCTGGTCGGTAGATGAAAGGGCATCTATAAGAACTTTTGATTCATGATTTGAGGCCCCATTAGTGCATTGGCCACCCTTGGATATGATCTACATGCTCGACACTGTTATGGCTAAGTACTCGTGCTTGTTTTTTTCCTTTTCATTTCAATTATATGGGGTTAATATATATATATATATATATATATATATATATATATATATATATATATGATGCATAAGCATACAAGTGTGTTATGATAAATTTATTTGTTAATTTAAGAGGTCATAACGGTAAGTAAACAAGCTCTAAAAATAGACACGTCGAAAAATATAAAAGATAAACAGAATTAATTACATGAATATTCACAGAAATTATATAATTAAACAATTTAAACATGTTCTACAGGCGAGATAATCAAATAAATTCATTATAAAAAGATAAAAAAAATTATAAAGAGTCATATAAAATTGCTCTCTTAGTTAAAATCTCATGATATTATTATAATTTATTTTCTTTCTCCCTCTTGGTTATTAAAGTGTAAAGAATACAAATATTCATTGATAAATCTTAATTATAATAAATTATAACAACTTTAAATTTTTATATAAACTAAATATAGTAATGTTTTTTTTTTAATTTGAGTCGATAATTTAAAACAAACCCCATGATAATTATGTATACTCTATATGTATTCTCTTTTATATAATTAATTTACCTCATTGTGGTTAGTTCATGTCATTATATATTTCTTAAGACGTGACATGAACAAATACTCGGCATTCCAATTATTATGATTGTAACAGTAAGGAGCCACGTGTATCATGATTAACCGTGTTGACTGTTGATCATGATAGCCACGTGTAGAAAAAGTAATGGGGTGCAGTATTCCCATACACCCTTCACGTGTACCACCACCTGACCTGATTGTCTTCTTTTCGATTTTTCTAATTTGGACAGGAGTCGAGGGCCCACGTCAGTGCCCAAAAGTCTGATTTCGCCATGTGCATGGGGGCTCAGGATAGTAAACCAAGGGTTTGATTTTGTGGGTCCCGATAGTGGGATTGGCCGGTAACCACTTGATTGGTCTAGCCCTTGATGAGATCTTTTAGCTAAAACGTTATGATTAGTGATGGCTACTTAAGTAGTAATTAACCATAATTTGGTTAGTGGCCTATTTTGGGCCAAGTGGATACCTAAATCTTGCTTCCTATTCGTTGCTTTGGAGTGAGTTCTTGCATTGAAGGTGGAGAAAACATCAAATCTAAATTGTTGTGCGGATAATAAAATCTTTGACTTAGGACAATTTAAAATATATATACGTTGCGACCGGTAACATGGGACAAAATAATTTTTAAAAATAATTTTTTATATATTTTTTATTTTTTATATTAATACATTAAAATTATTAAAAAAATATTAATTCGATGTATTTTTATATTAAAACACACTTTTAAAACGCGTCGGTAGAAACACAATTTCGTCGTACGGTTCTTTAGAGGAAAAGTTGTCTTCCATAGAGAGATTTGTTTTTTCTTTCTATTCATTAGATTCCCTCTTGTTTTCATTGTTCTTGCAAAATTCATCCTAGTATAGTGATAATATTGACTTTTTTTTCCTTTTTTATTTTAATAATAAATGCATGTTTAAACCAATTTTCGAGCACCAAGAATCACTTTCTTAATGATTTTAATAAACAAGCAGTCCATAGATGAACTTATTTATTCCTGATTGATTATTTTTCTTACAACCAACCTTTTAATTATTATCAAATTACTTTACTCGTTAATTTAATTATACACACAATATAAAGTTAAATTTATACTAAACATCTAGCCAGTCCCAAATAAAATTTTAAATTTAATTAATAAGTTGGAAAATATGATCCTGAGAGGGTGGGGAGCAAAAAAAGATTATCAGGCGATAGGGATATTCTTAAATGGGGACCAAAAAAACATCCTTGGAGAAATACAAAGTTGGAAAAAGAGAAGAGCCAAAAATAAAAAAAAAAAAAAGAATAAGTTAAAAGGAAGAGGTTCTCGCTGTATATTAATTTGCTTTGCAACATATTGCAGACTATCTCTGTATATATGCAAGTTGGCTCCTGACTGTGACCTCACTTCTGAATTCTCCTGGGAGCCTTTTCGTATTGATATTATAATAATAATTCATTTTTAAAATATATTAAAATTAAACTTTTTATTTTTTAAAATATTTTTAGAACACAAAAACAAACAGCTGTAAAAACCTGCAAGTCTGCTTCCAAGCCCTTTTCTTCCAGCTAGCTTCAGCTTCTTGCCTGCATTGTTTAGGTGGCCCCTCTCATACCCTGCAACCATGTTGATCCATTGGAGGAGCAAGTGGGGCTCATGGCCATGCCATTAAACCAGGTATAAAAGAAATAAATTAAACTTAGTCCTTATAGTTTCAAGAAATCGTTAACTTGGTCCCCTCGATGGTTCCGTTTAGAATTTGGCAGATTTGTGATCCGTTTGCCTAATCGCAACATGGTTTTAGGCGATCAAAATTCTTTACAATGAAGTAATGAAATCTTATTGGAACTCTAATGATAAGTTGACACGAGAAAAATAGAGGGTTGGACTTGAAAGGTTGGAGTTGTTTGATTTTACGTTTCAAAAATGCTTATAAAAAAATTTAAATTTTATTTATTTTTTTCTTTACTCCAATTTGATTTTTTATATATATTTTCAAATTATTTTAATATATTAATGTCAAAAATAATTTTTTAAAAATAAAAAATATTATTTTGATACATTTCCAAACAAAAAACACTTTAAAAAATAACCACCATTATATTCTCAAACATCCGTTATACCCTCAGCCTCAGGTCTTGCAACATTAATACTCTACAGTGAACATTGTCTACAGAGCAGATGATCTTTTCAGAAAGAATTTAGAGTTATATTACAGGCTTCTGCTATATTCAGTGTATATGCTCTGTTTTCTTAATGAATGTTTAAGCATCAGCCAAAATCCTTAATATTTCTTGGCTTTTCTGTTAAACTTTTGCTGATATTTTAAAAAAGATCACAGGTGTTATGAAATGACAGAGTGGGGCTGGCCTGTTGGTAGCCAAAACAGGGGAACTGGTATCTTTTCACTTGACATGCTTACTTGTTTTCTTTGACCCCTCCCTTGTCTTTTACCAAATTAGAGAAAGTTACTGATAACAATCAGGCGATTTTTTTACTTTCTTTATTTATTTATAGAATAACTATTAAGTAATTTTGAAACATTGATATTGCATAAAAATCAATACAAGCATGTCACTGAAAAAAATAAATGATATTTGCACTCCATGTAGAGTGAATAACCCAAGAATTTCTAGTGATTAGAGTTTGAAATCAAGAAATTTATTGTTTTTATGATCTCAAGTTCGAGTTATATGATTGCTAATATGATAGTCATTGGAGACTTACATGGTCGTTAACTTCAGGGCCCATGGGATTAATCGAGGTGCGCGCAAGCTGGCCCTAGCACCCATGTTAATAAAAATAAAATAACCTAGGAATTTTAAAACATTATTGCACAAACAAGGCCATGACTAGTAATGAAATAATGCACCTAACCATAAATATCCAATTTATAGCAAAGAAAAATGCATGAATTCAATGAGGATGATAACTTTAAGTTATGAGTATCAGGTTAAAAAAAAAAGGAAGAAGAAGAAGTTTTGAGTAATTATAAAAAAAATTAAAAAATTAAGAGTGACTGCACCTTTTTGTTATAACAACAAAAAATATTAAAATGTTTTTATATAGGTAATTCAATAACATAAAATGAATTTATTTTTACCCAAATTATATAAGAAAGTGATCAAGGTGTAAGTATTTATTTTTGTGTTTGTTTTTGAAGTCCAACTATATTTTTTAAAAGATCTTGAATTTTAAAATTTTTAAATTGCTTTGAGGTTCTAATATAAAAAATAAAAAAAAATATATTATTTTATAACTTTTTAAAACACAGTCTTAACAACCACCTTTGACGCTACACAGTAATAGCACTGTTAACTGGTCTCCTTTCTGATAAAAAGAAAAGAAGAAACACTGTCGTGCTCTCTGCCTAGGGACCTTTGGCGAGGAAAGAGTTCAAAGGAGTTGTTGCCAGAAAACTGTAGTTTCTCTTTACTAGGCCCAAAAGCAGTCAGCTTTCTCTTGTAGCTTGCTGCCTTGAAGGTGCGCCCTATGTTAAATTAAATTAAGTAGTATTTAATAACGGTTTTTTTAAAAAATAATTTTTATTTGTAGATACATTAAAATTAGTATTTTTATTAAAAAATAATATTTTGATTTATTTTTTAGAATTTCTACTTGGTCAATTCCTGTAAAAAGCCTCGATTATAACACCAACTTGCATTGAGATGTATGGAAATGAAATATTAAATATATCTCGAGAAGCATCACTAATCTGGAGACAAAATAAAGCATGTTAAGGGCTAAACATGAGAAGATAATAATATTTAATTTAAAAAAATCCCAGTCCTAGAAAACAATTGTTAAAGATTTCTTTTGCAATCATGCTGTGATGATTTTATGGCCCTTTTTGTCTTGCTGGGGCGGGAGCACAGTGAGCTCGCCAGTCTGTAGAGTAGAGCCGTAGAGGCCTCCCTGGGCTCCCACACACTCAGATGACTTCTCTTCCACAGTGCAGAGAGAGAGTGGTCTCGTCTTCCTGTGGCTCTGCCCTCCTACAAGTTAATAAATCCCTGTGCCGTCGTACTGACCGGCAATTCTTAACATTGGAACTGCGGCATCTTCTCCAGCAAATGGGTAAAAAGTAAAACACATTTATTGTTATGCATTATCCTGCATGTCTTGCCTTTTACACATCATTAGGCAGCAAGTGGACACGGTGACAGCCTAAACCTAAATGCTGTCAAATCTGTACATCTTTCCACATTTTTTGTCTGGCAAACATGACTTCGCTGCATAACGTGAGAGGTATCATAGCTCTTTAAACTTTCAATGTTTTTTTTTTTTTTTCATTTTAGGCATAGTTACAAGATTTGATCCGACGTTGGCCTGATTTAAAATCAACTCAGACCAAGATCTAGGTTGTGATTCTAGTGGGTTTATTTTAGTTTACTTGGATTGAGAAAAAAAAGATCAATTTTAGAATAGAAGCTCAATAACAAGAGGGCATAGTAAAATGTCAAGCTCAAGACACCACTTCTCTTGGTAAAATGTCAGGCTCTTTAAACTTTCAATTTTTTTTTATTTATTTTAGGCATAGTTACAAGATTTGATCCGATGTTGGCTTCATTCAAAATCAACCCGGCTCAAGATCTAAATTGTGATTTTAGTGGGTTGATTTTGGTTTACTTAAATGATGGATTCGAAATACTAAAAATATTTTTTTCTCGTAAAGTTCTGGAGGATATGACAAAATGCCAAGCCCAAAACACCTCTTCTCTTGGGCTCAGTTACGCGTCAACCCTAAGCACATGTGAATTTAGCGAGTTGCCGGACCCAACCCCCTTGAATTCAGTTGTTAGTTTAATATATTTTGTAGCTATTTGGTTAATTACAAGTGACATTATTATATTCATGTAAATATATATTTATTATTAATAAAAACTTAATTTATCTTTAATATTCATATAATATTATATTAATGAATCTAGAGTGAAGATAAAATCCATGAGACAAAAATGCTTTGCAAAAAAAATTATAAAGTTGTTATAATTATGAAATTCCTATTGTATCAAAGCATTGTTCCTAAAATGTTCTTAGTCGATACTCTTTTAAATACTGAATATTCATTACAACTGTAGAAACCAATTCATATTATATTCTTTCATATATGAAAAGAAGCAGTTCTTCTCGAAAGTTAAGATATAAGAGATAACTAGAACTAATATGTAGGTGTTTGTCATAAGATATATACAAATTTATAGAGTTTTTCAAATTTCTCTATAGATAGTAAGTTATGCCGATTATTTAGTTGATGTTGTCTATTACACATAAAAATTATATAAATCACATAATAGAAAGTTATCACTCTAGGCATAGCAATCTCTCTCTTCTAAATAGAAAATTAGGAGATTTCTCATTAGTGGTTCAGGTGAATTACCGTTGGAGGCTGAACAATTAGATGACTTGTGATTTGCGATAACTCATCCTTTAAAGAATTATTCAAAGTCGAAGAAGATCAAATATTCAGATAATAAATCCACAAACAACTCTAGATCTGTTTAACGGGATCTCAGAGACTCTCGAATAATTTTGTTTTATTGTTTTTGCTACGTGTATGGCATCAGGTCCAAGCGCTTACGGGTCTAGCGAGATGCCAGACTCAACTCCCTTGGATTTGGCTACGCTCCAAACCCAAGATGTCAAGACCAATCCCCTACGAGCATCCTAGGTGGGAACCTAAGGTCATCATCTCCCTACGTCTTAGATGCAAAAATTCCTATAAAGATCATTCATACACCAATCGTTATTAATGTTGATTATAAAGGATAATCCCATCAACGTTAATATCATACATAACTTAATGTAGAGCAACCTTCTATAGGCACGCGATACTCCAATTAGATTAATGCCATGTAAGGAGACATTGACAATCGATATTAATTTTGATTGTAAGGGTCTTCCTCTCACTCAATATGAAAAAGGAAAAGACCTGCAGCCCCTAGAGGAAGAAAAAGGAACATTCAAGGTTATAAATACTCTCTGAACAATCTAGAAAAGAAGTTCATAATCTTGACTCTTTTATAACTTACTCTCAGCATTTATCATACATAATAGTATTTATTTACCACAACTCCTAATAATAAAATCACTGATTTAATTATCAGAAGTCCTAGAATCCCAAAAAATAACTATTTTAGCGGAATTCCATTCTTGGTTATCAACCCTTGAAATCCTCAGTTATGAAGAATAAAAAATTGGCATGAACACGTGATTGTCCATTATCTAAACACGATGAAAAATAATTCTTTTTCATTCTGGATTTTTGATGCATCATCACTAAACTTAAAAAAAATCCCAAAATAATATTATTTTGAAAACAAATTGGGTTTTTCCTTTAACGATGCTAGAGTGAAACCTCAAATCAGCAAGTTACTATAGGTTTACTTATCATGTCAAACTAAATCTTACATCTAGGCTTTTAGGATTCAGACCTGAAACTTTCTAGTGAAATTCTAAAAATTGGAAAATTGAATTACTTTGTGATAAACCCTCCAATCTTGGATTGAATTTACTGAGATATCAACTCAAAATTTACAAGCCGGAATTCCAAGCTGATCAGCAACTCTCCATCTCATTGAAATGCGAAAACTAGAGGGCATGCAAGCGTGGATGCCCTCTAAATGGCATGAAAACAACAATACATGCCTTACAATAATCCCTTAGTGGACAAACCCTGCTGCCAAGATTTTTCGTTATTCAGATTGAAGGCTGGCTTTTTCTTGATATTGCGCCGTTATTATTGAACTTTCTTGTGCTATTTTTTGATGGTCGATTTCATTTATTTCTCATAAATAGTAGTAATTGACCATAAATGATCATACTCTGCCACCAAACTGGCTACCTTCTATGATAAAAAAACAGTACCGATGGTAAAGATGGAAAAGCAGGAATGAAAAAGGCTACCCTACTTATGCATCATCTTCTTTAGCTTCGAATTTGCTAGTCATTTCATGTTGGTAGGGAGAAAAAAAAGGGTAAGATTGACGATTTTGAGCCACGTTTCCAACACTTGAACCCTAAAGCAGTGAAGATGACCAATAAAGCTTGAAATCTTAGAATTTTTCAAGCAATTGGAGATTGCATGGTTAAAAGGCATCCATGTCCTCTAGTCCTTTCATTCTAACTATAATTTTTTTAGATTTCATGTTCTTAAAAAATGCTTCAAAATGTGCAAAAACTCAATCCCAAATGTATAAATAATGCTGGGGAACTACACATAAGATAGTTTTATCCTGTCTCAACTGTAAATGATCTCCCAAGTGGTTCTATCTTATTTTGAGGGTGTAAATTAATGACGAAGAACAAGAACAAGGTTCATATTTTTCACAAGCACCAACGCTGTACATGCATACAAGTGACACGGGTCACACTTGTTAGTTGTTACCAAACCGAGACCCTTAATGACCCCATTTGGGTGCAAATTACCAACTGGCAAGCACCACCGAAGGAGCCCTCACTGAATTCCTCATGTGAACGTCGATTGGAGACCATGTCTTGCCTTCTCCGTTGGCTCTTATAGCGCGTGTCCATGTCATGTTTTATAGAGAGTGAGGGGAAGGTCTTTAAAAGGGAATTGACCAGCTCAAAAGAGGCTTTCTGTACTGCATTTGGATACAGACTTGTCAACTAGGGTTGTACAAAAACAGGCAAAATTGCTGCATGGACAATGACCGAAAGCTTCCCATTATGATTGATCTAATTCTAGCGGTCGGGGGTGGCTATGCTTAGCATACTGATAGGGGCATTCTTTGCATATCCATGGTTCTAATCTATTTTAATCTTGAAATTAAAAGCTAGTTTAAACCTACTTTAAGGATGAAAAGTATTTTTTTTTCTTGAAAATGAATTTTAAAAAAATGAATTTTGAAAAAATAAATTATTTTCTGATGTTTGCTACTGTAATGAAAAATAAGTTGGAAAACACTTTCCGGTGTTTGGTTATATCATGAAAAATAAGCTGAATAATAACTTATTAATGTTTTATTTTTCTCAAGTTTATTAAAATAATGAGGAATAAATCTTACAAATTAAAAAGTTAAATGCGAATGAAATTGAAAAAATATATAATTTCATAAATTATCTCAAATAAAATAAATAATAATCAAAATAATAGAGATAAAATCTAAAAAATAAAAAAAATGAAAGATGAAGAAATTAAAATAATAATAATTAACATTTCATAAATTATTTCAAATAAAATAAGTAAAAATTAAAAGAATGAGGATCAAATTTGATAGATAAAAAATTTTAATAAAAAAATGATAAGGGAAAAACAAATAACAATTATAAAAATGAGGACCAAAGTTAATATAAAAATTAAATTTTAAGAGATGAAATTGAAAAATAAATATTTAAAATAATATATATATAGCAATCAAAAGTTTGAGGACCAAATTTGATATAATCAGTAAATAATATGACATTTCTAAATTTTTCACAACTTATAGAAAGTGTTTTCCGCCTAAATTTTCCAGAAAAACACTTTCCTGGAAGCCAAGGCAAATTTTTCTTTGACTGGAAAGTGTTTTCTGTTGACTAATTTTTTTAATACCAAACAAACACAAGAAAATTTACAAAATGATTTCTCAAAAACTATATTCCAGAAATCAAACATAGTTTAAGAGAAAAATACCAAGAAACAGTAATTCTGACCTCTAAAAGAGTGGCAATTGATTAGAAATTCCAATATTTTCTTTCCCTGCTTCTAGACTATTCGACGCCACCCAGATAATAAAGCATGAATGCCTTCCCTTCCCCTCTACATCCCTTGAACTCTAAGAGCTGGCCATCCATTTTGCATTATATGATTGCTCACTATTTAGATGGCATCATTGACTTCATTGCATCTCATATTAGTTGATACATCAACTTGACTCATAATTGTTTGCTTTTATCTAACATAATTGTGGAAAAACCTGTCCCTCGTCGATGTTAAACGCCTGTAAGGCACGTCGGAGGCTTGTCATGTCCATGATACAGACAAGATCATAAGGATTTCTAATATTCCCATTCAATGTATCGATATTGAATAGTGAAGCGACTAGCGGCAGGTTAATTTTGCTTGCATTCTTACTTCAAATGGATACATCCCAATTATGCAACGACACTTTACCTATATCTCTTGATTGATCTTAGCAAAAGTTGGGGGCAAGTTTCAAAGGTTTGAAACTTGAAAACACATGTACTAGACAAAGACATTAGTTAAAAGAGTTGATGAAAAATTTGATGTTTTGGAACAATGGGATCCAGTTCTAGCTAGAGTACCCTTGTAGTAATGAATATTTTGCCAGCCGAGATACGAAATAAAGGAGAGACATAACAAGAGATGCATGTGTTCTATGACACAATTCTATTGCTATTCCCCTTTGAGTATTTGCCAAGCAAAGAAGAAACTCTGCTTAAATAGTCCCACCCTCATGTCAGC
This sequence comes from Populus deltoides, assembly GCA_015852605.2. Classification (NCBI taxonomy): domain Eukaryota; kingdom Viridiplantae; phylum Streptophyta; class Magnoliopsida; order Malpighiales; family Salicaceae; genus Populus; species Populus deltoides. The sequence continues at coordinate 12,853,676 of CM027581.2, read as the reverse complement.
TAGCTATAGCACTGAGACCTTGAGGTCCCCTAACACACATTCTTGCCGAATCTTCTTATTAAACGCACATAAATCGTGCTGCCCTTTCATTTTCCCATCAAGGAATGAAGGGAAAACGACTGAGGTTTTCTTCTTTTTAAAAAATAAAATAAAATCGGAATGAGACCTAATTGGTCAAGTATAGTTGGATATATAAGAAAGACATTGCTTCATTCATAAGAAATGTTAATTACATGTAATTAATCACATGTAATGTTGAATTATTATGACCCCAATTATTTATAGTTGGTCTCTTGATTTTGATTTCTCTCCTCACCATCATATAAGAAATTAGTGATAATCTTAGTAGTCCTTGAATTTCTATTTTCAATGGAATTTTTTTTATTTTGTGTGCAGAAAATAGACTTGTGAAAAATGCTTTATAACGACAATAAATTCTTAGAATTTTCTTGATACCAATGAGTTAGCAATTCTGAGATGTCCCTTTCATTTTCTCTCTAGTTTACAAAAAGTAGGAGAGAAAAAAAACCATGCTTTTCCATAGAAGTGCTTTCTACTCCCTTTGAAATTTTAAGTTTTTCTATTGCAGATTTAGGTATTGTTTTGTATTTTAGTAGAAGATATTTTTTAAAATAGAATTATAAAAGCTATCACAGTATAAAATAAATTCCCACCGATTCAGCCCTGCCTTTTAAACCTATAATCAATAGCAAACAGAGGCACCCTGTTTTGGTCCACATTTTTCACATCCCACTTTCCGATTATGAGCTATACCTGAGCTTTTCAAGACAATTAGTCCACATTTTGCGCTCCCCTTCCTATTATTAGCTATGCCTAGGCTTAGGCTTGTGCAAGACAATTAGCTTAAGAACAAATTATCACAGCATCACAATTAGCTAATAACAACCATTAAGAAAGGATTAGCTAAGTATTATTATTTCCTCGGGTGCATAAATAGGGAGATGAAATTGGAAGAAAATCCAAGCATTCTCGATTACACACATACGAGAGGCGGCAACGCCTTGACTCGGTCGACCGGCCACACAAGCGCAAATCATGCCAGGTCGGGTGCGGCAAAAAGAATGACACTTTGGCAGCAGCATAAGATTCAATGACCTCATAAAAGAAAATAAATAAATAAATAGAGAAAATAACTTGCAATTCTCCATTACTAATCCAAGTTTTACACACTAAAACAGCCTAATTATTTTCTTAATAGAGCACAAAATCTTTGGAAGACTTTACTCAAAATCCTCCCGTAATTTTAACGGAGGTATTTAAACAAATAAATAAAATACTATTACTATTACTAATTAACTCCAAAACTGGGCGAAAACTCAGTTACCATCGGTACAAAATTTCCCGTGAAATGGCGAGTAATTAAACGGCAGCAAGCCTATCAAAGTGCTGTAAGAGGTTCTGAGTTTAAGAAATGGAAAAAATCATCATCCTCTTGGCAAACCGATGGTAATGAAGTAAAATCTTGAAGGGGGTCAAGAAATATGTCGCCAAAATCTTGATCACACATAATACTCTCTTGGAAAATTGATGTTGCTGTCGTCGTCGTCGCTATAACTTGATCGTCAAAGAGGGTTGGCCCTGATGTTCCAAAATTGAAAAAATCATCAAGAAATGGCGAGTCCAGTGGTAAATAATCAGACAAATTGCTCTCGCCGAAGGCTTCTTCATTGTCTTGATGCTTTGGCTCCATTTTAGCTTCTTGGAAAGGTTGAGACGGTGGTTTGTGTGATTCAGCCGAAGGTAGTCTGAAAGTGAGCACAGATTTTGGAGATGACAGACTGTGAGACTCGTCAGCAGATTCATAGCCGGAGCCAGAAACTGTTTCCACGTTAATCTCTGGCTTCTTTTCTTCTGATTCCTCCACTGGACTACTTTTCTCTTCTTCTTGATCCTCCTCCCTACTAGGCGGTGTGATGAAATTTGTTAAAGCATCTGGCCCTCGAAGCTTGATGGCAGCATTATCATACACTCTTGCAGCCTCCTCAGCGGTGTCGTAAGTCCCTAGCCATAACCGCACACGTCTAGCAGGATCTCTGATCTCTGCAGCCCATTTACCCCAGGGCCTTTGCCGAACGCCACGGAACTTTCTGCCATTGGTGGTTGATTGGGCAGTAAGTCTTTTCGCTGGCTTTTGAGGGATATCACCAACACTTCTTTTCCGGTTTTTGGCAATAGTAGCAGCAATGACATTGGATTCTTTGCAGAAAGCTGCAGGTTGGATGTTGATCTCGTTCACATATCTTTTCACTCTTTGCCGGCCAAACAACTCTCCCTCTTCGTCGCTGGAGGAGTCTGTGGCGTCATGGTCGGTGACTGTCACTCTAACAAGCCTTGGTGCCGGGTTTGAGGGTTCCGGTGAGCGGCATCGGTCATCGGAGTGTGCCATATTAGGCTTTAAGGGATGTTTAGTGAATTTTTTTGTAACTTTTTTGTGCTCAGTGTACTTTATGGGACATAGGATACTTTGGTCTATCATATTTTCTGGGATTTTCTTTTTCCTTCTAATTAATTCCTCCAAAAGCTCCCTACTTGCATAGAGAGAGAACAAAACTGTGAAGGAGAAGATTGCTAGCTGTGAAGAGATAAACGAAAGACAAGGATGACTCAGAAATCTGTCAAAAAAAAGACCAGACACCCTTAAAATCTTGAACCTTTCGAGAGAGACTTGAAGGGATTGAGTGTTTATAAATCAATAAAGGCTTACCGAAAAGGAAATAACCAAAATCTCTTAGGAAAATCAGAATAGGAAAATCAACGGATGATTTTGATTTCTTTCTAGTTGTAAGATTTCACTCTTTCTCTCCAACCTTCCACTCAAGAGAGGAAAGGAAAAAAACCTGAATCTAAATCTTCACTCTTTCTTGTCAAAAACTGAATCTTGATGAGAGGAAAGAGAAGGGTGAGAGGCCTAAAGTCTTTCGAGAGAGGAAGGGGGTTTTGAGTTTCAGTAAAAGACTAGGAAGAAGCAGAGTTTTAGCTGGTGTCTATCGCTGTTTTATAGCGCATCCCTACAGCCGATTTTGGAAATTTCTCCATATTAAAATATTTAAAATTTCCTATTTTTTATTTACTTTTTTTTTATTTTATTTTTAACTGAGGTATTGATTAGTTAGGGGCAAGTCATGTCAATATTCAATACCGGTGTGGAAGTGCCATAAGGTTGCCGTAAAACGACACGCCACATCCCGATGACAGTGTGTGATTTTGACGCGTTGGTGTTGTGGGGCCATGTTGGTGTTAGGCCCGATTAGAGACGTTGATTTGTTGCTGACTCAGGGCGTGTGAGTCCTGTCTCGTTAGTGTGATCGCAGTCACGTGAGGCCCAGGGATACCGGGTCGGTTTAATTTTGGTTTTTGGTCAAAATTGTTTTACATAATTAGAAAACAGACATCGCTTCTTTGACTATTTGAGAAAAAGGTATTGATTTGTAATTGACGTTTTGTTCCCCTAATTAGACTTCTAATTACAAGAAAAAATCTTTCGCAAATATTTGATTATTTAATATTTATCTTTCATTGGATTTGGCTGATGTAACCGCATATTGTGAGTTCTAACTGCCTATTGGATCAAATATTCAACATTATATTTATATATATATAAAAAATAAATTAATGATCTTAAGAGACATATCTTAAGAGATTTGTTTTAAAGTCTTTTCTTTTTTTTATGTTTCTCCAACCGGCAGATGTTCTTCATTGTTAACACAATTTCTTTCTGGTTTAGACCTCTCGTCAAAGAGAAATTAGATGTTTTTTTATTATTTTAAATTAATTGATTTATATCTTGTTAGTTTCCAACATAAGGTGAGTCCATTTTATGCACATAAAATAAAATACAACGTGGAAAATAATAGATACGCTAAAAAATACGTATTAAAATCTCGGAGATCAAAATATTAATATTTTTTTAACTTATATAAATTATATTTGATTAGTGTTTTAGAATTAAAAAAAATAAAGAAGAAAAGAAACGTGTCTGTCACAATTTTTGAAATGAATTTAAAAAAGAAATTACATGAATAAATATCCTATTTATTCTTGTTATCTTCCTATTTTATATTATAAAATCATGACCAAACGCTACCCTATGTTACGTTATTTTTTAACACAATAATAGGACTATTCCTTTTTTATTTATTTTATGAATATGATGATTTGATGTTAATGATATGAAACGATGCTAATTAATTTAATCATTAAATTAAGGACAAAAAAGGCCAAAAAACACTAGTGAAATCTAAGAAAATATTATATCCACCCACAATTGGTTGTGGTGTTACCATGAAGCATGTGTGACGGTGGTTCGGTAAGTAGAGAGGATTGTTTAAAATACTTTCGAGTCTTTATTATTTGTTTTTATGTTTTAAAAATATTTAATTTTTTTTATTTTTTATTTGTTTAATATTAATTTTTTTTTTTTAGATCATTTTAATGCATTGATTTTAAAAATAATTTTAAAAAATAAAAATATATTATTTTAATATATTTCTAAATTACTTTGAAGTCTTTAGAATAATGATAAAACTTGTTTTTCAAAATTATGTTTTATTTAAAAAATTATAAAAATAATAATTTTTTATTTTTAATATCAGGAAATTAAAAAAATAAATATATATATATATATAAACTTAATTTAAAATTTTAAAAAAATCAACTTAAAACAAAAAACAATCCAATCAAATACATTATGTATTGCACTGGCTTCCTGGAGGTGGGTTAATAATTTTTTACCCTTTAAAAAAGTTTCAAGTTGAATTATTTTTTCTTTTTTTTTTAGATTTTCAATTTTTTTTACTTTTTTACAGCCAGAACTAACGTGGCAGGCAACCTAGAATTCGCCGCCTTTTATAAATTCTGCTTTGTACGTCTCTGGGCCTTTTTCTCCTCTTCCTGTTTGCACAACCGAGATATGCTTGTTTCACTTTCTCTTACATAACGTGTGCATCACTCGCCTTTATAAAATAGATAATCTCAGTATTTATTTCTTTAATCTCTTAAATGGATATTACTTGCAGCAAAAGAGAACAAGATTAATTTTTAAGAATAAATCTATTAAATATTGGATTTGGATAAAATACTTATTTCCAAATTTTGATAACTTTAAGTGGAAAATCCTTAAACCTGTTTTTTTCTTTTATTTTTTTTATAGTGTAAGGGATTTATTTTCAATAAACCAAAATTAAAACTATCAAAACAAAAATAATCTCTAACATTTTTTTTAAAAATAATTTTATAAAACACGAGATATTCTAGTCAATAGTTATAACTTTACTAAACTCTTAATTTGAATATAATCGTGTATTAAATTTTATTTTTCATATCTTTTTTATTTTTATGGATCCATCGATGTTCTATATATATATATATTTTTTTTCTTTTTTGAAAAAACTAACATATTTTAAGTTATTAACTAACATATTTTCTAAAATTAGATATTTTTTTTAATTTTTTTAAAATAAAATGATGAGCATCAATTGATCATGAAAAAAATATGATACACAAAAAATAACTAATGACATCTTATTAATTATTTTTCACGATATACTTTAAAGAAAAAAACATATAAGTAATATCTCACGATAAAATTTCTCAAAAAAATATACAATAAGATCTTTTAAAGAAACTATTCCTACCAAATTCATAAGTGCTGGAAGAAAATCATTTCAAGCTTTTAACATGAATTGTTGTGATGATAATAGAGAAGATTTTCAGATTCTTTTTCTATCCCTTTCAATTCAAGGATATGGGAAAGTGGTAGGTAGGTGGAACTTGAAGGTCAAACGTTTAAATCGATCATCATGATGTGCTTGGACTTACCCTACAAGGAGCACATGCTCTGTGCTAGCCGTGTTGATCTTCTTGGTGGTATTATTCCCAATTACACGACCTTCTTTCAAACCTTTCATTCCTCTCATAATCTCTCTTCATTTTTTTTTAAAAAAAGCCATTTGGAATGCAATTCGAAACAGCCTAAAAAAAGTCATTTCATGCAGGGTTCAAAATTAATTCATTTTGGGGGTTCACTGTTTAATTTTTTATTTCAAAAATATTTTTGAAAAAAATTATTTTTTAAAATTTTTTTCTTTACTTCAAATTAATATTTTTTTTTATGTATTTTCATATTATGTATGTATTCATATAAAAAATAAATTTAAAAAAATAAAAAAAATTTATTATTTCAATATATTTCTAGATAAAAAATAACTACGTTATTTACCGAATTAGCTCTTTTCTTTTGTCGGAACATTAGCAATGAGCAAGTGATCTGCGCTAATATATGTCTGGTTAATGCCATCATTTTGTCACCATATCGAATCTCCATTTGAAGAGCTCCAATGGCTAAGGAGGTGACCATAGTCCGGCGTAAATTTGTTGTTTAAGTTGAGATTATACACTATGTCAAACAAAGAAGCCGACTATTTTTGTTTCTTTTTAACCTAATTAAGAATGGCTTGAACCCTACCTTACAATTTCAGCCACGTTTAAGAACCTCACAATTTTAATTAATTCAGTGCTATGAATAACGATTACTCAATTAATTGGTACCACAAGAATGTGACACATAAGAAAACAATAGCAAATACAGGCAAAACTCTAAATCAAAATTTTATTCTATAATTTTTGCTCTTCAAGTAATATTCTATGTTTCCAATAGGTTTATAACTTTTTAAATAAACCTCAATAAATTATAAAAAAATCTCAAAAAATATACAAAAAAAACAATAGAAATTCTAAACAAATTAGAAAACACAAAAATAAAGAGAAAAATAACAAAATTGCCACGAATATCACCTTCATGGTCTAATTTGAAGGTATTTTAGATCTCGACTGGTTATACTAAACTAACCCTTTATGAAATTAAACATTTAAAACCTCCTAATAAAATTTAAAATATTTAATAATTGAACTGAAATGTCAAATTAAGAACCATCCAGGATATGATTTATATTATTATCTAACATATTTCCTCAAGTAAAAGCTCTTTGAGCTTGAAACTTATACAGGTTCACATTACTTTGTGCTTAATTTTTATCAAATAAATGGAGATGGTGAGATTCGAACCCGTAACCGCTTGGTCATTAAGGCTCTGATATCATGTCAAAAAATTATTTTAACCCAATAGCTTAAGCTGTTAAATAAAATTTTAAGATATAATTTATATTATTATCTAACATGAAAGTTATGAGCTTTTTTTATCAAGTCGATCATTTCACGCCACATAGATTTATTTCGGGGCTTAACTTAGTCATATTGGTCAAAAATATTCTTGTAAGGAAATCCATCTAATTCAATTACGACAAATTCATAACTGAGCGATCAAAATCACTTGTTTTAGAATAATACATAATGTGACTGCCTGACCCTTTTATCCATAGGTTAAACAATACATGAATATATCTTAATTTGTTCCTGTGGTGGTCAATGATTGGTTGTTGAGCCCTCGCAATCACAGGTTGGTAACAATATTACCAAATTTGAACAGAGAAAATTGCCGAATTGGAGGAAAGTTTTTTTGGTTTATGCATCAACTGCATATGCTTAGACATATGTGGCTTGAACCATTGTAAGTTGCTGCTTCTTCTTCTTCTTCTTCTTCTTTCAGTTTTCTTATGCAATTGTGAACATTTTTAGCCAATCATTGCACAGCTACATGTCATCACGCGTATAGCATGCCTGCATGGATAATTGGGAAGCCTGTCACAAATAAAACTAAAGCTGTGCTTGGTATTGCTGTTGTGATTTTAAAAAAGTTATTTTATAAAAAATATTTTTAGTTGAGGTTGATTTGGAAAAATATATATTTGGTTAAAACTGTGGTTGAAATTAAGGTTGAATAAAAAGTAGTTTAATGTGTTTGGTTTAAAAAATGCTTTTTAAATTGAGATTATAAAATAATTAAAAAATATTTTTAATTTAAATATTGTAGATTTAACTACTATTATTATATCATAAAATAAATAATATTGATATCAAATATTTTTTATTATTCCATTAAACTATATGCAATGTCATCACATACAAAATCTATCCAACAATGACTATATTTTTCATGGTTTCTTAAGCACGCAACAACAAAAACTAAATTTTTTGTTACATCATCAAGCGATCTCCTTCTAATTTCTTGAATATAACACAATTAAAATTAAAAAAAAACTGAATTTTTTTAACTAGATCGAACCCGGAAAGAACATAATTGGATTTGCGATCAAATTCCATAAATGTTACATCATCATGCGATATTCTTCTAATTTATATGGTGTTATTAAATAATATTAAATACTAGTTTTTCGAGTAAAACTCAATTTTTATAAAAAAAAAATTTACAATTTCATTACGTACAAAATTCATTCGACAAGAACTACAGTTTTCATGATTTTTTGAGCGTGTAATAAAATTAGGTAAAATATTATCAGGAATAAAATTGAGATTACAGTACAAATAAATTTAATTCACCTTAAACTAATTTTAAAAAATATATATTGTTCACGTTCACGTGAATAGTGCGAGTGAAATCACTTAACTGCACTGGTTTTTCAAAAAAAAAAACTAAACTTTTCTTGTGAATAGTGCGAGTGAAAAAACTGATTTAAGTTTAGTGAATAGTGGAGCATGGCTCCACTGTACAGCTTCCTGCCCCACGACAAGCAACCAAATGTTGCTTCTCCAAAACCTGCAGTCTCATCTTGAATTTTAGTGGGTCCTACCAGTGGAAAGCTTTTTTTTTCTTACCAAACGATATTATATGTGATTGCGCGTGAACTTTACCCGTGGCCACGTTACCAAACAGGCGCTAAAACTCCATAGTAGTGTTTTAGTGTGGATTCTACACAGTAAAATCCAATGATTGAAGAGTCCTTTGATTACCAAAAAAAATAAAAATAAATAAACACACATTCAAGGATAGAATCGTATTTTTATATATTTATTGAACAATATAATTACTCTCGTGCCCTTAAAAAAACAACATAACTAATGTTTGAGGGATGTTTTTGGATTTTTATATTTTTTGTATAGTGCAATTACTCTATAACCCCTGGAGTTAACTTCTTTTTTTTTGCCTAAGGTCAAGGGGTTCTTTTGACCTTTTAATCTCGGTTTTCTTGCAATTATCTCATGGAATTAAGGATGTTCTAGTCTTTTGATAATTACAAAAAAAAATGATTAGCGCATGCTCTACAAGTGGGAGACACTCGCTCTCTATGGGCGGCGCATGCGACACCTCCCAATGATCTTCAATAGCCTTTCGAGGCGGTGTCCAAAGTAGCACGCCACCCTTAAAATGGTGAGGTGGTGCGTGGCGGCATCTATGACATTGATGAGCTCCGGCGATAATTTTTCTTCCCCCCCTCTTTTCTCTTTCATCCACCTCAATAGGTGTGCTGACCTTATAAAATTACAAAGCGGTCCTCAATCTTTTAATTATATCAAACTTGATTTATTTGTTTTTCAATTCTATCCCTAGACATTTTATTTTTTTATATTTTTTTATCAAATTTGATCCTCATTCTTTTGATTTTTATTTATTTTGCTTTTAATTTTTTTCTGATTAGATTTTATTTTTTTTATTTAATCCTTAATCATTTGATTTTAATTCTTTTTTCTTTAATTTGATCCTTATTTGTATGATTGCAATTTCTTTTATTTTGAGTTCTCTTATTAATTAATTGTTTTGTCGCAATTTCATATCTCATTGTTTAATTTCATTGAATTTTCATTTCATACATGATACTTATTTTTTATCATGCTTTTAAAACTCAGCCCGAGAGTCGACCCCTGTCATATCTCGGGTCATGAGTTAGGTTGAATAAATGGGGTTACTAGATTCAATTAGATTTTTTATTGTGCAGGAAGTAAAAATGACATTATTTTGATAAAAAAATAATAGAAAAAAAAATCAACCAGTGTTTACATGATTTTCCCTTAACTAATCACTTGATTTTTTATTCAACTAAAAAGTAAAAATAGTATTATTTTAATTAAAAAAATAATGAATAAAAAATTCAATTATGATCATCTTTCTTTTGATTGGTCTTTTTTTGTTTTGATTTTTTTTTCTTGTTTCTTTTTTAATGATTTTCGTCATTTTCCATTAGATTTTGTTTTGTTTTTATATTAAATATTGTACTCATTCTCTTGATTATTTTTTATCATTTTCTTGGTTTTTTTCTTTCAATTTTACCCCTTAATATTTTATTTCATTTTCTTTCCATATTTAGTTCTCTTTTTTTTTAAATGCTCACTTTTTATCATTTTTTAATTTGTTTTTTCTTTCAAATTTACCCCTTGATATTTTATTTTATTTTTTTATTCAATTTTGGTTATCATTCTTTTAATTGCTCTTTTTTTATTCCTTTTTTTATTTTATTTTTCGATTATGTCCCTCATTAGCTTTATACCAGATTTAGCCCCCATGGTTTTTATTGCTATTTTTTTTCTTTTTAATTTTTTCATGGTTAAGAATTTTGTTCAAGATTTTTTTTCTTCTGTATAGTCATCTCGGTCTTATGATTAAAGTTGTTAGTTTTGAAAATTGGTTCGATTTAACTTCGGTCTTTTTTTTTTAATTTTTTTATTTAATCCTTTGACTTTAGACTATTAAGTATTGAGCTTTTTATTTTTTTTCTTCCACTAAATTATGAATTAATCAAGTTAATCTGGATTCACTTAATTTATCACTATTTTTTTTTTTTGAAATCTAGTATGTCACTAGATATGGGAAGAAGGTGAGTTCACATGATGATGATGCTGTTCTGTACTTGTTATTTCTCCACATGAATTCTCTGTTCATTGGAACACTAACACATGGGATTTTTTTTAGCTTTCATAACGTAATTATAGCTATATTTGTGGTTTGGATTATTTAGTGTAATCACGAGGGACTTCCGTCTTAAAAAATCATAAAGGAGTGTTATTTTTAGGTTAATGTTACGAGTAAAATTAAAGAGTTCCACCTCAAATTTATTTTTTTAAAAATCAAAACTATATTATTTAATTAGATAAAAAAATTAATAAGTTAATGGTCAAGTTTTAACCAAATCATGCCAAAGTTTTAAAATTATAAAAAAAAAATGTAAAAATGATCATTTATAAGAAATAAATCAGGTGGTGCAAAGTAGGTTAGATGAGTGTTAATTTTTTAATTTTAGGGAATTTGAACCCCCCCTTTATATATATATATATATATATATATATATATATATATATATATATATAAAGGATATAATATTTAATAAGCTGCTGGTTATCAAAATCAAGGACGATAATATGACAAGTTGGCAACAGAATGCATGGTTAAGCTGTCGAGTTTAACCTATGCTGTTGAATAGTTATTCTTCATTTGCGTTTATGGTTGTCTTCTAGGACAACATGTGTTCATTTAAATACAAGGAGTTTTTTGTGATTAATTATCCAGTTAATTAATTAAGTAGTTTGTACGCTAATTTGGTCTCTCCTAAGATTAAACCTAGAGTATATTACATTACAACTATAATAAATTAATCCCTGGTAGAGTCAGAAAATTAAGTCACCAAGAGTATTATTTTGCAAAAACAAACAAATAAACCTTAATTATTTGAAGATGATTGTACTCGCTTAATCAACCATTAATTTTCTTAATTACCATATGAATCAATGCTCAGCACCTGAGATGAAATATTGGTAGGTGGAACCCGGCCGGTTCATTTATCATCAAGATTAATTTAGAATGAAGAAGAACAATAAATTAGGGATAATTAGGTCTTAATTTGTTAATTTAAGGATCCCATGTTTTAGAAAGTGATGATCATATGGATCAGTGAAAGACAAGCATCAAAGTTGAGCAAGTTCTTGGACATTGGCCCTCCATTGAGCCAAGTGAACCATGAGCAAAAGACAGCTAAGGAAGTACACCAAGTTCGACAAATCACCAACTGGTCTGCCGAGTTTTTTATACACAACAATCTGCTTAGAGGTTTGTTCGGATTCTCTAACACTCACAGGCATCGACTCCTTCACTCATCTTCTTCTCTCTTTTTTTTTTTAATTTTTTTTATTGGGCAAGGGAAAAGGAAATATCAAATTGTTCTTGTTAGTATGTATATATTTGTTAAAACAAAAATATCTATCCAGGATACAAGTCAATGAGCACCAAGCCCAAGATCCTTGCTTGGTGCTCCATTCTCTAGTCATTAGTCTCTAATTAATCATCCACTTAATCATGAATAAGTTAATCAACTCCAAGCCCCCAGAAGCCCTAAATTCGAGAGTGACCGGCTGCTCATACTCCTTGTGTCTGTTTCACAGAAGGAGCTACAGTGCTTGCACAAGCTTAGATCCACGATTGTTTATCACCAAACCTTCTTTTACTCCCCCTCCCCTCCTTTTTTGGAGAGTAAAACTTTAATATTTTACCTGTTTTTGTATTTTAAAAATATTTTTTAAATAATCTGAAAATTTTTTATGTATTTTTTAAATTAATATTTTTTTAGTGTTTTCAGATCATTTTAATGCGCAAATATCAAAATTAATTTGTAAAAAATAAAAAATATATATTATTTTAATATATTTTTAAATAAAAAATACTTTAAAAAATAACCGTAACTATACTCTTAAACGAACTCGTAAAGGGAAAGAAGAAAAGTCTTCATGGGCATGCTTACCACATCCTTGAAGACTTGTATCATCAACCCATGCTTTTGTGTAGAAGCTGAAATTAAGAAGCTAACTTTTTTTTTCTTACACGAATTTAAGAGAAAATGAACAAAATATGCTTAGACAGGTGGACTTAGAGCGAGGAAAAGACAACACAATCGTCTATTGACAATAATTCATGAAGCCAAATGTTGTCACGGGATGAACAAGCGGCTAACACCAAGCATTACAAACAAATGCCGAGCTAGACGATAAAAGGCCATGCATTAATTTGCCCGAGTCTTTTATTTGCCCCATGTGATGCAAAACTTCACTCATCATGGCAGGAGATAGGCAACTATGCAACTCGAGAAAATCCACATCGAAACAAGATTTTAACTACAACTCGAGAAAATCCACATCGAAACAAGATTTTAACTAGACTTTTTTTTTTAAAAAAAAAAAACGATACTAAGAGATATTGATCGCTAGAATATAGGAAATAAAAGATAGGATCTATAATCGTTGTATTTCCTTTTAGAAATCCAAATTTGAATTTCTTTTATGATAGGAAAAAAATTAAATTTGAAATAATCAAAATTTGAAATTCTTTTCTGATAGGACAAAATTAAATTTGAAATTATCAAAATTAATTCCTCTTTAATTACTAGACTTGAGTTGCAGTACTCGGTAGAACGTAGGAGAACAAAAAATCCTTGTATCAAATGATGGTTTATCTAAAAAAAATATTTAATTAATATTTTTTTTATGATTTTGATTTACTGATATTAAAAAATTAAAAATTATCTTAATATATTTATAAATTAAAAATAACTTGTAGTATAATATCAAACCCAAACCAAATCTTAATAATCCCCATGTTTCTCCGATTAAACCCACAATTAATATAAAATAATAATCGTGAAAAAAGATCCGCTCTAAAAAAGGGGCCACCTCCCACACCCCGCAGAAGACGTTGAAGCTTTATCGCCATGTCGGTCCGAAGTCTGTGATTATTATTGCAAACAATATAAGCTCGAAAATCGATGGAACCCAAAAGTAATTTTTCTCAAAAGGAATGGAATCAGAATATTAATTACTAAAGCAGTGAGAAACAATCTTGAAAGAGAAGCGACTGGTATCTGTCACCATACAAGCTTCTCCTTGAAGCAAGAAATGTTGGTCCTTCCTCTCTCACCTTTCGCAATAATTATGCATGCTTTCCATCTCTGATATTGTATTAATTGAAACTCCATTAATGGCAATACCATCTTAAACCAGAGAGATTAGCATGAGAGGTTTTTAAGGGGCGTAGCTTTCCATCTCTGATATTGTATTAATTGAAACTCCATTAATGGCAATACCATCTTAAACAAGAGAGATTAGCATGAGGGGTTTTTAAGAGGCGTAGCGTGATAGTAAAGAATTTAAGATCTGCATAACAAATCTTAAATTCAAGTCAGAATGTGTATCTCTTGTAAAAATTTAGGATAGTCGCTTATCTGTATTCATGAAGTATACTTTTAAGGAGGTGGGTTTCCTTGAATAAAAAAAAATTAGCCTGAGGGATTAATTAATTAATTGATGATCATTTCCATTTTTACAGTTATAAAGGTTAAAAAAAAAACCTTTGGCCGCATCATTCGTGCATGTCAAAAGGTTAAAATAAAGCTAGATATTTGTAGCATGCATGTTAGCAGAAAGATCAATCGCATGCATGCCTCTCTTGCTTTGAGGTGATCAAACACTAGATGAGTCAAGACTTCAGTCAAATTCCTGGAGAGTTTCTTCCCTTCTTCTCTACAGAGATAAAAGATTGTGCCTTTTTTTTTCTTTCTTTTTTTTCCTGTTTAAAGCTGCAACTTTATGGCTAGTTAAAAGAACGGAAGAACCAAGATCCATCCCTGCTTGTTGTGTGTGGTGAGCATATATATAAATCTAGATGAATATATATATTTTGTTCAAGAATCTTGATGCTAGAAACGGCAAAAAAAAGCTTTTTTAAAGCATTTTCTCATATAATAAAAAAGGTTTTGAATTTTAAAAAGCATTAAAGAACTAAAGTGTGTAAATTAACAATCTTAGCTCATCTCTAACATCTCCCCTTTCATGATTCAGAACAGTCAAAAGTGAAGCTCACGTGCTATTCTTTCTTGGTTTTGAGTAACCATGAAGGCGAAAGAAAAAATAAAGCACAAAAACTCCAAAATATAATTAATATCCCCACGCTGCATTATCATACGTGGGAGCATCGTGTTCTTAAAATTAAGATATATATCTGAGTATTGGAGACTATCAATATGCATGTTCATGTATAGAACAATATCTACAAAATTCAGTGCACAAAATTAAATTAATCCACCGATACAACACCTCTTTACACTCATATATTTTTTTAGCTCGTTTAATCTCAAGTTTTCACTAATCTATGCATGATATTATCTAAGAGATTGTGATTATTTAAGTTAGCCCTTGGACAGAGAAATTATGTATTGTTTAATTAATTTGGTTGAGTTTGAAGTAGGATCGATGTGTTTATGAGAAGTATTTTTTATAACCATTTTTTAAAAATGAAATATGAGATTATAATACAAAAAGTAAGTTTATGTCCTGATTTTACTATATAATTTAAACTTTTAAATTATAACATTATTCTTTTACATATTATAAAAACTTTAATCATCAAATAAAATTTTTAAAAAATGTGTGTTAATTTCAAACTGTATTATTAAATTAGGTAATTTGATGGATCAATTCACAGCTTAATCAATTCGATAATTTTAAAAAAAAAAATAAAATAACATATTTTAATTTTATTTTAAATTTTAAAACAATGAAACTAACTAGGTTCGATAACTTTTGTCTCATATCTACATTTAACTTTAGTACAAAATCATAAAAATCTCACCTTACCTAACAGTCTCACACCTTCATCCAATTAAGAGTGTGGTTGGAGATCTTTTACTTTTGTTTTTTTATGTTTTTTTAAATTGTTTTTAGCTTGAAAGAGTATTAAACTGAAGATTTTTTTAATATTTTCTGATAGTTTTAATATGTTGGTATTAAAAACAAAAAAATTCAAAATATTTATTTTACATACATATTAAAATAAAATAAAAACTATTTAAAAAAATACACTGAATTATAATATCAAATACACCGTAAAATACAAGAATTCAGAACTTTGTGTGGGGGTTTTGTCCCGAGAATTGATAACAATAGGAGAATCGACTGACACTTGAACAACCGGTGAACGACACTGTTCACGCCTTCTTTAAGAGACCATGTAGAGGCCTGCCCATGTGGGGTGATGTGGCTTGAGTTTTTTGAACTACGAAGTGCAAATGTAATCCACTATTTTAATAATTATTTATTTATTTATTTTTACCTTATAGAAATTAATTAAAAGATATTATTGTTTTCATGTGGGTGCTTCTGCTTGCATATATGCATTTGTACAGTTGCACTTTATGGTCATTGGCTAGGGCTCATCTAAAATTCAGGGATTTGTAGAAAGCAACTATTTGGGTCTAATTAAATTTGAGGGGTTTGGTAATTGGTTTAGGTGCATGCATCTTCTCTTATTTCTTATTTTTCTTGGTTTTAATAAACATTATATTTACTAATGTATTGACGAGAAAATATTTTTCTAAAACTTTAATCTTGAATAAATAATAAGGATGTGTTTGGTTAGTATTATAAAACATAAAAGAAAAATACAGAAAGAACATAAACGTGTTTAGTTTTTTTTTTTGTTCTTACCCGGGTATTCTCATACCTTTTTAAAGGGTGAGACTAGTCCCGTTCGGGGTTCGTGGTTGTCTCTCCTAATAAGTGTGTTTCATAGGAATCGAATTTGTGTTCTCACCCTTGCAAGAATATAGCAGTGTCAACTTAACCACTAGACCAACACTTCATTGGTATAAACATGTTTGGTTGGAAGGATGAAAACAAATACATAAAAAATATAAAGGTATTTAGTTTAAAGGATAAAAATAAAAACATAAAATAAATTTATAAGTAAAATATGAAGTGTCGAGAGAGACGAGATTATCTTCAATCTTGAAATAGCAATTAGTTAATGTTTTTCTTTTAAATTTTAATTACACCAATTAAGTGATTAGGGAATAAATGTGGGTTTGGTAATAATGGTTGATTTAGATATCCAAAAAGCCCTAAAAATGGGGAATGGTTGCATTGGTTGAGAGAGTCCACATGCTCCATTTTTTTAATAATGTTTCGAGCTTCTATTTTTGTCGGGAGATGTTTTCTTAAATTTGTTCATGAGATTTAGTCTCAAAAACAACGTAATTTCTTTAATATGAATTATGTATTGCCTTTTCTACCACACCCACTCACGTTCCTAAACAATGAACTAATTCCAGAAGATCAATCACCCACTTGTGCCAAAACTTGTTTTTGGTAATCTAAAGATTAATTACCTCCTAATCTCATTTTTAATGAGGCTTGAAGATCTTAATTGGGTCCATGTGAAAATGTTATGGCTTGCTTTAGAGCCTCTCACACTACCCTAGCTACAATTAAGTTAACAAGGTGGCTTAATCTAATAATTAGCATTGTATTATAAGCCATAAAGTTCTGTTCAATGAACGTTCCGAAAACCTTCAGACAATAATTAGTGACTGATTACTCACCTGAATTAACCCCAGTTAGCATCTAAATTAAGGTTATAAGCAGCCAGCCAGAGAATTGAGTTCACAAGCTGCCATGTAAATTAATATTCCCGCATCCAAGAACATTTTTAGTGGGATGTTAGCTTGTGATTTTCAGCTTTGTGCCTTGTCTTCACTAGAGAAAAATCCCTCAAGTGCATGGAAGCTCAGATACCTCTTTTAGTTTTCTATTCTTTTTGTCCGTTGAACTCAGATTTGGCTAAAAATATATTCAATGAAGCCAGATTTCAGGGACCATGCTCTCTCCCACTCGTGGGCACGACCTATGAGCAGGAATTATTTTAATCCTCTCAGGCTAGCTAGAGTTGGACCTCAGACTTAGATTTTTCCACTTGTGTAAAGTCTAGAGATTTGACACGTATTATAATTTGAAGGCATGCAAACATATAATAAACGACATGGGTCACCATATCCTACGGAATTTAACTAGCTAGTGTTATTTAATTAAGATTTTTTTATTAAAAAAAAAAACCCTAAAGTTGGAGGGGCTGGTCTTTACGGGGAACAAGAAGATGTGATAGTTATTAATTGGTTTTTGAATTCCCAAGCATGGTTTTTTCAGCTCATAGCTTTTTGGACTTCCTGATAAAACCATAACTTCTAGCTGACATGGGTACGTTATAGATCAGTTGATATGGTATTAAATTAATTCAATTTTTGTAAGGAATATGTGTGGTTAATTTATTTTTTATATTATTTCTCATTTTCTTTTTGTTTTTTTTTATAAGATTCCATGGCATATACCAATATCTCAAGGCATGATATATTCAAGCTCGTAACCAGGGAATTAACTTGAAGTGGGCTTAAAATAAAAACAATTGAATACATGATTTAGTGAGTTAATATTGAATTTGATTAAAGAAAACAGCTAAACACCCATTATTCATCAATTATATACTCCCAATATTTCCAAAAATATGAAAATATTTGGTGCTGATGTGCTTGTACTGCGAAGGAACACCGACTTGCAATTCCATTGTAATTAATTAGAAGCCAGAACTTGCCCTTGGCTTCCGATACCATCCAGTTATTAGTACACGGACAAGAATCATAAATACACTCTTTGACAATTATCTGCATTAATGTCTCAGAGGATCTAAGCTCACTTGTAATTAACTCGATGTAGTTTACTCGAGATCACGTAGGCGTTTGTTCTTAAAAAAAAAACATATTGACTTTGTTAAAGTTTAAGTATAGTTGTCAGAATTAATTAACTTAGGGTTTGGCTGATCTGAAAATATTTCGGATCACTAAATTATCGAGTTAATTTATTGATTATCAGATAAACCTGAATCATCAATTTTTTTTATTATAATGAAGTTATTTAGTATTTTTTAAAAAAAAACTTCTTAATAATAACTTGGATAAATTTAAATTGGATTTCGCTAAGTTCGTGTCGTCATCTAGATTTGATTGGGTTAATATTATTTTCAATTCAATTAAAATACAATTCAAAAGATCAAGCTCCGAATATTTTGGTTTTTGAAGCAAGAATTCGGTTGAGTTTAATATTTATTTTTGCTTCAGCTTTTATAATTATATGTAATTATGTGAAAGAAGCAATTATTGTCATTAATGCTAAAATAACTATAAAATAAATTCGATCTAAAATAAAATTTTGAGAAAGAAGAAAAATTATTGTTAAATTTAAGAGGGAAAGGAGTGGTTCTTTAATTATATATATAAACAAATTCAACGTTAGCTGCGCAGATTTAAGAAAGCTTGTAGGACCCTGAGGAGTCGGCGGAGCCACAAGGATGTGAGGTTAAGTGCCCTTAGGCAGGGTTTAATAGCCAAAATAAATGTCATTAATGCTGTCGGTAAGTTTGTCTTTGACTAGAAAAAA
This sequence comes from Populus deltoides, assembly GCA_015852605.2. Classification (NCBI taxonomy): domain Eukaryota; kingdom Viridiplantae; phylum Streptophyta; class Magnoliopsida; order Malpighiales; family Salicaceae; genus Populus; species Populus deltoides. The sequence goes on along the minus strand of CM027581.2, from coordinate 12,834,506 downwards.
TTACAATTTTTCTAGAGGCGTGTACTGTTTGGCGAAATGGAAAAATTATTCCACACATCCATTACATTACCTTATATTATATCATATCATACCATATCGTGAGAGATCGTACATTTTTTTTAGGATATGGTTGAAAGGACATCACAGTACTGAAGATTTTCTTGAATTATGCAAGCTAAGATTCACTTAATTGAGAGTAATTATCATAAGAAATTACTAATTGCTTAATTGTTTAGCAGACAAAATTAAAATAAAATGTGTTTGACTTTGTGATAATTTCTGTTGCTGTTGTGGTTTGAAAAAATAGGTTTGAAAAAAATATTAAATTATAGGTTTTCTTTAACAAAGGTTTTAAAATAGAATTTTTAGTGGGATTTATATAAAACTATAGTACATGTTAATTAACTAAGCATTTGTGAGTTTATGATTGTGACGAAATAGAGATAGTACTACACCACAAAAAAAAAAAATAGAAGAGAAAGATAAATGTGTGTTTGGTATTGCGATAACTTTTACGATTATAATTTAAAAAAATAGGCTCAAAAAAATCTATAAATCATAGTTTTTTTTTTTAGCTAAGGTTTTAAAATAGAGTTTCTAGATTTGTATAAAACTTATAATGTGTATTAATTAATTAAATATTTTTAAATTTGCTTAACAAGGATGGCACTACATAGCAAAAAAATAAAATAAAATAAAATAAAATAGGAGGGGAAAGAGAAATGTTGTAATAAGAAACACATATGCTTCAAAAGTATTATGTATGATCATCAAGGCTGCCCGATGAGGACCAAGAAGTAAACCACATGGAGATAGTAACCCTTTACACAACCTTCCTTGATCATTGAACGTTGCAGACATAAAATTCAAAGAGCTGCCTGCTCTGGTGGGTTCATTGGTTTTTATTCATAACTGGCAAATGGCTGGTGCATTTGGCTGTATTGTCCAGCAACTGGCCTGCCTGATTTTGTTCTTGGATCTTCTTGTGGACTGCCCAAATGGCTGGTCCATTGTCAAACATATGCAAAGTCAATGATTTTCTTTCATAACCCCTGCATTAGATTTGAACCCAAGCATCCATGGCAAGAAAAGAAGGAAGCTTTAGCTGAGTGAGTCACAGTACCAGCCCCAGGACCAGACCACGATGATGACGGAGGTCCAGATGAGAGCCAGCCCAAATACATATAAAATGCCTCCTTTAGAACACTCCAGGCATCTGTTGATGGGCTGGGCCCACCAATGCTATGCAGCGCTGCAAAACCTGGACCGGCCTGTTAGGTTTACCCATGATTAATCTAGGATTTTCATCGGTTTTAATCAAAGAAAAAATAAAATAAAAAAAAGGATGTGAATGACCCCTCACCTGCCAAGATCAGTGCAACAAAAGTAGGTGAATTTAGTTCAAAACCCTCACTTTCCATCTTTCTAGACAACTCGATTGCCTCGTGAAAACCACATTCCACGAACCTAGATATTAGGAGTGTTTAAAAATATTAATTAACCGATAAAACCAAAAAAAAATTGATGGAAAGAACTGAATTAAGACTAAAAAAATTAATTAAACCGATTTTTAAAATTATAAATTCTAACAGGTTTGTTTGGTTTTGATTTTAAAACTAAAATTGACAAACCAAACCAGACCAACCAAAAAACCAAAGTTATACAAATTAAAAGGGATATAAATAGTTAAATATTGTTTAGTTTGAACCGGATTTCGGCCCGGTTCGGTTAATATTTCATAAAATTAATATAACTCAGTTCGGTTGGTTTTTTAAGTCTAAACCAAACCGAACCGAACCGTGAACACCTCTGCCAGATATCATTGTATTCCACCAAACCAAATCTCTCAATCATTTTATCAAATTGTTGGTTAGCTTCTTCAAGTAACCCACGCATACAATAAAAATCAACAACAGTAATCCATTCTTAGAGAAGAGAAAAAAAGCAATTTCCTTAATGCAAATTGGGTTTTGGGTTTTCGATATGTGCCATCCTTTCTTTGATTGATTGCTTGTGTTTTTGTTTAGCCTCCTCCACTCTTTTCCTTTTTTCGCACTTCGTTTTCCAATGCTTCACCTCCCCATCAACAGAGTGCTATTGCTTGCTACATGTAGCGAGAGCACAGTTCACAAAGTTAAAATAGAGAATCATTCGAGGAGCCAGAATGTCACGGAAGAAAAAGTTAAATTGCTAGTTCTTCGCTCCGGTAAAGAATATGAACGTGGATGCACGGACGAGAACTGTTCAACTCGTTAGATTAGGGTGAAGTAGCGGGAAAAGAGAGCAGTGGACATGAGGAAGGGAAGGATTAGGGTGGAGTTGTTCTTCATCTCTAGCCATTGTCTCTGTGCTCCGCTCTTTCTCCTTCAATCACTAACGAGATAGCATTTTTACCATTTTTGCTTCACGATTTGTTAATTGCACACATTCTGGTCATATTTAATGGAGGGTTGCTAAAGTAATATTCTTAGGACGTTTTCTTTTTAGGAGATCAAGGCATTACATCGACATTTGTGGTCATGTCTCAGGTCTGAAACTACAGTTCTTTTTCAAAAAAAAAATTCTTTATTTTAAATTAACTTTTTTAGTATTTTTTTTATCAAATCATTTTAGCATACTAATATCAAAAATAATTTTTTTAAAAAAAAAATTATTTTATTATATTTCTAAACATAAAAACACTTTAAAAAACCAACAACACCCCTTTCCCATATTTTCTTTCAATATTGGGATGCTTGCGCTTACAAAACTATTAATTGACTTCTGTTCTGAAACGAAAGATTAAGACCCTCACTAACTTCTTGTTGCAAATAATTTGAAATCAGAATCGCAATTAGAATGTCATTTATCAAAACTTGTGCAGAGAGTGAGTTAAGAAGTGTATTTATCAAAAATCGACTTAGCACAATTTTTTGATGTAGTGTAGTCAAGATTAATGTATTAAATTTAACTTTTGATTAAAACAAAATTGACTCGACAACCTTTTGATTAAAAAGCAAAGGTTATTTCCAGGTGAGTAAATGACTTGACCATGAGTCGTAATAATTTTTATTTAAAAAAAAAAACTAAATTGAACAGAAAACACTTGCTTTTCTAGAAAATACACGTGAAGAAAGGAATTGCTCATACAAACAGGAGAACCCAATAAGATTTAGAAGTTACATGGTGACATACTGAATTAGAGACATTTCATCGAGGGTCAAATTAATCCATACAACAATGGAAAGAAACATACCTGCATGGGCCAGTTTCACCCGTTTAGATTGACCAACATACATCGATAAATAGAACTTTAGGAGAAAGAAAAGAAGAAAAAGGGCCCTCCATTGCACACACCACAGGTCATTTAGCCCTTAGCCCTTAGCCCTTAGCCCATAGCATACTTCTGGGTCCAGCTTCTTGCAGTCGTCTCATACTTGTTCCTGTCGGTCTTGTACATATGAGCAATCTCAGGCACCAATGGATCGTCGGGGTTAGGGTCCGTCAACAAAGAGCAGATGGAGAGCAATACCTACAAATGGAAACAGAGCTTGTTTACTTGATCACCAATGATAACTAGCAATTCAAAAGTCAGCCTGCGATACGATAGCGAATTAAAAATAGCCCATTTAAAAGGGAGAAAAGAGAGCTGCAGATGGCTGATGAATAAACAATATGTCATCAACTTATAACGAAGCCCAATATCACTAAGAATAGCGGCTGCCCCCCTTTCCTGTTGGAAAGGAAAAAGGGCGCCAGGGCCCTTTTAAATGACAAACCCCACAGATGACAGACCAGGGCAAGGGCGGCACAGTTTTAGAGTCCTAAATATCTTTTCTGCAGAAAGGTGAACTCTCAGAAATCAGGGGAAAGAAAAGGAGGGCTGCTGAGATCTAAATTAGCTCTATATGTTGCAATGAACAATTCGGTTCATCAACACATCAAGAATGGTTATACGAAAATGAACCACTTAGTCCCTTCCCAACACAAAAAAGATGCCGGACTGTCACAAATCCATTTAAGTAATCAACAGCATTTTTTTTCTCAACTCCAACATAAATGATTTGATGAATATAGAATAAGAACCTTGGATATGGTTAGAGCCGGGCTCCATTGCTCCTTCAAAATGTCCAGGCAAATGCTGCCATTGCTATTTATATTTGGGTGGAATACCTTTGTTCGGAATGCTACCTGCAAGATACATACACATGATGAAATCACACGCACAAAAAGAGAACTGCTTTTGAGATTGAATTCTCGACCGAATGTGCAGGAGTGCCATAAATAGTACACGATGAGATGCAGAAGCATCACACCAAGAATACAATGAGGCATTCACAAAAAGAAAACAGCTAAAACTACTCGGCAAATACCAATGAATGAAATCTCATAAATTACCGTGGTTAATTCACCAAACAAACAAATTGACTAATAAATTCTTATATTGTGCATGGCAAGAGGGCAAGCAGAGGCGGAACCATTCAATCAGGGCAGTTTATATCTTCAGCCTTTCATGCAATACCATTTATTTCATCTTTAGCTGATTTGAGCTTTAGCAACATACCCTCATTAATGCTATAATTTCTTCTTGTGCAATTAAGAAATAAAGCATATTCTTATTCTAAAATCCTTACCAAAAGTTGATGTTTGATACACAAGCCTTAGATGCAAGAGCTGCATCATTTAACATATCTTCACATCTTAGCTCATATTGTATCAGGACCTGGCATAGCATTGAATCCTATCAAACAGCCTCATGCTTATATTGTGAAATCAGGTTTGCATGCTTATACTTTATACTTCATATAGCCCCCTATATTTCTTCCAATTCTGCTGATTTGGAAACAGCATAAGACTAATAAAAGCTCGACCTATTGCACATGTTCACAGATGAGACGCCTTCATGTTGAAATAAATCAACTTCTGATGAGAATAAATTCAACATCCATACTAATCTCCCTTCATTCTTGTTGTGAATTGGGCAAGAGGTGAGGGGAAAAAAAGAATGGGAGGAAACATGGAGATGCTCCATGACATCATGACACCTTTTTCTTTGTTACAAAAGAGAGGCTCAAACCTAAGGCCTCTGCCAGAAGGAGGCCTTGGTGACAGTGGAACTACAAGCATGATTCTTTGACAATATGAATTAAGAAAAGGGTATGGAAAATGCAAGTTTACAAGCGCCAGAAGTTTCATGTATATTAAATATGCATCCACTTTATTTTGTTGTCAAGTAAAGAACTTATTCCCTCATCAGGGCATATACATAAAGATTCCTCCATTAGGTTAACTAGTGTATGTACATACTCTGGGTTAGCAAAAGTCATATGACCTGGGAAAGTCTGCAAAATCAGCTTGCAACTCGCAATACTTAAGCAGACAATATAGGTAATGATATACACATACAAAGCATTCAAGAAAAATACATATAGATAGAATTTTTAAAAAATCTGTTTGATACTTCTTACTTCACACAAACCTGCATATTATTAGCATTCGACAAAACTTTCAAATAATTCAGAACAATAAAAGTTAAGCTTGTATAGAGTAAAAACTTACCTTGGGAGGCTTAAATGGATAATCTGGAGGAAAATGAATAGTAACTAGGAAAACACCGCCAGCATAAGGACTATCCGGAGGACCCATAATTGTTGCTTGCCAATGGAACATGTCTTCAGCAACGGGACCTGCAACATTCCCATAATTAAAGCAAGCACATCAAGTAAACAACATTAAATAAAATAATCATGAAAAAAATAACTTTTCATTCAGCATACATACCCCCTACCATTATTAAGAATAGCCAGGATAACAATAATTTCTTTTTTAAAAAAAATACCCTAAAATAATACACCCTGTGATCAGAATATACAAGTTTTTGAACTATAATTTTTAAAAATTAACAAAAAAAATTCAATATTGTTTTACGCTTTCCCTTAAAAATATCGAATTTTAATTTTTACAAAGAAAATTATCGATCAGAGTTAATCATCGCCGGTATTATTCAACTGCATGCATCCTTAGATTTTCAACGAAATCATTATCAATTCCAACCAAAAAAACGAAAAAGATAATACCGGCACAGATCAACCGCAACACTAAAAAAACTATTAAGAAATGAAGTCAAACAAATCGGAAAAAAATTAAAAACAAAAAAAGTCATAATACCGGCACTGCATGAAGTAGGAGGATCCTTCTGTAAATCTTTCAATTCCTTCAAGATCCGTTTCGATGCCATCTTATCTTCTACTTAACCTGCAAAAAAAAAAAAAAAAAACATCAACATCGACATCGACAACTCTCTCTCTCTCTCTCTCCAGATCAATCCTCTCAAACAAGAACACAATTCGAGAGAGACGTACCGGATCTCTCCTCTCCTTCTGGAAATTAACGGCTTCAATTTTTTACGAGATTTGTTTGATGAGATAGAGGGAGGGGAATGGAGGGTGGGGAGAAGAAAAAAGAGAAAAGAAAGAGTGAAATTAGGGAATCTGTAAGGTGAGAACTTTATATTATTATAAATTGGTGGACCGTCTTTTTTTAAAAATTAATTAACAATAAGGTGTCGACATTTGTGATTGGATGGTTCTGTTTCTTTCCATTTTTTTGTAAATGGGATGCTGGTGAAAGGCGGTATTAGTTTTTTTAAAAAATATTTTATATTTAAAAATATATTAAAATAATATTTTTTTAATTTTTAAAATTTATTTTTAATATTATTATATTAAAATGATTTTAAAATAATAAAAAATAATTAAAATATATTAAAATAAATAAATATATATATATATATGTATGCTTCGCGTTTTTTGTCCGGTAAAACTATAAAAAAATAATTTAACTATCTTTTAATTTAAATATATTAAAAGATAGTATTTAAAATAAATTTAAGTTTGAAAATATATTAAAATAAAAAAAATTATTTTTACATATAAATTAAAACTATAAACAAAATATAAAATTAATATTTTTTGAAATTAAATATATTTTAAAAAAACATTAAAAGAAAAATAGAAGCAAACACTCATTCTATGCTTCGCGTTTTTTGTCCGTTACCTTGCAAGCATTCTACTTTTAGTATTTTCGCCGAAAGTAATATATAATATAATCTTTGCTTTTTTTCTTCTTTTTTGGATGGTTGGTCTACGTCGGTGCTCTAAATTTCAGGAATGTTTTATATCAGTCATCAAAGAAATGGTTCCTACTAATTAACCCCAATTCATTGGTAATTAAATTGATGATTAGTTTTTAATTACATTTGGTTTAGAAAAACTTAACAACGATCCAAATTTCTAAGAAAAAAATAATAAAAAACTTTGGATGAGCTAGCCTTTCATCAAAGTTTTCTTATACTGAAAATATTTAGAAGACTTATGGTAATAACTATGATTATTTGATAAATTAAACTCTAAAATGGTACGAATCTACAGTTTGAGGACTTATTTGAAAACTATATGATACTTAAAGGACTGAACTGTAGTTTCCTTTTATTTCAAATATTTGGTGGTGGTGGTCAATGTTATTTGTTACTGTTTGAAAATGCATGGATAGGGGCGAAAAATCAGCGGATAGAAATTCCCTGTCTCCATTACGGCGTCGTTAAGCGTTTTCTCTGGATGAAGTTGAATATTCTTGCCCGCGCCGTGTCGTTAGCTTTGGTCTTTGGCGAGGGCGGCTTCAACGGAGCACACACTAGACGCGTAGCTGGACCAGCTCTTTCGCGGTTGGCTCGACTCAGGTTATCAACTCATCAACTCGTTAATGAGTTGATGACTGGTTGACAGTAATATGACATCATCTGGCATTTATTTCCTTAACAAACAACGAAGAGTAATGAGTTTGTAATCATTTTATATTTGGAAAGTGCAATTTTTTTTTTCCAAATGAAAATTGACTCAATTTCCTCATGAATAAAAATAAATAGATAGATAGATTGATTTTCAATTAATATGTGATATATGAATAAAACACTTTCTTATTAAAATATTTATTTTTATTTGAAATATGATAAAATAACATGAAGAACTCAATTTTATTTCTTAATGATTTTTGTAGAATTATTATTTTTAATTATTTTAAAAATAAAAAATAAATTACCTCTTCAACATGGAATAAAAGATTTATCAAACTATAAATTAACTTAAATAAAACCAGTCAAATTTTAAAGGTTACCATTCATGTAATAATGATGATTATTATAAAGTAATTTTAAATTAAATTTTAGATTTTTTTCATTTCAAATTTATTTTTTATATTTATACATGGTTAAGAATTAATTTAAAAAAAAGTTTAGATAAATGGGTTGGCTTAAAAATCATCAAATTAAAATGGGTTATTTGTTTTTATTAAAATAATATTATTTTAAAAAATAAAAATAACAATGATCTAATTAAGTTTAGACTATTAAAAACTCTACTAGATTAATCAAGTTTGATTGAGTTAATATTTTATACATTTCAATTGAAAGCTTGATTAAAATTATATTTTGATTTTTAATTTTTCTTAGACAATTCATGAGGGGGGGGAATTTAATAACTATAAATAGAAATGCTACTATTATATATATTTAAAATTTTATTTTAAACAATGATGTAATATTAAAAATTATTAAAACTTGTTAATGCATTATAATCATAACCGTTATTTATATACACTATGAAATCGTTTTTATTGCCGCATCCTCAACTCTAAACTATATCTCCGGGTGCATCTAAATATTTTATTTTTAAAAAATAGTTAAAATGTAAAAGGCCTTTTATTTATTTATTCTCTCTTATTTATTATTATTATTATTATTTTTAAGAAGGCCTAATAAAATACCCAACCCAACCAATAATTGACATTGGCTAGCGTGAAATTAAGGCCAAAGGCACATGCTGCCCACCAATCAACCCGGACCAACTTAACCACCGCCGTCACTCACCATCCCCCAAAACTCACCGATCACAACATGAACCGATACAACCGGCGAGTCCAAATCCCCGATTTACAGCTCCCCAAATACGACAACGTAGAAGAACGTGTCGATGGAGAAGAAGGAGACGATAGTAATAACAACGGAGTAGCGCGATTAATAACAACACAGAACAATGTGAGTGACGATCAAGAACCATTCATGGGTGTTAAAGTTCGAAGAAAAGCATCTCGTCATAGAGATATTAAAGGGGATTATCTTGATGTTCCTTCTCATTCTTATTTGATGAAGATTTTGCAGAAGCAAGGTCAGTCAGCCTCTTTCAAATTCTCTTAATTTTTCCGGGCATTTTTCTGTTTTTTATTTATAATTGATTTCTGGGTATTGATTATTTTTTGGTACTAGTTTGTTTAAAGTGGTTTTAGAGGTCTTGCTTTGTAAATGGTATGTGGGTTTGTGATTATTTTATGTGTTTTTTGAATTTTTTTTTATTTGCTTTGGTCTTTCTGTTTTTCATGCTGATTCTGTATGGTTAGAGAACGCAAAATATGTATAGTTTAGAAATTAACCATGTTGAATAGTATTGTTTGGTTTCTAATTTTCTATACTAGGAATTGGTGCTTGAGAAATAATTCAATTGAAATTATTGCTGAATTTCTACACCAGATCGTGGTTTTGCTTTAGATAAAAAAAAAAAAAGAAGAAGAAGAAGAAGAAGAAGAAGCAGGCAAGTAGTTGTAAGTGTCAAAATAGTGACAAATTTTGTTGAAACAGGATTGTCTTGTTAACTTTGAAAGAATGTTTTCCGAATGTTGGAAATTCTTAGATTGAAGAACGGTCTTAACTTTTTCATTGTTTAAATTGTTCCCTGCAGCTTATAACGTGAAAACTTGCTAGTTTTGGGGTTTATTGAAATTCTCCTTTTCCAAGAGATTTTTTTATAAACATTTTTTCATGGAAATCTTTATATTTCATTATATATTTTTATAATAGAAAAAAAATTAGAAAATAGTCGTAAGTGTGGTGTGCATTTGTGTTTTCCTTAATGTTAGAATATACCATTTGGTTAGAGACAGTACCAAATTACAATTCATTTATGTTTGAATAGGGTGGGGAGGAATAGGCAGCTAAGGGTGCTGCATCTGATCAGTGCACTGACCTGAAACAGGCATGGTGTTAGCATTTATGATAAACTTAAGTCCTTCAACCCCCTGAAACCAAGACAAAGTAGTACACGTTGATTCCGGAATAAAAGAAACATGGAATAAAAGAAACATGCTCATGATTTGACATGGAGAAATGTCCTTTAAACAACAATCCCCCCCTCCATGTAGCACCTCCTAGCCCGCTTAGACTAAAGATCGTCTTAGAGTTCAGGGAAGAGTTAGCTTGTTAATTTGATATAAGTTTAAATACTCTTCCTTGCTTAATATATCTTTAAACTTGCTTCTTTTTTATTTTTGCAGGTGACAAGCAGGTCCTCTTTGCCGATAAAGTTTTGAAATTCACAGGTTCAGGGAAGATGAAACGACGCATATTGTTAATAACTGACTTTGCCATTTACATTATTGACCCAGAGATTAATGCTCTTAAACGACGGATAGCTCTGGCAGCTGTAGAAAAGATATGTTTGAGTGAATTGAGTGATAATTTCTTTGCAATTATTATTCCAACAGAGTATGATCTTCTTATGGCTAGTACTCGAAAGACTGAAATAGTTACTGTGTTAGTTGAAGCTACCAGGAGCGCTTCTGACTATGAACTTGAGGTGGCTTTTTCCAATAGGTAAAATGATTGAACTGATATCTTATATCTTTCACTGTTCTTGCATTAGTATTCAATGTTTTTATTTTCCTTTGCTTTCTTGGATGATCCTAAATAGGTACTTTATTGAAGGATAGTTATTATATGATCCTTTTATCCATGCTACATCCAGATTTTGGTTTGTTGTGATAGATACACTGCACTTGAACATGTAGGAATTTTGGTGTTAGCTTCTATACAATGCATATGCCATTGATTTCTGAAGCAAGGTATCCTGACTTATTTTAGAGGAAGAGAACAACTAATAATGTTGTGGATGATAGTGCTTTGGTCTTATTGTGTACGCAAGTCATAAAATATCCTCAAAGATGATATTTGCTTAAAGACCAGTGTTAGGAAGGCTACCAATTAGTTCTTTTCCCCATTCCTTGCAAACTGACACTTTTGAAATTTGTTGACTTTCGCAGCTTTGAGTACAATGCGGATGCTGAATTGGTAAAAGTAATTGAGTTTGAGGAAGTTGAAGGTCCGAGTTTCTATAATCTCAAAACTGTTTGTGATTTTATAAGATAACTGCTCCATCTATTACACCTGCCATACAGTTATACCACTATCACAGTGTAATCTGGTTAAATCAGTTGCCTGTGCTCGTGAAGCCTTCTGTTCACATCTCTTTGTATGCATATTTCAGGTGCTGTAAAAACCAGAATCACAAGGAAGTGAGTAGCAGTCCACGAATGTTCTTATATGTTTATAAACCATGCAGGAGATTCGCACTGTTCATTGTAAAGTGGGAAGGTTACTGGCCCATTGCGTTGAGAGGATCCTCACAGCATCAGGGTTGCTATTTTTTTTTTATGTTGATTTTTTCTGTGTAATCTCTATAGTAAATGAACTGTAATTTTTTCTTTGTGAAAATGGTTTCATTTGTATGAAATGAGATTATTTTGGATGTTAAAAAGCAATATAATTTGCGATATACATTGGTACTACAAACACTGAATTCTGTTCATCAAGTGTCGGTGTCATATAACATTTAATCCCCGTTTATGTTGTATTATGATTTCCCAATTTTAGAACAGAAGTTTGGGATGTTCTTTCGAATTTGTCAGCTACTTCAATCCCAGTTTCCCTTGAAAATTGAATGCCATCCAGCGGATCTTGGTTGTGCATGGATTGGGTCAGTTCTAACATATCTTCAGAAACGCTTATGCCGAGAAGGCAGGCTGTTGCAGCCGGCCACATTAAGGTGGTGATTGCTCAGCTGAGTGCATGAACATGCCCTAATAGCCATGTCATTGACTCGATAACTGAATCCCCCTCGAATGGATCAACCAGTCAATCATCAATAACTAGTTTCTTTAAAGGAAACTTGTCTTGTATTCTTCTTATATTAATCTGCCTAGGACCGAAGATTAAGAGAGTAAATGCACCTGGTCATGATTCTTGAAAGCACCTAGCTAGGTCCATCCAAATATATTTAAAGGGGCAGTTAATATGGCTCGATGTCATTGATTAGGTAGGTTTTGGCACATAATGCACTAATGTAGAGCCACAAGTCAATGATCCTGAACCCATCCATTTCAAAATACAGAGAGAGATCGAGTTACATTATGCTGCAAAAATTACAGATTCGTAGGCATAACATCGAAGTCCTGACTAAATAATACAACAGAAGAGAACCCAACTTGTCTTCGCCTACAGTTGGAGGCTTGAAGTGGGTAGTTAAACTAACTTCATGACATAATTTGTCACAGAAATATAAAGATATACAGCAAATAAACTCAATTAACCCAAACCAACTGCCCAATTCAAAAAATTAAAGAAAAAATTGTATTACAACAACTAATAGCAGGAAGAAACAATCTCACTATTGAACAGAAGAGGTAGAACCTACTTCAGCTGCTTGTGGTGATGGGGTTGCAACTGAAATTTCTAGTTTACTGTCAGAGGATGGTGGGTTTTCGGTACTTACTTGCCGAATTTCCTCCACCATTTTCACCACATCAGGCATTTTGGGTCTCTGCTCTGGCATCCTCACTACACAAGACAGTCCTATCTGTAGCATCTCCACCATTTCCTCCTCAATATTAGGATACCTTAACAGCTCTAAATCAAATACTTCAGCAGTCCACTCTTCTCTTACCACAGAATTCACCCACCTCACCAAGTGAACAACCTCATCACCACCTGTGGTATGCATGGGGGATTTTCCAGTGAGAAGCTCAAGCAGAAAAACCCCATAACTGTAGACATCAGATGCATGGGTTGCTTTCCTGGTGTCTGTTACTTCTGGGGCACGATAGCCTGCAGCCCTCATTACTGGTGGGGGCATTGGGCTCATCAATGATGCCAAACCGATATCTGATACGCAGCCATATCCTTGGGAATTGAGGAAAATGTTTGAGGATTTTATGTTTCCATGGACAAGTTTTCCACCATTCTGTGTGTGGATATGAGCAATGCCCCTTGCTGCACCAATTGCAATTTTCAGCCTTGTTTCCCAGTCCATAGGAGCATGGCCCTCCCCTCTCTTAACTGCAAAGTATAAGATTCATTTTCTATGGTCAGCAACATCCCTGAAAGCTGCATAACAGAATGTATCACTGAAAAGGTTTTTTGACATACCATGTAGCATTGCAGACACACTGCCCTCTTCATAGAAGTCATAGACCATTAGTCTCTCATCCTTGGAATAGTAATACGCCCTTAATGGAGACACATTCACATGCCTAATACTCCCAACGGCAATCATTTGCTGCTCAAACTCCTTTTTTGGCACAGCCACTTCCTTCAACCTCTTCACCACCACTGTGGTTGCCTCCTCGAGTGCGGCCTTATAAGCTATCCCAAACGTTCCCTTACCAAGAACCTCTGCAGATGCTCTCAACAAGTCCTCCAAGTCAAATGCAAGACTACAATGCTCGAAAAAGAATAGCCTGTTGTTCTGCTCTTGGCTCTTTGAAGCTGTTTTCTTCAAAGACACCTCTTTGTTCTTTGTTGCTAACCCACCTTCCCTTTGTTTCTTAGAGTGGCAAACAACAATCATAAAAGCAAGAACCACAAATCCCAGTACACAGCCACCAATAGCAATCGCCAATATTGCAGGTTCACTTAATTTTGAGGATTTTTTTGATGGTTGGGAACTTGGTGGATGAATTGGAAGAGCAGGGGGAAGGGCATTTTCTGATGAAAGATTGTTACCAGAAAATGCAGAACTTGGAAATCTTTGAAGAGACTTAGGCAAACTTCCTGTAAAATTGTTGTTGGTTAAATCTAGATGTTGTAAACTAGGAACATTTATATCAGGAATATTGCCTGAAAGGGAGTTGTTAGCAAGGCTCAAAGCTGTGAGGTGAGTCAAATTTGATATTGAAGGTGGAATTCTCCCATTGAAGCCATTATTGGAAAGATTAAGAATAGTGAGATAATTCCAAATTGAGAAATCTGAAGGCAATGGGCCAGAGAAGTTGTTGGATTGAAGAAAAAGGATAGTTAAGTTTCTGAGCTTGGAGAATTCATCATAAGGGAAAGAACCTGATATACCGTTAGATCTGAGGCTTAGGATCTGAATTGCTGACAAACGACTAAGAGTGTTGGGTGGAATTGGGCCACGAAAACCGACTCCAGGCAACCTGAGGGCTGTAACTCTAGAGTTATCATTGCTACAGGACACACCTGTCCAGCTATTGCACACAGAAGTATTCTCATGCCAATTGACAGGGTGAGAGTGATGAATATTGTGAAGGAAATCCAATAAAGCTTGTTTATCATCAACTGGGTCAGCAGTGATTGACAAGAGAACTTCTCCAAAGAAGGGGAATGCTGAGAAAATGAACAGCAGACCTCTTTTCATGTTCATTTTCTCTCAGTAACAAACAGTTGAACAAATCTGCAGATGAACAGCAAAGTTTCTTCACAAATCTTGGAACATCTACATGAATGTAGTTAAAGATGGATCAGAATTAGAAACAGGAACAGATATGCTTGTTTTCGTTATGAAGTGGATGAATTTCTTACAAGTTATCTAGAAAAAGGATGACTAACAACTCTGACTTTTACTATTAGGACACATTTAGTCAAAATTAGTTGCTAGAGCATGATTAGGAAACGTACCAGATACTGTGTTGGTTCTTTATTGACTTTTGCAGCTCTCTTTTACCGAACATCTTTGGTTACTGAGAAAGTGTGAGTACATAGAACAGGATTTCAAAATTCTGAATCCTATACTTGAGCAATATTACATTTTGAGCCTAGCACAACTTTCCTTGTCATTTTATTTTGCTTTCCTTCATTTTCTTTTTCTCATAAACCAAGCAGGCAGCAGCAAAGAGCTAAAAACAGAAAGAAAGCAAGATATACAAAAGGGTTCAATTCTAAAGAAACAAAACTTACTGATTGGATGAAGAACACTTCAAAACTTAGCTAAAGATCCACCACATCCGCAAGCAACAGCTTAGCTACTAGTCCCTCTATCTTTCCCGTGAAACAGTCTTAACAATCCCCATGAACATTCAATGTTAAGAAGCAGCAGAAGAAGAAGAAGACACAGAACCAGGTACGTACATTCTCGAGAAATCAGACAAAGGGAAGGAAAGAAAAGGTTGGAAAAGTACTAGACGACAATGATAAATGATGATGATTATTAATGATGGAGAAGATTGATGAATATGAGCTGTTTTTGCTTGAGATAGCAGCATCACATGCAAGAAACTAATTATATAATCATGGAGAAAGCAAAGTCCATGCGCACGAACAGGAGGGTGCATGTGGAGACAAAGAGAGACAACGTATTAGAAGGATGCATTATATGCTAATAATAACTCATAACCCTAACCTAACCGTACCGAACTACTACCATTACTATACTGTTACTCTCTCTCTCTCTCCCACCTCTTCTTTTCATGTCGTGGTATTCTTTTTTTTTTTTTAAGTTTAACGTTGGTGTCCGGATCAGTTTACGCGTACCTCGACTAATCCTATGAGTCTTGAAGTTAACGACCATGTAAACCTCTAGTAACCATCATATAAGCAATCATAGGGCTCAAATCTGAACCTACAGAGAGAACAAATCTTTTAATCCCAAACTTTTATCATTGGATCACCACCTAAATGGTTAAATAGAATTTGATAAATAGAGTTTTTTTTAATGTATGTGAAAGATGCACTTGAATATATAGAATTTGAATTATTTTTGTATATATCTATCTATCAATATATATAATAAAATTTATATATATATATATATATATCCCAAAAATAAAGAAATAATTAATTGTAAAAAAATATTTTAAAAATACAAACCATCAACCTAAATAATTATATGTAAAGTAAATCTACATATCAATTGTAAAACAGCTCGGGGACTACTTGCTATGGTATTAATCTAATTATATAGTTGTGTATTATATATTTGTAGATTAAATGTTATATACCTAACTTGTGGGCCAAAGGATACCTCACCTCTCATCCAAATTAATCCGCCATGGATGCTTCTTCCTATAAGAAAGAAATTGCTGACCATGGAAAATGTATAAACAAAGCTGTAACAATTGAATGGGCGGTGAGAGGTGCGTCACATTTAAGGACTTTTACTATATGCTTTTTTTTTTTTAATAAATAAAAGAGGGTCCAGGGCAGCATTTCTTGCCATGAGAGAAGATCGCCCGTGAGTCTAAAATTATTACCGCTCATCCTTTGATTTTTTATGGCTTTTACTATAAAACATGGGTTTCATTCTAATTAGTTTATTTTGGTAAAGCGGTGTAAGATATTTTTGTATAAGTAATTTTTAATTAAAATATTTTTTATTAGATTTTAATATTCGTATATTAACACCATAAAAAAATACTTTTAAAAAATATTAATTTAATATTTTTTTAAAAATAAATTGAAGCACAAATATAAACAAACCCTATATCATCATCATTGCTTGAATTGGATAAAATGTATTTTGAATTGAGATAAAAGAGACTTAAATCCACTCAAAATGTCATTAAAAGTTTAAACCAATGTGGGAGTGACATTTATTTCCTTGATGTAATTTCAGTGCTACCTATCAATAATCCCATCGAACTCGCTTGGTTGGATCATAGAATATGAACAATAAATCACATCTATCTGCCTGTTTTTATTAACTCTTTTATCCCACTTTTATATATATATATAGGTTGGTAAGAGAAGAGGTGTGCATGTGATATTCAAGTTACGGTCACCTCCTACTCTTGGATAGCCTCGTCATGTAGATTTGGCTCAATACATTAAGATCCTGTTTATTTGTTGGAAAGTAGTTTTTTTTTTTAAATAAATTCCAGGAAAAGTGAATTCTGCGAAAGTGAGTTCCGGAAAAGTATTTTCCGATGTTTGGTAGTATAATGAAAAATAAATTGGAAAACACTTTCCAGTGTTTGGTTATGTAATGAAAAATGAGCTGGACAATAACTTATTAATGTTTTATTTTTCTCAAGTTTATTAAAATAATAAGGAACAAATCTTACAAATTAAAAAGTTGAATGAGAATGAAATTGAAAAAAATATAATTTCATAAATTATCTCAAATAAAATAAATAATAATCAAAATAATAGAAATCAAATCTAAAAAATTAAAAAAAATAAAAGGTGAAGAAATTAAAATAATAATAATTAACATTTCATAAATTATTTCAAATAAAATAAGTAACAATCAAAAGAAAGAGAAACAAATTTGATAGATAAAAAATTTCAATAAAAAAATAATAAGAAAAAAGCAAGTAGCAATTATAAAAATAAGAACCAAAATTAATATAAAAATTAAATTTTAAGAGATGGAATTGAAAAATAAATATTCAAAACAAATTATATATAACAATTAAAAGTTTGAGGATCAAATTTGATATATAATCAACAAATAATGACATTTCTAAATTTTTCACAACTTCTAAAAAGTGTTTTCCGCCCAAATTTTTCAGGAAAACACTTTCCTGAAAACCAAGCCAAATTTTTCTTTGACTGGAAAGTGTTTTCCGTTGACCAACTTTTCTAATGGCAAACAAACACAAAAAAGTTTGGAAAGTAGTTTCTTGGAAACCACTTTCCGGAAAACAAACACAGCCAAAAGAAAAAACATTTTCCTAGAAACCAAACTAATTTTCTTTGACTGGAAAGTGTTTTCCGTTGACCAACTTTTCTAATGGCAAACAAACACAGGAAAGTTTAGAAAGTGGTTTCCCGGAAAGTGAATTCCGAGAAACAAACATGGCCTTAGACATATTTTGTTTTCCGGATGATTTGTTTTTCTTTAAATAAAGTTTTTTGATGTTTTGAAATTATATCAAACACTACCCACCCAATAAAGAGCCGTTTGGTATTGTGATTATAATTTATTTTTAAAATATTTTTCGCTTGAAAATATATCGAAATAATATTTTTTAATTTATTTTTAACATTAACATATCAAAATGATCTAAAAATAGAAAAAAATTATTTTTTTAAAAAACATTTTTAAAACAAAA
This sequence comes from Populus deltoides, assembly GCA_015852605.2. Taxonomy (NCBI): domain Eukaryota; kingdom Viridiplantae; phylum Streptophyta; class Magnoliopsida; order Malpighiales; family Salicaceae; genus Populus; species Populus deltoides. The sequence continues at coordinate 12,816,359 of CM027581.2, read as the reverse complement.
AAACTCAAAGTCTTCGTTTAGAGTTTGATTCGAGTTAGATTATAATTTAAATCAATTTTAACAATAATCTGATTAGATTTAGATAACATACCAGTTTGATCAAGACAAACCCTTCCAAACTTAATCAATTAAAAAACAAGATTTTTCTTTTAAAAAAATCTGGAACCATTTTTTTTTTTTAAGTTAGACCCATATCAAGTCTCCCATGACTCAATAACTAGGATATTTTTCAAGATAAATCTCATACCATGTGTGGCAACTATATTACTAAGGTAAGGAGTCGAAAAATCTTTGTAAACAAGGATTGGGTATGCTGGGGATACAACATATATCCCATTCCATTCCTCATCAATCACCAATAAAAATTTAATCCTCAATATTTCAGAATAATGTCAAGCAACCAATTCGGTAGCTACCATTTCTATATGGTCTTCACCCAAACGGGTGTTGTAAGGCCAGTGAGTCAAAATTAAAGGGAGGCATGTGATAAATTTGCATACATCTATTTGGTTTGATGATAATGATTGTTTTTTTTAAAAAAATTATATTAAAATTATAATTTTTATATCATTACATTAAATTAATTTAAAAATAAAAAAAAATAACTCTAAAGGATACCTTAATTGATCAGATTTTGGGTTTGCATCTCAATAATTACAAGTTTAAATCCCTTCAAAATTATTAGAGATTTACATAATAGTTAATTTAAAAATATATAGAATTGATCGAAATGAGTACAAACAAAGCTAGACATCCATGATAATACACACATACGTTACGAAAGCTCTTTACAGGTTACAACTTATTTATTGGATCAAGTGTGATTCCCACTTGCTCCAACCTTAATTAGCTTTGTTCTTGCAGTGGCAAAATCCGACAAAGTACTCACTGCCGAGAGAAAATCACAGTTCATGCACGCAGCCTATTGTCTGCCCAAAGCATCTAATCAAGGCACTCGTAGGATTAGTATTACTTTGCTATAAGCTAATGTCTTTCCAAGGCATCAGCAAATCAAGGCACCCATAGAATTGCTAAAGTCACAAGAGGGTATTTATTTTAGCATCAACCATCCATAAATGTCATAATTAACTCCATGGGATTTCATTTGGATGATAATTAATTGGAATTGTTACAGATTAACGAAAATGCAAATGAAAGTACAGAAATTTTGATAACACATTCAACATAAGAAAAAAAAACTAATTATAAGAATCCAACCTAAGGTTTTTAAATTAAATGAGTAATCCAACCTTGTAAATTTTCTTAATTTACAAGGTGTTTTTATCATAAAACTAGTAAATTTAAACTTTTACCCCCTTTTTTTTTAACTTCATAAACAAACTTGACTCCTCTCCTGAGTACTATTCTTGTTATCAATTGAACCAATCTTTTGAAAAGATAATGCATTTTTGATGGGTATAAGTTAATTTGAGTTGCCTTGCAGATTATAACACAACAACCAAAATAATATTTCGTGTGTTAAGGTGATTGATCAACATACTTTATATTAAAAGATATTTTTTTATAAAAATTCATGATCAAAAGGGACTAAAACAAAAGAGAATTTCAACAAAGAACTCAAAATAAAAAAGTTAGAGAAAGATATCGCTCTTTTTTTTTTGTCTATGTGCCAGGCCCAAACATATATGAGTTTGACATCTTGACAGGCTCAATCCCCTTGAACTCAGCTACGTGTTAGGCTCAAGCGTCTATGGGGCTGACACCTTGCTAGACCTAACCCTCTTGGGCTTATCTATGCACCAGATCCAAGCATCTAAGGTCTAGCACTTTGCTAGACTCAATCTCTTTGGATTCAGCTACGTGCTAGGCCCAAACACTTGTGGATATGACGCCTTGTCAAATCTAATCCTCTTGGGTTTATATATGCGTCAGGCCTAAGCACCTATGGGTCTGACACCTTGTGAGACCCAACATCCTCCGATCCAGGTTTTTTTTTCATGAACAAGTGCTCAAAATGAGAATTTAGAGTCATCATCCTCATACTCCTTATTAGGTCAAAAAATTCTCTAAGAGCCATCACTACGTCAAATCAATATTATTGTTGATTATAAGGGAATGATCTTATCAACATTAATTTTGTGTACAGACTGATATACGATCATCTTTCATGAAGCAGGTGATATGATTAATATTAAATGTCGTGTAAAGAGACACTAATCATTAATATTAATGTTGATTGTAAGGGTACTTCTCTCACTTAAAATGAAGAAAAAAAGACTTACAACTCCTCGAAAAGGAAAGAAAAAAAAGTTATAAATACAAAGAGGGTTCAACTTTAAAATCTTTATTTTCTTACAATTTATTCTCAACATTCATCAAACATAAATAAAGAATACATATTTTTATTTTTAGAATTTAATATTCATTTACTACATATCTTCGTAATAAACTCATTGGCTTAATTATTACAGGATCCCTAAAATCTATTTTTTAAAAATTGTTTTTGCAGAAAATCCAATTTTTGTCATCAACCTCCAAAACTTCCAGTTATGAAAAATAAAGGTTTGACATGAAACTGTCTATAATACAAACATTGTGAAAAATAATTTCCTTGTTTATTTTTAGGGCATCTATCACATGGGATTAAAAATAATGTATGCTGCGGGCGTGGAGTCGTAAAAACTGAATGTTGATTTTTTGGAAGTCGTTGTCTTGACGTTGATCAATGAAGGAGAAGAAGCACCAATCAATGGTGGCTGTTGGATCGAGACATGACAGTATTCAACTTAATGACTCCCACTTGCAATTTATTTCTCTGCCACCAAACCCGCCTTGCTGTCTTGGCTCTCCAGACCTTACTGTAGAGATCCCATGTGGGCAGGCACCGAGACCGACGTCAGAGCTGCCCTTCTCTATTCTTCTCCGATTAAACTTCGTTTTTTTTATAAAGTGGTTGATAGTGTAGTTTTAATTGTTTTTTTAAATAATTTTTTTTTTGTTGAAATATATATATTAATAATATTTTTTTATGTTTTAAAAATTATTTTTGATATCAATATATTAAAATAATCCAAAATATATAAAATTTTAATTAAAAAAATTAAATTTTTTAGAAACAAAGTTTATATCGCGTTTCCAAACGGTTTCTTATATATATAATGGTGTAGAGTACTTTTTTTATTTTTAATATTAGTATATTAAAATTATTTAAAAATTTAATTTTATATTTTTTCAAGTAAAAACAATTTAAAAGGCAAGTTACAATTAAAAAAAAAGCATTCACTTCTTACCCAAATTTCATCGTTGTTACTCCATATAAGAAAATATACCCAAAAAAAGCTGAAAACTAAAAAAAATAAAATAATATTTTTGCTTGTGTAAAGAATGATGATAATTCAAGCTGGAATTCTCTCTTAAATCCAAAATTAATTTAAAAAGTAAAGGGAAAACAAAATTAATATGCTAAATAGCCATTGATAATATGTGTGAGGTGCTTTGGAAAAAAATATTATTATTTTATGGTTCTTTGTCTTTTTAAACTTATTATTCACGTACGAAAACTGAGTTTAATTATTTCAATAATTTGATAAAAGAAACTAATTAATAATTCAAGTTGCAAATAAAGGATTTATGAATATTTGACTTTCTGTAATTTGATGTTTGTTGATGAGAGGTAGGGGTGGTGTTTCTCGGTTTGATTCGGTTTTTATTAAAAAAGTAATTAAACTGAATTTTTTTATAAAAAAACCGAACAGTTCAAACCGCGTTTGTTTTTTTGGTTTTTTGGAAAAACCGGTTTAATCGGTTTCCCCCCTTTCCCTTTTTTTTTTTGTTTTCCCTTCGTTTTTTTTTGGTTCCGAGTTTATAAAACCGAAACCGAACCGGTCAATTTTTTAAAATTTTAATCGGGTTTTTTTACAGTTCGATTTTTTTAATTAAACTTTTTTTAATTTAATTAATTTTTTTATTTTCCTACTCACCGCTGATAAAAGGGACATTGCTGGGATCGCTAGTTGGAATTTCAGTCATCTGAAATTGATACATAAAATCCTCTTCTTGCAGAATAAGAACAAGAAGAAGAAGACGTAGAATATTCAATAAATAATAATTGAATTTCTCGAGACGTAAATTGTTGACATGATGAGAAAATTATATTTTCTAATGAGATAGGTGCTCTAAGATATTAGAATAACCTATAGTATTACAGCATGCATGCATGAGGAATATTGACCTCAGTGCCTTGCTTACCACAGAGACGAGAGTGACATAATTATGCTTGACAATGTTTAATTATTATTATATATACCTCAACACTTTGACTTGTTCTCTCTCCCTTAATTGTTATCTATAAATAATAAATAAATATTAAATAAATTTAGATATAGTTTTTCATGGATCGATATCTAATTTTTTCTCTTATTTAAATTTTTCATGATTATATATTATAATCTGAAAAAAGATTGACACTCTGTAATAATCATCAAGAAATGAGATCTTCCATTAATAAAGTCTGAGAATATGGCTAGTTTCTCATTAATTTATAATTAAATTTTATTGAATACATTTTAATTTATTAAGTTATAATTTACGCACTCAATGAGTTTTGAAAAAAAAAAGTTTAAATAATATATAAATAACAATGATTAATTTAATATGTTCTATCACCAAAATCCACCATCTCTGCCATTCCAAAAGCATAGATACAACGCATCGAGACTCCAGGCCAGACGACTAACTCGAAATGTATTTCTTTTTAATTATTTGTTGTTTTAGACTGGTTTTTTTATATATATATATATATATATATATATATATATATGGGTCAACTTCTCTTTCTCCCGTGCCTGCCTGCAGCATGAGCCTTGTGATGACAAGTAGAAGAGAACACGAGGGCTAGGGCAAGGAAGAGATTGAAAATGGAGGGAATCAAAATAAATTAGTAAAAGTCAATAGAAAGATCCGAAAGGCTTGGACATGAACTTTGATTCTGATTGCCTAACATCTCTTTTCCACTTTGTGATGAAAAGAACATATATCCTGTTCAAAAGATTAAGGAATCAATAATAGTATTTTAGTAGGTTAGTTTTTGGTATTATGATAACAATTATATTTTTATTTTTTTTAAATATATTTAAATTATATTTTTTTAAATTTAATTTTAATATCAATATATCAAAACAATCTAAAAATAAAAAATATTAATTAAATAAAAAATCTCAAAAATATAATTTGTCCGCAAAAACAAAAACTACACTAATAATCATCGAATGGCCGGGTTCAACAACGAGATAGTGACACACTTAAGGATTGTAAGATATCATTCCTTTTGTGGCTTTCTGGTCTGTGCCCTTCTCTCTACCTGACCTGTAAACATAGTCTTGGACGGGATCAAATTGAAGTACTGGAATGGTTTAGTATGATTAGAATATATATTATTTTGAAATATATTAAAATAATATATTTTTTATTTTTTAAAATTTAATTTTAATACCAGCACATTAAAACAATTTAAATTCATAAAAAAATAAAAATAAAATACAATTTTACCATAAAAACAAACACTATACCAGGGTCATATGGCCGGGTGGAACAAGGAGATAGGGACGAATTGAAGGAATGTAGGATAATCATTCCTTTGGTGGCTTTCTGCTTCAGGTCTGTGCCCTTCTCTCTCTACCTGACATGTAAACAGTCTTGGACGGGGACCACATTGAAGTGGAATGGTTTAGTATGCATAGGATATATAATATTTGGATGAGTTCACCTTCAACAAATCAGAGTGGCGCAGCGGAAGCGTGGTGGGCCCATAACCCACAGGTCCCTGGATCGAAACCAGGCTCTGATAAAAAGAGTGGCTTCCAGCGTTACAACTTTTTATTATTCCTAGCCATTTTAGGAAACGGCGTCGTTTTCAGCTTTAACTTTAAATTTGTACTGACGTGTCAAGATAGGAGTGGTTCACAGTATCGACGATATATCGCCTAAAAGGAACAAAAAGGCCTAAAATGAAAAATAAAAAGGCACCATCAGAAAAAATCAAGTAAAACGAGAAAAGAGAGGATAAACCAGCAAGCCACAGGAAAGAGAAAGACCAGAGAGAGAAAGCGAAAAATAAAGCTTGATAAAACCCTAAGTATTATCACCAAAGTCCAAAATATCGCGCGATAAATAAAAAAGAAAAGAGAAAAATCCCAACTCTGCAACCTCCGTTTATCTCTCCGTCGACTCGCCTCTCCCCCTTGTCTCTCTGTAAGCCCCCTCTTATTTCTCGCTTTATCTCTCTTCTTCATTTCTTTACCCTCCCCCCCTTTTTTAATTTAAAATTAATTTTCGTTTCAAAACTTTAAAAAAGATTTCCTCACTCAATACTCTGTTTGGTTACTCGGAAATGAGGGAAAATCTGATATCCTAATTCACTTTAATTTTTTTCCTTTAATGGAAAATCATTCATTGTAAAAAGAAAAAAAAGTGTAAATTAAAGCCGATTTCCTATAGGAACTTTAATCAATTAGAAGACAAGTTGAGCATTGAAAGATGAATATTAATCCAAATATTTGATGCATTTCTTTGTATTGTTAATAGATTTGAATTCCTTGATTAATTCGTTACTCTTAATTGCATTGGTACTTCAGTTATCATTCAAGCCAATGCTGATATAAATTTTATTTTTTAAAAAATTTCTCTCTTTCTCTCTAGGTGGGCGTGCTGGACTCGGAAACATTTTCTATTTAATCGGGCGTGCTGGGCTCGGAAACATTTTCTAATTAATCAGTAAGTTAAACCTTATTATTATTCCTATAAATCTTGTAGTTTAATTTTATTAAGTAAAATGTGCTGATTAGTTTTATGTTAATTAATTAATGATTGGTAGTGGTTCGAGAAAAAGATGTTTGCTGGGAATATGCTGAGAAATTAGATGGAAACAAGGTGAAATGTAAATTTTGTTTAAGGATTTTGAATGGTGGGATTAGTAGATTAAAGCATCATTTGTCGAGACTTCCGAGTAAAGGTGTGAATCCGTGTAGCAAAGTGAGGGATGATGTTAGTGATAGGGTAAGAGCTATAATAGCATCCAAGGATGATGTTAAAGAAACTGGCAATGCCAAGAAGCAGAAGGTTGTGGAGGGTAAATCTACGGTAAATGTTACTTCGAGTCGAAGTCTTTTGACCGTCGAAGCAACAGCTCCAACTCCGGTGGTGGCGAAAGTTTACCCTACTGTTATGCCAATGCCAGTGGCAGTGCCACCTCTAAGCAGCCAAGAGAATGCTGAAAAAAACATTGCTCTCTTCTTTTTTGAGAATAAGTTGGATTTTAGTGTTGCTCGTTCTCCGTCGTATCAGCTAATGGTTGATGCAATTGGGAAATGTGGTGCGGGATTTACAGGGCCTTCGGCTGATATGTTGAGGACTACGTGGTTGGAAAGGATCAAGTCTGAAGTTAGTTTGCAAACGAAGGATGCTGAGAAAGAGTGGGCGACCACTGGTTGCACTATCATTGCTGATACATGGACGGATAACAAGTCTAGAGCTTTGATCAACTTCTTAGTTTCCTCTCCCTCCAGGACGTTTTTCCACAAGTCTGTAGATGCATCGTCTATCTTTAAGAACACCAAATGCCTTGCTGATTTATTTGATTCTGTTATTCAAGACTTTGGTGCTGAAAATGTTGTGCAGATAATTATGGATAGTAGTTTCAACTATACTGGTATTGCTAACCACATTCTTCAGAATTATGGAACCATTTTTGTGTCTCCTTGTGCTTCTCAGTGCTTGAATTTGATCTTGGAGGAGTTCTCTAAAGTAGATTGGGTGAACAAATGCATCTTACAAGCACAAGCCATATCAAAGCTTATATACAATAGTGTCTCAATACTCGATCTGATGAAAAAGTTTACCGGAGGGCAGGAACTAATCAAGACTGGTATCACGAAGCCTGTGTCGAATTTCCTCTCATTGCAATCGATGCTGAAGCAGAGGTCAAGATTGAAGCAAATGCTCAACAGCCCTGAGTTTTCTATGAACTCCTCGTATGCAAATAATCCAAAAAACATAGCTTGTATTGCTGTCATTGAGGATGGGGATTTCTGGAGGGCGGTGGAAGAAAGTGTGGCTATATCCGAGCCTTTTCTCAAAGTGATGAGGGAAGTATCAGGTGGTAAACCTGCTGTGGGTTCTATCTACGAGTTAATGACCAGGGCCAAGGAATCGATTAGGACTTACTACATAATGGATGAAAGCAAATGCAAGACCTTTTTAGACATAGTAGACAGAAAGTGGGGGGGTCAACTCCATTCACCTTTACATTCAGCAGCTGCATTCTTGAACCCCAGCGTCCAGTATAATCCAGAAATTAAATTCCTTGTATCTATTAAAGAAGACTTCTTCAAGGTTATAGAGAAGCTACTTCCTACACCTGATATGAGACGTGACATCACCAACCAGATTTTTATTTTCACGAGGGCAAGTGGAATGTTTGGTTGTAGTCTAGCTATGGAGGCACGAGATACAGTTGCACCTGGTATATCTCTGTACATGATGTGTATGAATGTCTGCATATGCACGAGTGTGCGAGTATGAGCTTTGTCTGATGTTGTTTGCAAACTGCATGTTGTGGCATATCACTGGTATATACTAATTTGAGGAGAATATAGCATTGTATATAGCAACCACATTTGCCCCCTTGTGGTCCATCATTGTCATAGAACATTCATGCCGACAACGCAGAGAAAATGAATACAAGGTGGAAAATCCTCACATCCAGATCAGCTTTGAGCTGCTTCTGGTTGGGAGCTTCTAGGATTTGTTGTTATTTTCTAACTTCTACCAGTCTTTAGATGAACTAAAATCCTCAAATCTCAAAAACAAGAAAAAAAGTTAGTTTTTAGGTTAATTGCCACAACTTCTGGAATGGCTGTTAAGATCTTGATCTAAGAGAAGCACAACTTACATTGTGGACGCCTTTCACATTTGACTTTGGTTATGCTTCACACAAACATTCATCATATTTTTTGTTTCAGTTTCAAGTGTCATCTACATATCCTGGAACTTTGCAGCTTCATGCATGCTTATGCAGACAACTGGACATCCAGAAACACCCTTTTATACATGGGAAATGGCAACAACATCCTTTGAATGATGATTTTATGTCATGCAGATAGGTTTCTGTTCTTACTGTCATAACTGAGTTGGCATGCAGGGTTTGAGTCTCTGTTTACTTGTCTTTTGCCTATGATCTTACGCTTGTGAAAGTATTATTTTGGTATATGTCCGTAACTTCATTTGTTGAATTATCAAAACTAACTTTTAATGTTGACATATTGCAGGGCTTTGGTGGGAACAATTTGGTGACTCTGCACCCGTGTTGCAACGAGTTGCCATCAGAATACTGAGTCAGGTTTGCAGCACGTTTACTTTCGAGAAACATTGGAGCACATTTCAGCAAATTCACTCTGAGAAACGCAATAAGATTGACAAAGAAACATTGAATGACCTTGCCTACATAAACTACAATCTCAAGTTAACAAGACAAATGAGAACAAAACCTTTAGAAGCCGATCCAATTCAATACGATGACATTGATATGACTTCAGAGTGGGTCGAGGAGAGTGATAACCCGAGTCCAACTCAATGGCTTGATCGCTTTGGTTCTGCTTTGGATGGCAGTGATTTGAACACGAGATTCAATGCTGCCATATTCGGTTCCAACGACCACCTTTTTGGTTTGTGATTATGCAAGGTCCGTCGTGCCATTTTCTCAGAAAGCCTTGTAATCAAGCTCAGAAAGTTAGCCCCTGGTTTTAGATCTCTACTCGTTAGTGTTTATCTTTTGTGCATTAAAGAAATGTAGTAGTAGCTTGATGTTGATATCCCCGTGCCTTGATGTAAATATGCCTAGAAAGTTAGCCTTATGTTGTAGTAACTAGTAAATCGCTTATTTATAAATTAAAAAGGAGGGTTTCAGTGTACCTTTTTTTATAAAGCACTTTTTTCTTTTTCTTTTTCTTTTTTATTTTTTTAATCAATATTTTTTTTTATTCTTAGGTCGTAAATTTATTTTTTTAATGAGTTATCATTCATTTATTATATAAATTATGGGTTTAGTGGATTAACCTAGTTGACTAAGTTATTTTTATTAATTAACTATTTTTTTTATTTTTTAAATATTAAGTTAATTGAAAATTAGACTTCATGATTTCTTTTGCTTATTTTCAATTTTATTATTTTGGCCTTATGACTCTAGAATAGTGCTTAACAAATTAACTCGGGTTTACTCGAGTTGTTTTTTGTGTTATTTTTTTAATTGATTTTTTTTTCAATTTCATCATTCAATATTGAGTTAGTTAAGAATTGAGTTTCATAATATATTTTGATTTACTTTCTATGGATATATCTTGGTTTCACGATCAAGGTTGTGAGTTTTGGCATTTTAACCTCGATTAAATTGATTAATTTTTTATTTTTTTCTAAAAATTATCTCGATCTCATGAATTAGATCATTAGTCCCTTAACAATGAATTTGTTTTTTATTAGATTGTCCCTGTCTCATGACCTGGATCATGAGTTTAACAAGTTAATCCAATTAACTCAATTTTTTTAACTGACTTTTTCCCTCAAATTTATTATTTAATATTATGTTTGATTAGAAATTAGGCTTCATGATTTGTTTCAATTTATTTTTTATTATGTTGTCTCGCTCTCATGACCTGAGGATAATGTTTAATTGGCTAACCTGAGTTGACTTGACTTATTTTTTATGTCATTTTTTTAATTAAAAGTTTTACAAATATCTTCTTTCAACATTAGGTCAACAATGGTGATTGAGTATTAAGTTTTATATTTTATTTTGATTTGCTCTCTAAAGGGTTATCTCAATCTCATGATCAAAGTTGCAAATTTGACAGATTAGTCTAGGTTAAATCAAGTCAATTTTTTTTTTCTTTTCATGAGTTTATCTCATTCTGAAGATCTCGGGTCATGGGTTTGATAAATTAATTCAAGTTTTTTTTTATGTTCTTTATTTTTAAATTGCTCTAGCCATTTCTCAAAATGACTACCCCATTTTCCGTACTGAAAAACTAGACAATTTCGGCCATAACTTATCTTTTTTATATCTTCTTAACTACTTCTTCTTCTTCTTTTTCTTATTTCATTTCATTTCATCCCAAATTTTTATATTATTATTATTATTATTATTATTATTAATTATATCCTGAGGTTTATAGTGGAAGCCTCATCGCGAAAAAAAGAATCAAAGAGATCCCATAACAATAACGGGTTTTCCTCCTTTTCAAGAAAGATGGTTTTCCCGTCCTATAAATAAAAAAATTCATTAAACTTATCAAACTAACTCTTGTGTTCTTTCTTGGGTCCAATTCAAACATCCCCCCGAGTGGGCTTCACTTTTAGGTTTGTGCTCTCCCGAGTAAAGATCCCCATTTGGATTTGCACATATAAATGCCCCAATACCGTCTTTGCTCAACTCCTTTTTTTCATTTATTTCCGCCTTCCACAAAATATTTGCGATTTATCAAATTATTCGATTGATTTGATTAGTAGTTTTAAATTACTCCTATTTCTAATTTATAAATAGAATATGATACAAATAGTAATCATGGATATAGTACTAATTGGGTCTAAATCAACACACACAAATAATTTTTTTTATTATATTTATATTTTTTAAAATACTAAATTACCTTTCATTCAAATTGATAATAACTAAAAAAAAACAATGATGAAAGTGTGAAAAAAAATCCATAAACATCAATTTTATTTTTTTTGCTTTTAAGAGTAATGTAGTCTTTTCACAATGCCATCAAACATTAACAGGCCAAAATACCCCTAATTCTAGTTTTAAATTTTTTACTCTAAAATGTAAAAAAAAACTAATTTGTCCTAAAAACTGATTTGTTCTCCGTTAATATGATAATGAAAAATAAATCATATAAAAAAATTCTTTTTTATCTCCAATAACTAGTTAGGTAATTTTATTTGAGAAAATAAAAATTATTATTTCACTAATTTAATATAATATTTGTCTTGCTGAACAGCAAAGTAAAATATTATTTTTTTTTAATTTTAATTTAATTTAATGGTTAGATCCCATAGGAAGCTCAAATCCAATAAACTTCGTTGTTTTTTTTAAAAAAACCCTTAAATCCCAAATCGTCATTAGAATAGTCTAAACTTCCAAAACAAAAAAAACCTGAAACACGTTATCCTCCTCCTCCTCAGTTTCCAAACAACTAACAACAACTTTCTTTTCTTCGTCTCTCCCTCACGCTCCCCCTCTCTCAACAATGGAGTACGATTTTAGAAACAGAACAAGCTCACCGTACGAAACACAATCCCCGATGTACAGATCATCCACGCCATTAACAACAGCACCACCACCTACCCATCCTATGTACGGAACTTCTCTCTATCCAAGAGTCAGTCAACCCGCGCACCCCGCAATCCCTCCCGTATCCCGCCACCACTCCTTCCCCCAACCCTCCTCCTCCTCTCCTTCCTGTAAGTAAATTTACGTGATTACTTTAATCAATCGATTAATTTTAAATTTGATTTATTTTTTATTGGTCGGTTTCAGCAGGATTAGGGATTCGCGTTATGATAAAACCGGAGTACCGCATCACCCCTCCGGTATGATTTGTATTTTATATCATACTCTTAATTAATCTGTTATATAATAATGATTGTGATTATTAATTAATCTGTTTTGTTTTATAGCCACAACTGACGCCGCAAATAGGAGAGATTCCGCGGAGTAGTGTTCAGTTTGATTTTGAGCTTGAGAGGCAGATTATAGCGGAAGCGGAGAAGGGCAGCGTGAATTGGAGTAGGTTGCTTGGCTTGGAAAATCTGCCTTCTAAACCGTTAGAATCGACTCCTTCAACGGTAAATTTGCTTCATAATTTTTTCATAGCAGAAATTGCTATGATTTGTTGGTGCTTTGGAATTGAATGTTATAATTGTTTGTTTTATGTGATGATTAATGATGAAGTAGGTTTGTGCAACTTAAATTCGGAAAAAATAAGGGAGTTGTAGAGAATGATGATTGAGATTTTGAGATTCGCTGGATTAGTTGCAAGTAGAAGAAAATCAGGAGGAGTATGGGTGTATAAGGAGATGGCTAATTTGAAGCCTCTCTATATCGCAATCCATGATACTCTCCTTCCTCCTTGGAATTGATGCCTGTTTTCTCCGTGTATACTGTGCCAAGTCCTCCAATTCTTGTTTCTCCTCTCCTTGTTCGAAGATCTGTGTTCTGAAACCAATAGAATCAACTTCTTCACTGGTAATTTTATTTGTGTTTGAGGTGTTCATAGTTTTGGTACTTGCTTAAATACTATCCTAGTGGCTGACATTTTCTTACTCACATTTGATCGAGTGGATTTGAGTATATTTGGAGTTGAGATGTATAATTTGAGAACCTTGTGATTTTGCAATCAGTTTTTGTGAATGAAGTAGGAGGGACAGTATAAAGACCAGATCAATTAAATTGATTGGTGCAGTGAACTCTGCTGTTATATGTGATTAGATTAGTCTGGATAAATTGATTGGTATAGACAATAAATATCATATCTTTATTGAAATGTAATGATAATTGCATGCTAGTTTTTTTTTAAATGATTTTGAGATATGTATGTGTAGGTTTGATTATTCAATGACAAAGGTTCTCAGTTGTTGAGTTATGAAATGAACATTATTGATAATGCAGGGTCCGACCGCAGATCCTGTAGAGAGAAAATATATTGCATCGGGACTCAGTCGAGACGCTGTTCCTCTTGCAGTTGCAAACTATGGAGATAATCCAACTAAGGTACTTTCTTTTCTTTTCTTTTTTTACATGTCAAGATGCTAGGTGATTCTGATGGTTGGTATGGTGTTAGTAGTCGTTTCTTACTTCTTTGAGGGTATAGTGTACAGTGAGTTGTGCATGTGTGTGGGTCTGGTCATGGTAATTGTTATCCCCTCTCATTTCTATCTTGGGATTATATACTCCTGTGCCTGTGTATGTGGGTGGCTGTTATAGTCATGGCATTTACCTTTCCTTTCTTGCCATTATCCACCATTTGAAACTAATCCAATTAGTAGGATTACATTTGAAGAATTTGAAACTAATCCAATTAGTAGGATTACATTTGAAGAACAAAGAACACGGTATTTTGCCATTGCTTCAATGCAAATTACAGCATTTTCTTTTCAAGTAGCTGAAATGAACGATGACCTTTATGTTTCTTTCCTCCAGGTCCAGGACTTTGTCAATGGCTACACCCTTCTACGAGAAATGGGATTTTCTTCTAATAGTGTAGCTGAAGCTTTACTAATGTATGACAATGACGCCGACAAGGCATTGGCATACTTCCTTGGCAGTTCATAATGAGCACACCTGAAGCTGATGGCTTTGTGTGATAATGATACTTAAAAGTGATGTTAACCAATACTAGTACTATAGCTATGTTTGCCAGAATTTTTATATGATTGTAAAATAGATATCGGACCAATTTTCCTGGTCATTTTCTCCGATGTAATACGTCCTGTTTTTTGCAAGTATCTAACAAAATTTTGTGTGGTAACCATGGACAGCGCTTCCTTTTTTATTCTTCTTTGCTGCCATGTTCTCCACTTGATGCCTTGACGATAGGGAAAGTTGATCAATTGTAATTAGTTTGCCGTATGCCAGAATAGTTGCTGCAAAATTTGTCTTCTTCCACCACTTTAATTTAGGAGTTAAACGTTCTCATAGTATTCTTTTGCTATCTTTAGAAATGTGGAGGGATTTCCTCGAGATCAACGAGGCTTTAATAAGCATTACAAAAGTGTCAGCAATGCATTTTGCCTGCAGCAAATTACTTTCTTTGTTTTTATGTTTTTATTTTATATTAATATTTTTTTTAATGTTTTTATATTATTATGATTTTGATATTAAAAATAAATTTTAAAAAATAAAAAATATTATTTTAATATTTCAAAATAAAAAATATTTTAAAAAATAATTATCATCAGAGTTAAAATTAGAGGAGTTGCGGATTAACACACATAATCCCACTCAGGACAAAAAGGTGTGAATCAATCATCAGTTTATTTGGAACCATTTGACTCTGAGTTTCAACGCATAGTTATTGGAGACCCGATCCAAAACTCAGGTGTTAACGAGTTTAATCCAAGTTAATTTCAGAAAGATACACATCACCCTAGCTTGACACATCACCCTAGCTTGACCAACCAGATTAACATCCACCCCGATTTAAAAAAAAAACCCAGTTTGAAACCCAACTCAAGCCAGGTTCCGAGTTTCTAGGTCAATCGACAGACCAGGACACATAACAATGGTTGTCCACAACCACAATGCTGCTGCGTACATGCATGAACTGAATCCCAGAAGAAAATAATTGAACATCATCATGCATAAAAAAAAAATAGCTGGAATTTAATCGCTAGAGAGAACATTTATGTTTTCAATTGCAGTCACCAAACACAATCGGTATTGATATCAAATTATTTTATTTGATAAGAATAGTTTATATTATGTATTTTTTATTTTAAAATTGTTTATAAAAACATATTTGAACTAGTTAAAAAAAATTTATTTCAAGTTAGTTTCATGTTTTATAATAGTTTTTTGATATTATAAATGAGTTTATTAGGTAAAAAAAATTATTTTGAGTTAATTTCATGTTTTATAATAGTTTTTTGATATTATAAATGAGTTTATTAAGCCTTTTAAAATATTTTTTAAATGTTTTAAATTAAAAATAAATTTTTAAATCGATCAAATTTCTACCTTGATATTTTAGCCAGATATCCTGAAACTCGACAATATCAAGCAACATTTTATTTAATTGATTTTTTTAAAAAAATTTTAATACCCGGACACATAAACCTACTCCTACGAGTCTGCGCACGGGCCCTTACTAGACGAGTAAGATGCTGCTGGGCATGCAACGACGCCTGATCTAATTAAAATATATAGGCACAATCCGCGCACTCGAGGGCAGAGCTGGCAGTGGCTGGCACCGTCGTGGCTTCCTAAAATTTATATATATCCTTGAAAGTTGAAACTTAACAATTCTTTTTTTTTTTTAAATGATGTTGTTGTACAGAATAGACCTTCAAAATAAAAAGAAGCTACTCCTTGGTCCTTAACATGCAATTTGTAAATCCAAAATATTAATTCATTGCATTCAGAATAAAAAAATAAATTTTCTAACCCCACAGCTAGAGAGCTGAATAGTCTCATTCATAGTTTTAAAATCCAGTCAGGTCCAACAGGTCAACCTGAAACCCGACCGATCTGGGACTGGAACCAGACAGGGTTGAAGAAAAAACAGGGAAAGGAAAAACCCGGTGTGACTCGACAAGTTGATCCGGCAAGACCTGGTTACAAACCTGTTGACTTTTGTTTTTTTACTAAAACTATATCGTTTTAATTTAAAAACAAACTGACCCAGCCGACTCAGTCAAAACTTAATAATCCAATCAAAACCCGGAACCCAGACCTTAAACCAGTACAGGTCTTAAAACCATGGTCTTATCCAAATGATCTGCATGCATTGTCATCATATATAGTTGATAATGGAGAATAATTTCCTCAAATCGCAGGACAGTGAATCACCACTGAATTATTCTGTCCACGTCAATATGCCTGAAAATGGAAGTAGCAGCTATTAAATCTGGCAATCAAACAAAGAAATTCAATGAATAATGATTTCATTATATTTTTCATGCATTATATTATTACATGGCTCCGTACATTGCATCATACTAAACATATATATATAGAAAGATACATGAATGCTATATTATATACTTATTTCATGATTTTGACCACTAAACTAAGACAACGAATTTAACCAAATTGGGTTAGGTTTGTGTCAGGTTTAATAATATTTATATTATATTTATTATTCATTAAATAAGATAGCTATTTATATATAAAAAAAAAACTTATTTATTTATATAAGCTCGAAGTAGTATGCATCGAGAGCGTATTAAATTAGACTTCCTGATACAAACTTTTAAAAAACCAACGGAGAGGTTTATAACGGGAAGCCTGTTTTAAAAAGTTGTGGATATCTTAATTTTAAAACCCGGCTTGATCCGGCGGTTGACTCGAGATCCGGGGCTAAAACCAGGTCAAGTTGAAGAAAAAACAAGGAAAGGAAAAATTCTGGTGGGACCCGGCGACCTAGCAAGACCTGGTCAAAAATTCAGTTGTAACATGTTGATTTTTGTTTTTTTTACTAAAACAACGTCGTTTTGATTTTTTTAAAAAAAAGAATCGATCCGGACGACCCGGTTAAAACTCGAAATCCAAGCCTTGAACCAGGGCGGTCACCAAGCCGGGTCTAAAAAATATAATAGATATACTACAATTCTACCCACGCCACTAAATTGAATATATATATTGAAAAAGAGTTAAGAACAACGCATCAAAATAATATTAAAATGATATTTTTTTTATTTTTAAAAAATTATTTTTGAGATCAGCATACTAAAATGATTTAAAATACATAAAAAAAAATAATTTTTAATAAAAAATTACTTTTTTAAAAATACAAATACAAACCGTATTCTCAAACGCTAACGCATCTTCACGATTCAAGTGATGATTATGGGCTATGGTAATGTGATTAGTGATCACATCAAGGCATGCATCTTTTTCTTCTGTTTAGTCAACGCGGAAGAAAAAAATGTTAACGAATTAGAGCAAAGCCGACAACAATTTTTCTTGACAAATGACATTTCTCTTTTTTACGTCTACACATAGAATTATCATTTAAAATTGAAGATATTTCCATTAATAGAGCTAATCGAATGTAAATATATAAATATATATATATATATAAATCTAATTATAAAATTCAAATTTAAAACCTCCTCAAATTAAATGTGTATTCTTTTTATCATCCAAATCAACTCCACAGGTTACGAAAAACCAGGATGAATGTATGTTGATGTGTATGCTCACACATGACGATGGACCCCCCACCAACAACATAGTATAACATTTTATTTATGTGTACATAGTAATCTTACTAATTATTTTTTTTAAGGTCATCCCTTG
Source organism: Populus deltoides (assembly GCA_015852605.2). Lineage (NCBI taxonomy): Eukaryota > Viridiplantae > Streptophyta > Magnoliopsida > Malpighiales > Salicaceae > Populus > Populus deltoides. The sequence goes on along the minus strand of CM027581.2, from coordinate 12,798,328 downwards.
TTATTTATTTTTATTCTATTTTTATATTATATTTAATGTTTATTTTTTTAACATAATTTTAAAATCTAGTATGAGAGTGCATCCTTGTCATGTCTCGTATTATAGGTTGGGTTGAATGACTAAAATTATCAGAACCAATCAGATTTTTTACTGTACAAAAAGTAAAAATAACATTATTTTAATAAAAAAAATAATGATAAAAAAATCAACGGGTTTTGATATAATTTCTCTTAACTAATCATTTAATTTTTTATTCAGCTAAAAAATATATTAATTTATAAGAAAATAATGGAGAAAAAATTAAATGGGCTTTAACTTGATGTTCTCCTAGCTAATCATGTTATTTTTTGGGACTTAACCTGGCTTAGGCATCAAGTTACGAGGTTCATAAGTCAGCCCGTTTAGAGTATGTTTGGCAGTGTAGTTGCGGTTGCTTTTCAAATAATTTTTTGTGTCAAAATGCATGCCAATGATTTTTTTTATTTTTTAAAACTTATTTTTGACATCAGCACATTAAAACGATCCAAAACATTAAAAACATATTAAATTTTAACAAAAAAATTAAATTTTTTGGGAATGCGATTTGCACCGCGTTCCCAAACGGTTTCTTAGTTAAGTTGGGTTTTGTAATAAACTTTTTTATTTTTATTTTTTATGTTTTTTTTTAATTAACACTTTTTTTTTCTAATTTCATCTCTTAACATTTAGTTTTATTAATATTCTTGAGTTATTATTTTTTAAAATTTGTCTTCTACAGAATAATCATGTTATGATGATGTAAGTCATGAGTTTGGAGAATTATTTTAAGTAAGTTTCATCATTTTCTTAAACTATTTTTTAAATTATTTTATTTTAGATTGATTCTACAGCATTAATTATAAATCATTCTTTTATTATTATTATTATTATTATTATTATTATTATTTTATAAAATTATCCTAATTTTATGTTTGGATCGTGAATTTGATAAATTAACTTGGTTTGACATGAGTTTTCCTCTTTTTTAATATTTTTCTTTAATTTTGACAATAGCCCATTTTTTTTAAATTTGTTACCTTTTTAATTTATTTGTTTTATCAAATGCAGTTGATCCAATGACTAAAATCTCAATATTTTTTTCACTTTTATAAATCAACCGAATTTCTTTAACCTTTAGAGGGCGTTTGGTAACGTGGCTGCGGGTGAGGTTCACTCGCAGCCACACCAAATGCCGTTTGGTTAAAAAGAAAAAATTGCTTTTTGATGGTAGGACCCATCAAAATGTCAGCCGAATCGCATGTCTCGAAGCGGCATTTTGCTTTCGCTCTAGGGGAAAAAGCGAAACGGTGGAGCATGGCTCTCACGATGGAGCCATGCTCCATTGCTGCCTTCATTCACTTTAGTGAATAGTTTTTTTTTTTAATGAAAAACATGGCGAAAAGTTTAGTTTTTTTCCTTAAAAAAACAGTGTAATTAATTGATTTCACTCGTATTATTCACGTGAACATGAACAATATTGTTTTTTTAAAAAATTAGTTTAAGGTGAATTAAATTTACTCATATTGTAATCTCAATTTTATTCCTAATAATATTTTACCTAATTTTATTGCACGCTCAAAAAATCATGAAAATTGTAGTTCTTGTCGAATGAATTTTGTACGTAATGAAATTGTAAATTTTTTTTTTTAAAATTGAGTTTTACTCGAAAAGCTTCAATATTATTTATTTCATGATGTAATAATAATAGTTAAATCTACAATATTTAAATTAAAAATATTTTTTAATTATTTTATAACCTCAATTTAAAAAGCATTTTTTTAACCAAACACGTTAAACTATTTTTTGTTCAACCTCAATTTCAACCACAGTTTTAACCAAACATATATTTTTTCAACCCAACCTCAACTAAAAATATTTTTTCTAAAATAACTTTTTTAAAACCACAACCACAACAGCAACCGAAATACTAAACACGCTATTAACCTCATCAACTCAATGGCTTGAATATTAAATTTTTAAAACTTTTTTTAAATAATTACTTCGCCTTAAATATCTTCTCATTGGCGTAGCCGAAATATCTAGTCGGAATAATTTAGAAGAAGACAAAGCAAAAACACGTAGCAGAAGCAAAGTGGGATCTTGCTCTTGAATTACGAACGAGTCCAAATAAATAAAAGCAAGTGTGGGAAGTAGAATAGACAAACAATAATAATTAACGAAGAACAAGCGAAGAGAAGAAGAATAATCGAGGTCAACAAGATCCACGCCTTTGTTGGAAAGCGAAAAACAAGACAAGAGACACAAATGTCATACTCAGAGATCAAACGTAAGCCATGACGACACAGGACTCAGCTCCATACCGCACACCACAATCCTTTCTTTCTTTTAGATTTCTCATTCTCTCTTCAAAAACTACTACACTAATCACTCTCTCTATGAATTTTGATTGAGAGAGCCCTAAAACATTTACGTTTCTGGATTTTAAACAATTCGTTGGCCAACACAGGAAGGGTGCATGGTCATTTTTGTTGGCTTGAATTTTGTGTTTGGTGCAATTTTCAGGTTTTTCTTTCTTGAACTTCCTATCCTCTTACAATGTCATATATACTGTTGTGTCGATTTCCCTTTGTACCCTGAATTCTTTTTTCTGCTGGCTTAAAGAGACATTACTTTTCTACCTTTTGTTTCTATTTTCTTGCTTTTATACGACCACGTTTTCTTTAATCTTCCGTGTTTAACTTTTCTAGTTCTTTTCTATGATGCGCTTGTCACTGTGGGGTACGTGTAAAATGCCTTTCCTTTGTTTAATAAACAATTTCAAAACTAATAATCATTGACAACAAGTTGTTAGATGATTTTGGAAATTTGATAAATTGATGAGTTATCCTGTAACACAGACCGGTTTATTTTACCTTGTATGCCAATGCAGAAGCTGAGAAGTAAAAAGGAAAGGAAAGATAATGGAGGACCTGTGGGTGGTGTTTTGTGGGGAATCTGGAAATCTGGATATTGTTGAAAAGTTATCTAGTTCTAGTCTGGTGTTTCAGCCAACTTCATGTGTCAATCATGCGTTGATTATTTGTTTCAATGTTTTGCTTCTAGCCATGCTCTTACTCACTTGCATACAAAAATCTTCTTCACCATCAAAAAAAGATAATATCCAACCTCGATTTCGGGGCTATTCAAGGCTGCGGATAGTTTCTGCTATATTCAATGGTTGTATTGGATTTGTGTACTTGTGCTTGGGCATATGGATTTTAGAAGAGCAGTTGAGGAAAAACCAGACCGCCTTACCTTTGAAAAGCTGGTTAGTGGTGTTGTTTCAGGGGTTTACATGGCTTTTAGTGGGTTTAACCATAAGCCTTCGAGGGAAGCATCTTCAAAGAACTCCCTTGCGGCTGTTGTCCATACTTGCTTTCTTGTTTGCTGGAATTGTCTGTGCTTTCTCCATATACAGTGTCATTTTAGGAAAAGCAATATTGGTTAAGATAGCTTTGGATGTCCTGTCCTTTCCAGGATCAATATTGTTATTGGTATGTGTTTACAAGGTATATAAACATGAAGGGAGTTGTGAAAGTGACCTATATGCACCATTAAATGGCGAGGCCAATGGTGCAAGTAGAACAGATTCTGTTGTCAGAGTTACTCTATTTGCTGAAGCCGGATTCTTTAATAAAATGTCATTTTGGTGGTTGAATCCAATGATGAAAATGGGCAAGGCGAAAACTCTGGAGGATGAGGATATACCAAAGCTGCGAGTGGAAGACCGTGCAGAAAGCTGTTATTTTGAGTTTCTGGAGCAACTGAACAAGCATAAACAAGCTGAATCATCTCAACCATCTCTCTTGTGGATAATTATATTTTGCCACTGGAAAGAGATTCTAATTTCTGGACTCTTTGCTTTGCTAAAGATACTTACTTTGTCAGCTGGGCCTCTACTTCTTAATGCCTTCATTTTGGTTGCTGAAGGGAAAGCAGGTTTTAAGTATGAAGGTTATGTACTGGCCTTGACGCTCTTCTTTTCAAAGAACTTAGAGTCTGTAGCGCAAAGGCAATGGTATTTTAGGAGCAGGCTTATTGGTTTGAAAGTAAAGTCCTTGCTCACGGCTGCAATATATAAGAAGCAACTGAGGTTATCCAATCTTGGTAGGTTGACGCACTCGAGTGGTGAAGTAATGAACTATGTTACTGTAGATGCCTACAGGATAGGTGAGTTTCCCTTCTGGTTTCATCAGACATGGACAACAAGCTTGCAGCTCTGCATCTCTCTTGTAATTCTTTACCGAGCAATGGGACTTGCAACTTTTGCTGCCTTAGTGGTTATAATAATCACCGTGCTGTGCAACGCCCCACTAGCAAAGTTACAACATAAATTTCAGTCTAAGCTTATGGTGGCGCAAGATGAGAGACTGAAAGCTTGCAACGAGGCTCTGGTTAACATGAAGGTATTGAAATTATATGCTTGGGAAACCCATTTTAAGAATGCCATAGAAAATTTGAGAGAGGTAGAGTATAAATGGTTGTCAGCAGTGCAGATGCGCAAAGCCTATAATAGTTTTCTCTTCTGGTCTTCTCCTGTTTTGGTTTCTGCTGTTACCTTTGGGGCATGCTATTTCATGAAAATTCCTCTGCATGCTAATAATGTTTTCACCTTTGTGGCGACTTTGCGTCTCGTTCAAGACCCAATTAGATCAATCCCTGATGTTATTGGAGTTGTCATTCAAGCAAAGGTAGCTTTTGCTCGAATTGTAAAGTTTCTCGAAGCGCCAGAGTTGCAGAGTAGAAATGTTCAGCAAAGGCGCAATACAGGGAGTGTGAACCATTCTGTTTTAATCAAGTCAGCTGATTTTTCATGGGAAGAGAATTCGTCAAAGCCCACATTGAGAAATGTGAGTTTAAAGATCATGCCTGGTGAAAAGGTTGCTGTCTGTGGAGAAGTTGGATCTGGCAAGTCAACCCTTTTAGCAGCAATCCTCGGAGAAGTTCCGCATACAAAGGGAACTGTATGTGTACTATCTTTTTATTGCCAAAACACATATCAATCCTTTGATAACTTTGTTGAATTTATTTTGTCATGCATTTCCAATCCTTAGCTTTTTGTTGTTTTCTCAGAACTGATGTGTCTGAATTGAGGTAATCTGTTTTTTTTATTTCATGAATGAAACAACAGTCGTTTTTCTAATGAGAAACTTGTCTCGATTCTTATGACCTACAGATTCAGGTTTATGGGAGGATCGCCTATGTTTCGCAAACAGCTTGGATCCAGACGGGAACGATACAAGAGAGCATTTTATTCGGGTCTGAAATGGATGGACAACGATACCAAGACACACTTGAGCGATGCTCACTGGTAAAGGACCTTGAGTTGCTTCCTTATGGTGATCTTACTGAAATAGGTGAAAGAGGAGTCAATTTGAGTGGTGGTCAAAAGCAGCGAATTCAACTAGCCCGTGCTCTCTATCAGAACGCAGATATATATCTCTTGGATGATCCATTCAGCGCTGTGGATGCAGAGACTGCTACGAGCTTATTTAATGTAATCAAAATTTCCTAAGAGCAAGCCTTGTCTCCTCTTCTTAGTCACCAGCCTCCCATGAAATCTAACATAATTCTTTGCAGGAATATATCATGGGAGCACTTTCGGGGAAAACAGTTTTGCTTGTGACACATCAAGTAGATTTCTTGCCAGCATTTGACTCTGTTCTGGTTAGTATCCTTTGATTTTATCAATTCTCTGAAATAATTAGATAGTCACCGTAATTCCATAAGATAGCTTATTTTCGTAAACAGTTGATGTCAGATGGAGAAATCCTACAAGCAGCTCCTTATCGTAAGTTGTTGTCCTCAAGCCAAGAATTTCTGGACCTTGTCAATGCACACAAAGAAACAGCTGGTTCTGAAAGGCTTCCAGAAGCTAATGCTCTGCAAAGACAAGGATCATCTGCCCGGGAGATCAAGAAGAGTTATGAAGAGAAGCAGCTTAAAACATCTCAAGGAGATCAACTGATTAAGCAAGAAGAAAAAGAAATAGGAGACACCGGGTTTAAGCCTTATATTGAGTATCTGAATCAAAATAAAGGATACTTGTACTTTTCTCTTGCGGCTTTCGGTCACCTGCTATTTGTGACTGGTCAGATATCGCAAAACTCTTGGATGGCAGCTAATGTTGATGATCCTCATGTTAGCACATTGCGTTTAATTGTGATCTATCTCAGTATAGGAGTTATCTCAATGCTTTTCTTGCTATGTAGATCGATCTTTACAGTTGTTTTGGGTCTTCAATCATCAAAATCGTTATTTTCCCAGTTATTAGTTTCTCTTTTTCGTGCACCTATGTCTTTCTACGACTCCACGCCTCTTGGAAGAATACTGAGTCGGGTAAGCATCTCACCTAGAAAATGTTGTCTTCTTCATGAGAGATGACATGTAACTAATTGATCTGGACATGTCTTTCTTTTATGTCTCATAGGTTGCGTCAGACCTGAGCATTGTCGATCTTGATGTTCCATTCAGTTTGATATTTGCTGTTGGTGCAACAACAAATGCTTATAGTAATCTGGGAGTACTAGCTGTTGTTACCTGGCAAGTTTTATTTGTCTCCATACCAATGGTTTATCTGGCCATTCGTTTACAGGTAATTTTGTTGTTCACTTACTATAGGGGCTTCTGTTCCGATACATTCTTTTGAGGGCACTGCCATCGAAGTCGATTTTATCTTTATATTAGAGGATCTAACAATCTTGTTATTACCTACAGAGATATTACTTTGCCTCTGCGAAAGAGTTGATGCGGATCAATGGCACAACCAAGTCTTTAGTGGCAAATCATTTAGCTGAATCTGTAGCTGGAGCCTTGACAATAAGGGCCTTTGAGGGGGAAGAACGTTTCTTCGCAAAAAACCTTCACCTCATTGACATAAATGCTAGTCCTTTCTTCCACAGTTTTGCTGCAAATGAGTGGTTGATTCAACGACTTGAAACATTCTGTGCAGCTATTCTTGCCTCTGCAGCACTCTGCGTGGTTTTGCTCCCCCCTGGAACTTTTAGCTCTGGTAAGCATATATAAGATGAGTTATGCTTTTCATCACTATCTCATTGGAATATGATTTAATGTTCTCCAACTGCTTCTAAGTCCTGGCTCCTGTGTCCAACACATTTAATAATTACTTCCATTGCTGCAGGATTTATTGGAATGGCACTTTCGTATGGACTTTCATTAAATATGTCCTTTGTGATGTCAATTCAAAACCAGTGCATGGTAGCAAATTACATCATTTCGGTTGAAAGGCTGAATCAATACATGCATATACCAAGTGAAGCCCCAGAGGTGGTAGAAGATAACCGTCCTCCATCTGATTGGCCAGCAGTGGGTAAAGTGGATATTTGTGATCTGCAGGTAAGTTTTTCCTTTTGATTTATGTTTAATGAGACAATTGATGAAGGCTAGCAGACTGAGAAAAGTTTGATTTGAAACAGATTAGATATAGGCCTGGCACACCACTAGTTCTTCGAGGAATCAGTTGCACATTTGAAGGAGGTCACAAGATTGGTATTGTTGGTCGAACAGGCAGTGGGAAGACTACTCTTATTGGTGCTCTATTCCGACTGGTGGAACCAACTGGAGGAAAGATCATTGTAGATGGAATAGACATCTCTAAGATTGGACTTCATGATTTGAGGTCACGATTCGGAATAATACCTCAAGATCCTACTCTCTTTAACGGGACAGTGAGGTACAACTTGGATCCCTTATCCCAGCATACTGACCAGGAGATATGGGAGGTAATTTTTCCAGTTCATTTCGCATTTTGAATCTAGTAAGAATTGCCAATGAACCACTGGAAGCGTTATTTTCTGCCTGCAACTGGAAATTTTGTTTCTTATTTTGTAGGTTCTTGGAAAGTGTCAGCTTCAAGAGGCTGTGCAGGAGAAAGAGCAGGGTCTAGATTCTCTAGGTATGTTTTCCTTTTCCTACATGGAAAGTCAATGATGAGTTGTGTATGCTTTTGATCGTAAAGGTCAGTAAATGATTAACAACCTGCTACACAGTTGTGGAAGACGGATCAAATTGGAGCATGGGGCAGAGACAATTATTTTGCTTGGGCCGTGCCCTTTTAAGGAGAAGCAGGGTATTGGTGCTTGATGAAGCAACTGCATCAATTGATAACGCTACTGACTTGATTTTGCAAAAGACTATCCAGACTGAATTTTCAGATTGCACTGTGATCACAGTAGCTCATAGGATACCGACGGTGATGGATTGCTCAATGGTACTTGCCATTAGTGATGGTAAGTTTTTCATTCCTTCAATTCTTATCTAAAGAATGCTCTTCAACATGAATTTCCCCCCTGCATGTCTGTGATTTGGCTGATTGCATTAATTAGATGCCCACTTCAAATCTCAAGTAGAAGAAAGTCTCAATGTAGTCCTCTTCTTGGATTCGACTTGATAAAACAATAGATCAACACATCTCAACACCTAGGAAACAGCTCGACTGTAGCTGTAACTTCATGAGAGCTATCTCAGAAGAATTTTCAATTTCTGTTCTATTTCAGGAAAACTAGTCGAGTACGACGAGCCAAGGAACTTAATGAAGACGGAAGGTTCACTATTTGGACAGCTTGTGAAGGAGTACTGGTCTCATTTACACGCAGCAGAATCACATTGAAGCTGACGATCATTTCTCATGCATCCCATTCCACAATCCACCCTGGCTTGGCAGCAAAGATAAGGGGTTCCAGGGCCGGGTAGGAAGAAGGATGTATAGTGTTGCAACAATGAATACTGTGGGGACAAGGAGGAAGATTGGAAAAGGGAACATAATTTCCTATCTCCTTAGTTTTGTAACTGTATACAAACATCAAGCTCGTTAGTTTCTGCAGGGAAATTGAATGTCTGGTGTCAAGAGCTTGGCTCTTCTGATTTACAGGGTGCAGACTTGCCTGTTTTATGAGTTGTTTCCTATGCAGTCATCTTATTTATACATATTCTTAATTTTTGAAAATCGGTAAAATAAATAAATAAAAAAGACTATTCATAGTTAGCAAACCTCGATTTTTATTTACAAAAAACAAAAATATGATTATAAAACTTACTCTTCATTTTCAGTATATTTTAATCACTATATTATGCTCCCTCCTTCCCATGAATGTTAGTTTGATGCGTGTAAAAAAAAAGTCCTCAATGAATGAAACATGATGTCAAAAGGCTTGAGATCTGCACAGCAAGTCTCGAGTTTGAGTCAGGGCGTGTACCTCTTGTAAGAGTCTGGAATAGCCGGGGTTTTACTCGCTCACCTGGGTCCACAAAATATGCTTTCCAGAGGATGGGGTTTCTTCAAATCCAAAAAACCAAAAAAAAAAAAGTGTAATAATTAAAAGCTTAATTTATTTAAAATTAATCCATTTTGTATTCAAGGAGGCTTCCCAAGGCAAGCAAATGACTTGAAAGCACGTTTGAAGCAGCGGTGTAATCAGAGTTTTAAGAAATTCCAATTTGTTTTATTTAAATTTTTTTTTATGTTTTTATATTATTTTAATATTAAAAATAAATTTTAAAAATAAAAAATATTATTTTAATATATTTTCGAGCAAAAAAACTGTCATTATAATTGTCTCGGATACCATTTTACCGCTTATTTGATATTGTGTTAGCATTTATTTTTTAAATTTTTTTTTATTTAAAAAAATATTAAATTTATATTTTTTAATTATTTTGATGTGCTTATATTAAATATAAAAAAATCTAAAAATAAATATATTTTTAATTAAAAAATACTTTTAAAAAAATTATACATTTCATTATCAAATAAGTATTCAGAATAAGAGGACGCAAGACTTGTCGGAAATCAAGCTGGTTTGGTAAAAAATATTCTTGGTTTTTATTGTTTTAAATTATTTTAATGTATTAATATTAAAAATACTTTTTTTAAAAAAAATATTTTAACATATTTACAATCTACTCTTTAGTCACCTAGCAATAATCTCAGAAAGATTTTATTTTTGTCACTGCTTATAACTTGATTCTCAATTTTGTCACTCGTGGGAGCAGAAATTTCTGAATAGGTTCTCTTTGTCCAAAAACATCGAAATATTTTGACAAATGATGTCAAATTCTCTTCAAAATGGTGTCGTTTATTGCATAAAATAACACACACTCTCACGCATGAAAAAAGAAAAGAAAAAACCTTATTGACATAACTGGAATGAATTAATCAAGAATATGTGATACTTTAAAATTCAATCAAGAAAATCTTTAGATAAACCTGTGACTAATTTAATATTTTTTTATATGATGGTAAGGTTTTTTTTTTAATTAATACGTGTCACATGCCAATTAAAACAAAGTATTTTTTTAATCATTTTAAAGATATTTTTTTATATTGATTTTATATATCTGAAAATTTTTATATTTTTCTCTAATATTTTTCTGAGATTAGGAAAAACAAAGAAGGATATATATTTAATGAACTAGAAACAAGTCGTAATGTTACATGTGGGAAGTAGAATGGAGCAAGAAACCGTAGTTCTAACCAGGAAGAGAAATGAAGAACACTGATCGGTCCACAGGGTCTCTCGTCTTTGTTGGAAAGCCGAAAACAAGACAAAAGACAAAACATACGTCAAACAGACAGGCCATACGTGAGCCATGACGACGCAGTACATTGTTCCATCCCACACCACACCAGACCACGGTTTTTCCAAAGTTTCATAACTGATATGTATTTGTTCGGTAAAAAACACGCATCACTTTCTGAGAATTTCTTTTTGTCTTCTATCTCTGATCCTTCTTCTTTCTTTTTTAGGTTCTTTGTAATTGATGGCACTCACCATTCTGGGGTGTGTGCAGAAAGCTTTTTTTTTTTTAATTTCAAAGTTTACTAAATATGTTGTTGGATGATTCTGGAAATTTGATAAATTGATGAGTTATCTTGTAACACAGACCAGTCTTATTTACCTTGTATGCCAGTGAAGAAGCTGAGAAGTAAATAGGAAAGGAAAGCTAATGGAGGACTTGTGGATGGTGTTTTGTGGGGGATCCGGCAATTTGAATATTGGTGAAAAGCCATCTAGTTCTAGTCTGGTGTTTCAACCAACTTCATGTATCAATCACGCGTTGATTATTTGTTTCAATGTTTTGCTTCTAATCATGCTCTTATTCACTTTCATACAAAAATCTTCTTCATCGCCAAAAATAGATAAAATCCCACCTCGATTACAAGGCTATTCAAGGCTACAGATAGTTTCTGCTATATTCAATGGTTGTATTGGATTTGTGTACTTGTGCTCGGGCATATGGATTTTAGAAGAGAAGCTGAGGAAAAAACAAACCGCCTTTCCTTTGAAAAGTTGGCTTGTGGTGTTGTTTCAGGGGTTTACATGGCTTTTAGTGTGTTTAAACATAAGCCTTCGAGGGAAGCATCTTCACAGAATGCTGTTGCGGCTACTGTCCATCCTTGCCTTCTTGTTTGCTGTAATTGTCTGTGCTTTATCCATATACAGTGTCATTTTAGGAAAAGGAATATTGGTTAAGATAGCTTTGGATGTCCTGTCCTTTCCAGGAGCAATATTGTTATTGTTATGTGTTTGCAAGGTACATCATCACGAAGGGAGTGATGAAAGGGATCTATATGCACCAATAAATGGCGAGGCCAATGGTGCAATTAAAACAGATTCTGCTGTCCAAGTTACTCCGTTTGCTGAAGCCGGATTCTTTAATAAAATTTCATTTTGGTGGTTGAATCCGTTGATGAGAAAGGGCGGGGAGAAAACTCTGGAGGATGAGGATATACCAAAGTTGCGAGAGGTAGACCGAGCAGAAAGCTGTTATATGGAGTTTTTGGAGCAACTGAACAAACAAAACCAAGCTGAATCATCTCAACCATCTCTCTTGTGGACAATTATCTTGTGCCACTGGAAAGAAATTCTAATTTCTGGGTTCTTTGCATTGCTAAAGATACTTACTTTATCAGTTGGGCCTCTACTTCTTAATGCCTTCATTTTGGTTGCTGAAGGGAAAGCAGGTTTTAAGTATGAAGGTTATGTACTGGCCTTGACGCTCTTCTTATCAAAGAACCTAGAGTCCTTATCGCAAAGGCAATGGTATTTTAGGAGCAGGCTTATTGGTTTGAAAGTAAGGTCCTTGCTAACGGCTGCAATATATAAGAAGCAACTGAGGTTATCCAATCTTGGCAGGTTGATGCACTCGGGTGGTGAAATAATGAACTATGTTACTGTAGATGCCTACAGGATAGGTGAGTTTCCCTTCTGGTTTCATCAGACATGGACAACAAGCTTGCAGATCTGCGTTTCTCTTTTAATTCTTTACCGTGCAATGGGGCTTGCAACATTTGCTGCCTTAGTGGTTATAATAATCACTGTGTTGTGCAACACTCCAATAGCAAAGTTACAACATAAGTTTCAGTCTAAGCTTATGGCGGCACAAGATGAGAGATTGAAGGCTTGCAATGAGGCTCTGGTTAACATGAAGGTATTGAAATTATATGCTTGGGAAACCCATTTTAAGAATGCCATAGAAAACCTGAGAGCGGTGGAGTATAAATGGTTGTCAGCAGTGCAAATGCGCAAAGCCTATAATAGTTTTCTCTTATGGTCTTCTCCTGTATTGATCTCTGCTGCTACCTTCGGGGCATGCTATTTCCTGAAAATACCTCTGCATGCTAACAATGTTTTCACCTTTATCGCGGCTTTGCGTCTTGTTCAAGACCCAATTAGATCAATCTCTGACGTTATTGGAGTGGTCGTTCAAGCAAAGGTTGCTTTTGCACGTATTGTGACATTTCTCGAGGCACCAGAGTTGCAGAGTGGAAATACTCGGCAAAAGTGTAACAAGGGGACTGTGAAACGTTCTGTTTTAATCAAGTCAGCTGATTTTTCATGGGAAGAGAATCCATCAAAGCCCACACTGAGAAATGTGAGTTTAGAGATGAGGCATGGTGAAAAGGTGGCCGTATGTGGAGAAGTTGGCTCAGGCAAGTCAACCCTTCTGGCAGCAATTCTTGGAGAAGTTCCATTTACACAGGGAACGGTAAGTTTACCAACTTTGCCGCCAAACTTACATTTCAATCCTTGGATAACTTTCTCTTCAGTATATGTCGCAATGATCTTCTAGCTTTTTGTGTTTTTTAAGAACTGATGTGCTTTGATTCAGGTAATCGGATTCACTCTTTCATGAGTGAAACAACTGTCCTTTTGCTAATGAGAAACTCTTTTCAATTTCTATGATCTGCAGATTCAAGTATATGGGAGGGTTGCCTATGTGTCGCAAACAGCTTGGATCCAGACAGGAACCATACAAGAGAACATTTTGTTCGGGTCTGAAATGGATGGACAACTATACCAAGACACAATTGAGCGCTGCTCCTTGGTAAAGGACCTTGAGTTGCTTCCTTATGGTGATCTTACTGAAATAGGTGAAAGAGGAGTCAATTTGAGTGGTGGTCAAAAGCAGCGAATTCAACTTGCCCGTGCTCTCTATCAGAATGCAGATATATATCTCTTGGATGATCCTTTCAGTGCTGTGGATGCACACACTGCAACAAGCTTATTTAATGTAATCAAGTTTTCTTAAGAGCAAGCCTTGTCTCCACTTCTTAGTTATTAGCCTTCCGTGAAAAATCTAACATAATTCTTGGCAGGAATATATCATGGGAGCACTTTCAGGGAAAACAGTCCTGCTTGTGACGCATCAAGTCGATTTCTTGCCGGCTTTCGACTCTGTTATGGTCGGTATACTTTTTTTTAGTCACCCAGGAAATAATTAGACACTCACTGCAATTCCATTGCTTATTAAACTTCACTTTCTCTTTTATTTAACAGTTGATGGCTGTTGGAGAAATACTACAAGCCGCTCCTTATCATCAGCTATTGTCCTCAAGCCAAGAATTTCAGGGCCTTGTCAATGCACACAAAGAAACAGCCGGTTCTAAAAGGCTTACTGAAGGTAATGATCCACAAATAGAAGGATTACCTGCTAGGGAGATCAAGAATAGTCATATAGAGAAGCAGCATAGAACGTCTCAAGGAGATCAACTGATTAAGCAGGAAGAAAAAGAAGTGGGAGACACAGGGTTTAAACCTTATATCCAGTACCTAAATCAAAACAAAGGATACTTGTACTTTTCCCTGGCGGCATTCAGTCACCTGTTGTTTGCCATTGGTCAGATATCGCAGAACTCATGGATGGCAACTAATGTTGATGATCCTCATGTTAGCACATTGCGGTTAATCGCGGTCTATTTGTGTATCGGAATTATTTCAATGCTTTTCTTGCTCTGTAGATCTATATCTGTAGTTGTTTTGGGTATTCAATCATCAAAGTCATTATTTTCCCAGCTACTAAATTCTCTTTTTCGTGCACCTATGTCTTTCTATGACTCCACACCTCTTGGAAGAATACTGAGTCGGGTTAGCATCTCACCTAGAAATTGTTGTTTTCTTCATGAGAGATGATGCATAGCTAATTGATCTAGTCCTGTGTTTTCTTTTTTTATGTCTCATAGATTGCGTCAGACCTGAGCATTGTCGATCTTGATGTTTCTTTCAGTTTCATCTTTGTTGTTGGTTCAACCACAAACATGTATAGTAACCTGGGAGTACTGGCTGTTATTACCTGGCAAGTCCTGTTTGTCTCCATACCAATGATTTATTTGGCTATTCGCTTACAGGTATTCTTGTTATGCACTTATTGTAGTGGTTTTTATTCATTGATTGTATGACTGAATAGTGGCAATATTCGTTTCTGATCTCTTTCTTTTGAGGGGCACTGCCATTGAAGTTGGTTTTTACCTTTATAAAGTGGATTTGAAGATTATGTGGTTCTTATCTACAGAGATATTACTTTGCCTCTGCTAAAGAGATGATGCGGATCAATGGCACAACCAAGTCCTTAGTGGCAAATCATTTAGCTGAATCTGTTGCAGGAGCCATGACAATAAGGGCCTTCGAGGAGGAAGAAAGTTTCTTTGAAAGAAACCTTAACCTTATTGACATCAACGCTACTCCTTTCTTTCACAGTTTTGCTGCAAATGAGTGGTTGATTCAACGCCTTGAAACATTCAGTGCATGTGTCCTTGCCTCTGCAGCACTCTGCATGGTTTTGCTTCCTCCGGGAACTTTTAGCTCTGGTGAGCATATATAAACTTCCGTGTTGAGATATAGGACATTCGTCACTTTTTGTCAACTGTTTTTTAACATAAAATAAAATATTAGGAACTTCCTAGTTCTGACACTGGTATACAATAATTAAAGTAATATCAACTTCCATTACTGCAGGATTTATTGGAATGGCACTTTCCTATGGACTTTCATTAAATATTTCCATGGTGTCTTCGATCCAAAACCAATGCAAGTTAGCAAATTACATCATTTCAGTTGAAAGGCTGAATCAATACATGCATGTACCAAGTGAAGCCCCTGAGGTGATAGAAGATAACCGTCCTCCATTCAATTGGCCAGCAGTGGGTAAAGTGGATATTTGTGATTTGCAGGTAAGTTTTACGTCTATGTTTTATTGGTGTTTAATGAAACAACTTATGAAGGCTAACATACTGAAAGAGCTCAAATATCAAACAGATCAGATATAGAACTGACACGCCACTAGTTCTTCAAGGAATCAGTTGCACGTTTGAAGGAGGACACAAGATAGGTATTGTTGGTCGAACCGGCAGTGGGAAGACAACTCTTATTGGTGCTCTATTTCGACTGGTAGAACCAGCTGGAGGAAAAATCGTTGTAGATGGCATTGACATCTCTAAGGTCGGACTTCATGATCTGAGATCACGATTTGGAATAATACCACAAGATCCTACTCTCTTTAACGGGACTGTGAGATACAATTTGGACCCATTATCACAACATACTGACCAGGAGTTATGGGAGGTAACTTTCTGATTCGTTGCACATAATCAATCTAGTGACGATTGCCAATAAACCACTAAATGAGACATACATTCTCTATCGGCAAGCTTTCTAACTTGAAAATTCTGTTTCGAATTTTTTAGGTTCTGGGAAAGTGTCAGCTTCAAGAGGCTGTTCAGGAGAAGGACCAGGGTTTAGATTCTTTAGGTATGTTTTCTTTCATATATAGAGTAAATAATGTGTTTATGTATTCTTTTGATTGTAATGTTCAGTCAATGATGAGCAACCTAACCTGCTACAGTTGTGGAAGACGGATCAAATTGGAGCATAGGGCAGAGACAACTATTTTGCTTGGGTCGTGC
Source organism: Populus deltoides (assembly GCA_015852605.2). NCBI lineage: Eukaryota > Viridiplantae > Streptophyta > Magnoliopsida > Malpighiales > Salicaceae > Populus > Populus deltoides. The sequence goes on along the minus strand of CM027581.2, from coordinate 12,782,109 downwards.
CCTTCTGAGGAGAAGTAGGATATTGGTGCTTGATGAAGCAACTGCATCAATTGATAATGCAACCGACTTGATTTTGCAGAAGACTATTCGGACAGAGTTTTCGGATTGCACTGTGATCATAGTAGCTCACAGGATACCAACCGTGATGGATTGCACAATGGTGCTTGCCATCAGCGATGGTAGGTTTGCCTGCTTCAATTTTTATCTAAAAAATGCTCTTCAATATCGATTTGTGTCCTGCTCCTCCGTGACTTGGCTGATTCGCTGTAAATTGTTGCCCACTGTAAGATACTCGCATCTAGAAATTCTTAATGCAGTTAAATGAAGGAGCTGATCATTCATCCATGCCGCGCAAAACATTGGTAGAGGCTTCTTTTTCTGGAGTCGCCTCGCCCCAAAATACCAGAGCTACAAAGAGATTTATTGCCAAACCTCCACTTGGCTTCCATTTCATAAAACAAAAGATAAAACCCAACTTATCACTCAAGAAAGAGACTAATGTAGAGCTATCAAAAGAAATTCCAAGATGCACCAGTGAGCTGTTTCTGTTGCATTTCAGGAAAACTAGTCGAGTACGATGAGCCAACGAAGTTAATGAAGAAGGAAGGCTCCGTATTTCGTCAGCTTGTGAAGGAGTACCGGTCTCATTTACACGCAGCAGAATCACATTGAAGCTGACGATTATTTCTCATGTATCTTCACAATTCGCACTGGCTTGGCAGCAAAAAGAAGGATATTCCAGGGCCGGGAATGAAGTAGGATCTATAGTATTGCAACAACACTGTGTTCCGACCTGTTTTCAAACATCAAGCTTGCTAATTTCTACGGGGCAATTGAATATAATTGGCCATTTCCCACGAGTTTCAAGAGCTTAATTCTTCTTATTCCTCGGAGGTGAAAATTGAAGAATATTTATATGGAGAGAGAGTCCACAAACTTTAATCTTTCCTCTGCATCCACCATCATGAGCATGAATTCTTTCATGCATTTAAGTCGGTAAATGCTAATTATTTTCATAGTAATAGTCACGATGCAAGTGCTCGTGTTATATTACACTTCACTTTCATCTTCTTTAATCTTAACGAGTCTCTTAATCTCAAGCATCTATCCGTACAGTTTATTTCCACTTAGGTCTGCAAATTCCAAGGCACAGCAATTTTTCAATAAATATGGTAATTCTCCACACACAAAAAAAAAGAGAGAAAAACTGTTGTGTAAACTCATTGTTTGAGTAAACAAAGGCAATCTCATGGTGTGAATTTCGAGTTTGTTTGTTTTTGTGTTTTAAAAAGATTTGAATTTTTTTTATTTTTTTTAAATTAATTATTTTTTCATGTTTTTGATATATTGATATTAAAAATAAATTTTTTAAAAATATTTTAATATAATTTTAAATAAAAAATACTTTAAAAATAATCACCATTTAAAATTGTTAGCCAAATTCAGAACAGATAGATTTTCAAATGCATGAAACAATAAGGAAGTTGGTGTGTTTTTTTATAAGAACAGGAATAATTTTTTTTCTAATTTTTTTAATTAAAATTCAGAATTTTATTTAATTTGGATTTCATTAATTAATTATGTTGGTTTTAACTACTATTAAACAATTTGTACATTATTTTTAGATTAGATTAATCATATTATTATTATTATTAACATTCAAATTTATCAAATCAGAGTTTTTAGTTTTTTTTTTACTTGTAATTTTTAAAGCTTGAAAAATATAACTTTCTATCTTTCAACATACAGTACATCAAGTTGTCCAGAAAGCAGGTTGTTTAAGAGGTCAAGAAAGCCGAAAACCCCATCCACGATCTTATGCATGGGAGATATTGAATCAGAATAGTGTCTGGGAGATCTGAAGATCTGCTCTTAGAAGGGAAAAATTGTTTTAGACCCTTCAAGAAATGCTTCCAGACATTTCTTCAAGATATGCTATAAAGTCTAACTAGATTATTGGCTTGGCGGATCCGATTAATTTTTTTTAATACTAAAAAAATATGTTTAGGCATTGTAGTGTTTTTTTTAATAGAAAAAAAAATTAAAACTATTCAAGAATTAATTTGATATAACACGATTATATTGGTAGGTATAAAAACAATCCAAATAATGAGTAAAAACTATTAACAATGAAATTGACTTGATTTTGCAGAAGACTGTACAGACTGAATTTTGAGATTGCACTGTGATCACAGTAGCTCATAGAAGAGCAACCGTGATGGATTGCACGATGGTACTTTCCATTAGCGATGGTGAGTTTCATACCTTTAATTCATGTGTTAATGCACTTCAATTTCAATATGGATTTGGGGTGAGTATGCCATTTTTTGTCAATTCATATAATGTCATAGGTCTCCTTTCTGGAGTAGCAGAAGATAGAACAGAACTTAACACTTGAGAAAGTGAGCCAACTGTTGTGAGAACTTCATGTGGAGATATATCAGAACAAAATTCAAGATGCACCAGTGAGCTGTTTGTGATCTATTTCAGGAAAAGTAGTGGCGTATGATGAGCCAACAAAGCTAATGAAGACAGAAGGTTCACTGTTTGGACACCTTGGGATGGAGTACTGGTCTCATTTACAAACAGCAGAATCACATTGAAGCTGAAATTTATTTCATGCAGCAGAATCACTACGAAGCTGGCAGCAAAGACAATGGTTCCAGGACAAGGTATGAGTAGGACTTGACGTATCACAAAATACTGTAGGGCTAGGAAGGGAGATAAAAGAAGGATGAGAAACAGAAGTTCCTAGCATCAGTTTTGTAACTGTATTCAAATATCAAGTTTTGCTGGGCAATTCAACAAAAGTGGCCATTTTTGCAAGAGCGTCAGGCATTTATCAATCATCAAAGCCCATTAAGGAGGATTAGGCAAGTTAGGATACATCAAAGGAAAAACAAAACAAAAAAAAGGAGGGCATGTGCCAGAATGAGGAATGAGCACCATGCAAGTCCTATGAGATATTCCCATGAATAAATAACGAGACCATTCAAAGGATGCAATGATCGCATTCATTGACTCTATGGTCCTCCAAGAATGGCATTTTCTATATCTTCTCTACTCAGTGCGTAACTGAATCTCCTCTCCATATCCTTTTCAAGATTCCCTGGTCCATTCTTCAAGTACCTGCATCACAAGATACAATCTGTTTAGCCCAGCAATAAAACTAAAAGGATGAAATGCGTAACTTACTATGAAGACTTATTTCCTCCCTTTTGCATCAAATGAGCATCTCAGAATCCATTCCAAGAGCAAAATCTAACTACCCTGGATAAACGATGATATCTTAGTTTGTGGAATTTGATAAATCAATTGGTTAGTCCTGTCAGGTTGAGCGTTCAAATAATTGAATAGCAAGGGAGGGTAGGGAAAAGTGAACTTTCAGGCAAGCAGCATCACTAATTGAACCTTGTTTTGCACTTAAAATTATCCAGACCTCTCCATCATCCCTTTTCCTCTATTGAAAATCAACCAAGATTCAGTGAGAAATGGTATCGTTGCACTGGCCTTGCTCTTGAATAGGAGCGGCAGCTACCTTGAAAGCTTTCTTGAATGTAGCAGTCAAATTCAAATGTTCTCAAAAGTCTGTCACATATGGAATTGGATGAACTCTAGCTCTCAGCATCAAGACCAACGAAGAGCCTTTTGCACCTAGCAAGGAAAGGAAGACAGATTGCACCTACTGACCACCTAGTTCTCTAACGGCACCTGCCCGAAAGTAATTACTTTGCCTAATATTTTAGAAGACTTGATGGTGGAGAAAGTTTGGTAAAAACAAAAGTTCAAAGGCCTGTACTCATCATCACCATAGTCAAAGATAGACAATATCCAAGAATATGGAAGCTGCTGTTTAAATTGAGAAATCATTTTCTTAAAGAACACGACACAGATATGAAAAGGAGGGTTTCTGTCATTAATTTTAGAAGGACTCTGGCTAGCCCAAATTGAATCAATGTTAACCAATTGATCTGCAAGCTATAATGCACTTGCTAACTTCCCTGTCACCATTGATTGATACTGCCTCCAATTTCTCACATATTTGATACCAATTTCCTTCACATAATCACTAATCCATCTTAGCTTTTGCTCTTACTTGAATCCTTTTATTTGCATCATCTATGAGCATGAAACTACTTTTCTACATTATCATGAAAAAGAAACTTTTGTTATTCCTATAACTTATTATCTGCATTGTATGGGTATATGTCATGCAACCATCCATCCAATTCTAACTCTAGCAGCACCATGCTTTTCACCTCCTATACGCACAATTTATCCAAAGCAAAACAAACTGTTCACCTTTAGAAATCTTCCATCATCAATTGCCCCCATTGCTCCTTCCACAAAAAGTGAATTCACACTTACAATTGCTAATCCTGAAACTCAATTCTTTACTATATACATAGCTGCAGACTGCAGCACTGCTAATCTGATTGAAACAACAACAAATTTATTCATTCGAGTCATCTATAAACTACCAATATTTCGATAATATTGTTCTGCACCATGTTTTTCTTCTTCCCCAAAAGCAAGCCTCGCACACCATGTTTTTCTTCTTCCCCAGAAGCAAACCACTATCATACTGGCTAGATTGTTTCACACATTACAACAAGACTAATTAAGGAGAAATGTGGATACAATGTACTGTTTTGTAGATAAAATGGCTAGCTATTAACAGTGGTTCTTCAGCTTTTTACAGGCTTAGAAAGGTTTTCATTGCATCACCCAAAATTATTAAATGGTGGTAGTCCCTTTACTCATCTCACCTCACCAAATCCCTAGAGTCAAAGTAGTTGGGACCAGCTAGATCCTTTTCCTCGATTATGTTCTCTTCTGGGCAGCAGAATTCCCAGCACTAACAAGAATATATCAATTACATCATTATACAAATAATTTCCATTGGGATTATGTTGCCCAAGATGGACAGACAAACTTTGAGCAATAGCCATGACAAAGCACACGGTGACTTGTCAGATTACAGCAAAAGCCATAGAAAACTATCCAAAACCACCAGGCATAATCTAATGATAGCTACGATATAGCTCACCCACAACATCTGTTGTTCACCAATTCAAATCAAAATGAACACCATTTTTGTCCATAGAAGCACAAGTTTCCTTCTTCTTCTAAGAGATTTAAATTACATGTAGAAACCACTCAACATAATCATATAAATGAAACCAAGTTATCAACATGATGCAAAAGCACCTATCAGGTAACCATTCACAGTAAGAGTTAGATCAAATATAATACACCACACCAGAGGCAAAGCACCAAACCTCATGACCATAAGCAAAGTTCAAAACTTGACAGCAATTAATCACATACCTTTACAACCTCAAAACAAATATACAAAACAACAAAAACCCAGAGGGTAAAACCACAAACCAAAACCAAAAAAACCCAACTTTACCTTATAAAAAGATCAGTGACATCAAGTGACAACTGAGCATGCCAATCAGGTTTCTCAATAAACCAAATAGCACGGTCCTCCTTGCTTTGATAAAACCCCAAATCCTTCAACCAAGCTTCAATGCAAGGTAAGCTATGAGAGTACAAAGGCTTTTTCTTGTCAGGGAGTCTTTGTAGCCACTCATCTTCTGTTGAAGATATCTCCTCTGCTTCAGATGATTTTAAAGAAATTATTCTCTTGGGGTTTCTTAAAAACTTACATAGAGGATAAGGACATGAAAGAGATTTGGAGAAAAGGGGAGGGTGCAATGATGGAAAGTAAGAGAATTTGGAAGGATGAGTGGAAGTTGAAGGGTGTGAAGAAAGGAGGATGTTAGTGGTAGTAAGTATGGAAGAAATGGTGGGCATATTTTTTCTTTCTTGGCTCTGCACTTAGGGATTCATTTAACTTGTTGTAAGAGGAAGATATTGGTGAAGTATGGAGAGAGAGTGAGTGTTGTGTGCTGAAAGAGAAGCGGAGCTTCAAATGAGCAAAAGAGACCTTCGTTATCTTCATCTTTGGAGTTTTGGGGAAGGTTTCGGTGTGGATGGGCACTTGGACATTTGCCTGTCTATCATGATGATGAAATTGTAATTTAGAGTAATTTTAAATTTGATTATTTAAAAATATATTAAAATAATATTATTTTTTAATGTATCAGCCATGATATATTGTTTGTTTATGTGTTTTAAAACTGCTTTACACTTAATTTTTTATATTTTATATTAATATTTTTTATATTTTTAAATTATTTTGATGTAGTGATATAAAAAATAATTTAAAATAATAATAATATTATAATATTTTAATATATTTTTAAATAAAAATCATTTAAAAATAATTATACCCACACCCAAAACAATATCAAACTAAAAAACCTATTAAGAAACCTAATTAAATACCTTCCAGTAAAGATACTTAAATCTTAGTTATTCATTGTACTTTTTGGATAACTTATGTTAGAACATGTTTTTTTTTTTTTACACAACTCACAAAACCTCATTTGATTCAGTTCATGAACATGAAGAATGAATTACATATTCCAAATGAGCTCATCAGGTCCAAAACAAAAATATAAAAGAAATATTAAATGGACTAATTGCGGAAGTTTTTACTAAGATTAAACATGGAAATCCTACACAGCATTAAGAGGAGATCTTAGTATATTTAATCCATATACGAGAGGAGCACAATCTATTTTTATTTGGGTTATGAAGTTTCACTAATAATTTGTTATTAATTTCAATCAGAATTATTTTTGTGATGTTTTTCATGTATTTTATAGATTCCTAACTAATTTTGAATTTCCTATTAAGAGTGGCAACATTAATTACTTTTTTAAAATATTAAGTTTTATTGTTTTTATTATATTTTTTTTAGAAAAAAAGACAACCAACTACAAATCACTCTATTTCCACCGACACACGTTACATCATTAGGAAAAAGACATAATAGTAATCATCTAGGTGGTGGTCTAGTGGTAAAAGTTTGAGATTAAGAGATTTGCTTCTTCTGTGGTTTCAAGTTCAAGCCCTTTGGTTGCTCATATGATGGTCACTGAAGGTTTATATGGTCGTTAACTTCAGAGTCCGTGGAATTAGTTGAGCTATGCGCAAGCACCAATAACTGCAATCACCAAAAGGCTGTGTATATATCACCCAAAATACGTGGATGCCTCACGGACCAACAACTTTTTAGATTAAAAATTTAATCTACCGAACTTAGAGTGTGTTTGGTATTGCGGTAGCTGTTGTGGTTATGGTTTGAAAAAATAGATGTTTGGTTAAAACTGTGGTTGAAATTGAGGTTGAAGAAAAAGTAGTTTAATGTGTTTGGTTAAGAATGCTTTTGAAATTGAGGTTATAAAATAATTTTAAAAAATATATATTAATATTGATGGTTTTTAATTTAAATATTGTAGATTTAACTATTACTATTATATCATGAAATAAATAATACTTTATATAAACTATTTTTTATTGTTCCCTTAAATTTTTTAAGAGCGTGACAACATAGGTAAAATATAATCAGAAATAAAATTGGGATTACGATCAAATTTTACAAATATTACGTCATCAAGCGATCTCCGTCTAATTTATGTAGTGTCATTGAATAATATTTAACACTATTTTTTCGAATAAAACACAATTAAAAATAAAAAATATTTTTTTATTTTGTTAGATCGGACCCGGTTCAATGTATTTTTAGCATTGAACCGGACCGGTCCGACCGGAATAGTGGAGTATGCTCCACTGTTCATGGAAGAAAACCATGAACAATGGAGCTAGCTCCACTGTTCATGAGTTTTCCAAGAAGCAGCAAATTGCTGCTTCTTGCAAACTTGTGGCCGTGCCACAATTAACGGTAGACCCCACCAGTAGAAATCTGCTATGGGAGCATTACCAAATGGGTGAGTTGCTGTGGTTGCTTCAAACGTAGAAACAACCACGCAACCAAACACCCTTTTAAAAGGCTAAAGTGCCATGATCCTTAAATTCACTGACAAGCTATATGAAAAATCAAGATGCTCTCAATACATGGCTTGATTTTTTTTTTTATTCTAGAAACAAATTTATCATTTCATTATATTTTTTTTAAATACCAAAATAGTCCTCTTAGCTAGTTTTAATTTTTTTTTTTGATATAGAGAATAATTGGATTATTTTATTGTACTATAAAAATTAAAAAAATAATTATAGATCTATACAAATCTTTAACGATTAATATATCGTATAAAAAACTAAAATCTTAAATTAAAGATAATTGTTTTTCTTAAACATAGCAAGGATATCATTTCTCTATTACAGTAACTAATAAAATTAGTTTATAAACAATATTTTTTTCTTCGGCTTTAATTTACCACCACCACCACCACCACAACATTGGTGCGGGTAAGCTTTCATATTCTATTTTTATATAACTTGGTATTACTTACAATAAATACTGGTAAAAATTCTAAACATTGAATTTAAAATAAAATAAAATAAAATCCCATTTTAGGTTAAATCTAATGTTTATTTTAATTTTTTTTAGGTTTAGAAACTTTTTTTTAATTTATAATTATCCTTAAACTTCTATTTATAAAAAATACCCTTAGATCAACAAAAATGAAAAAGAAATCATCCCGCCAAAGAAACCCCAAAATCCCGCCCTTTCATCGTCCCAGCCTCCTTTTCCTCCCTCATCCGCCTCCAGCAAATCTTCAACCATGGCAGATCAAATCACAGACTACTCCAAGACCCAACGCATACTTCTTCTCATAGACCTAACCCCGCTTCTCCACCACTCCCCAACCCCTTACATCACTTCCCTTCTCTCCTCCATCAAACCCCTTCTCTCTTTCCCTCCTCTCTCCACTTCTCTCTTTTCTTTCAAACTCTTCTTCTCCTCCCTTTCCCCTCTTCTTTTCTCTTCAAAACTTCCCTTCCCTCCCTTTTCCCTCTCCTTTGACCACCCCAACAATACTCTTCACTCTATCACAACTTCTCTCACTTCTCTCTTGCCTAAACATGAGCAATCTTCTATTTCTTCGCTTTCGCCGAGGGCAGCCCATGTGGCTGCTATGTTACAGGAGATACTTCACGAGTATGCCTGGGACTCTGATTCGTGCAATTCTATAATGGGTATGTCTCAAAGTTCTGATTCTTTTGTCATCAAGTCTAATTTGGTTATTCTGTTTTCACCAATTTTGAGGTCTTTTAAGTTTGTTTCGGAGTTTTTCAACGTGGAATTGAATGATGGGTGTTTGAAAGATGGAAGTTTGTTTCATGAGAAGTTTTGTGGGGTTTTTGAGAGTGTTAGTGAAGGGTTTGCTAGTAAAGATATTCACTTTGTTTGGGTTGATGTGAAATGTGAAGTTGGGTGTGTTGGTTTCGATGAGTCCGAAGTGGTTTTTCAGTTTTTCAGGAGGGGGATTAAGGGTTTAGGTTGGGGATTTTGTTCTAGTGATTCCATTGTGTTAGGTTCTGCTCTTGTTCCCTTTGGTTTGATTTATCCTAGGATTGGTGTTTCGCCGAAAGTTTTTGATTTTAATGCTTGTTGTAAGAGAGTTTTCGCGCAATTGAGTCTTGAGATATTAGATGTGAGTGAAAAGCCTTTGGAATGTAAGTGTTGTGATCTTGAATTGATTAACTTGGACGTGTTTTCTAGATTTAGCCAGAAATTCATGGATTTGGAATCAGGTAGTTGTGAACGAAGGGAAATGGTTTTGGAAGGTTTTGGTGGTGGAGTTGCGAAATTACATGTTAAGGCAGTACAAATGCATGGTAAAGGTGTAAAATTTGAGGGGCCATTGTCAGATCCAATTCTTGTACGCGAACTTTCAAGGGATGTTGCGAAAGATCAAAAAGAAAATTGCAGTGAGTTTTTTGAAGATAAGGTTCTTCAGATGTTGGGAATTGAAATGGGTGAGTTTGTATCTAGAAAATCCACACCCATCTGGCAAATTCTTTTGAGTTTTCTATACAGAGAAGGTTATTGGGCTCTGGTTTCTCTTTCAAAGGGTGATGGCAACTTGGTTACAGGAATCCTCAAGCCTTTTACAGTTTCTTCAGCTCTTTTCTTTATTGCAGGAGATCAATTTCACCCTCCTGTAGTTGCAGGTAAATTTGATGGAGTGAGTATGGGTCAAGTTGTTAAGAAGACAGAAAATGAGGCTTTCAAACCAAAAATCAATTTGAGCCACGCCAATGGACTTATTGGTTCTCAATCTGGGCACTCACCATTTGATATGTGTGCTGAACTAGGAGGCTGTAAAAGGAAGAAGAAAAGGGGTTCAAATACGCTCAAGGAACTGACATGGAGGGCCTTCTGCAAGGCAGCACAGGAAGATTTTCAGATAGATTTAGAAGAGGTTTACTCTTCCAGGGGATGCAATAAGTCAAAGAAGTTGAAATTCCTGAAATGCTGGATGAAACAGATTAAGAAATCTAGCTATTGTAGCTGGGCCATGCCAGACAGTTCCAATCCATGCCAGGACATCCCAAAAGAAGTACATGACAGATTAAATGCGTTGCCTCAGGAAAGTGAACAGCCAGTGACTTCTTGTGCTTCAATAGGAGAGGATTCTTTGACAGGGGCTTCTAGAATACAGGATGAAGCTGCTCTTGATTTTCACTCTGGAACTTTGGAAAGTTTCTTCAGTGACATTCCCCACAAAATCCAGCAAGGACTTGAGTCTGAAGAAGTAGACTTGGGGACATTGGCTGAGCGACTGGTGAATGCATCTATCTATTGGTTATATCAAAAGTGTGAAAAGGAAACGACCTCAGAGAATCAAACCACTGATATAAAATCTGGCAGTGCCACTGCTAGTGTTGTTGCTATTGAGCTAGCAAAACTTCTACTCAGGGAGCCTAAAGATTTGGCTGCTATATACAAAGACAGTGATGCATCTAACCCTAGTTTTGCTGAGGCTACATCAGAAAATATAGCTAGAGTGTATCCATGTTTGTTTCATTTATATAATTGTTCATGTTATTGTCTCTCTTTGTGTTATTTTGTTGTTTGTTAATCACTTGTTAAGGTTGACAACTTGCACCAATGATGATGATACTTTCCTTAATCTGCCAAAGATATGAACTGCAGATTTTGTTTCGTATGGAGATACTGCAATCAGAGGTTGGAGCAAGTATTGCGGAGTCTACGAAACATAGATTTGTGAAACATATTTGCTTGCTTTTAGAGACCATTCAATGCCATCTGAAGGGGGGCTTCTTTGGTGATTGGAGCCTCGATGCATACGTGGGAAAGATTATAAATAACAGGTATGCATACATCTACACAAAGAACACAATTTTATTCCTGAAACAACCAATTGTCGAGCAACTTTTGGGAATTTATGAAGCATGCTGCTGTTCATTGTTTGGTGCTGTACAAAATGAGTACTGCTGGTGCCTGCTATTTCTTCTTTCTTTAGCATGGATTATTTGTCTAGCATTTCCTAAAGCCCAAATTTTGGAGGAGCTTCCTTTATTGGTTTGAAACATTGCTTTGCGGATCTGCCTGCAACTTATTCATATGGCTCATAACATATCAATGTAGTGACTGTAACTGCACTGTGTTCTGGAATTTAATGTTGGTCATTGGCAGTAATGGACATTCATATTCATTCACCTGATATATATGTGTGCGCGCACGCTCTTTATCATTGCTGAGAAGGAAGATGAGCACAGCTAAATTATATGCTTGCACGCACAATTTTTCAGGTACTGTCAGAGTCTTGGTGGTGTTGTTCACAAAATTTATGAAAAAATGGATTTATTGCTGTTTTCTGAGGAAGAAGAATTGCCTAATTCTGTCCTCAACAGTGAAGACAGTAATCAAACAAGGAGAGAAGAAATAGAACGAGATAAAATGGATGATAATAATAGAATTAATGATTCAGTCTCAGCAGAAGACGAGTCACTTCGACATGTGGAAAATGAGTTTCAAAGCCCCCAAGGTATGAGCCAGGAGGAGCATGCTCGAAAACTAATTGAAGCTCAAGCTAGAAGACAGAGGGCTCGAAGATTTGCATCTTTCACTAGCTGGGTTCCAGATTTGCAGAGAGTTTGGGCACCGAAGCAGCCAACGGCAATGAAAATGAAGTCAGATCCTCTTCGTAAGCTGGCAAAAAGAAAGGAAAGAAGACGGGTAAATTATGATGTGGTTTTCGACACCCCAATGACTGGAAACAAGGGAGGTATCAACAGCGATGACAGGAACCACCAAGCTTATGGGACTTCCTTATGTGGTTCTGTTTCCAAGGCTTTGTTTCAAGATGATGACTCGAGCTAAGTGCAACAGTTCATACTGTGATCTGATGTTCATATTTTTTTTCTAAAAAAAGTTTAACGAAAACCTTCAATGGAAATCATAAAGGCTAATGGCCATGCATTAACTTACATTTTAGCACTACTGCTGACAACTTTTACCAAACTGTAGTTATAACTTGTAACATTACAGTTAAGAGTGGTAATTTTTGTCTTCCATCATACTTTCTTTCACCTTTGTATATTTGAGCTCCGTATGATTTCATTTTAAGGTAAACTGATGTTTTTGAGAGCCAAGAAGACAGTTATTATGTTTGTAAATGGACATTGTTATTCTTTTGCTCAGTTCACTTTATTGTTTTCATTTTCACTTCTCTTTATTACCGAAGTTGGGCTCTAACATGTGTTCAAAACTCAACAGCAAGATACTATTTGAGACAAACAAGAAGGCTATTAACGTTTTGGGCTGCTGTTAGAAGGGAAATGGAAACGTGAATGAACACTATACAGAAGATACTGCTCAATATTCCAAGCTTTGGTCAACCAGATAAACCAAGCAGTCAATAAATTGCCTACCTTCTCTAACGTTCATGGAATTTATGATCCTTCAAATAGCATACGCCATTGGATGGGCACAAACTTCCAATTATATCTGATGATTTAGCAGTGTCTATTTCCCACGTACCAAACCCGTTATGACTTAGATTGTGATTGTTCATTGGGTTTTTTCAACATTGATGGCTTTTCGATGCGAAAAGATTTAAAGGCTGTAAGGTTAATTTTTAAAATATTTTTTATTTAAAAATATATTAAAATAATCTTTTTAAAAATATTATTTTTAATATTAATATCTTAAAATAATTTGAAAACACTAAAAAAATATTAATTTAAAGTAAAAAAAAACAAAAATTTTAAATTTTTTCAAAAACCATTTTAAAATATAAAAAAAACAATCCCTTAAATTTCATGACAAACTATCATACACTTCAAATTAAACAGCCTCTCAGAATTTCCAGGAGTAACACCTGTAATGGAATTGTTGAAAAATGATCTTAGTAAATTTTCTTCCACAAGGCTGCATCTGTGATGCTAGCAGATAAAGTTTCTAGCTAGAAATTGTTGGTTTCTGGTTAGATCAATGCAAATTTACGACTTGGCTCCTGAATTCTTGACTAACAGATGGTTGGCAACTTTGTTTTCTACTTCGTTTGGAATGGAAAAGGTTGCGTACCCCACAAGGCACGGAGATTAGACTTTTCTACCTTCAAACATTTCAACATGCGTAATCCTCAGCGCTATAAATTTGTAACCTCTCCACCATTGTTGAGCCACAAAGCAAGCTTATATAGATATTCGAAATGGCTTTCTGTACACAAGCTGTTATCTTGATTCTATCCGTCTTGATTGTCTCCTGGTGCAAGCCCTCGTATGGTGCAGGCATTGCCATCTACTGGGGACAAAATGGAAATGAAGGCACCTTGGCTGCTACTTGTAACTCAGGAAACTATCAATTTGTTAACGTAGCTTTCCTATCTGCTTTTGGCAATGGTCAAACTCCAGTGCTAAACCTCGCAGGCCACTGTAACCCCAGTGCCAATACTTGCACTGGCTTAAGTGCTGATATCAAAGCTTGCCAAGGGAAAGGCATCAAAGTGCTCCTTTCCATCGGAGGTGCTTCAGGTGCCTACTCTCTTTCATCGGCCGATGATGCAAGGCAAGTGGCAAATTATATCTGGAATAACTTCCTTGGTGGTCAGTCCAGTTCGCGTCCGCTAGGCGACGCCATCTTAGATGGTGTTGATTTTGATATTGAGGCTGGTTCAGGTCAGTTCTGGGATGATCTTGCGAGGGAACTTAATAGATTTAGCCAACAAAAGAAGGTTTACTTAGCTGCAGCACCACAATGTCCCTTCCCTGATGCTCATCTAGACACTGCAATTAAAACTGGCCTGTTTGATTATGTGTGGGTCCAATTCTATAACAATCCGCCATGTCAATACTCAGGAAACGCAAACAATTTGTTGAGTGCATGGAACCAATGGACCACAGTTCAAGCAAATCAAGTATTCCTGGGACTACCTGCAGCTCCTGCTGCAGCCCCTAGTGGAGGATTCATCCCTGCTGATGTGCTCACTTCTCAAGTCCTTCCATCTATCAAGAATTCACCCAAATATGGAGGTGTCATGCTCTGGAACAAGCAATTTGACAATGGATACAGTGCAGCTATAAAGGGCAGTGTCTAAGTTTCGCAGCCTTGCTCTTGTCATCGTCTCATGTATCCTCAGTGTAGCACTGGCGCTGACAATAAAACATGTGACTGTGTACTTGTACTTGAATTGATCTTAGGTTAAATAAAATTATATATTCTGATGAGAATAATAAACGCAAGAGTATCATCTATAGAGATGAATCGGATATAATCTCTACCAATGAAGTATTGTAAAGTTAATCTCTAATAATCTTTTCAACATAAATTTAGTTGTTTTATAGATTGATTCGAAGAAACTTATTTTTAAGTTGATTATTACGAGTTTAATACTAAATAGGTGATATATATCATATAATTACGGGTTGAGTCAATTTTTTCTTAACATAAAAAAAAATGCTGAAAAAACAATAATAGTATTTTTATAAAAATAAGAAAAATTTGGGACCTATATATGTCACTGATTTGAACATGTTCAATAAATTTGATTAATTTAATAACATGATTATAAAAAATCATAATAATGACTAATAATAATAAAAAAAGAACTCTCGCTAACCATCTAGGTGGTGGTGGCCCAGTGGTAAGAGTGGTAAGAGTTTAGGATCAAAAGGTTTGCTCATCTGTGGTCTCAGGTTCGAGCCCTGTGGTTACTTATATGATGGTCACTGGAGGCTTACATGGTCATTAACTTCAGAGCCCGTGGGATTAGTTGAGATGTGCGCAAACTGACCCGGACACCCACGTTAAACTAAAAAAAAAAAAGAACTCTTGCTCATATCATGAATAAATACCATGTATTTTTAAAAGGTCTCAATGATTTTATTTGATAACAAAGTAAAAATTAAATGAGAACGAGATAATTTAATAAAAAAATAAAAAAAATAAAGCTCAATTACTGACAAATAAAACGTTGAAGGACGAATTGAAAAAAATCAATTTTAAAAATGATGAAAAATCCTAACTTTAAGAAAGCGAAAGGCCAAACTCGCAGCCTACTTGTGATGTCAGGATAATTCTTTAAAAAATAAATAAAATAATGGAGGTCAACTCTCAAGCAAACTAAATAACGAAATGTGAAACTAAGATTATGATAACTCCATATAAATGAAAGCAAAATCATAAAGTTGAAGGCCCAATAATTCAATGTCGAATGATAAAATTACAAAAAAAATATATAAAAAAACTAAAAAAAAGCTGAAGTCAAATAATGTTAATTTTCAAAACTCGTGATCAAAATTATGAAATCAGGTTACCTAACAAAAGGCAAAGCAGTAAAAATCATGAAGCAAAATCCTTAATAATTCAAAATTAAAAAATAAAATAAATAGTAATCAAAAGAATAATGATCAAATCTAATAATAAAATTAAATGAGATAAAATAACGAGAGACAAAATTGAAAAATAAAAAAAAATCAAGAAAAAAATTAAAAAAATAACAATTAAAAGAATGAGGATCAAATTTTATAAAAAAAATATAATAAAATAATATAATAAATGATGAAATTAAAAAATAAAATATATCGAAGACAGGATAAAAAAAAATAAAATAAAAAAAACAAAGATCAATATTTTTTTTTTGAAATGTTGAACTTTGAGTGGAGATTAAAATAAAGCATGTAAAGATGATGAGTGGTGTTTTCTGTTTTTTTTTTTTTTTGTGAAATGTTGAACTTAGAGTGGAGAGTGGAGACTCGCTAATACTCCATATTAATTGCAATTTTAGCTTCTCTCCCTTCAGTATTATTAGTAAATTTACTTCTACTAACAAGTGTTGCTTAATTGAAGTCTCCCTTCTACTATTCACACTTGAATGGATGCTGTTTTCTCCTTCATATGGGCTTTTCAGGTCATGTCACTGCATGCCTATAACACCATTTATCAATGCCCTGTGGTTCAGGCAATCCTTTACTCACTTGAAAGCTTGGGTTCAAGTTGCGACCACAAGACCCTGTAGTCGAAAATGTCAAGGACAGATCAGGAGATCAAGGAGGGACGGAAACCAACCCCTCTGCCACGGCATATTATGAAGGCCACCACCTTAAAGCAACAAGAGCAGACTTGGAATTGTAAATTGAGAGTTTAGGTTATGATGACCTGACTGCATTATTTTTATGCAGATTTCTTCTACACGTAATATGAATGGCAACAATTTCTTACCCACAGACCACGGTGATCAAGATTTTCTACTTTATGCCTCAGGACAGGCATGATCCTCAAAGCTATATATCTGTACCGTCTACATTGTTAAGACACGGAAAAGGCTAAGATATCTGAAATGCCTTGCCATCCACAAGCTCTCAACCTGCTTATATCCCTCTTGTTATTTGTCTCCTTGTGCAAATCCTCGTATGGTGCAGGCATTGCCATCTATTGGGGTCAAAATGGAAACGAAGGCATGCACCTTGGCTGATACTTGTGCCACAGGAAACTATCAATTTGTGAACATAGCTTTCCTATCTAGTTTTGGCAATGCTGAACCTAGCAGGCCATTGTGACCCCGTAGCCAATACTTTGCACTGGATTAAGTGCTGACATTAGAGCTTGTCAAGGTCAAAACATTAAGGTTCTACTTTCCATTGGAGGTGAAAGAGGCAGTTACTCTCAATTTCATCCACCGATGATGCGATGCAACTTGCCAATTATATTTGGAATAATTAACTTCCTTGGTGGTCAGTCCAGTTCACGTCCGCTAGGCGATGCCACCTTAGATGGGGTTGATTTTGATATTGAGACTGGCTCAGGCCAGTTCTGGGATGACCTTGCTAGGGCACTTGGTGGATTTAGCCAACAAAGGAGGGTGTGTTGACCGTTTCTAATAGAGTCATTATAAATGATTCTCTAATTCTCCTTCACATTTATGAACTATTAAAATGGTCCACTTTAAAGGTTCTAACCTTTATATTTATGAGTTTTTAAAGTAGTTCACTTAAAGGATGTAACATTCATATTTATAAACTCTTAAAATGATTTACTTTAAGGATGTAATATTCACATTTATAAGCTCTTAAAGTGGTTCACTTGTAACTACCCATGATATAATAAATATGTGGGACATAGCCATTAAAGCATGATGGAAGCTTTGGCTATAAATAATGTTATTTGGTTCTCATGCTCACTTACTCAATTCCCTTAAGTTTTACACCATCTATATAGAGTGAGTAAAGTTTGAAAGTGACAAATATATATTAAAGAGAGCAGCAAATACATGAGGAATAACAATGGCTGAAGGTATTGTTTCTTGTTATTAAGATTTACGATTCTATTATAAACATATTTATTCCGCATCATAGAATCGTTAGTTAAGTTTTCAAGGTGTACTTAGCTGCAGCTCCACAATGTTTCTTCCCTGATGCTAAACTAGACACTGCAATTAAAACTGGGCTGTTTGATTATGTGTGGGTTCAATTCTATAACAATCCTCAATGCCAATACACCAATGATGATGCTAACGGTCTCTTAAAAGCATGGAGCCAATGGACAACAGTTCAAGCAAATCAAGTATTCCTGGGACTACCGGCTGCTCCTGAGGCAGCCGCTAGTGGTGGATTCATCCCTGCTGATGTGCTCACTTCTCAGGTTCTTCCATCTGTCAAGAATTCACCCAAATATGGAGGTGTCATGCTCTGGAACAAGCTGTTTGACAATGGATACAGTGCAGCTATGAAGGGCAGTGTCTAAGTTTCGCAGCCTTGATCTTGTCATCATCTCATGTATCCTCAGTGTAGCATTCGCTTTCTGACAGTAAAACATGTGACTGTGTACATGTACTTGAATTGATCTTAAGTTAAATAAAATTATATATTCTGATGAAAATAATAAACACAAGAGTATCATCTATAGAAATGAATCGGATATAATCTCTACCAATGAATTATTGTCAAGTTGATCTCTAATAATCTTTTCAACACAAATTTAGTTGTTTTATAGATTGATTTGAAGAAACTTATTTTTTAAGTTGATTATCACTTAGTGTAGTATTAACTCATTTATAATATTAGGATAATTAATTAAAATAATAGAGATAAATAAATAAAAAAACACATTAAAAAAATTAAAATTAACATGAAAATAATTAAAGCCTTTTAAAAACACGTCTCCGAGTGGAATTTCAAACACGCTATTATTGGCCAAGAAAGCAGATGAATGATCATTGAGTCAGACGTGCTACCATGCTAGCTAGATTGGTAAGCTTTTTGGTAAGTCGTGTGATCACGTGCGGTAGGGTGTATAAATACCCCCTACCATCTACCAAACAGAGGATGACTCTTAGCCATTACTCACCCATTCATTTTTTTACCCTCTCTATTTTTCTGTCATATGTTAACTGACTTAAATATTGAAGGGTACTTTAACTATACAGAAGATTTGTTTTGGGGAAGAAGAATCGGGCCTGAATACTCTAGTTCAGCCCATTATTAAGCCCAAATACCAGCCCAACATTCTAGTCTAGCCCGTGAAAAGCCTGGATTATAAGAAGTTTCTGCAGCTCTATCAATAACTAGAGAAAAAAGTAATCTGACCCTGTAAGAATTATTAAAGATTTAGCACTCAACTGGAATTTTATTGGTCAACGAGGCTAGCAAATTAAACCCTCTCTTTGTGCTCCCAAACATATCCAACTAAACCCTAAATGCTCCTTGACTCAGCTAGGTTGCCAATTTGTCCTGGAGTTTTATATTGATCACATGAGAATTTCTAAGTTAATTATTTATCACAACTAAAAAATTAAATTAAAGTTATGAGATATAATTTATATTATTTTAAATATATCTTTTTAATTAACAAATTTTTAGACTTGAAATTTATATAAGTTGTCTTGTGTTTAATTTTATCAAATAAAATAAAAATAGTAAGATTCGAATTCATGGTCGCTTGATTAATAATATTTTGCTATTATATATAAAAAATTTATCTTAATTTAAAAACTTAAATTTTTAATAGTATTTTAAAATATGATTTATATTATTTTTTAATATTAAAAAATAACATATTTCAATGCATAATCACTCTAAAATTCGAAAAATATCCGGAGAGTTATCTTGTTTTCATTCATGTTGATTGAGTTAACTCCATGGAAGTATGAACATTCTTTATTTGAGTAACATCAGTTCCTTGCACAGCGGAGCTAGAATAAAGAAGTGAATAATAAGCTAGTCATTATATTTTTAAGAATATAATAAATTACTATGTTTAATTTCAGAAATCATAAATTAATCTCTTGACAGGCTTTGATGATTTACTTATTAATAAATATATTACTTTTCGACTGATACATAAAATAATAGCTAACAGAAGTTATGTAAATACATGAAGAAAAGAGGCAGAGGAGAGATTTTTTGAACAAATGGAATTAATTAATAGACTTTTTTTTTTAATACAAAATGAACTCGTACTAATTTGGTATGAAAATAAATAAGGTGGCCCATGCACATTAATGGCCGGTGGTTTGACTCCCACGCACATTAATGGCCTCCACGATCAATCCAATAGAATTTTTTTATTTTTATTTGTTTTGATTAACATGAGTGTGGTGTTGATTTAGCTTGCGTGTATCTCGATTAATTTTACAGATCTTAAAATTAACGATTTTATAAGTTTCTAAATGATTCTAAAACTTATGAGTCTTAAACTGATAATCTTTAGATAATAAATTTAGAATTTAAAGAATAGATTTAGAGTTTAATCAATTAAATTTAATTATTTAATAAATTTCCTCAAGTATGAAAAGCATTTATTTATTCATTAATAACTTGAAGTGACAATGTTTGGCTTTTGGTCAATCTCCTTGGAAGTTCCAATGAAGTCAGCAAACTCGGCTCGGAGACCTCGCTCTAGTTTTATGTATACAGCTAGCCACTGTTGCTTTCCTTGGGTCAAATTTTTCGTTGTGGAGGCCATCCAAGACGCTATATAATTGTCAATCCCTTGCCCGTTATAGAGGCACGATAAACCATCCTTTGCTTTTGGATGCTTGCAACCATGGCCAGAGTTTCTCAAGCCACATTTCTTCTTATCCCTCTGCTGGTCCTTTTACTAAATAAATCATCTCATGCTGCTGGTGGAATTTCAATCTACTGGGGTCAAAATGGAAATGAAGGGACTCTAGCACAAACATGTGCCACAGGAAGATATGCTTATGTTAACATAGCCTTCCTCTACAAATTTGGCAATGGTCAAACCCCAGAAATGAACCTTGCCGGTCATTGCAACCCGGCAAACGGTGGCTGTAAAATTGTCAGCAGTGGCATCAAAAGTTGCCAACAGCAAGGAATTAAGGTGCTGCTTTCTCTTGGTGGTAGCATTGGAAATTATACTCTGGCCTCTAAGGGTGATGCCAGAGGTGTCGCAGTTTATTTATGGAACAATTTCTTGGGCGGTCAATCATATTCTCGTCCTCTAGGTGATGCGGTGTTGGATGGCATTGATTTTGGCATAGGGCAAGGTTCAACACTGTATTGGGAGGATCTGGCACGTTTCCTATCTAAATATGGCGAGCAAGGAAGAAAGGTGTATTTAGCAGCAGCTCCTCAGTGTCCCTTCCCGGATAGAAATTTGGGGACTGCCCTTAACACTGGACTTTTTGACTATGTTTGGGTCCAATTCTATAGCAACGGTCCTTGCCAGTATAGTTCAGGCAACACTACTAACCTCATAAACTCTTGGAATCAGTGGGCTGCATCATTAGTTGCAGGAACAATATTTCTAGGGTTGCCAGCAGCTCCTGCAGCAGCCAGAAGTGGGTACATTCCACCGAATGTGTTGACTTCTCAAATACTTCCGGTGATAAAGAAGGCACCAAAGTATGGTGGTGTTATGCTTTGGTCAAAGTTTTGGGATGATAGGAACGGGTACAGTCGCTCCATTCTGAGCAGTGTATGAAACATTGAATTGGTCCTACTCTGCTAGCTCTAATAACAAATGTGGACGCAATTCCATTAAGAAAAGTAAATGAGATGATTAATTACTGTTTGTTTTGCTTAGAATAGTCTAAAGATAGCAAATACATGTCTCCACTAATGTTGACTATCTTTGCAACTCTTTCCGGTACTAATGGGTAAAACTATTCTGGCCTCAATCACATTTCTCATCTGCCACGTATGAACAAATACATTGCTCTTGATTTTGGCCGACCAATGTTCTAGTCAAGTTTCATAACACGAAAAATTCCTAAATTATTTGCATTCAAGAGTAAATTTAATTCCTGACTTGATACTATATATGATATACTACAATACCAAAGAAAGCTTTTCATTCAACAAACACTAGTTTCGAACCATCATAAAAGACATGCTGGGAACTTAAAGAAAAAGAGTACAGACAACATCCAGTCAAGAACATGGAATTACGCAATAAAGGCCTAGATAACATGCAAAAAACCTCAAACTAGACGAATTGTCCTCGTATGTGGGACTAATAATCAGTTTTGCAATCTATCTTGGTGTTTATACTTTGCGGACCTGAATATTATGGGTAGATTGGAACCGCCAGATTGGTTGTCTTCCACTTTGAACAAGTGCGACCTCTTCTCCTTCCTTTACCATCCCTTGATTCTGCATGATAGAACCAGAAACAAGTCATCCTCCGACCTTTTTGCATGCAGCAAGTACATAACAACCCAGGTACAATGAAAGATAGTTTTGAAACGAGAAGGAAGGACCTAACTGTATGTTTTAAAGTGACTATCTAGACAGACATTTTTGGGATCATATTAATGCAAGGAATTAAATCCTCTCATGCAGCAGACTTGGGTAGACTATTATCTCACAGATACAATTGTTTTAAGCATGTTCTAAATGTTATATATGATAATTGATAATGATGAGAATCGTCCATTATCCAAATTGAATACTCAATACTCAAAGTGCATATCCCAAGATTTATAACCAGTCCAACTATACCTTCATGCCATTCAAAGCTCGTTTTAGTTTATCTCCAAATTGGACAGGGACCAATAAACATGGATAAACTGCTATCCAATTTTACAATAGACTAATCATATAGGAGCTTACCTTGAGCACTGACAAGGCATTTGCAAAGGTTTCTTCAGCATCATCTGAAAACTGCATGTATATGGGACACACTCCTTGATACAAAGCCAGTCTCTGTTGTATCCTCTTCCTGCATGGCCATTGAAGTATTGTAATTAGTCAAACTCTCAATTCAAATACCTTTTAGTGGCAATCTTCTACCATTACATGAGCTGCCATTAGAAATATATATACTTTTCACTTGAAACAGTTGCTCTCTTCCCTCGGATTCTTACACATGGTATCATTTATTCAGTAAGTACTAAAAGCTAACAGTAAAATTACCCAGGACAAAAGTCATAACAAATGACTGATAACAGATGTAAATTTTAGGAACATGAAGAACTTACTCATTTGTGAATGCAAAAACAGTGCCTGAAGGTCGATAATGGCTCAGTAATATAGACATGAAGCCTGTTCTTGTGAAGACAACAATTGAGGTTCCAAGAGTGTTTGACATCATGGTTGCATGGTATGCAAACATCTCACTCGTATGGTTCTGCAGAAAATAAGAAATTCCCACTTAGTACTCACAGCAATTAAATTGAATACGAGAAACATCAATGAAAGAAGATAAACAGACTCGTGTTAGGCACCTTGAATGCTTGACCAAGATTAGAAGGCATTTCACCACCAGCTATGGTTGCTTCAGTTCGCAAGGAGACTGTGTGCATAACTTTAACAGCTTTCAGTGGGAATCTGCAAGGATACAAAATCACTTCACTGGAACATCTTAATGCACAATTATACTTCAAGCATTCACACCGTTAAAACCTACTTACTTTCCATGTGCAGTTTCTCCAGAAAGCATGACTGCATCAGCACCCTCACGAACAGCAATGGCAATGTCTGATACCTCTGCTCTGGTAGGAGTTGGATGAACAATCATGCTTTCCAGCATATTCGTTGCTACAATAACAGCTTTTCCCATGCTCCGGCACAGCCTGATTATCTCTTCCTACAAATTCAAAATAGAAACTAATCAACTTCATGTCCAAACTGGATGCAGTTGCTACCAATGATGATTTCATATCTCATTAGTCATCAATCTTATCCCAGAGACAAATCTACCTGCAGCAGGGGAACCTCCTCAATAGGGAGCTCTGCACCAAGATCTCCTCTTGCAACCATAGCCTGATAAAAAAAAAGGCATATAATCCATTAGAACGTAAATTATTCACAATACAGGCTAGAGGTATCAGCATTGATCTGAAAATGTTTCTTGTGAAATCAACTATGATTAGAGAATGTCAGATTCATCCGAATTAAAAAATAAATTGATACATAAAAATAAAACTAAAAAATCAAAGCTCGAACAATTTATAGTACAAAAGGAAGAAAAAAAAGGCAGCAAATCAACAAGGAAACAAAGCAGTCAGTGGCAATAGCAGAAAAAAAAATCATTTTTTTCATTTCAAGATCAATATTCAAAAAATATGCTCCACTTGATAAAATTTACAAGCAATAAGGATAACCAAATCCAATCAACTACGTCTTAATATTACATAAACTATCAGCAACTCAAAGATGGACATAATGATTCAGATGATTACCCCATCAGATGCTGTGATTATCGAATGCAAATTTGGTATAGAATCTGCACTTTCAATTTTTACAATCACATGTATATCTGCACCACAGCCTGCCAGAACACGGAAAAAATTATAGTCCAAGTTAACTAAGCTAGATTACCATACAATGTTTAAAAACAAAATGATGAACATATTAATATAAATATTACTTTGTAGATAATTCTTCAATTCATGAACCACTTGTGCATCTTTAACAAAGGAAACAGCATAGAAGTCAACTTTGTTCTCCACTCCGAATTTTATATCATCCCAATCCTTGTCTGCAGCAAGGACCATGTAAGCAACCATGTCAATTTGTGAAATCAACACCCACACAAATGAAAACAAAATAAAATAATAGGGAAATAAAAAGGAGATATTGGATAGTAAATAATGTAAATGGTGATTTAAGGTCAAACCAGTGATGGAAGGCAATGTCGCGCTTTTTCCTCGAACATTTAGATGACGCCTGGACTTAAGCTCTCCTCCATCAACAACTTCACATTTCACTGAATCCTCTGTTTTGGACTTCACCAGAAGTGACATCATACCGCCTAAAACATAGGTCAAGGATCAGCAAACATATAACTGATAGCAAAATATATTTCCTGTTCAAAAACCCTGAAAGCTTCAACTGTGAGTTTGCATGAATTGTAAAAGCAAGCCTGCCTAAAGAAAATTTCTTCTCATCCTGGGCATTTTGATGTTCATGTCTCTTTATAGTTGTTAAGACTTCTATATTAGCAGGAAAAAAAAAGGTTCAAAGTGAAAAGGAAGTTTCACTATAATCAAAACCCTGCTCTTATGGGTGTAAGAATCCTGACATTTTACCATGAGAAAATGAAGGCTTTGAAATATTATCAGTTTCAGAAGGGAAAAAAAAAACATATTCACTTTCCATTATCATCTTTGAGCAGCAGACTCCCACAATCATGATTTCATGCTATACCCCATGCCATTTATCTACAGCTATTTCAGTCACGGGATCAAAAGACAGGGTCTAGAGGACAAATTAAACAATATTCACTTCCACAGAGACACATATAACAAGTGCACCTGGGGGGGAGTTGCTAGAACATAAATATGTTAATATTATGTACGCATATACATCATAAAATCCTCTTCCTACAATGACACAAATAATATGACAATAAATATAACAAAATGAATCACAAAAACTACATGTTCCTACAATCAGGCAATAATGTTTTAACCATTGCGCACCCTACCAATGGTTTCAACTTTTACTTTTAGGAAAAAAGACAATGTCAGCATACCATCAACAAGAAGCATGTCGCCTGCTTCTACATCACTAACAAAATCATCATAGTTCACACTAACACAATCAGATGTTCCAACACCCCTACGAATCGTAAAAGTGAATTCCTGTCCAGGTGATAGCATGATAGGCTGAGGCAAGTCACCACTCCTAACTTCAGGACCCTGATTAAAAAAAAAAGCAACCCAAATAAACAGAAAGAAGCATATAACAAGTTAAATGAAGGACCTCAAATCAGGATAAAGTACTGTTCCATGTAATGTCATGTTTTTTTCTTTCTCAATTTGTGCATAAAACTCGTTTCTAATGGCCTCCAAACATTAGGTGCATTCCATTTCATCAAAACTTTACAACTTAAGCAACCCGATAGAGCATCAAAATGAAGTAAACCTGCCTTAGTATCAAGCATGATGGCAATGACATTATCTTTCGCCTGTGCATTATACTCTTTAACCAAATCAATGACTTTCTGATGAGAAGCATGGTCTCCATGTGACATATTCATTCTAGCAACATTCATTCCCGCTTCAGCCAACTTCCATATCATCTCCTTCGTGTTAGTTGACGGTCCAATAGTACATACAATCTTCGTCTTTCTCCTAACAATAGGCTTCGTCCACATTCCAACAGCTGCTGTCGTGTCACCTAGTTGCTCTAATTGCACAAATTGCTCCTCCCTCTAAAAAAACATACAAATTCATCCAAAAAGTTAATGAATACTCTAATTTACTTTTAACAGCTAATCATTTCACTATCCTCCCTTACAAATTATGCTAAATTCTACTATTGGCACGCCAAAAAGTCTATCCACGCAACTAATTGTGGTGAAAAGACAAAAATAACCTTTTAAAAATGACCTTGTCTAATTTTTTTTTTTAATCATGACCTAATAAAAGGATAGTTTTCGTTAAAAATAATGTCCGAGACGGCAATCTTTTTTCTGGAAATGACAAAAACAACCTTCAATTTGTGCCGAATCCAACAAATCAGCAGCTTCAAAAGGTCAATTCCGTCTTTCACTGAAATAATCGTATGAATAGACCTTTTGATTTGTTAATGTTATATTATCACACATTTTTACAACAAAAAAATTATAATTTCAGTTACGAGAAATGAAGTTCGCGTACTTTTCCGTAACTGAAATCCAGTAAAAACGTTATCCAAGGAATGCAGTTTCTCACCCCATTTCTCCTAACTTTACTCGCGATTCCGTGACAAGAGTGTTTACATCTAACACGCAATGTGATGAACTCAGTTAATTAATATATTATTCAGCCAAAAATGAGGTAAGTAGTGCAGACCTTTGGTACATCCTCGGGTGAGACAGGAATGACTTCAGGTTCGGCGGATCTTTTAACAGCCGCCGCCACAATATGAGTGTTCCTATGAGAAGAAACGCCGCTGATAATTTTCTTCTTGTCATGACTTGAAAGAAATTTCGAAGAGAAAGTGGAAGGTTTGAGTAGCTTATCAACTCGGTCTTGTAAGGATCCAGAGGAAGGAGATGATAGGATAGAACTGTGAATCGATCTGGTGGTAGCCACAACTTGCGCCATTTTTAGAGAGAAAGATAGTGTGTTTTACTGAGAGAGAGAGAGAGAGAGATGCTTGGGTTTAAAAGGCGAGGGAGTGTGCGAGCTAGTGAGAAGGAGATTGGAGAAATCGCCGATAGAATTGGCGGAAATAGCGAAGGAGGGAGGCTTTTTGGATTGGCTTTGTTTGTATCGAAGGAAAAGGAAAGGGGAAGGTTTTTGTTTTAATGAGCTAAGCCAACGCCTCCCTCCTACTGAGTACCGACTGCCTTTATTCAAAACGGTTGGAGTTTTTGTGATTTCATTTTGACAATTCTCTTAAACGGTGTCGCTTCCGACCGCCTAAGAGGATAAAAGGGG
The DNA here is from genome assembly GCA_015852605.2 of Populus deltoides. Lineage (NCBI taxonomy): Eukaryota > Viridiplantae > Streptophyta > Magnoliopsida > Malpighiales > Salicaceae > Populus > Populus deltoides. The sequence continues at coordinate 12,754,924 of CM027581.2, read as the reverse complement.
GCAAAGGGCCCTTCCATTATTATTATTAGGATTTCAAGTTAAGATAGGTGATGAAGGCGTAGAAATTATGAACTTTTTTTTTTGTCGTCTTAAAAAAGTTTAAGTTAATATCCGCCATTAATAAAATAAAATAAATTTTAATTGAGAATTAAAAACTCAATGTTTACTTTTAATAAAATAAATTAAAAATATATATGAATCAATATATCATTAAAAAAAGTTATTAATATTAATTAGAGAATATATAAAGATAAAATTCCTTCTAAAGAGTAAAGGATTGATGCTATGAATATTAGGTTCATATATAATTATTCAAAAAAATTGATAATGTTACCATAAAAAAACATTAATATTATTTGAAAACAATGGGATAATCAAATAATTATTTAAAATTAAGTGCCTTATAAAATAAATAAACAAATAAAATAAAATAAAATAATTAAATCAATCATTATACAACGAAAAACCACACATGTCCAACTAGAAAAATAGGCCCATGCATTTAGCCCTTGATTATAAAACTTTATTAAGCTTTAATCTTTTTTATTTCAATATCATTAAAAATAAAAATCACATGTATCAAGTTACATTTTTAAAGTAAAATTTATAAATACTAAAATCAAAATTATTGACGGTAAGAATCTATCCATTCTTGAGCTTTCTGTCTTCTCAAATTTATCATCAATTTTAATTTATTACTTCTCTCTCAACATCTAAGGACTAAAACATAATAAAATAAAATTTAGGATCGAAATATAATTATCTAAAAAAATGAGATTTAAAAAAATCAAAACTTAAGGGATCAAATAAAACTTTTACGTGTCATTTTTCTTCCTTCATGTTAATTTTTGTTTTTCACCTATCAATTTCTCTAACAACAAACTAGAATTCTTTTTCTAAAATTGGTCATTAACTTGTTAACTTCTGCCGACACATTAGTTAAGTGAGGGGAAAAAAACCAAGACAGATTTTAATGCGTAAAACTATGAAAACATGACTCTAAAGGATAGAATTAAAAAATATATATATATGCGCGACCAAATTATAAATTGTGCAAAGTGCATGGATCAAAATATAAAAAATCAGCAAAAATACACACTAAATAAACAGCAATTTGTGAGTGTATGAATAGTATTTTAAATTGCAATATGCGAATATTAGAGCAAGATAATAAGAACAAAGAAGATTTGACGTTTTTTGTTTTTTGTTTTTGTTTTGTTTATCTGTGTGTTGATTGTTTTTGTTTTTTTTTGTTTTTCTGGGTAGAACTACTGGATGGATTTGGAAAGGAGAAACGTCTATTTCTCTATAGTCTACGTGAAGTCTAATTTCATTTTCTCTCGTGTAAAATCTCATTTGTATGCATTTTAACCCGTACAATTGAAATATAGAAACCTTTCTCTCTCTTTTAGTCAATAAAAAGATTTATTTTGATGATGAAAAAACAAAGATTAAATAATTAGAATTTGGTGTTTTTATTGTTTGAACTTCCTTTAGAGGAAAAAAAAAGCAATTTATTAATTTTTTTTATCAACATGGGTGTTCGGGTTAGTTTGCGCGCATCTCGACTAATCCCACGAGCCCTAAAGTTAACGACCATATAAATTTTTAGTAACCATCATATTAAAAAAAAATTAATTTATTAATTAAATTATTTAGTTATTGTCTGCTTTCAAGATGACTCTCGTGCTTGTGTCATGAGTTTAATGTTACAAATTCACTTAAAATAAAAAATAATTGATTGAGCTTAATTTTGAAATTTTGTTCATCTAGAGGGTGTCGCAGTATTATATACTTAAAAAAAATTATGTACGATGAAATGGTAAAACAACCATATTAATTTTTAAATACAAAATAATAGCTTGGTGGATTTATGCTGGGATCTGGACAGAGTAGGTGATCAACATAACAAACCAGCAACAATGATGATGATGTTGCTGTAAGATTACCAATAAATTACCTAACTTTTTTTTGGGTTTACAAAACTACCAATCAACTACAGTGGCAAGGATTTCTAAGGTTTTTGAATTTGAAGTTAATTGTCCAAATATTCATAATCAACTAGGGGAATTACATGTAAGATTTGCCAAATAATTTAAATATAAAAAAATATTAAAAGTATGAAGAATTTTTTAATTGTTTTATTCAATATGGCTTAATAAGTCAATTTTAAAATCTCACAACTTAATTATTTGTCTAACTAGAGTTTCATATTAAGTTGTACAGGAATTGACTCGAATTGAATTGATTGATTTCATGGATCCAAATGCAATTTTGATGATTGGTAAAACATAGCTTGCTTTTGACAAAATTTCAATATAATAACTTTTTTAACAAAAATTATTGAGACAATGATATATTGTATTGATCTTAGTCCCCTGGCGATCATGAACTCCATTTAGTTTATTAATTTTTTTTTTATAAAATATATTTAAAATTATATGATAAAAATATACAATAACAAAATTGAGCACAAACCTAAAAATAAAAATTTATTCGAGACAGTGATAACCCTATAAAAAACACAAAAATAAAAAAATCATGTAGTTTATTTCCAACTAATCCGATATTGAAGGATAAAACCGAGAAAAAACTATTAAAAATAATTAACGAATAAAACACTAACCTAGTACCATAGTTATCAAATCTAATTCAGGGGTTGACCCGATAAACTGGGTCAACTCGGGAAAATAAATAAATAATTGTTTGGGTTTTAATATCCCGTATTAAAAATTTAAGAAACAATTCATGTGGATGTAAGTTTTAATATCCCATACCTAAAAGGCTTGTGTGAGTCTGCCATGTCAGGTCTAGCCACGCGGACCTTTATTATTATTATTATTGTTAGATAATAGGGAGAATGACATGTCGTTTGTCCTGGTTGAATTAAAAAAAAAAAAGACACATCAGACAACGTGTTGTTTAAGATATCCAAATTCCAGCCACCATAGTGGTCGAAAAACTAGGTAGCTGATATTTTTCTTCTAAAAATCTATTTTTAACCTACAACACCTAAAAAATACCCTAATAACATGTTTAAACCTACCCTTTCAAAACCCCCTAAATCCCCAAAACCCCAAAAAACCCTTTCTTCCCGATCTCATATCTAGTTTTTTAGGCACTTTCAAGGTAAAAAAAACACTTAAGTCAGACTTCCCTCATTATATGGAACCATTTGGAAAAAAAATCTAACGTTTTGGTGGCCGAAATCAATGAAATAACATTTTTCTCTCTCTAGGCCAGATTCCAACCTTTTCTTAAAATTTCATTTCGGTAGTAAGCTTTATTTTTATCATTTTTAGTTAGTAATAGGGTAAATGAATGTTTTTCTACATAAAATATAAGAGGGTGAATAGTATTTTTATACACAATAAAAACGCCACATCATTTAGCTTATCTATAATGCACTCATTATTTTGAATAGTCACATTTATTATGCTTCTTTAAGATTTATTCAAATTCTAGCCACCCCAAATAGTGGACTTTGCCTACCTAAAAATTCTTCAGGTTTTAGCTGATATTTTTCTTAACTCTACAAAAAATTCCTATTTTTTAACCCAAAACACCTAAAAAATACCCTAATAACATGTTTAAATCAATCTTTAACCTCTAAAAGTGCAAAAAAGTTAAAGCACTACCCATTATCAAAATTCCAAAATCAACATCCGAAAACCAATATCATGGACAAATTGTTAATCCCCACCTAATTTTTTTTTTTTTTAAAAAAAAAAAAAAAAAAAAACAAAGGGTAATATTATAAAAAACAAAAAAAATATATACAAAAATTAAAGCGTATAAGCAAGTAAGAAAAATAAGGTTAGGGTTTCTTTGTGTGGGAGAGAGTGTGGAAAAATATTTGAACAAAATAAAATACTTGATAGATTAAATAAAAGGATTTTAGGTATTGTAAATGGACACAATTGAATAAAAGGTAAGATGTTGTGGTGTAATTAAGTAAAAAAAAGAATTAAGTGACAAAAATAGAAATAAGAATTAATGAGGGCCAATGTGTAAATAAATAAAACCTAGACTATAAATGCTCCAATTTTTCTCTCTTTAAGTATGGAACCATTTTTTGGAAAAAAAGGAGGTGTTTTAATTTCTTTAAAAAATCAAGCGGGTTTGAAATAACATTTTTCTCTTCTTTCCTTCCTCGAGGCCCTAACTGATTTATTCCCTAACCTTTTCTTAAAATTTCATTTTGATAGGAGGTTAAGGTTAAATATGGTTGTTGTTTATATATTTTATATAAAAAAACAGTTCTATTAGTAGGTGAGAGGACAAAAACATATAGGGATAAAAATATTTATTTTTATTTTTTTTTGAATCAAACAATACAGAGGAAATTCAGCTAAAATTTCAGTTTTATATATGTATATATATATATATATATATATAATTGGTAGCTATGAATTTATATCATATAATTTGGGTTTATATAATTAGGGTTGTTACATTAAACATATTACGTGGATGGCCTAACAGATGCATTTATAGATCGGTGGGATAAATTTAAGTCCAAGAAGACGCCCCAAAAAATCTAATTAACTAATTGATACATGACCAGAAAGTTTTGAAGCGTGGTATAATTAAGCTATGCTATTTTTCCAAAAGAATTTATTCCATATGAGCCAAAATTATCACACAAAATCTAATTAACTAATTGATACATGACCAAAAAGTTTTGAAGCGTCACATAATTAAGCCATGCTATTTTTCCAAAAGAATTTATTCCCATATCGATTAATTATTTTTTAAAATTTTATGTTGTAATTACCCAAGTTGTTCAAAAACTTCTCCAAACACTATTCAAAAGGCAGATTGTCCTGTCATTCCTGCACAGTGGAAATAATTTTATATTTTGTAAGGATATAAATAAATTAGCCATTTAGCATTTCTATGTACGTGTATTATAAAAATTATAAAAAAATATTTGTGTACCACGGAGGTTATCAAATCCAGCAAGTAACCCACTCTAACTTTGATTGCGAGTAGATCCAAATGATGAGACTTCCCTTAATAGAAAATAAAATAAAATAAATAAGAGTGATGGAGAGGGAGGGAATGCGATAAACAGATACTTATTGATCCGATATTATCCATTGCCATCTCTAAATTCACGCGCCTTGTTTATCACGAGCTCTGCCCCGCGACAAAGAATTTATTGAGCCTTGCCCTATCCTTTAATGCTTCAAAATAATAGTAGATGATTTTGCAAAAGGGTGTGATTAATTTTTTTAATATAAAAAATTAAATATTAATAACATATTTTATAATAAAAAATCAATCATAAATTTAAAATATAATATATATTGAAAGATATATTTTTAAATATTAATACGGTGACATTTTAGACGATATTTTTTTGTTTAAATATTGAGATGTTGATATATTATATTAACCCGGATTAATTTTCAAATTTGTTATTTAGATCATGAATTCGTGATAACCCTATAAAAACAAAATCAAAATAAATTATAAATATTAATTCTTAATCAACCTACTATTGAAAAATGTTATTGAAAAAAAATATTGAATTAAAAATGACAAAAAAATAACCTGAATCAATATGGGTTAACTTGTTTAACCTGTGACTCGAGTTATGAGATCATAATAATCTTATAAAAAGCAGATAAAAAAATTATGAAGCATAATTTCTAACCAACTCAATAACTAATGATGAAATAAAAAAAAACCAATAAAAAAAGATATAAAAAGAAGCAACCCAAGTTAACTTAGGAGCTAATATGTCAAACTCGTAATCTGAATTATAAAACTAGGATTACTTCATAAAAATAAAATAAAATAATTATGAAATTTTATTTTCAACAAATCTAATGTTAAAAATTAAAATCAAGAAAAAAAAATTAAATTTATAAAACCAAAATAACTCTATATAAAGCAAATTGAAAAAATTATAAAGTTTAATTTCCAAGTAAAATAATAGTAAATGATGAAATTAAAAAAAAAAACTAAATAAAACAAATTGAGTTATTGAATGATAAAAAAAACTACAAATATTATTCAAATAAATAATATTTCATAAGTATAGCTATAATAATTTAACCACACTCTTTAGGTTTTTTATAAACAAAACTTGTTATGGGAATGGGTCTCAATTCTCATGATAATGCAATATTTTGGAGAAAATGCAACAAAATCTTCATATTTTATCAGCATAACTAATTAGATCAGTGTCAGTTATATGCAAAAATCAAAGCATTTTGCTAGCTCACAAGTAAAGTTCAAGAAAGAAAGATCTTAATCTTCCTTTTATCATCAACATTTTCAGAATGCATCGGTAGATGTTATTGTACCAATTTGTTAATCCATCTCACGAATCAAATTGTAGATGCTATTACTTGGCTCTAGCATCCCAAAGAGAGAAAAGAATCAAATCATAGGTAAAATAAGAAAAAAATTATTTAGTCTAGGGAATAACTAGTTTATCCTATTAATTATTTTCTATCATTGTTTTTTAAAGAAAAAGAAGAAGATAAACACAAAAATATATATATATATATATATATATATATATATATATATATATATATATATATATTTTTGTGTTTATCTTCTTCTTTTTCTTTAAAAAACAATGATAGAAAATAATTAATAGGATAAACTAGTTATTCCCTAGACTTCTCTCTCCCCGAGGCTTGGTGCTAGAAGATAAATATCTTTTTTTTGGTAAGAGCTAGAATATAAATATCCCCAAGCACTAGCAGTGCTTTTTCATGAAGCCATCCATGCCGATCAAGCAATAGTCAACTTCACTTCCCAATTCAGGCTGCTTTGGTGTTCCACAATCAAAGCATCAAACATTCATCCCTGTAAGGCCATATGTAACCAACTTCTTTTATTTTCTCTAGTTTGCTTTTAGTACTTGGCAGTTTCAGTTCTAATGGCAGATAGTGATGATAAGATTCATGTGGCCATGTTCCCATGGCTAGCCTTTGGTCATATGATGCCATGGCTAGAACTAGCCAAACTATTTGCTGCAAAGGGTCACAAAATCTCCTTCATATCCACCCCTAGAAACATCGATCGCCTCCCAAAACCACCTGCAGATGTATCGTCTACTCTGCACTTTGTAAAGCTGCCGTTGCCGCAAGTAGAGGGTCTACCTCCAGATGCTGAGGCCACAATTGACTTGCCAGCTAACAAGGTACAATATCTCAAGATAGCCCTTGACAAGGTCCAAGAACCCTTTGCCAAGGTTCTTGAGTCATTAAATCCAGATTGGATCTTCTACGATTTTGCTCAATACTGGACCGGGCCAATTGCGTCTCAACTGGGCATCAAAAGTACATACTTCTCTATATGCATTGCAGCGATGATGGCCTTTCTTGGTCCGCCATCGCCCTTGATCGACGGTGATGATTATCGCAAAAAACCCGAAGATTTCACGACCCCACCAAAGTGGGTATCGTTTCAGACAACAGTCGCTTATAAGTACTATGACATCATGAACACATTTGACTGTGTTGAGGATGATGCTTCAGGTGTCAACGACTTGAAGCGTTGGGGCTTGTGTCTACAATCATGTGATTTTATTGCAGTGCGGTCCTCCTTCGAGATCGAACCAGAATGGCTCCAAGTTCTCGAAACTATCCACGAGAAACCCGTTTTCCCGGTTGGTCAGCTGCCTCCTGTAGAGTACGATTTAGAAGAGAAAAATTCAGACGCTTGGAGTTCAATGAAGAAGTGGCTTGACATGCAAGAGAAGAGCTCGGTAGTGTATGTAGCTTTTGGTAGCGAGGCAAAACCAAGTCAAGCCCAGCTAACCGAGTTAGCACTCGGGTTAGAGCTGTCTGGTTTACCATTCTTCTGGGTTCTCAGGACTCGGCGTGGGATTGCGGATACTGACTTGATTGAGTTACCACCTGGGTTTGAGGAGCGAACCAAAGGACAAGGAGTGGTTTGCACAACTTGGGCTCCTCAACTCATGATCTTGGCTCATGAGTCGATTGCTGGGTTCTTGACTCACTCTGGGTGGAGCTCTGTGGTGGAGGCACTTACGTTTCAGAAGCCGCTCGTACTTCTAACATTCTATTCAGATCAAGGGATAAATGCTAGGGTATTGGAGGAGAAGAAGATTGGGTACTCCATACCAAGGAACGAGTTGGATGGGTCTTTTACTAGAGACTCAGTGGCTGAGTCATTGAGACTGGTGATGGTGAGTGGAGAAGGGAAGATGTATAGAGACAAGGCTAAGGAGATGAGTGGTTTGTTTGGTGATAGGGATAGGCAGGACAAGTACGTCGACAACATTTTGATTTACCTCAAAAGTCACAGACCTGTCAAGAAAGCCAAGTGATCTGTCTTCTAATTTTCTTTCGCAAACTAAACAGTCAGTGCTAGCCAACAGCTTGCCCACATCAACAGTGAAATAAGATTGTTTAGCCTTGCGATTTGTCTTTAGGTTTCATTTCATAGCTTTGTTTTGAACTCTAATTTCATTTCATAGCTAAGGGCGAGAAGTGATTGATTTATCACTTAGAACAGTTTTTTTTTTTTGGTATTTTAAAAATAAATTAATTTTTTTAATTTTAAGTTAATTTTTGTTTGAATGTCAAAATAAAAAATAAAAAAATATTATTTTGATATATTTTAAAATGAAAAATAATTTAAAAAACAATAATTATTATACTTTTAAATACCCTCTTAATATAGCTTAAGAGGGTAACATATAAATTAAAATTCGGTTCTAAATCAGATTTTATTTTAAATTAAAAAATTCATTAATTATATTATATACTTGATGTGTTAATTTATAACTTAATCCAAACCAATTAGATTGATATAAATTACTTTTTAAGAAGAATAAAAAAATTTATTTTAATAAAAAAAATAACTGATTTGACTATTCAATATCTCGAGCTTATTTTTTTAATCAAGTCTTGATATATATATATTGCAATAAAAAAAAGTAAGAGAAGTTTATTTTTTTTCTTGACAGGTCAACCATATTCCATAATTTTTTATTAGTCACAATTAAAACTAGTTTTTTTTTTTTAATGAGTTTAGTGATGCTGATGCTATTAAAAATAATTGGGACATCGGCGTTTAGCTAGTGGTCAAGTGAACATGAGCAAGGACCGGCATCTTGAATTTATGGCATCTAGACATGCATTTTTTTCTTCTTTTATTTAGGCAAATCATTTCATACTTTAGGAAGATATGACTTGGTATCCATGTATTAAGGAGTGCATGCTTAAGTGTGTGATATCATAGAAAATAATTAGACAATAATTGATTATTTCTAGTTTTTTTTTTTTTAAAGTAATGCCAAGTATAAAAATATACAACAAGAAAAAACTCTAGAAATACACATGGATCGTTAGATTAGTGGAATCTATTAATGGATCTCACTTTAAAATCAAGACCCGACAATCCACATATATTTTTTTATGTTCATAGTTAAACTTTATTCTTAAGAGACTGCTTGGTGGTTAAAGATATATGTAGATGATTTTATGGATTCATGACCTAGAGCAAACACATAGAAATATCCATTAATTCCTTTTAAATACACCATTTTAATATAAATAAAATGTTTTTAGATCTCTTTAAAAAATACTTAGTCTAATTCATTACAACAAAAAAAAAAGCTATAATCATGGCTTTAAAACAATATTATAAAAAATATATAGTTATATTAAAATGATATTTATTATAAACACCACCTTAACTATATTTATTGTTATCTTGTAATAACATTTCTTGTAAACATCACTCTAGCTTTATTATTTTATTTGATGGATTAATATATTTTTAAAATTTTTATTTTTAATCTAAGTTCATATTTAAAAGTTAAAAGATAGGTGATAACCTAATATACTTGGGTTTGACAGAATATCAAGTTCGAAAGACATGGAACTGGTTTGCTTCTAAGTTCAACACTCTTGAGTTCAATTATATGTTGAGTTCAAATATATATGGGTTTGGCGAATTAGCAAACCCAACATCCTTGGATCTACTATGCTCTGAGCCCAAATACATATGGGTCTAGTGAGCTATCGTCCTTGGATTTAGCTAGGCGCTTAGCCTTAAGTGCATATGAGGTTGACGAGCTGTCACACCCAACGTCCTTAGATTCAGCTATGCGTAGAGCCCGAGTACATATGAGTATGACAAGTTGTTGGATTCAATATCCTTGGATTCAGATACGCGCTGAGTCTAGATAGACATGAGTCTGTTGAGCTGTCAAACTCAATATCCTTAAGTTTAATTACACGTTGAGCCAAAACAGATATGGGTCTGGTGAGCTATCAGACCCAACATCCTTGGGTTCAACTACACGTTAAGTCCAAGTACATGTGGGTCTAACGAGTCATCAGGCCCATGTTAGGTCTAAAGGCTTTATTTGTTTATTCTTAAAGGTTTTAACATAAAATGTTAAAAGTCCTGAAATAATCATCTTTCTATAACCCTATAAGTGTAAAAGTTTTCCAAGAGCTTATTATATTTTTATCAACATTAATAACGTGTGTAAGGGATATTTATCGCTCATAAATATTGTGTAAGAGATTTTTATTGCATATTAATGTTGTGTAAGATATATTTATCACTCATTAATGCTATCAAGAGAAAGAGACTTCAACCCCTCCATTCAAGCAACATGATAAGGTTCACGAGCTATATGTACCTCATAAACCACTTAAGTAAATAATTCACAATTCCTACTCTTTAAGTATTCGTACTTTAATTCCCAGAGCATTTATTATACAAAAATAAGAACAAACACTCTTGTTCTTAGAATTTAAAGCTCATTCTCTTATTTATTGCAATCTTTTACTAAAAGACACTAACTTTATCATATAAAGGTCCTTAAACCTCGTAAAAGATTGTTTGCAGGTGATAAACCTTCTACCACTAACCAATAATTTTGTGAACCTTGAAGAAGGGAATATTGGCATGAATATGTGATTACTCACTATTCATATACTCAAAAACCTTATTTATGAATATATTGGATTTTAAAACACCATCATTTTATTCAAGAAGAAGGCTTTTTATTGTTTATTAAATAGTGAAAAATCATTTTGGTCTTTAGACTTTTTATATTTTCATATCCAATCCCTTTAGTTTCAGTTAAAGTCTATTTTGATTAATAAAATTTTAATATTTTATATTTCTATCCCTAGTTTTTTCATATTTTATATATTTAGTCCCTTTTGATTAGTTAAAATTCATTTTGGTTCCTAAAATTTACATATTTGATTCATGTAGTTTTAATTTTGAAGTCTGTTTTGGTCCTTTAATTTTTTATATTTTCACATTTGGTCCATTTGATTTGGCCATGCAAATTCCTTAAAGTCTTAAATAGTACGTAAGGGTGGGAGTTAATTAGGTCTTAATTGAAAAATTGATATTTTAAAAAATTTAACACTTCAATTTCGACAACAACACACAAATATAGAAGGCATAAATAAAATGAGATAGAGAGTAAGAGAGACACATCGATTTTATAGTGGTCTAAACAATCATCTAATGCATTACTTGAACTTTCATTTAAGTATTCACTATCAACTCATGATTTTTTTAATATGTAAGACCTTAACGATACATTAATCTTTTTATGATATCAATATTTGAAAACCTTTCGCTCACAATCTTTTTCAATGATCAAAATTAAACCTTTCAATGACTTATAACCAATATTTTCCTAAGCAATTCAAGTGTCATTTACACCTTTACAATAGCTATGTCTCTCATAATATTTGCCACAACTTACAATAAATAGGGCTAAAGTCTTTTGCTCAAGAATGTGAAGTTGTGATACGATGCAAATAGAGTTTAAAGCTCCGAGAAGTTTATGAAAATAATAAAAGCTTTTAGATTAGATAGTTTGCAAGCATAAAGTATTGTAAAGTTGTTCACATAAAGTGAACAAGTAGTGTTTATAGGTAAAAGATCATCGTTACTCATAAAAGAGAGATGAAGTTAAAATATCTTGATATTTGTTGTGTTCTTCCATCTATTAGGAATATGACTATATCATTAATTTTAAAAGAAAAAAAGTTGTTGCAAGAGCTTCAATAAAAAATAAGTTAATCACTTAAAACAAGGTAGCTATTGAGTGAAAAAAGAGTAATGTTTTTAAAAATTACAAGTTTACTATTTTAGCAAAAAATAGATAAAAAAAAGCTCACATGATATAGTTTTTTAGCCAAAAATATATAAAAAGCTTTTGAGTGATCAAAAGTGCAAGACTATATTTGATTAAAGTTCATGCTTTTCATTTAAAATAAATTGAATGATAATACCAAAATGTTTGATAAGAGAATTTCTCATAAGGTATTTTTTACTATGTATGGTTCTGGCAATAATAATATTTTTGATGATAACATTCAACAATTAAAATAATTTTGGATAAAAATTATTTTTGTGATGCCAAATTAAATTCTATAAAAACTTGATTAAATGAAAATAAGTTTAGGCATCTTCAAGTCATGTTTGCATCAAGAAATCCATATTGCTTCAATTTGATATGAAAGAATTCATACATCATTAAAACCTTTGACATACATATTAAATTAATTAATTATTGTTATCATCAAAATAATCAATCCATAGGTGCTTAGAGACATTTAAGCTAACAATTCCAATCCTAAAATTTATTTTCCTCATGTTTTAGTATTTACGAGTTGAGAAACAAGTTAGAAAGACATCAAAGAAAGAGAGAAGACATAAAATTTTGGATCAGTCATATTCTAGCCACAAAAAAAACCGTTCTTAATCTTAATTGGATTATTTTTTTAATTGAAAAATACTTTTCAAATCATGATATATTTTTATTTTAAAAAATAATATTTATTATATGAAAAAATATTTTTTTAAAAAAATAAATAAAAAAATTATTTTGATTAAAGAGGTACACTTCTTCGCATTAATTTAAATTATTAAAAGTTTTTAAGAATATTTAATTTAGTTCCCTTTAGTTTTATTTAAAAAAACATGTTACTAATAAAAAAAATATTTTGTTAAAATAAAATAAATATACGAATAAAAAACTCTTAACTAAAAAATATTTTTTTCATAATTTAAATGGTTACCTTTTTTACCAAATATTTATTTTTATTATTTTATACAGCGTGAGAGTGTACTGTATACCTTACTAATTGGATTATTTCACTTGGAATTAATGAAATAACTTTATTATTGTCCAGAGATTATTTGGGCTTTTTCTTTGCCTTCGTTCATTTCCTACACTCCTTTCAGCCGCCCTTCGAAAAACGTCAGGTCTTTAAAATTAAACAGAGAGAGAATCAAATTCATATCAGATCACAAAAAAAAAGAAGGAAAAAACTTCAATCAATTTCAAATTCCATCCCTAAATCGAAACCTAAAAAAGAAATATTCTCTCCACGATCTCCCCTTTTCAACTCTCCAAAATGGTAGCCGCAGGAGAAAATGACGCCGGATTGAAGAAACTCGAGTACCTCTCCCTCGTCTCCAAGGTCTGCAGCGAACTCGAAACTCACTTAGGGTTTGGCGATAAAATCCTAGCTGAGTTCATCACCGAGTTAGGTCGGAGTTGCGACACAGTAGATGAGTTTGACGCCAAACTGAAGGAAAACGGAGCTGAAATGCCTGATTACTTTGTACGGACATTGCTGACGATTATTCACGCGATTTTGCCGCCTAAAGCGGAGAAGGAGGTGAACAAGGATATGGAGGGCGATGGGTCAGGTAAAGATTCTAAATTTAAAGCTCTTTCGATTCAAGATAGCAGAGACAGAGTGAAAGAAATTGATAAGGAATTGGAAATTGAAGCTAAAGAGAAAAGTAGAAGAGAGAATGAGGAAAGGCATAGAGAAAGAGATACTGAAGATAAACATGGAAGGACAGATAGGAGGGATGGAGATAGGGATAGATATAGAGATAGAGAGAGAGAAAGAGATAGGTATGATAGAGATGATAGGAGGAGGGATAGAGAAAGAAGGAGAGATGGGTATGATAGAGAGGATGGTGAAGGTGAGAGGGAGAGAAGAAATGTGAGACACGGTTATGATAGAGAGGATGGTGGAGGTGAGAAGGAGAGAAGGAATGTGAGACACGGTTATGATAGAGAGGATGGTGAAGGTGAGAGGGAGAGAAGGAATGTGAGACAAGGGTATGGTGGTGGGAATAGTAATGAGCTGGAATTGTATGGGGTTTATAAGGGGAGGGTGTCCAGGGTGATGGATACGGGTTGTTTTGTGCAGTTGAGTGATTTTAGGGGGAAGGAGGGTTTGGTTCATGTTTCACAGATTGCAACTAGGAGACTTGGGAATGCGAAGGATGCTGTGAAGAGGGATCAGGAGGTTTATGTTAAGGTGATTTCGATTTCGGGGAACAAGTTGAGTCTCTCGATGAGGGATGTTGATCAGGACAGTGGGAAGGATTTGCTTCCCTTGAAGAAGCGGGATGAGGAGGATGGTTTTAGGAGTAATGCTTTGGGGTCATCTAAGGAGGGGCCAGTGACTAGGACGGGGTTGTCAGGGATTAGGATCGTGGAGGAGGAGGAGGATACCGGTCCATCAAGGAGGCCTTTGAAGAGAATGAGCTCTCCAGAGAAGTGGGAAGCAAAACAGTTGATTGCTTCGGGAGTTTTGAGTGTGCAAGAGCACCCCATGTATGATGATGAAGTAGATGGGTTTCTTTATCAAGAAGAGGGAGTTGAGGAAGAGCTTGAGATTGAGATGAACGAGGATGAGCCTGCATTTTTGCAAGGGCAGACTAGGTATTCTGTTGATGTGTCACCAGTAAAGATTTTTAAGAATCCTGAAGGTTCATTAAGTCGTGCAGCTGCTCTTCAGTCTGCACTTATAAAGGAGAGGAGAGAAGTGAGGGACCAGCAGCAGAGGACTATGCTTGATTCGATACCAAAGGATCTTAATCGTCCTTGGGAAGACCCAATGCCTGAGACTGGTGAGAGGCATCTTGCCCAGGAGCTGCGTGGTGTTGGCTTATCTGCTTATGACATGCCTGAATGGAAGAAGGATGCATTTGGGAAAGCATTGACGTTTGGGCAGAGATCCAAGCTATCTATCCAGGAACAGAGGCAGAGCTTGCCAATTTACAAATTGAAAAAAGAGTTAATTCAGGCTATCCATGAAAATCAGGTTTTGGTTGTTATTGGCGAGACAGGTTCAGGCAAGACTACCCAGGTGACACAGTATCTTGCTGAGGCAGGTTATACTACAAGGGGTAAGATCGGATGTACTCAGCCTCGTAGGGTGGCTGCTATGTCTGTAGCCAAGAGGGTGGCTGAAGAGTTTGGTTGTCGTTTAGGTGAGGAAGTTGGCTATGCTATTCGTTTTGAGGATTGCACTGGACCAGATACTGTGATCAAGTATATGACAGATGGTATGCTTATGAGGGAGATTTTGATTGATGAAAACCTTTCTCAATACTCAGTGATAATGCTTGATGAAGCTCATGAGAGAACAATTAACACTGATGTCCTTTTTGGGCTACTCAAGAAACTTGTGAAGAGAAGACCTGATATTCGCTTGATTGTCACGTCAGCCACACTGGATGCAGAGAAATTTTCAGGGTATTTCTTCAACTGTAACATATTCACGATTCCTGGTAGAACCTTTCCTGTAGAGATAATGTACACCAAACAGCCTGAAAGTGACTATTTAGATGCATCTCTGATTACTGTCTTGCAAATCCACCTGACGGAACCTGAAGGTGATGTACTTCTATTCTTGACAGGTCAGGAGGAGATTGATTTTGCATGCCAGTCTCTTTATGAGAGGATGAAAGGGTTAGGAAAAAATGTTCCTGAATTGATCATATTACCTGTTTATAGTGCTCTTCCTAGTGAAATGCAATCAAGAATTTTTGAACCTGTCCCCCCTGGGAAGAGGAAGGTGGTTGTGGCAACCAATATTGCTGAAGCTTCTTTAACAATTGATGGAATTTTTTATGTTATTGATCCTGGGTTTGCCAAGCAGAATGTGTATAATCCAAAGCAAGGGCTTGATTCTCTGGTTATAACACCAATTTCGCAAGCATCTGCCAAGCAACGAGCTGGACGTGGTGGGCGTACTGGGCCTGGAAAATGTTATCGTCTCTACACAGAAAGTGCATACCGCAATGAGATGTCTCCCACCTCGGTTCCAGAAATCCAAAGAGTTAATCTAGGATTCACTACACTTACAATGAAGGCCATGGGAATCAATGACCTTTTGTCTTTTGATTTTATGGATCCACCTTCACCCCAGGCCCTGATTTCTGCTTTGGAACAGCTATATAGCCTTGGAGCTCTGGACGAGGAAGGACTTCTGACCAAACTAGGGAGGAAAATGGCAGAATTTCCTCTGGAACCACCATTGTCGAAAATGTTGCTGGCCAGTGTAGACCTTGGGTGCACCGATGAGATTTTAACTATTATTTCCATGATCACTACTGGTAACATCTTTTACAGACCCAGAGAAAAACAAGCGCTGGCTGATCAGAAGAGGGCCAAGTTTTTCCAGCCCGAGGGAGACCATCTGACTTTGCTTGCTGTATATGAGGCTTGGAAAGCCAAGAATTTTTCAGGACCTTGGTGTTTTGAGAACTTTGTCCAATCTCGATCCTTGAGGAGAGCGCAGGATGTCAGAAAACAGCTTCTAAGCATAATGGACAAGTAAATATGCAACTTATATTGTTCTAGCTACTGTTTTTTTCATGTTATTTTATCGGCCTTGCACGATGTTTTCTTTATTTATGCTCACTGTTGATTTTCTGAGCCTTGTGCATGATTAAGAAAAGTGATATTTGGCCTTGGTCAATATGGTTGTGGTTGACTATTGTAGAATTATATCGATATATGTATTATTGCAAATTATAGGATACTGACGCATGTTACTGAGCATGTTAGGATGAAAAGGCTGCTAATTGCATATTTGTCCTGATATATATGACATATTCTGCCCATGTTTTTGAATTGGTGCGGCTAGGATTATATTCTTTTTTTTTATTATTTTTCAATTTGTCGCTAATTCAATTAGTATGCCTACACTTGCTTATGGGGATGACAGGGGAAACACATCTAATTGCCAGTCACTCAAGCCAAGTCAAGGTTCATTTGGTTGCAATTTTTTTATGTTTTATATGCCGCATTTTATTACTTTCATAACCTATGAGATATTATGAATTTTCTCATCCCTTGAATTGTGTGAGTGCACTCTGAGTGGTAAAACTAATCCTCTGCCAGTATGTAATGCCATTTGTCTAGGATATTCATAGATAGTTGTTGCTAATGATTATTCCAGTTCATTGTCTGTCAAATTTTAAACTAGTACATGTTGTCTGCATGCATGATTATAACTCAGACCGCTGTTGGATTTCAGGTATAAATTGGATGTTGTTAGTGCTGGGAAGAATTTTTCCAAGATAAGGAAAGCAATTACAGCTGGATTCTTTTTCCATGTGGCTAGAAAGGACCCGCAGGAGGGTTATAGGACTTTAGTTGAGAACCAGCCAGTTTATATCCACCCCAGCAGTGCACTTTTCCAGAGACAACCGGACTGGGTCATATACCACGAGCTGGTAATGACTACAAAGGAGTACATGCGTGAGGGCACAGTTGTAGATCCCAAATGGCTCGTGGAACTTGCTCCCAGATTCTTTAAAGTGGCAGATCCTACAAAAATGAGCAAGCGAAAGCGTCAAGAACGCGTTGAACCTCTCTATGATAGATATCACGAACCTAATTCATGGCGGTTGAGTAAACGGCGAGCGTAATGTGTTTTGAGTTATTCGTATCAACAAGTTTTCAATCTTAATTAATCTTTTCTTGCTACAAAACTTAGATGTACATATTCTGTCTTGAATCTTGATTATGTATTGAGGAAATCTGGAAACATGTATATCCCTGGAAGATAACAAGCGAGGTCCTCTGTTCTTCTTGACATGAATATGTTCATTACTTTTGCTGCCAATAACAATCATTTGGATCAACTTAAGGTTGGTGGAAATTAACTAGTTTATCTGGTAAAATCACTTGGAATGTCCAGCCCGAGAGCATTTAGGGTCGAGGGATAGGTACACGTCCAAGTGCCTACTGAGTCCAGCGATTAGTGCCTGGAGAGCATTGCACAAAAAGATGCCAAAGAAAGATGTCTGGCAAGTTCCAAGCTCATTCTTTTTTTCAACGCTCTCTTTATTTTTTGGCTGCTTGGTATTCTTTAGGTTTTGCCCTTCGAGGCCTGAACCTGTCAGCATTTGTACACGAGAAGTAGATGGCTAGGAGCAGACTAGTTGTTTTGGAAATTGGGAAACCATTTTTGATATCTCTCTCTGCACAGGTAGAAGTCTGCAAAAAACTCATTTAGGGAATAGTTAAGACAGTTTCCCTCCGAGCAGCGAAACAAAAATTGCCTAGGAAAATCGGGTCGAAAGCAAGTTTACGACCACCGTTAGTATAGAAAAGGGTTGGAAAAGTTCAACGTAGGCCAGATTTTGTTAAGCCCGGGAGGTTGGTTAAAATTTATCTTTTTGGATATTTTAATTGTTAATATTAAAAATAAATTTTAAAAAATAAAAAAATATATTATTTTAATGAAATTCTGAATATAAAAAAAAGCACTGTAAAAAACAAATTCTACTTCTAAACATCCCAAATGAACTGTGCTGTGTATGAGTTCAAAACTGCTATGAAACCTAACAATTCTGAATTTGAACCCTAATATGCGGAAAAAGACTAGATTGTCAATTTGTCCTCCTTATTGTAGATTGTGAATTTGTTCTCCTTTTTCTTGAGCCTTGGCTAAATGGCTGTAAGGTAATGTTTGGGAACTCTGTTGTGGCTGCGTTTTTAAAAATTTTTAATTTCTTTTTATTAAAATTTAATATGATTTGTACGTTTTGGATCGTTTTGAAGTGTTGATATCAAAAATAATTTTTAAAAAATAAAAAAAATATCATTAGCATGCATTTTGACACGAAAAATTATTTAAAAAGCACCCACAATCATATTGTCAAACCATATTGTCAAACACGTATGAAGTGTAATTCCAAACCACAGTTCCTTGGAGCATTGGTTACATGTCAACATTGGAGCCTTTTTCTTCGAACTATTACCATTATAAAATTGATTGTTTTTTTTCGAAGAACACAGAATAATTTTTTCATTCAAAAAATTATGTAAAGATTATAACTATAAAAGTTATCTTAATATTTTACATTTGTAATAATCTAAATATAAGATATCAATTCTATTTCATTCAAATTAAAAATGATCATATTTATACTTGTGGACTAAAAAATTGATTTATTTTATTAGATTTATGATAAAAAATAAATTTATGACAGTAAACGAAAATACAAAAAACAAATTAATGCTTTACATTGCTATATTATATCATTCATCATTATTGTGTTTTTTATTTGAAAAATAATGATCAAAAAATGATAAAAATTTATAGATAACCGCTGACACATGTTTTCCGAACTCCATACAGACTTAAAAATTTTTAAGAACTAGTTTTTCAATTATCTAAATAATGAAATATTATATTTAAATTTTCCTATTTCCACTTCAATTTTATTTAAAATTGAAATATTCCTCTATTTTTAAACAATCCTCAATTTATTTAATAAGATGCCCGAGCTTATTTTGGTTTTCTTGCTACAGAATTAACTAAACTCATATTCTGCATGTAGGATTGCATTAATCTGTCGAGCACATTTAGACTTCTCTTTCCAAACATAACCAGAGAGATATGGAGATATTTTCGAAGACATTGGTGAATGTCCTGGAAAATAAAACTGTTCATCAACTAGCATAGTATTGACACCTAATTTCTTGTTTAATCACCAATCAGAAAATAAAATGGCACGCCCCTGCAACGTTTATACACACAAATGATCGACACACCTTTCCTCTAACTATAAATTTGCTGCAAGCTCGGATCCCTGTTAGCGTGCCTTGAATGGACCTGCCCCACACCATTCCTGCAAATTCGCTACTTCCAGCAATTGCATGGCCTAAAACAGAGTTGGTGACTTTGATCTAGACTTGCAGCTCCGGTTAATTGATTTCTATCCATGAAGATATGCACTTTACAAGGCAGCATAGGTCATGGTAAGTCCAGTGAAATTGACCAAAAAGCACAACATTTCAGA
This sequence comes from Populus deltoides, assembly GCA_015852605.2. Classification (NCBI taxonomy): domain Eukaryota; kingdom Viridiplantae; phylum Streptophyta; class Magnoliopsida; order Malpighiales; family Salicaceae; genus Populus; species Populus deltoides. The sequence continues at coordinate 12,734,812 of CM027581.2, read as the reverse complement.
AACTCAAGTTTTCAAGACCTTGCAAGCATATTAGCATGTTTAAAAACACCATATATTCACATCTACAAGGCAATACTATTTTAAGTTTTAACTCTTTTCCAGAAAATGTGGGTGTTGTCTGCATCGTCTACATCTAAAAGACTTTCTGTTTAAGCTCCCCTTTTCTGACATGGAGTTCAAAATCTACCAGCTCCTGCATTGCTATAAAGACAAAGAACTTGTTTTTAATTCTCTAGCCAAATGTTTATGAATAAACAACAGTTTCTATGAATAACTTTCAAGGCCAGCTTCAAACAAAAATGTGCTGCATCGTAAGAATGTTGTCAACATAGAAGATAACTCGAGGGTTCATTAGCCAGGATTTTCAAACACCTCATTGAATATGTATAACTGGAATGATCATTAAGCATGTAGTCAATGGTATTCTTAAAAAAGATAGATTTAAGATTTCAATACTCCTTATTTTTGAAAAATGTCAGGTGAATTCCATCATCAAAGTCACTAGAATTAGAAAAAATAAAAAATCAACAAATCAGAGACCTATTAATTATAGTTTGGTGCTTGGTACTAGTTACTAAAGACTCGCTGATGACTTTAAATAAACAAGCTTTACTTATCAAGTTATCCTCCAATGTTTACAGTTGGCGTGGGTACGTGCAAAATGCAGTAATATTTACCAATTCATGAACATTAAAAAACCAGGTCTAATCTAGACAGTTAACCTACTAATATTTGTCATAGTTGTATAAGGTTGTAGAAAACACAGTTTTAAACTATAAAATCACAAGTGGAGTTAATTTATGAGCAGCAACTGTGGGTGACAGTAAAAAAATTTCATAGTAAACCATCCAAGAACTTGCAGATGATACCAGCAACATAAAATATACAATTGACATTGATGCAAACATTAAAGGTTCAATTATGCGCAATCTAGATCAATATACCATCATGCCCAATCTAAAAAGAAAAATCAGACCACACGAGAAATCACAAAGTTGATCAATGATTTAAAACTGCAACTTAGTGCTGTGTATTCTCATGCAAGATCACCGTAATAGGGATGATTTAAGGCATTACAAGTTACCTGACTTTACTTGGAGCCATTTTCAACATCTCCCACACACTACTCCTTTAACACTTCTGAAACCTCCTTATCTATACCAGTATTGTGGTGGGATGTATTTTCAGAACTTTGAAGCTGCACTGATATTTCTTGATGAGCAAAAGTGTCTGTGCTAGTTATTTCACAAGTCACTTCAGAAACTTTAATGATTTTGTCCATAATTACTACATCTGCTTCTTCAGCTGCATGTTGATCCTTACAAACAGCTTCCTGGGTTGAAGTTACACTGAAAACAGATGAATAAATAAATTATATTATTTTAAAAAAGACACACGAGTAACAACAAACATGTTAAGCTAGCAAATATGCAACAAGACAGTAGAGCAACGAGTTATACCTGTCATTAACAGTATCTTCAGGTAAAATTGCACTGACAATTTCCTCTTGCCTCCTCCTCTTATTGCTCTGACCTTTCCCATGCTGAGAATCAACAGAATTATCTAAAGATGAATTGTCAACGCGTCGTTTCCTTTCAGCCTGTGGTGCTAGATCAGAAATTGGGAATGTGAGCCTTTCATTTGCAACTTCCATGATATCATATTCAACACCGCATGATTTCTTAGAAATATCTCCTTTAGGAGGCACTTCAAGTATCACTTTTGGCTCACCATAAGCATATCTGATAGGTTTACTCTTGTCAAAAATTTGTACCGACTTGAACTTTTTCCCACAGTATCCATTGGAAGAATCCAATTTTCCAGCTGTCAAACTTGTATCTTCGTGGCCAGACATCCCAGACTCCTCGCTCCTTGATGAGGGCTTCTCAGGGGAATTTTTGAAGACCAATTCAGTGCAACGCTTTATCCAAGAAAAACGAGCAGAGTTAGTGGGGGAAGCAACACTTGTTTTTGGTGTAGGAGAGTTGAGTCCATCTACATTGCTGGCAGCATCTATTTTTCCATATGAAGCCAAATCAGTATCTTGTACAGTAGTTTGTTGCTTCAAACGTCTTATTGTAGATATTTTCTGGCGGCTAGACTCCATATTGGATAGTTGCATCTCTTCCATTTCCATATCATCCAAGGCAAGTTTCAAATTATCCAATTTTTTTAGTTGCTCAATCTGAACATAAATCTCTTCTCTCTCTCCACGTAACAGTTGCCTTTGTTTCTCTAATTTCTGTGTCTGACCCTTGAGTTCCTCAATGGATTTATTCAGCATTGCCCATTCCCCATCCCTTCGCTCACGGTCCAAATTTATCTCCATTCTCTCAGCATCAAGTTTCTTCATTTCTAAAGTAACTTGTTCCAACTCTTTTTCTGCTTTTTCTCTAAGAGAAGCAATATGTTGAAGCTCACTTTTCTTTTCTAGCTCAAAAGCTTTCTCTTTATCCTTTAAATAGCTTTCTATCTCTTCACGCCTTTTATCAATACTGCTCTCTAATTCCCTCTTCTGCATCTCAATGCCCAACAAGAAGTCTGAATGTTCCTTCTGAATCCTGTTGAACCATTCAGAGCGCTCTTGTTCCATTTTATTCATGAAATCTTCACGCTCGTGATTAAGAGACTCAACATCTTTCTTATGTTGATCTCGTATTTCTTTCTTCTCTAGTCTAAGGCTATCACGCTCTTCTTTGAGCAACCTGGAAACAGCTTCTCTCTCCTCAGCTACACGTTCGGCTTCCTTCCTTAGCTCTTCTCTTTTTTCATCAATCAACTCCCACTCAGTTTCAAATTTGCCCTTCTCATTTTTCAGTCTGTCTTCCTCATCCACAAGTTCTAGTTTCTGAGCCCTAAGAGTGTCAACTTCTTCTTTCAGTTTCATCTCTAAAGCTGCATATTCATTTGTTTCACTTGTCAAGGTCTGTAGTTTCTCCTTTGCACAATCAACTTGTTTCCTTTTGTCTTCCAAAGAGTCCAATGACTTCTGAAGATCTAGCTTTGTTTTGTTAATCTCTTCTCTTTCTTGCAGCAGAAGAGCTCTTCTCAATTCAATATCCTTCTCAACAACATTCAAACTTCTTTCTTTATCATCAAGAAAGTTGATCTTGTCTGTCACATCCTTTTCCTTATCTACCAAGGCTCTTGATTGAACCTCCAAGTCATGTTCCTTTTCTAGCACTAGGTCCTCCCTCTGTTTAAGATCAACCTCTCTTAGTTCCCAAGCCCGTCTCTTGGCTTCAATTTCATCTTCCACCAATTTGCGTTTCTTGTCCAGCTCTGCTTCAAATTCTGAATTCCTTGTTCTCAAAACATTCTCATGACTGGCAGTAACTTTTTGAATTTCAACCTGCATTTTGAACAACAAATTTCAAAATAATAATCCGATAAGAGAAAAATGTTTAAAGTACTCAAAATGGAAATGAATCCCAACTTTAGCTAAAGAAAAAACTCACTGATTTCTTGCTGGCAAGCTTTTCCTGGAAAACAAGTAGCTCTTGTTCTCTCTTGCTTAGTTGAGCTTCTCTCTCAATAACAGCCTACATGCACTCAAAAGAAAAGGTGAGGTATATAAGTATAGCAATCTGACACGTCGACAATAAATTTGAGAAAACACTGACCTCCTCTCTTTGAGACAAGGAAGCTATGGTCAGCTCCAGCTTGGATTTCTCATCATTTAGGGCTCTAAGTTCCTTCTCAATATTTTCTTTTGAGACTTCCAGCACTTTTTCAAGTTGATTCAGCTCTTGAGATTTATTGGCAACATAATCCTCCCTCTGGTTCAGCAAAGCTTGTCCATCAAGTAAACTTTCCTGTTCCTGCTGCAAAACCTTCCGTCTTTCACTCAAAGATTGTCTCTCAAGACCAATCTCCTTCTCTTTTGCATCACAACTACGAAAAGGGAAAAAAAACACATTAACAAACTCACAACCAAATTTCTAGAGAACAAAACAACTGTTGGTCAAATGTTACAACAAATATGCAATGATGTGTGCACAGTTAAGTTGCTTAAAAACTAAAAAAATATGTCTGTTTATGTTTGCGTTTCTGCATTATCATCAAACATGTCCTTTTTTTGCCTATTAGTTTATATCAGGCAAAATAATCATCTACCATTCCTTTACAGCCTGTTTGGAACCAATTCTGCGATAAAATTCAATTTAGTTCTACAACTAATTTGAACCAATCAAACATCAAAATTGAATTTTGCATTTGAATCAAGAAGAGTTCATTGGAAATCAATTATTAGCAATAAATCATTTTCCCATGTTACTCTTGCCCATGTTTCACCCAAAATGAATAACCTCTCAAATATTTTGCAATCTGATCATTTTTTTCTTATTTCTTTTTTCTTTTTAATCTCTACCACAACTTTCTGCTAAACCCAATTTATTGGAAGAATTATGCTCACCACTCAAACAACCTGCAAATTTTTGAATTTCCAATTTCTATCTATATCCTGCATCTTGATAAGTGATGAAACTCAACTTATAATCACAACCAAATATAAGAATTACACAGCCCAACTCCACAAGGAATAAAATAGCTGGCATGGTTAACTAGTGTTTCTTAAGAAAATAGCATGACCAGGTAAGAAAACAATTGCAGATACTCAACGAAATGACCCCAAACAATGAGCCATGCATCACTGTCCCCAAACACCAAAAATAAAGACTCGTAGACATTGGTGGCTGCATTCATTGTTTACAAAAGAATTAAAGACCAGTAAAGCCTTTGCATTCTAATGAAATATGCAGACGTTTGATAACAAAGTTTTCAAACAGGTTGTTAAATGAAACCATGGAACTAAATGACATTACAAATCATCACATTGAAAATCTACAATTAAGCTAAATGCTATAGTGTCAGTTCACTGGGCAAATAAAACGGAGAGTAAGATGATGGTTGGAATATTTACTCAGTTTTGAAAGCTGTCATACGCCTGCTAAGATCAGCTTCACGTGCCTCAACTTCCTGGAGCTTTCTTTCTGCAGCTCGATGATACCGGCTAGCTTCTGCTTGCAAAGCTTCAGCAGCATGCAGTTTTGCCTCAGCATCTAAAAACTTTTTCTGGGCATCTTGTACCATATCGCGGGCTTCAGACAACTTAGAGTCAGCTGCAACCTTGGTTTCAGCAGATTCTGCCCGCATCTCATGCAATGCTTTCTCCATCTACAAAAAATCCATCAGAAAACCTAAAGAATTCTATAACAACGATTGGCACAAATTGGAAAAAAGGAAAGAAAGAAGCCCCCAAAAAATCTTACACTTGATATACACTCTTTCTCAACTCCTAAAGCCTTCTTCAAACTTTCTTCTCGTTTCCTCGCCTCAGCTAAGGCAGATAAATGTGAAGCTTGATCACGCCTACGCATTAAATCAGCTGTTTCGGCAGACGATTTCATTTGATCATATTTCGAAGTCCACTCTTTTTTTTCCAATATGAGAAGCCCCATATGGTATTGAAGGTCAAACATCTACATGAAATTACACCAGTCAAAAAAACTCCACCCACTCATGTAACAAAATTAACTACAGTAGTAACATTTAATCCACCATTAAAGCAATAATTATTACAAGCACGCTCAAACACAGAAAATTGATTCCTTCTCAAAAATATGACACCAACTTTCTACTTCCATTATTCTTGAATCACCGATTAATTACTACTTATCCAAACCCAAAAATTTAAAAGGAAAATCATTCATCATAGCCCAAAAAATGAAGTAATTAAGAGTGATACCACAGTTACCTGAGTTTAATCACTATAAATTTAACTCTTCCCTAAACTACCATAACAAAAAAAAATACAGTCAATTTACAAATTAGGGTTTTCTCCAATTTCCTTCCTTCTTCGTAAAAAAAAAGAAAAAAAATCAAATAAAGCAACAATAAATTAAATAAAAAGATGAACAAAAAGAAAGCAAACCTCGGCTTCAAGATTTGCAATATAGGCAATAAGAGCAGCCTTATCTCTTCTTTTAACGGATTCTTCATCAAATCCAGCCTCTTTAAGTCGTTTCCAGATCTTCTCGTCAGTTAAAGGAGTCTTCAAGACTATAGCACTTGACGTTAACGATAAAGCCCTACCACTGCCATTGCTTGGCGTGATCGGACTCGTCATCTCCTGAGTCCGATTACTAACTCAAGGAACCCTAGAATTCAGATCCTGAAAAAGGGAGGAAAAAGTGGAGAGTGATTGAGTCACCGAGTTCGCGTGGGTCTCCCTTTCTTTTCTTTACTTTTTAGTTCACCACTCCAGAGCAAAGTGGAGACTGAGTTGGCGAGTCGTGGAATTATTTATGACTTGGCGTAGTTATAGACGGGGGAGAGGAGAAGCGACGCCGTACAGGTGTTGGTGAAAGGGAGTTTTAAGCGCCTTTTAAATTTTGGATTAGCGGCTTCATTTTGATTAATTAGAGAATCATGGGACTAATAATCTTGTCTTCTTGTTACCGAAGATAGAGATTGACAGTCCAATGTTTGTTTTCATGACTTGTATCAAAGTCTAGTCAATACTCATAGTTAGCTCATGTTTTGTATAAATATTTTTTTAAGAATGAGCAAATTATTCGAGATACTTACGATAATTGATCTAAAATATTTCGTACCAAATAGTTTTTTGAATTTTTAAAATAATTTTGGTTATTTTAATTTTTTAAAAATATAATTTAGTTTTATATTTTAAAAACTAAAAAAACCTAGATAAAAACTCAAAAACCTTATTATAAACTAAAAACTTAGTATAAAATAACCCACTAATCAATTTGGTATTTAGTTCATATTTTTAAAATCCAATTTAGTTAAATTTTTAAATCTAAATTTATTTAAGAGGTGTTTGAGATTGAGTTTAAACTTGTTTTTCATTAAAATTTAAATTTATTTATTTTGTATTTTTAAATCGTTTTGATATGATAATATATCATAAATGAGTTTTAAAAAATAAAAATATATATATTATTTTAATATTTTTTTTAATAAAAAATATTTCAAAAAGCAACTATTATTATATTTGAGAGCTCTCTTAGATATAAAGAAAAAAAATTGTTTATTTTAATCAAGATAGTATTTGCTTTTTATGTTGGCATCATAATTTTTTTAAAAAATATTTTTATTTTAAATTAATTTTTTTATATTTTTTATATATTTATATTAAAAATAAAAAAATATTTTTTTTTTTATATTTACAAATAAAAATCATTTTAAAAACCACTTCTCCTGTACTACCAAACACTATTTTGACAAAAATGGTTAAAGGTTCTTTATTACCAGTTTATTCTTATCTCATGTCATCTCACATCAAACTAACATAATGAGATTGTTGAAAAGGTGTCCTGAAGGAAACGACTCCCTGAAAATAATTATTGCCAACATTATTTTTTCATAAAAATCTTTCGAAAAATAAAATCTAAAATGGATTTGCATCTTTTCCATGAAGGATTGATTGGTTTTGTATTTTCTTTTAATATTATCCCATATCGACTTTTTACTTATTTTATTAAATACATTAAATTTAGGATTTATTTAAAAATATAGTTGCGGCTATATTTTTCATTTGAAAATGTATCAAAATATTTTTTTTATTTTTTAAAAATTATTTTTGATATCAACATATAAAAATAATCTAAAAACACTAAAAAATATTAATTTAGAGCAAGGAAAAAAATAAAAAGATTTTAATTTTTTTTAAAAACATTTTTAAAACGTAAAAACATACAAGGTCTCATGGAGAATAAAAAAAAATCTATTTATTTTGAAACTGTTTTCCAGTATATTGACAATTAAAAATAAAATGATTAAATTAGGTTGATACATTCAAAAAACTACATCACCCAATATATATTTGGGGTGTTTATATATCGTTTTCAAGTATTAATTTAATCAGGAAGTTAATTTCTCAATGCCCATTTGCAAAGTTTATTTATCCAAAAGGCAAAGACTTCTTTAACAAAAAAGCCGCCTGAAAATTAAGCAACACGGGCCCCACATGACACAAATGTTTCTGGCCCGCACGTTCAAATCGGAAGAGATATGTCGTTGTGTTTCGAAGGCTGTTAGTCAAAAGTTTTTTTTTAATTATTAATTTTTTATATTGTTCATATATTAATATAAAAATAAATTTTAAAAATATCTTTTAAAAAAATAAATTTAAAAATAATTAATACAACACTATCAAATACGCAATAACAAACTAGCAATCAGAGGAAAAAAAACATCATTACCACAGGTGGTCATTATATTACAGAGACATCTGTATTAATAATGCATTGGTTGAATGGAAACGAAGGGAGGACGAGCATGAAAGGATTCTTGGATTTCGGGTGTATTTTGAACTGTGATAATAATTATAATTTAAAATATTTTTATTAAAAAATATATTAAAATAATATTTTTTTTTAAAAAAATTATTTTTAAATTAACACATAAAAACAATATGAAGATATAAAAAATAATTTTTAATTAAAAAATTTAAAATTTAAAAAAATACAATTTAAACCGCGTTTCGAAATAAGCTTTTCATATAATATTAATTTGGTGAGCAACAAAATATCCCAGAAGAAATGGTCCATCTTTCAAAGTTAGTTAGTTCCACTCATTAACTTGTCTTCAAACAATTGTATTGATTGCTTGGCTAGATAAATTTACTTTCTTAATTAGGATTGGGTTTAATTTAAATTGAAAAAATATTGATTTAATAAAATTTAATTGATCTAATTGATTGATGAATAATTAACTCAATCAGACTGGTCCATCTAATAAAGTGAACACGAGATTTTGTTCTGTAAAGCCGAAAATGGATGCGCGTGTTGATGTGTTACACATATTCCATTTCCGTATGAATAGGCTGGCCAGAGATAGACACATCTCTAAATCATGCTAATTATTTTCTTTAACGAGGATAAACTGCGAGCGTATCTCGTTAAATTTTAGATTTATTTTAATTATTATAAATTTTAAAGCTATTAAAAATTTATATAATTATTATCTATAAAATTAATTGAGATTTCCCGAATATTCACGTTAATTAAATAAATAAAAAAATTGTTGGTGAGAATTCGTTGAGATAACTTCACTGCCAATTCTTCGAAGCAACACAATGCAATAACAGTGGCTAGAATTTCACTATATTTGAAGCCAGTTTGTGGACTCTGGCCAATGAAATCATTTCCTTCCATTTTGCTGGCATGATTTTGAAGACATTGCGCCATCATTGATAATAAAGATAAAGCCAGATTTAATATTATTTGATTCTAAAATCCAGTCAGTATTGTTATATTTTTTTTAAATAGCGAGAAATTCACTATATAAAATATTATAGTCTATAATACCTCTTAAATATTTTATTAGTCGGACCATTGCTGCTCAAGGAATTAACTAACAATCATATATATATATATATATATAGAGTTCTTTATTCCTTTATTCACCATCTAATTAGAAATAAAATTGTTGAATCCACTGTGCACCACTAGACGAAGAAAGATCAAGGGGGGACTATATTATATATATATATAGTAAAATGTTCCAGGGTAATAAATAACAGAGTTCATTCACTCTATTATACACACCAAACTATAATTATTCGTGCAAGAAGCATAATATATGGCTCTGTTAGCTAATAAAGAGGATGGAGGGGTCGCAGCAACACTCGTCAATAAGGCAGCAACAACACAAAGCTGCAAGGCTGTAACCAGAAATTCAAGAAGTATCTATGTTATGCCACTTTCATAGACCAAGAACCAAGAGCAAGACAAGTAAAACAAGGGTTTTCTTTCTTTTTTGGGTGTTCTAATCCATATAATTCAGTCGGTATTTTAACAAGTTCCAAAAGAATTACCATCCCTCGAGGAAACCAGGCTCTCTCCGAGGTGGTGGGGCAGCATAATACTGTGGAGGTGGCATCACTGGAGGTCCTTGATAATAACCTGCCAGCACAGGGAAAAGTAAAGGAGGAAACAACCATAAAATGATCTCAAGATAAACATAATTAATCTTGAAAAGAAACCAGAACAGCATAAGATGTGCAATATCAAGAGCAAAAGAAAAAAAATGATGATATCATAAGATCTGATAAAACGAAAACCCAAGGAAAAAAAAATTTAAAAATCCTTCAAGACATAAGTCGATTCTCGAGCGATCCTAAAGAGAATCCCTTGCACACATATACTGAAGAAAAAGAGGAAAACCTCATATCATAATTAAGTAGAAAAACGAAGCTTGCATCTTTGAAACGAATGTCAGAAGAGAAAGCAGCAGCAGCAAACATATGAGATTATAAAGATGAGAAAGATGGATGATTACCTTGAGCAGGGTATGGATAAGCATACTTGGGATCACTCATCTCTACCGAGACTCTCCAGTCTCAAGAATTACAGGTGAAGATTGATGGAGGTGCAGTAGTGCTTTTGGCGACAGCTAGAAGCTGCAGGGGACCTGATTTATGGCATGAGAAGATGCTGTCAGAAGAGTGATGTCTTGCTTTGCTTTTGTATCAATCAAGGTAACTGTGACACTAATTGTTTTTTGATGAATATTTTTGTTTTTTTAAATTTATTATTAATATTATTATATTAAAAGAAAATTAAGATAAAATTTTTAAAAATATTTTTTAAATGCAAAAATTAACGCCACCTAACCCACTGTTAGCATCACACGTCAAGTACCTTCTACATTGTTCCTGGGTGGATATTATATTATTTTCGTTTACCTAAAAGTTATTCTCTCATATCTCATGTGATAAACTTTTCTTAATTTTTTTTTTTTTTTTATTTTTAGCATAGGTTGCTTATGTGATTGGGCAATCCCGTTTGTCATTCTCTGAAAATGACTGGGAGTTTCTCGATGGGAAATTATTTTTTTAATTTTTTTAAAAATAAAAATATATAATAATAATATTTTTTTAATTAAAAAAATATTTTTAATATCAACAAATCAAAATAATTTTAAAATATTAAAAAAATACAAAACACGATTTTAACAACAAAAATAAAAAACCTATGAGATTGCTTATGATGTTTTTTTTCCTTTGTAATTACAAGTAAGCTGTTTCAACTTATTTTTTTTTAATAAACAACATATTGAGATTAATTAATTTACAATTCATCCATCATAATTATTTATATATTTATATTATGTGACCGAAAGTTTAGATGCTCAAAGCGATAGAGAAAGAGGAAAAAAGAGTCAAGAAAGGTCTTTTCAATTTCTTAATTGATGTATTTTGACGTGTCATTTTGATAACCCGTTTAAATGAATCCAGCAGAAGGAGCAATCGAAGATCCATGGACGCCATGGAAACCAGAATCACACATGCAATCCTAACCTTATTTTTGTTTGTCAAATATAAAGCACTAAATGAAAAGTATTTTTAAGAGGAATAGAATGGTTGTAGTTTAAAATATTTTTTATTTTTAAATATTTTTAAATAATATATTTTTTTATTTTTTAAAGTTAATTTTAAAACTACTATATCAAAAAATGACATGCAAATATAAAAAATGTAATATGAAGGTGTTAACAGGAAGTGGTAGTATTGACAAGAAACAGGAATTAACAATATATAAAAAGGCTCGGTGTCGTTTTTATTGTTTACCTAGATTTAAAATACTGGAGATTGGAGTAGTGTAATAGTAGCCTAGTCCTTGCCATAAAGAGCTGCAAAGGTAGCGGGGGACAAGTGTAGTTGTCTTTTCACTGGGATGAATTTAGCATTAAAGGGATGATTGAGGAGAAAATGATCACTTTAAGTTTTGATGGGGCTACCCTGAGTGTCAACCAAGCTCGCACGTAGGTGAGAACACTTGGTGCTTAAGCTAACCAGCCCTTGCGCTGGCTTAATCTTGAGTGCCATGTAACGCTAAGGCTGGCCTATCTTGCCCTGGGCATGAGCTAGGCCCACACCCCTACATGGGACACCTAGCACTGGGGTTGCCTTGCTCAATATACACAGTCGAACCCATGCGCCACGTGGCGAGGCCTAGATGAGTATTAATGCTTTAAATAAAAATAAAAATAAAAATCTTTGTACCGCAAATAATAATATTTTTAATATTAATGCTTTGAACTGTAATAGAAATAATAATATTTATAACACAAATAATAGTATTTTTAATATTAATACCTTCAACTATAATAAAAATAATAATATTTATAGTACAAATAATAATAATTTTTAATTTTATTTTCAAATCAACTATATAGTTTTTCTTCACTGGTAATGCCATGTTGGACCTAGACATTTCCACACCCAACCCCACGTCGGTTTTCTTAATATATTACTGTATGTTATAAATATTATTATTTCTCTTATAATTGAAAGTGTTCATATAAAAAAATATTATTATTTGTGTTATAAAAATTATTATTATTAATATAATTAATAGCATGACTATTAAAAATCTTATAGTTTGTATTACTATAAACTAATTAATACTTTTTTTAAACACATGTTATTAATATTAACAAAATATTATTTTTTATATTATAAATTTTTATAAAAAAAAAAATAAACCCCTAGCACGGGCATTCAACTAGTGACATCTAGGATATGTGAATTAGGTACTAGAGGAGGCTAGGAGGTGGTGGTGACTAGAAGGTGTTGACCAGGAGGAGATGCGAATGGCTAGGAGAATAATGTGTGGAGGAGGGGAAGAGCAACGTAGCTCTTGGCCTTGTGTGATCATAAAATAGCCATTGGCCAAGAAGAAAAGTTACCAAGGAGAATGCGACACAATACTGACTTCCCTGGGACTCATCGCTTTGCCTCAAGGTGTGTGCCTAAGAATTTGCGGGGTGTTGGGCTGAGCTCAAAAGGCATGGTGGTCAGCCTGTTTTAGGCTTGGCCTGAATGGAGTTGTCCGTTCGGGTCTAGTTTGAACTTCTTGCATGTCAAGCCGTTCAAGCCTAGTCTGAAAGGTCAGGAGGGCGTGCTATTCGGTCCAGGCCTGAACGGCTTGAAGGGCACGTTGTTCAGGCCTGTCATGAATACTCTGGATTTTTTTATGTTGCAGAGACAATAATTCAAGAATTTAATTTAAATTCTTGAATTTATGGATGAAGGTATAGTTTTTATTTTTTGTTAGGTTAGTTTTTATTTTTAAAACTTGATCTATTCAAATTAAAAGTGGGTCAGATAGGGAACATGCCGGGTGAAAAAAGTTCTTCATAAGATCCGATCTGACCAGGTTAGAGGCAAAAGTGAAGGATGAATTTAGATAGTCCAAGTCAAAAGTAGAGCGAAATCCTGTTCCAATTCGATCAATTGAAACCCCTAATGTTAAATATATATATCTTCAAATATATAAATTTTTTTATTATAATACGGAATTCAAAACAAAACGTCAAAATTAACCGGTATCAAACTTTTCATACTAATTGAAAATCTGGAATTACTTCCAGAACGGGCACGAAGTGAAATAAAATAAGGTTTTTTCTTGCCTTTGGTTTTACAAGATCGGAGACATTGCACCCAGGTAAGTAAATAAATAAATAAAAAAACGAATTTCTCTCTCCGATGTCCCATTTCCTCGAATTTAACAGCAGCAGCAATGCCACTGCCACCAGCTTCGGCGGTCGAACAAGCATATATCCGACGACAAGTGGACCGATAAGCAGATCTCCGATGACACGAAACCTTTTTATATTCCTCTCCTATTGGTTCCTCGGTTAGCATGTTTTAGGTGTCGTTGCTATGATTGCCTTGTTGGTATGCTGAATTGGCTTGGGTTTTGAAGCGTGTTTCTGGGTTTTGGGTTTTGAAACCTGTTTCTGGTTTTTGGGTTTTGAAGCTTGTTACTGGGTTTGGATTTTGAAGTTGCTACTTGTTTGAGAGAATGTGTCTGTTACACACCATCTCTAAGATAGTTCAAATTCTTGCAATTGCACGTAAGTTGTTTGTTTTTTGTCCACAATGATTTCTCTGAAAGTTCATAGCTTTGTTTGTTTTGTTTAGTTGGGATCTCCTTCCATATAACAAAATTATGTATTGATGCACTAATAGAGGTGGTGGGCTACTAGGCTGTGCTGGCGATGAATATGATCATGAGAGGAGTTGATTGTCTTATAATTTGTAGATTAATGGATTAAAATTAAAATTTGGTTTCGTTAGAGTCACTAAACAATAAATGGCCTTGTGCTGGAAGTATTTTATGGTGGGATGTGACAAAATCCAACTTCTACATCACTCCAGACTTGATGAGTCAACCTTCCAAGTCAACTTGGTTTTTTTTTTTTTAAAGCTCCTGATTTCCCAGAAACCAGAACTAAAAGAGCCCAACAAAGCTTTCAAGCTTCATCTTTTTATTTTGATCATAGTGATAATAATGCACAAAAAATATGCTCCACTTATTGTGCTTGTATTGTTGCACACAAACCTTCTTCCTGAATTCATTACAGGGGTAAGAGGTGCAAAGTTTAGGTGCATAGAGAGGGAGAGACGAGCACTTCTTCAGTTCAAAGAAGACCTTATTGATGATTATGGTGTTCTTTCTTCTTGGGGGGGCAAAGAAGAGAAAAGAGATTGCTGCAAATGGATAGGAGTTGGCTGTGACAACAAAACTGGTCATGTTAGTTTGCTTGATCTCCATTCCTCACCTGTGTACGAGGATCGTTTTACGCCTCTAATAGGTAAGGTTAGTGATTCATTACTTGAGTTACAGTATTTGAATTACTTGGACCTGAGTTTGAATAATTTTGATGAGAGTATGATTGATTTTATTGGCTCCTTAACCAGCCTGAGATACTTGAACCTCTCCTACAACTTTTTCACTGTAACTATTCCCTATCAGCTTGGGAACCTCTCAAGATTGCAGTCTCTTGATCTCAGCTATAGTTTTGATGGCAGTGTAGAAAATCTTGACTGGCTTTCTCATCTTTCTTCTCTAGAGCGTCTTGATTTAAGTGGTTCCAACCTCAGTATGGTAAATGACTGGCTGCAAGTGATTACAAACCTCCCGCGCCTAAAAGAACTGCGATTGAATCAGTGTAGTCTTCCAGATATAATTCCTTCACCTCCTTCTTTTGTCAACTCTTCTAAATTTCTTGCTGTCCTTCATCTCTCTAATAACAATCTTTCTTCTGCGATATACCCCTGGCTGTACACCTTTAGTAAAAGCCTGGTTGACCTTGACCTTTCTGGTAACCAGTTAAAAGGTTCGATTCCAGATGCTTTCAGAAACATGAGTGCTCTCACAAATCTTGTTCTTTCCGGCAATCAGCTTGAAGGTGGCATTCCAAGATCTCTTGGGGAGATGTGCAGCTTGCATGTGCTAGATTTGTGCCACAACCATATCAGTGAGGACCTTTCGGATCTCGTGCAGAACTTATACGGACACACAGAGAGCTCACTGGAGATTTTGAGATTATGTCAGAATCAACTTAATGGTTCATTGGCTGATATTGCTAGATTTTCTTCCTTGAAAGAATTGGATATCTCATATAATCGACTCAATGGGCGTATACCTGAAAGTATTGGATTCCTTTCCAAGCTTGAGCATCTTGATGTTTCTTTTAATTCTTTTCAAGGTGTGGTGTCTGGAGAACATTTTTCTAACCTCTCCAAGTTACAGAACTTGGATTTGTCTTATAATTCCTTAGTTTTGAGATTCAAATCTGATTGGGTCCCCACTTTTCAATTGAGCACCATTCGTCTTAGTTCATGCAACTTGGGGCCTTTTTTCCCACAATGGCTTCGAACTCAGAGAAATGTCCATTTGCTTGATATCTCCAGTGCTAATATTTCAGATAAAATCCCTAATTGGTTTTGGAACCTGTTGCCTACCTCGGCTTTCTTAAATCTATCTCACAACTTGATGAGTGGAACGCTGCCAGATTTATTGTCAGTTGATGTGGTTGATGGTACATTCCCTGGGTTTGATTTGAGTTTTAATAAGTTCGAGGGTCCACTGCCAGCTTTTCCTTCTACGACATCCTCATTGATTCTTTCTAACAATTTATTTTCAGGGACAATTTCTCATATATGCAATATTGGTGGTGAGATATTGAGCTTCCTTGATCTGTCAAACAATCTGTTGTCTGGAGAACTTCCAAATTGTTTCATGAATTGGAAGAAACTGGTTGTTCTGAATTTGGCTAACAACAACTTGTCAGGCAAAATTCCAAGCTCTGTCGGATCATTGTTTCTCCTTCAAACATTGAGTTTACACAACAATAAACTCTACGGAGAATTGCCTGTCTCTTTAAAAAACTGTAGCATGTTGAAATTTTTGGACCTTGGTGAAAATCGATTATCCGGAGAAATACCAGCTTGGATAGGAGAAAGCCTCTCATCTTTGATGTTCCTTTCCCTTCAATCTAATGAATTCATTGGAAGCATCCCGCCACATATTTGTCAGCTAAGAAATATTAGGATCTTGGACCTCTCCCTAAACAATATCACTGGAGCCATACCAGAGTGTCTCAACAATCTAACTGCTATGGTTCTAAGAGGGGAAGCAGAAACTGTCATTGGCAATCTTTACTTGACAAAGAGACGTGGAGCAGTTTTTTCTGGAGGCTACTATATCAACAAGGCATGGGTTGGATGGAAAGGAAGAGATTATGAATTTGAGAGAAATCTTGGACTGTTGCGAGTCATTGATTTTTCAGGCAACAATTTATCTGGAGAAATTCCAGAGGAAATAACTGGCCTGCTTGAGTTAGTTGCACTGAACTTGTCAGGAAATAATTTAACTGGTGTAATCCCTCAAAAGATTGGTCAGTTGAAATTGTTAGAATCTCTTGATTTGTCAAGAAATCATTTCTACGGTACAATTCCATCCACAATGGCTGTTCTAAATTTTTTAAGTTGCTTGAATGTCTCCTACAATAATTTGTCTGGGAAAATTCCATCGAGCACTCAGCTTCAAAGCTTTGATGCATCAGCTTTTACAGGCAATCCTGCACTGTGTGGTCTACCAGTCACCCAGAAATGCCTTGAAGATGTTGATGTGCCTCAAAGGCCAGTGATGAATGATGTAATCCAAGACAATAAAAAAACTGTGCATGTGTTCAGTATGTGGTTTTATACTGGCATGGAACATGGTTTTTTTGTATTTTTTGTTGGATTTTCGGGTGCATTACTGCTCAAGCATTCTTGGAGACATGGCTATTTCCAGTTTTTGGATGAATCATTGGAATTCCTCTGCTTGATACTGAGAGCGCATAAGGCAAAACAAAAAAGGCTACACCCAAACTCTTGCAGTTAGGTTTGAGAGACAGTCTTTACACGTTATGCTTACAAGGTAACATGTTATTCTTCTTTTTGGTTATCCAGAATTGGCTTTGGTTCAAATTGCTCATAACTAAGTAGAAAATAAATATTACAGACTTATAATTTGTTTATTAATACTGTGTTTCTGGTACCAGGATTCTCTGCTGCCCCAGAATCATGATTCTTTTGCTTGTGGAGAAGTCTTCATCATTGTTTGTGTAGCTTGTTGCTGTATTCATCTTCGAATCATCTGTCTTTACTCGAAGCATCGAAATTTTTCTTTCTGCTTCAAGGTTGAACATATTTTGGTGTTATGTAACAGCTTTGCCTGTAGTCGGTAGATTAATTTAATGCTGTTGCTGGTCTTTTAATGAAAGTGGAAGGATGCTCAAGTGATTTATGCTGAATGAACCTCAAAATTTTAAGATGATCTTCTCCGTCATGATCTATAAATTCTTTTATAAACATTGCCGCATTACATTTTATGTTCTGGTAGCTATATCTAATAAATGCATGGTAGTCTTTTATTGGGTTGGACACATGAACTGGCAAAGTTCTGTGGCTTATGGCCTGAAATAATAACACTGATTAAAAAAGAGAATAAATAATTTCTTGAAGCAAACCTCAATAAAAAATCTGGACTTTGGTAATGATGAAGAGATCAATTGCTGAGCAGCCATAGGAACAAAGCCAGGATTCGAGTGATTTGACAAATTCATTGTGCATTGTGTTTTGAGCCTGATCCCTGATAATCTGAACTCTTTCCAAGTGATCCTTCCTGTCTGCCTGTGCTTGTAACTTTAGGCCTATGACATTTTTGAATGCGTTCATATGTTGTGGATATCTTCAGCTTTCTGCATTTACAAGGCTGTCTTGCAACAAGTTGTCAAGTGAAATTTCAAATTCCAAGGGATCATTGTTTCAGCTTGAGCATTGAATTTATGCAACAACAGCCTCCATGGAGTTTCATGGAATCTCAGTATGTTGAAATATTGGAACTAAGTTGAAATAAATTATCCGGGCTCTGGAGAAATCCCAGCCTGGATCGAGGAAAGCCCGTCAGTCACGATATTTCTTTCCCTACAATTTAATTCCTTCTATGGAAGCATACCCCACAGCACCCGTGCAAACCAACATCAATTCAGGTATAGGACCTCCCATTAAATTCTTCTCAGAAATCACACCAAACTGCCTCGAGAACTTTAGTTTCAGGCTTCAGAAAGGGTAATCAAATGATAAGAGTTGTAGTACGTACATCACTTCAATAATTTCCGTTGCCAACCTATCTAGGAAGCCTCGATTTGATGGAGAGGAAGAGGGTTCGAGCGTGACCAGATCCCCAGTCGGCAGCTGATTGTTGATCTGGCTGGAAACAATTAAATGGGAGAAATTCCTGAATACATAATGAGTCATTTAGACCTGGTTGTGCTGTGCCTACTGAGGAACAATTTGACCCGACTAATCACTCCAGTGAAACAGTTGCGATCACTTGATTTCTCAGGAAATCAATCATCCGGCATAATTCCAGCCACCAAGCCTGATCTAACGTTTGTGGGTTATTCGGTCTTCTCCTAAAATAACTTGTCAGAGAGAATTCCATCAAGCACCCAGCTTCACAGATTTGATGCATCTGCTCTTGCTGGTAATTCTGTACTATGAGAGCTCCTGGTCACACAGAAATGTACTGGAGATAATACACTTCTGAGTCTACCAACTGATGCATGCCCACAATCCAGAGAATGAAGAAAATAAATATTTGCTTGTTGTCTAACAATATATTAGTTGAATAAATTATTATTTTTTTAACCGAGGATGCATGTGACTCGAAATATTTTATGCCTGAAGAAGTTCATCACATTATAAGAGGGAATGGCCAGTTTATTACACCATTCTTTTACAATAATATTGTAACCCTGATGAACCAAATTTCTTATTAATTTTAATGTAGGACACAGGACTAGTTAAGACACCTAGAAAGATATCTAAACAATCTTTCTCCAGCCAAACAGTTTCATTTTCTCATGGTACGAGGATGAGATGGGATGCTCTGTTCATACCTGAAGAAGTTTTCAGGATCAACTCTGGTCTTCACCTTTACCAATCTGTTGAAGTTACCCTTGAAGTATTTGGCTCCCCAAACCCTTGCTTCTTCGATGCTTGTGTTAGCCTTCTCGTTCATGCCCAGATCAATGTCCCTGTGATTGAGGTATGCTTCCCTTGGATTCTTGGAAACATAAGGTCTCATGTACTCATAAACCTTCCGAGCCCAATCAATTTGAGTTGCGCTCTCCGAGGGATCATTCCAGTTGGTCGCATACTCAAGCATGAACAAGTTACCCTTTCTATGAGGGAAAGGAATCTCAGATTTTGAAATTTTATCCATCATTCCACCATAAGGAATTAGTAAGGTAGCAAGCTTATCTTCTTGGAAGAAAATTTTCCATAACCCTTTGAGTGCGGTTTCAGATATGGGACTTTGGGCAAAGTCTGACTTGCTTTTGGTGTAAGCCGGGAATAAATTCTTCCTCTGAAGTAAAACTTCAGGAGTTGAATTGGTGGGGAAGAAAGCTTCATAAAGAACTGAACCGATCCAGTCCATTTCAAAACAATCCTTCCTTGCTAAACCCAATTCAGGGAAACTTTTTTGCATCACTTCGAGGAGTCTGCTGGTATCACCAAGAAACAAGCCACTATAGATAGTTCTTACAGTTTTTTTACCTGTGTCACTAGTAATAGCCGGTCGTATGCCAACGACTAAGTAAAGATCCACATCAAATTTATTAGCAACTTGTTGCCATCTATAGAGGAGCTTAGTAGCTCCTTGTTCCAAGAACCTGAAAACCCTGAAAACTGTCACAGTTGATGGTACAGGAACCAGTTTTACTTTCCAGGCAGTAATGATTCCAAAGCTGGCTCCTCCACCACCCCTGATTGCCCAAAAAAGATCTTCTCCCATGGCTTTCCGGTCAAGGAGTCTTCCCTGAACATCAACTATACGAGCATCAATGACATTGTCTGCAGAAAGGCCATATTTTCTAAACAAAGGGCCATATCCACCTCCTGAAAGGTGCCCACCAAGACCCACACTGGGACAAGCACCAGCTGGGAAGCCAAGATTTTTACTTTTCTCTGAAATCCTATAGTGAAGTTCACCAACTGTAGCACCTGCTTGAGCCCACGCACTCTTACGCTTGATGTCAACGCTAATGGAACGAAGCTTGCCCAGGTCTACCACAATGAAAGGTGTATCAATTACGGAGGTGTACGAGAGTCCTTCAAAGTCATGGCCTCCACTGCGAACTCTAATCTGAACCCCAAGCTGTTTTGAGCAAACAACAGCAGTTTGGACATGGGATTCTTGCAACGGTGTGAAAATAAACTCAGGTTTCGGCACTGAAGGCAATGCGAACCTGAGATTTTGAGCAGTGGATAGCAAGACATTAGTGAATAAAGAGTTGTTTGGAGTGTACAAGATAGTGGAGAAAGGAAAGGAGGATTCAGAATATAGTGAGAGACATTTAAGAAATTTATCCTGAATTGGAAGGGAAGCTATAAAGAAAGGAAATGAAAGGAGAATTACAAGCACTGAAACAATGGAAGAATCCAATCGAAGCATTTTGCCTCTCTTTTCTTTTTTTTTTTTGGTTTGTGTTTCAGAAATTGATTAAGAGAGCTATTATTTGTTGATGCATCTACTCCTCAAGTCAACTTCAAAAATTAGTTTTTGGTTTTGTTTTAAAAACCGCATTGGCTAGTAAATAAATAAAAAAAAAGCTGTAAACTTAATAAAAATTTATATTAATTTTTTTAATTTATGATTCGGATCTAACTGGGTTGATTTTCTGATCATATTTTAAAATGGTAGTTTTTTATTCTATTAATAAAAATGAAGTATTTTTAATTAATTTTAAAAATACATTTATTTGTCAATTGATATATTTTAAAAATATAAAATTTATTGAATGATGGTATTAATAATTTTTTTTTTATTATCATATCAACTTTTATAATTAAAATAAAGAAGATATATACTGATAAATAAAAAGGTATCTTAACAGTCCATATAGTGAGCAAAATAATTGTTTAAAATATGCAAAAGAGATAAGTGTTTGAATTCAATAACCGCAACAAAATTTAAGATCCGATAGAGCTTTTCTTTTTTATTTATTTATAGGCCAGCAATCTTATAATATTAATTGAAGAATGAGCTGTGCT
Organism: Populus deltoides; assembly: GCA_015852605.2. Taxonomy (NCBI): domain Eukaryota; kingdom Viridiplantae; phylum Streptophyta; class Magnoliopsida; order Malpighiales; family Salicaceae; genus Populus; species Populus deltoides. The sequence continues at coordinate 12,713,385 of CM027581.2, read as the reverse complement.
TGAAGCTGACAGTTTTCGTGTTTTTGACTTTTGTGGGGTTTTCGTGTAGTGATCTCTCGTATGTATACTTGCACAATCTTTCTCATGTTCTGATTTTTATATCAATAAATCGGATCTTATTATATAATAATAATAATAATAATAAATAAATAAATAATTGGGATCTCATGTTATAAAATAATAAATAATAATAATAATAATAATAATAATAATAATAAATTAATTAATTAACCTATTAAATTAATCAAATTTGATTAGATTATGTTTGTTTTTCATCAAAAAATGGTTTTGAAAATTTTTAAATTTTTATTTTTGCTTCAAATGAATTCTTTTAAAAATTTTGAATTATTTTAATGTGTTAATATTAAAAATATTTTTTTAAAAAATATTATTTTAATATATATTTAAATAAAAAAACATTTTAAAAAATAACCATTATTTTACTTTTAAATACCTTTTAATTTAATTCTCATTAAATTGAACATGACGTGGGGGAGTGCGAGTTGGGTATGCTACTGTCAATAATAATTATATAAAAATGCAAGAGAATAAAGCAGGTGTCAACGACAACTAATTTTCTTGGATTATTGGGCATTCAGCTGATGGGATCGTAGAATATCCCAGGAAACGGGGACAGTAAGCATCACAGCTGGCCACTTGCCATTTTTCGTTTAATTAGTTTCTCTCGCACCTGGACACCACCTGCTCATTCATCGGTGAGATGAGATGCTTTGGTCGGATACTACGGTGGTGGAGATTGTTTTTATTTAGAAATATATTAAAATAATATATATTTTTTATTTTTTAAAAATATTTTCAACATTATCACATCAAAATAATTTAAAAACATTAAAAAAATAATTTAAAATTATTTTTAACATTTTTAAATCCTATATGAGTTTAAGTCTTAAAATTACAACATCTGGAAATATCATTTACCTCCTTGGCTTTGCCAGTTACATCTTCAATATAGGGCCTCTTTTGCCGTCACTCAAACAAATCTTTCTATCTTGAGCCTCTCCATCAACCAGAAGCTAAAATCCCTCGTTCGAAATGCAAACCTGTCAATTATCAGAATTCCTAGTTGATATCCATCTAGCTTTCAATTACTGGTTACTGACACGAAAAATTTGCAGCATCATCTTTATCCAAAAGGATTACACATGTCGAGCTCACATTTCAGAGTTGAGAACTATTGACAGAAGGATCTTGCAAGTTTTTAATACAAATTTGCACAGTTCGTTTCGAAACAGCAAGCATTTCCTCACCAAGAAACACTCATATTGGTTAGGTTAAATTTTCATAGACTGTTACTTCAAAGAGCTAGATGTATGATAACCTGAAACACTGCATCTATCACGGATTGGTCAACCAGAGGGTCATCTTGCCTCTCAAACCACCACAGTTTATTTACTTCACAAACTTCGAGCAACCTTCTCATACAAATCTCGAGGCCAGTTCCGACTCATATTGTTTGCAATAAACTGTGTAATCTGCAAAAGGCATAGGCAAAAGTAAAAAAAAGAAAACATAGTCGTTAGGCAATAACATTTTGTGCCGCATCTCTACAGAAAAACCACATTTTCAGCCAACATTACCATCTAAATTGAGAATATCAAAATCCATCCATTCATTTTCAATATTAAATTATTGCCAATGGCCACTATATTTGCAAATCCAACGATTTATAACTAGAAAAGCCCCATAGAAAACAAAGAAATACAGACCAAATCAAATAAATTAGAACTGTGCATGAGAATGCATTTGGCAGCATATGTGAGTACTTTATTGCATTGATGTGATTTTGATCGTTAAAATCTACAAATTTTTTTCTAACCCCATATAATCTGTAGGAAAATTATCAAAATCAATTTAATCATTTTTCTAGCTCATCATCATCATTTTTTAATAAAATAGGCCTTCTCAGTTTTCAAGTTTAATCCATCAAGTATCTGAACTTTTTCAATTTTCACACTTGGGTGTCTCAAATCAATGGAGTTGTTCATCTATTAATATTTAATAATAACACAATTACGTGCCTTGATGGATGTCTGCTAGGAATTTGCGAACCTATCCATAAAATGATGACTTGAACAACAAAACTTTAACAAAAAAGATTTAGGATTGATGTCATTCTAGGTTTGCCATATCATCAGTTAAACTAAGAAACATATAGACACAACAAAGATTTCATGCTTAGAACATGTCTTAAAGAAATACCTTTTGAACTTAGTAAAACAGAACTCATATTTCATACTCATGCTCACAGCATCGATCATTTTTCTTGGAAGATTTTGGTGCACATGTCATCATTCAAAAGCTATATCAACAAATTTCTAATAGATGTCCATTGAGGCGCTTCATTGCGATGTTATCAAAAGATGAGTAACACAATAGATAAAAATAAAAATTGAGAATGTAATCATGAAAAAAGAAAAAGTTTTAAAACTTGATATGTCCTTATCTGGTAAAAATTGAAAGATTGCCTTGAAATCAGTAAGGAAGCCTATCTAGACTTTCAGATTGATCAGTACGCAAACAGGACTTAAATTGCTTCAAAAATTAAAGATTATATGATACTATGATCCCACAGATTCTATTGCAATACCAATTGTACCCACTCACATTCTCCTCGCAATTCCAAAGATTTCATACGTCCAGAACATAAGAACATACAAGACTATGATCCAGGTTACACTTTTTAACAACCTTCACTCACTATCTTTTGAAACTACAGATGCAGCAAGCAATTTCAAGGAGATCACATGAAAAATAGCATTTGCAATGGTGCATCTATACCTACAAAGGAAAAATAACAAGATCAGAACATAAATTTTTTAAAATACCTTTGCTTTCATGGCACGAAGTGATCCATCAGAATCTGTCACATTATCCAAACATGTTAAAGCAACCTTCAAAAGGTCTGGCACACAATCCTGAACACGAGGGGATAAATTCTGAAGAACATCAACAGTGATATCTGGCACTCGTGGATCCAATGGAAGAAAAGGAAGTTTGGCAAGCTCCCTTAAAGCATCAAGAAAATGACCCAGTCTTGCCAACTTGAGAACAGATAATATCGCCTCAAGCTGCCTCAACACGGTTTCTTGCTCTAGGACAAGGTCTCTTTCTTGAAAACTGGACATCATAACCAAGTGATTAAGTTCTATAGAGAAGACATAAAAAAAACATCACTTTGATATCGAAAACTATAGAAGCCATAGAGATGGGATGCTAAAAATTCAAAGGAACTTGTTTAGCAAACTTTAGTAACCTTATCATATTGCTAGAATCACAACAGTTCAGAATTCTTCGATTTCAGTAAAAGTCCAAAACTTGAATTGATGGCAGGGATAAAGTTCAAGAGCTGAGAATCCAGCACCATCACAAAGTTCAACAATAAGAAAACATCATTTGTGTAAAATGAGTGCAAAAATAAAGGTGAAAGACTAATAACCTGTATGAAGAATTCAGAAAATTGATAAACAATTTAGTACTTGCTTAGTGCATGAAATGTTAACCAAAAAAGTTGTCAACATAGATCAGGTAAAGTCATGTGTCATCACCAACAACTTGAGTTTCAACAAGGGTTTGATATTTCTCTTGTCAATTACAATTTAATACTAAATTTACAGCTTAGGTCGCAGACAATGATGACAATATAAACCATGAAGTAGAAGCTTCTGGTGCTTCATCTTTAACTATATTATGCTTGAGCACTTGTAATCTAGTAAAAAATATCACAAGCAAACTATCATCCCAAACATGACAACAACACAAGAAAAGGAAGCTAAGGAAAATACTGAGGATCAGAATTACCTGAAATCAGGATAATACTTAAAGGTCACGAGAATCTCATTGCCAGAATTAATGAGACCAGCAGTTCGGCTCTCACCATCCAATCTACCACGTGATAGCGCACAAATTGCTTCTGACAGGGACTTGTTGATTGTATCTAAAGCCATGGCAAATGCCCCAACTCTCTTCTGAATTTCTATAGACTGGATTTTGGAAATGATATCAGGGCAAGTCAACAATGAGAAAATGTAAGGCAAGAGATTAATAGAGGTAAAAAAAGCCAGCTAGTCTATTGCTTTACAAATAAGTAGATAACATTTTTGGAGGAAGAGAGAAGCATACTTAGAGAAAAGATGTGAAGGCTTTCTCAAGAACCCCAAAATGAAATGATTTCAAACCAAGAAAGTCAAAAAGGCAAGGAAATAAAAGGTTACCTTTTCATCTAGTCCAGCCTCTTGACACTTGCGAGCAGCTTCAAGTAGAAATTGTTGTCTTGCTTGGAAATCGATCAAAAATCGTGCCAATTCACCTTCTTCTCCAGCACCTCTTGGACCCAGAAGAAAATAAATACCACCATCCCTTAGCAGAAGCTCAGTGAGGAGCTGCTTCAACATCAAGCTTCTCTGCCTCTGCTGATCAATATTACCTCTCCCAGTCCATGATGTTTCTCCACCACCTACTGTGGCTGCAGCTTGGGCATAATATTCTAGTGCCATTGAGAGATTTCCATGATGTAAATATGCAGATCCATACTGCCTAATTATGCTAGAGACCTCTGCATAAGAATCCATTACCCCAAGTTTTTGCCCAGCTCCACCACCTTCAGTAAGAACCCCATGGTCTGCTAGTGCAATTGATATATGGACTGCATCAATATCATATCCTTCATCTGCAGCTTCCCTAGACAGGTATAAGATAGCTGGTAGCATCTGGACACTTAAAAGTAATACATAAGGGTACACGAGAGGGTCTTTCCCATTTTTTGTGTAATATGATGGCTCAAATTTATTCAAGTATGCCTGCAAATCCTCCAAACTGTATGGTACCAAGCTTTCATTCAGGACCAGAGTCGAGGTCCCAGCAGGGTAATCTCGTACAGCTGATAATTTGAACCACAGAAAATCCTCTATAGTATTGAAAAGGGTTGGAAGATCTCTCAGCAGGTGGTCAATCTGCCAGCGGCAACCAGATACTACAGCATAGAGCAACAACTTTTTCTTGTCATATGCAGCTCGACCCACTCGATCACCCATTCTTAACATTTTCTCACATTCTTCTGAAGCAGCAGCTGCAATGTCCACAGGCACCATACCTCCAGAGTTAATCCACTCCATGAGCTGTTAAAGGGAAAGCTGATTACAAAGGCTGCTAATGAAGAAAATAACTTTTTATCTTGAGCAGTGAAAAATCAGTACCATCGGAGCAAATTGGAGTGAAGCACGGGAAGACAGGGCAACAGTTCTCGCTTCCTCATAGTACCCAGTTCTCAAGCAAAAATAGATCTGTTATAGACAGCAACATATGATTTAGCATGAGACAGATGTTTTGGATAAAAGATTATGAAACACAATTATTCTGTATTCTGATAGAAGAATGATTGGTTTGTCATGACAGCTAGAAAATAAAGTCAGTATACTGGTATTTTTCTTTCTCATAGTAGCTTCTAAAGGAATTAACTATTCTGCTTAATGACTTGACTCAAATTAATGAATATAACTAATCAATACAGATGCATGCATGCACTTTAAATTAATTACTTTTCTTGTTTCTGAAATTACCCTAACCACCACTGCTAATGTTGTTTTCAAATATATAAATTATAGCAACCACTTCATGATTTTTAGCCACATGAGGTCTCTCTATAATGACAGTGTAGATAGTGGTAGTGTGCAATTTCAAATAAATTGTTGTGCTATGTAATAAAGAGAGAAAAACACGATGGCTACTTTCTTACTGATTTGTTGCAATTCCTACTTTATTAACCCGTTAAATAATGGTCCTCTGGCTTTCACTTAATAAGCATTTAAACAACCAAAAATTAAAAGTACTCCTAAAAATATTCTTAGGTAACAAGACCCTAAAATATGAATTTATCAATGACCTGCTGCCAAGTGGTATCAACAGGAGGCTGCCTATGAGTATCACCAGCATCAAAATCCAGAACTCCATAATCCCTCAATCGAATCTGCACAGAAAGATAAGATAAACAAGAAAAATATAATTTTTCATGAACAAAGACAGTCACAATGAACAAGTCCAGGAATGCAAGTCCAAGTCAAGTAGCAATAATTTAAACGAACCCGGAGAAATGCACGAACTCTTTGTAAATTCCCAACAGCTCCACCAAGAGCAGCCTGACACGAGAGCAAAAAAAATGGTGAGTGGTAATCAACACAACCAAATAACAATTTGTTAGAAGCAAAGAACAAAAGTAGCAGCAGTGATCTAAAAGAGTATAAGAACACATACATTAACATGTAAATTGTTCTGAAAAATAATATTTTCTCTATAAAAGAAGATAATAGTAAAAGAATTATTACCTGAGCAGGATGATTTTGTATTGTATCCATGATGTATTTTTCATGGCCCCATTCAAGATGGCGCCTTGCACCAATCACTAACGACATTTTCCTTGAAATACTCTGTTTCATGGTTGTATTTTCACCCACCAATGTCTGTCAAAGTATATATATTTTTAGATGGAAAATAATATTTTAAAATGAAATAATATACTGGATTTATCAAATATAAAGAACTGTTCATATGAAAGCTTAAAAAACTCTATAACAGGAAAATAAGAAAACAGTTAAAAAGTATACCTGAACAAGATGCCATATCTTTTGCATGTTAACAGATTTTCCACCTGATACTTCAGCACCTAAGCTTTCATAAGCACCCTTGAAGGCTGTTGCAGGCTACAGGAAATAAATTATACATATATCAACAACCCCAGCATCCTGTTAAGAGAACCTAAACACAGGAGAAAATGACACAGAAGCATAATGGTCTTTGAAGATCTTACTTCCTAGCCATGCAGGTTCCATATGACAGCTTGAGGAAACATATTATCAGAACAAATGGGCATAACATCTTTTCCCTCAAAGAACTTGGAAGCCACTAAGATGGGTGTTCGTGTGCTTTCTTTAAACTATGTGCTTGTATGCTAATACATATCTTTGGTTGCTTAGCTATGGAGTGCCTAACATGGATGCATACATAAAGAAGCTAGCACGTGGCTGTAATGTTAGTTAGAAGAGAATTGAGAAGAAATGTCTAATCATTTGTGTTATGAATGTCATAAATTGCCATACCCCTCAGATGCAAGATGCATCCCCTCTCAGGCATGATACCTCAGAATCGTAGTGGCTGAATCTCTAGTCTCAGCCACTTCATTAGAATTATAGCCCCTGCTCATATCCTTTAAGATTATTTGATGCTTATGGTTCTGGTATGGTGGTATTTTGAACAAAATCTAACCCCTTACCAATTTTGTGTTAGAGTTGATACCGGTGCTGTCAGACATCAAAAGTGTGCATTGCAGAAAAGCTTAAGGTGAAAAAAGATTAAAAATATAATTCTACAAAAAATGCATCTCCAGTTCTCAATGCTAGAGTTTCTATTTATGGTAAAAAAATAATAATAATTCTATGATAAAGTTTCTTAATAAGCTCCCAATGAGCATCAAGGCAAGGTACTCTATCAAATTGAATCACTAGAATTGGACCACCAAAATATAAAATATAAGAAAAAAATGCTGGTCACCCATGGTCCAAGGACATAGTTTAGAGATTTCTGAAGAATACTTTGATGTGATAATTTAAAAGAAGAAAGAACATAAAAAGGACAGTGCAAGCTCAATATGCTGCCTCATGTCAAGGAAACAGCATGTAAAGGAGACAGCATAGATGCCTTTCAACCAGCAAGTTGATATCAAAATACTGCATATAAATCTTGATTATTCACTGGCTGTCTCAGTGTCGCCTTTCTCAAATCCATGAGATGCCAGCTGTAACTATCATTGATAAGGAATATTCTTTCTAGTCTCCAGCAGATAAATCCTCCATACTGAAACTTGAGGTACATTTCATAGAAAAAAAATGCTGTTGAATATTGGATTCACTATTTTTCTCTAGTCTATAGCTCCTCAAGAAGTAGATTTCTCTCTAAAAGATGCAGAAACATAGAGAAAAGGTGTGAACAAAACCAGCCTTACTTTAAACTGTGAGCCATGCTCTCGTGCACGGTTCAGATTCTTCACAGCCTCAGCATATGCTGAAGCTTTTTTCTCCACAAAGGATTTGTTAGCCAAAGGTAAATTTTCCATGCCAGATGAACCAGAAGAAACATGAGGGCTGGAAGCCAGAGAAGCTATTTGACGAGAACGAGTAACCCCAGTGCTTGTATCAACTAAGTTAGTCTTGGGTAATGATGAAATTCGGCTCAAGCTCTGAAGAAAGTCACGTCTTTCCTTTTGCCAATCCTCCTGCAAAATATCAAGTTTGGCTGATCAACCAAAGTGAAAACCTAGCGAGCACAAAAACATCTTAGAAGCCATCAATGTCTCTTTTGGTTCTTGAACCCAAAACAGTTTCTTTAAATGACAAAACCAGCTCTGAAAATTCATTTATGTATACTTTCCCACCCTCCTCCATCTGACTGGGCCAAGGCTTTGCCACCATCGCAGGCATAATAATCAAAACAGATTTTATTGAGAGAGATAGTCAAGGGAGTGCAACATCATTAAACAGCAAGACTTAGAGGAGACTAGAATTAGCCATCTTTATTGTTTAATGATGTGACTTTTTGAATAACATAATTTTCACAGAAGTCTAAACAGAATGTCCAATCATTCACTAAGATATATCTCACTAGCACTCTAATAGGCAATCACATCCACTAAAATCCCTGTCTATCTCTTACCACCATAGATCCCTTCATGTATCAGTGGTAGTGAGTTTTACATTTTTATAAATCTACAAACAACCAAGTTAGTTATGACATCTTTTTAACTTAAAATGTAATTGCTCAAAAGTAAAATACTATGGCATTTTTTTGCCACTGACAAGGTTAAGGGCAAAGTGTATATTACTAGTTTAATTTATACAATGGTCCACTTCACTCCTTAAAGTTCAAAAGGTTGCACAGCAACCCCTATAGTTTGTTTTACTAGGGTCCTGTCCATTTGAATAGGTAGCAGGGTTGGATGAAAATTTAGTGGGTACCAATACCAAGATGCATTGAATTATTATACATATACTAAAAGGAAATGGCGTTTTCCTGTAGAAATGGCATAATTGTAAATTTTGCCAAATTTTCTACTGTGGCGGTGGCAAAATTGTAATTTTCAGGGTTTTTTTTATTAAAGAAAACAAGTTTTTCCTTTTTTTTCTTTACATTTTTTTTGAAAACAAAATTTATTTTTTTTATTTTTTACATTTTGAATATTTATCACTGTACACTTGGCCTATTTATACTTTTTTTTTCTTATTTTTATTCTTTTGTAATATTTTTCTACACCTTTTTTTTTGAAAAATTATTATATAAAGACTAAGGAAATGGTGTTTCACTATAGGAATTGCAACATTATTCCATTTTTCTGCCACGTTAAAAATTAGCTTGAGATCTTACATTTTTTTATTAACGCATATGATTTTAACTATATTTTATTATATGTTAGTATTGACATTTTCATTCACGGTTATAGTTTTTACTCGATGTTAAAAAACACATTAATAACACCTACATGTTAATTCTTTTGCATTAGAAAAAATATTATTTGACCTGCAGCGAGGCAAGTTGAATGAAGCGTTGCCACTTTATTTTTTGCATTTATTGGCACAAATACTTCTCGATGTATTTAATTAAATGCATGCATAGGATTTTATTTATTTATAATTAGAATTTTTTTAACAAAAAAAACACGTTTGAAAAGCTTGCATATTTATTTTTTTTTTGCCAAAAGAAATTATCCGACCTGCGGCGAAGCTCGAGTCAAATAACTAGTATATTCCATGTTCAATCCCATATTTTGTGTGGATTAGCCTGCATTCTAGCAAGCTATTATATATGGGTAAAATTGCAGATTTAAGAAAACTTCAAGAAAACATAAAACATTAGGAAAAGTATAGGGACTTAAAGTCACTTTACCATATAAAAAATTGTTACTAAGAAGTCGAAACTGTGATTGCTTTAGCAGCTTATATATATTGGCAATAAACAAAAATATACCAACATTTCAAATACATGTTGTATGGCACTAACCTCCAAAACTTTCATCATGTAATCATTAAAACTTCTTACGTTATCCTTCTGAGCTTCCTGAATGGCTGATACCATTGCCATTTCATGAACCTAAGGACAAAAATTGCACAAAATGTAACACCATCAAACCTGAAAAAAAAACACTTTTTAAGAAGCAAAAGCATTCATCTAAATGGTTGGAGGAAACTACTTCAGACAAAGCAGAGTTGCACAACCAAATGAAAAGGTATTGCCTAAGATATTAAATCTTTTATCAGCCAATTGCATGTAACACCATCATCCATCTATGAATTAAACGCGAAAAAACTCATGAAACAGGGGAAAGAATAACCACCTTCATTGAAAGTTTCACTTCAAAGGTTCCAAGCAACGAGATGGGAAAACAAAACTATGCTATTACATAGAGACATATTGGCACCAGCTCAAAGATTAGAACAGCTTTCCGGCTACTATTTTTCTTTTTTCCAAACTTTAACACAAAAAAGAAGAATACTTTAGGACAATTCATTAAGCTTAAAGGAAAATATTTTAAGACTAATAAAGCTTTTCTTCCAAAATCTTTTCCCTTCCAAACAGATATGAAGCTTAAACAATATGGTGTTTGTTCCAATAGATTAGTTTGAGATTTTCAAGAAATTTTGCTGGCCATATCTCTTAGGCATTTACGGAGGATAACTTTACGTTGCCCTTCAACCAATTCTACACAAGAATTTTGGGAAGTTTCCATGCATATAAAACCATGATGAAAGAAAATGGTATCATCATACAGTGACAAAACAAACAAGAAGATTGCCAAGTTAGATGGCTAGTTTCAAAAATCATCTTCTTTAAGCAGTCTCAAAAAGTCATCATTTCTGGGGAAAGAAAAATCATTACTTCTTTTCAGACAAATGAAAGAAGAAGAACATGATTAGAAAAAACCATTGTTTATAGCAAAAACTAAGATTCAATCTTTAAGTTTTTTCTAATTTCAATATTAATACATGAGCTCTTCTGTCAAGCAGCATGTAGCAAACAGGATGATTATGTGTTCATGTTTTAGTTCTTTGGTACAACCCATAACTAAATTTAACAGAGCATGTAAACAACACATTTGAACAGTGAACAGAATAACAGTGTAAAATATTCCCTATGCCAACAAAAACTGCTCATAGAATTGAGGATGGAGAGAAGGCGCAGCTAGTATTTCTCTGAGTCCTGTGAACAACTGCTTTTGGCTTTTGGGTGGGGGAATTTCATTAGTGACTTCACCATGATCAGGATGCTACACGAACTAATATTCAATCTTAAGGTTTTTCTACTTTCGATACTAATAAACGAGCACTTCCGTCAAGCAGCATGTAGCAAACAGAATGATTATGTGCTCATGTTTTAGTTCTTTGGTACAACCCATTACTAAATTTAACAGAATCTGTAACAACACATTTGAAAAGTCAACAGAATAGCGGTGAAAAATATTATCTATGCCAACAAAAACTGATGATAGAGTTAAAGAAATAAAGAAAAAAGACAGTAATATCAACAGTATCATAGATCTGTTGCTCAAATCATAACTAAACAGCAAAACTACCTGTTGTAGATACTCTTCAACACTTGTTGCCTCGGCAGGAAACACATCCTCAAATGTTGTCTACAAAATAGTTTCCAAAAGCAAGATAAGCATGCTTACAGAAACAAGGCCGTATTAACTAACTACTATTATAATCTTAATTTCATTCAATAAGACATATGAAACTTGTTTTTCATTAGACTATTGTACTCTACAGTCATTCATCAACTGTTTAGAAAAATAAATTTGCATGACTACATCTACTGAGGCTAGGTTATATATGGTAATCAAAATGTAAGCTAAATTTTACCTTCAATTCAAAAGACTTAAGATCTCGAGCAAGCTGCTCTGCATTTATCCCTTCACGCGCAAGAAGCCTGTGCATACATCAAACAGTACATATAAACCACACCCATGACCCATTCAAGATTCTTCGCACTCCCAAGAGTTCAATAAATGCCTCTAAGGGGCAAGAAATCACAGAAAACAGTATTTAAAAATTGATAGAGAAAAAATGAGAAAGTACTCGGAAAAAACAACCTTGTAGCGGCAATAGATTGCGAAGGAGCCTCAGTTCTTATGGTTTTCGCCTTGAGTTTCTTTGATAATGCTTCTAATTGATCTAAGTTTCTCTTTAACATACACAAAAAACATATAAAGTCATGAAATTAAAATAAAACAGCAAAATGCACTACTTCTAATTGTCATAATAATCAGAAGAAAAATATTTATTTGATGAATAATAAAACGGTAAAGGAATTAAATTGAACGCAAATGCAAAAAATTCTTTTTTTTCTTCAAACAAGGCAGTATAATTCTCCAAATACGAAAGAAAAAATTCGCAATGTTAAATAAATCGAGCTTTCAATTTTTTTCAATTTTTCGTTGCGCCTTTACTGAATAAGAAGAAAAGAAAATGGTGATTAACGGTGACTAGAAGTACAACTAGAGTTTTGTAACGGTTATTTTAAAACATGAAGGAAAAGGAAAAGGAAAGAAGAACCTGAAGAGGAGGGAACTGAGCAGAAGGAGCGGCTTGTTCGACAAGCTTAGTAGAGGAGTGAAGCAGATCAGTCCAGTTACTCATGTCCTGTTCGCTACCCATTTCTACTGCCTCTCTCTCTCTCTCTCTCGCGGTGCTTCTCTTCTTTTTATTTTTATTTTATTTTCTCCACGGAGAGAGGGGGGGTTTTAGGCTGAGCTTCTTCTTTAAAAGCCCTAGTTTTTTAAAAACAGTAGTCAACTGCTACCGGAAAAAATGGTTTCTTCCATGTTAAGTTTTGGATGTTTCCTGTGGTAATAATTTTTTCAAAGTTTTTTTTTATTTAAAAATATATTAAAATAATATATTTTTTATTTTACTAAAAATATTTTTGATTTTAGTATATTAAAATAATTAAAAATATTAAAAAAACATTAATTTTAAAATTTTAAAATTACTTTTAAAACATAAAAATAAATTTTTTTTAGCACTAGAGAAGGAAATGGAATTGGGTCACGGTAAGCGTGGGTTGGGCTTTAGTTGTAATGGGGTTTTCACTCTGTAACAAGATGAGGTCCAATTAGGAATTAAATTCCAAATTTTATGAAATTCTGTTTTTTATTTCAAGATCAATCTTGTAATTTGCAAAATTCTAAGCCTAATATTTTGAAGGTGTTTTTTTCCCCTTCTTGATAGTAAAGAGAATATTATTATGAATTGATTGAGATTAAATTATTTTTTAGATGAATTCAAAAATATATTCTTTACAGCTTGATGTATTTAAAAGAATTTAATAAATTAAACTCTGAAAGGTATAGTTCAACTGATCAGGTTTTGGGTTTATTATTGCTTCCTAAAGATCAGTAGTTCGAATTCCACAAATCTCAGGGTCACTGGAGACTTACATGGTCATTAACTTTAGAGCCCGTGAAATTAGTCGAGGTGCGCGCAATCTAACTCGAACACACACTTTGATCTAAAAGAAAAGAATATAATAAATTAAACCCTTGAACATATTTCTAATCATTAGATCATCATATAATAATAATATTATGAAAGTTTTGGACTTTATAAATTATAAAAATTAGTATGATATATTCAATTTATTTGCATGCTATCTTGAGACATGATCCCCATCTATGAAATCATTGTTATGAGCTACTTTCTAGTAAGAAAAAAAATATTTAATGGCAATAATGGTGCTAATGCTACTAGCTCTATTTTAAGTAATGTATTTTTATTGACAAAGCAAATTGCTTAGTTTTTTTTTTTTTGTTAGAAATGTTTTGGTTTGTTTTTAGAATAATATTGGGATAGTGTCTTGAAATAAATAAAATAAAAAACATAAATAATAGAAATAAAATGAAGATGTCCCATTGTACTTATTTTATGTCAAATACAAATTTTTTAAAAAATAAAAATTCATTTTAAAATTACCTCAAATAAAAATTTATTTTATATCTTTGTTTGTCTAACTAAACACGTTTTTATTTTTTTGCATTTATTATTTTTTATCTTGAAACAATAATAAAAAAATAACCTAAAATTATTCATGGCATGATATATATGTTCAGAAGCAAATACTTTCACTTTGTTGTGACTTTGGAGTTACAATTAATAGAAATCAAGATAATAAGGTGAAAAAAAAAAATCTCATTTTACTGATATTAACCGTGCGGCCATTGATTCTAGATGTCGTCTTGTAAATTCATGAGCCGTCAATGAACATTTTTTCCCATTGAAAATTGTCTGTGTGTTTGTGATGAAGAATGATTCATTCATTTTATGCTCTCTGTTTATGCATGTGGACTGCATTGATGGAGGCATTTACTAGTGAAGTTCTTTTTCTTCATGCATTGAACCAAAAAGAACAATTTCTAGTGTTTGAAATGCATCTTTTTTGCTGATGATCATGTAATTTAACTGCAGTAGAATCCTTTTTTCTCTAAAGATCTCGTGTTCAAGCCTTCACTTTGTAAAAAAAAAAAGCATACCTTTTGAGCATATATAATGTTCAATGTTTAAATCAATCTAATATTGAAAAAAAAAAGAAAAGAAATCTTAGGCGGCTCCATCTGCAACATGAAAAGGTTAGAGCTTAAATTAACCGAGAGACATCAACTGCACAAACAAAATTGTGTCGGTTTCCCTATCTAGGTGACATTGTTGAATAACTGCATGTAGCACGAGATGATGGAAGATCAGTAGCAGTGGTGAAGGAGCTATATTGATTGAATTCTCTCTTCATTGCCTTGTAAACTTGATCTAAGCCTTCTTCTATCAATTCCAAAACTGTCTGTGGCATTGGCGGGGTGTTGATATCCATTGATCCTTCTAGCATTTTCACTACTTCTCCCATTGAAGGTCTCATGAAGACCTCATCTTGAATGCACCAAAATGCCACTTTCAGTGCTCTCATTAGCTCTGCCTCTTTTACTGATCCTTCCAGTCTGCGATCTGCTGCTCTCAGTGGCGTATCATTCGTCATTGCCTGCACAAGTCCATTGAAGAAATGATCAGATTAAACAAGAATTATTGCCATGAAGCACTCATTGTAGGTAGGGTTGAGGGAGAAAACTTAATTTAGATACCTTAAAAGCCCACCCAGGGTAAAAGAAGTCCTCTGCATCAAAAGACATGTCGAGGTTTCTCCTGCCACCAACAATCTCCAAAAGAAGCATCCCAAAACTATAAACATCAGCCTTTACTGTAATCGGCCTGTTGCCAATCCATTCTGGAGCCAAATACCCTCTTGTTCCTCGAACCATGGTAACAACATGTGAATGCTCTCTTCCCATAAACTTAGCTAGTCCAAAATCTGATACTTTAGGACAGAAATTCTCATCTAACAAAATGTTCTCTGGCTTGATATCGCAATGAATTATCCGGTTCCTGCACTGTTCGTGAAAGTATGCAATCCCTTGTGCAGTAGCTATGGCTATATCGAAGCGCGTTGACCAATCCAGCAGTCTGTCTCGGAAACTATATGATGGAAAGATCCATTTGTCCAATGACCCATTTTTCAGAAACTCATAAACTAGGAGACTGTATGCCAATGCCAATGAACAAATAAACCATGTTTTAGACTCAATAGTATCTGAAGAATGTTGGATGAACCAATGACATTTGAGGTTTTTCAACACATTGAAATGACCAAACTGTTTTCTGAGAAACATTTCTTACCGATGCGATCCCTCGGAGCAGTACCCGCAAAGACGAACCAAGTTCATGTGGTGCATAGAGCCTATGGTGTTCACTTCAGTTATAAATTCTCTCTCCCCATGAGGCAAAACCTTGTCTAATTTCTTTACAGCAACCAAAGTTCCATCTCCAAGGCTTCCTTTGTATACACTCCCAAATCCTCCTGCAACACAGCGATAGCATGCATAAAATCATAATCAAAGCTCAATTGACTCAAATTTCCTCTGTTTCAATTCCTCTGTTTCTTTAGTAGACATGGCATCTTTTCTTATCAATATTTACCTGTTCCGAGTAGCTGTGAAAAATTGCAGGTACGAACTTGCAAGTCTCGGTAAGTAAAATGTATTGGAGCGCCAGGAAGAATAGGAGAGCTTTCCATAGCTCTTTTCAAGGATCCCTTTTTGTGAACATTGTGATATAGTAATAGGCATAGGAGGACAACAAGAAATGTCATGCTGAGAACTATAGGTACAACCAAAACCTTCCTTTTTGTATCACCATTATCAGACCCACTTTTATTGCCTCCTAGAGTCATCGATTCATTCGCTCTAACCTTCACAAACAAGGTGGATCCAGGGTCCTCATATCCACCAAAGTCTAAGCTCCTCAGTATCCAGCAATAAGGATTCTCGTCATCAAGCCCATAAACAGAAGCCACACACTCACAATCTGATAGGCAAGCATCACCACACTTTGTCACTGTAGGAATGTCACTGTAGTTTGCAATAACCGAAAAATCGGAGAAATAGTAATTTGTTTGCTGCACTGATGCAATCTTGAACTCAGATGTCTGATTTGCGTTTCTCGAATCACATCTTCCAATCGACGATGAGTTCTCCGAGCAGAAGTTATCGCCTCCTGCCTTGGAAGTACCAGGCAAGCATGAACAAGAAGCAATAGTCTTGCTTCTATCCAAATTACACACCCCATTACCACATATTCCAGCAATCTCACAAGGGTTTGACACTGCAGCCCACTCTGGAACCCACTGCCGCGAACCATTAACATCGTTATCCCATCTATACAATCTCAAATTTCCGTTAGTCTCAAGTATTAGTCTTCGAAGAACTGATAACCGAGTACTTGATTGACTTGAAGCTAAACCTAATCCATTATAGTCACCATCATTTTTATACACATAAACTGCTCCATTTGATGATTCACCATACACAATTCCAAAGCTTCCTGCTTCATCTAAAACCGCAACCACATCCCCCGTAACATTCGAAATGTCCGGCCCGGGCCAGTAGGAATAGTTGGCAGAAGCTTCAGGTGCAGCATCATAGGTTTCAGGCAAGTTATATGTTAAAGCAAGGCTTAGTGAAGTGGGCTGTTGTAACATTTTGAGAGAGTAATAGCCACCTTGTGAAGGTGATTTTGGTACTGATGTTAGTTCAAGAGATACTGTCAAAGGCTGGTTTGGAAGTAAAGTATCAGAAGGGTGTTCAAAACTTTGCCATGCTGAGTGGTTGGAGTTAGAGTGGAGGATGAAGTTGCCAGTTTCTTCCATGCTGGCTGACGTAACGCCTGCGTCGGAGGTGTTTGACATCCAGACTGTTCTGTCCCCGTCTATTAGGACTAGGTTGCCGGTGGTGTCCAGCTCCAGGAATGCGTTTTTGGTGACCAGAGAGTTTCTAAATATTAGATTATCACTGAGCAAATTCAGAAATTGTCACCTGCAAGAGCTTCTGTGAAGACTAAAGAAGGAGAAATGTCTTTGATTTTTCTTTTTCTCTTTTCCCTTGTCAAGATTCAGTGCCATTAATGATCTATAACAGATTTTCATGGACTTTGCAACTTATAAATACTGATTTAATACATTAATAATATAGTGAAACTGTTAGGCACAATACAAGCACAAACTCTTTTCAAGCATGCAGAAACCATACATATCGCCCATTTATCTTCTTTTGTTTTCTGTTCATATAATTAAACAAGACCGTCAGACTTTTGCTTTCAAATTTTCTTGAGAGATTATCTTATATAATTCTCGAAACTATACATCGATTTCCAATTAAACTTCCAAGTCTTCCCATCTAAAATCATCTGACCTTCTCTAATATGTCAAGTTCTCTTTAAAATAAGATCAATTAATTCATGAAATCAAAACTATACATGAAAATTATAATGAACATAGATAGAACCTGACGAGGTTTGAAGAAAATCCCAATTGAGATGCGATTGAGGATTTCTGATATATTAAGGATCCAATTGAAACAAATGATTTTAGGAACTCGAATAAAAACATTAATTAATGTATAGCTTAGGGACTTGTACAAGGTTCTCCTTTTTAAACAAAAACAAATGCTTAGACCATCAGGTATAAATATAAGCACAAGCAAGTGTACCTATTAGCTGACCAGACCACGGTTCGATCACCAGGAAGATCTACGAACCAAATTGCCACTTGGAATTTGTCACGAGCATTAGCCGCTGAAGCGAAACCAAAAGCAAAAGTGCCATTATCTGAAACCCATGCTTCATTTTGATCACGAGCGACCAATCTTGAACCCAAACGAATGAAGCTAGCCCTAACCCCAGCCCCATGGCCGACTAAAACCAAGAGAAAAACGACCAAACAAGCAGCCATGGCAGCAGCTTAGCACTATTTAGCAGGCTACTAGCGCAAAATGCTACCAACCTGAAAGAGCCAAAGCTTTAAAATAGAACAGTGACCATGCATTGTTATTCATGAGAGTGAGAATGGATTGAAAGTTTTTTTTTTTTTTGTAGAGAAGAAAAATTGGAATATCATACACGTGTACAACGGTTGGTGAACTACCCTTTGAAAAAAATACTCGGGTCAAATGGTCGGCTAGAGCTATAACTTGGGGGGTTTTTTGGCACGTGTATGGTAATCAATAGCGATATTGTGGTTTTCAAATGGCTATGACGCCCCTATTGCCTAATACGTGACACGTATTTTCAGCCATTTGCATGAGATTGAAATTATTCAGGCTTTCACACTATTAACTCGTGATTTGAATTAAATGGATTTTAATAATTTAATTAACTCGGTTAAATATGATGGAGTATCTTGTAAAAATATAATAAAACATTGTTATTTTAATAAAAATAATTAGTTTAAATCTATGTTATTTTTTTTTA
This sequence comes from Populus deltoides, assembly GCA_015852605.2. Taxonomy (NCBI): domain Eukaryota; kingdom Viridiplantae; phylum Streptophyta; class Magnoliopsida; order Malpighiales; family Salicaceae; genus Populus; species Populus deltoides. The sequence goes on along the minus strand of CM027581.2, from coordinate 12,694,486 downwards.
ATCACTCCTCTGGGGATTGATGTGAATTACAATGAAAAGTTTAGGGATGCTTATCAGAATATTTAGTGTTTTTAATATAGAATTAAATAGTTAATTTGAGTTTGAAATTTGTGAAAAGATGTTCCATGAAAACATCTTGATGGTTAAGACTTGGAACTTTTAACGGTTAAGATTAAATTCAAATTTTAAAAGGACTGCAGCGCGATGCAGGAATACAAAGGGGCTATCCACGTGGAGTAGTTAAAGAATAGATTCTTGGTTAGCGCTGCATTGTAAAGTTGAATTTTTTTGTTTAAATCATAAAAAATATGAATTTGTTACAAATCTTATGTTTTAACATAACAATTAATAATGAATTAAAAATATAATATATATTGAATGATATATTTTTTTAATTGTTTTGACGATGATATGGTAGATGATATTTAAAAAAATAATGAGATGATGACATGACATGTCGAATCGACTTGTACCAACCCTTACTAATCTATAAAACTTGTGACTCAGATTATGAGAGAATAATGATCTTATAAAAAACAAATATAAATAAATTAGAAAGTTTAATTCTCAATAACAAAGAATGTTAAAGGACAAAACTAAAACAAAAATCAATTTAAAAAAAAATAGCTTGAGTTAATCTGGGTAAACCCATTAAACATGTGAATTGAGTTATGATAATAAAATCACCTCATAGAAAGCAATTTGAAAAAAAAATCATAAAATTTAATTCCTAATCAATAAGTTAAAGGATGAGATTGAAAAATTCAATAACTAAAACCATATAATTGAAGGGTAAAATTAAAAAAAATTCTAAAACAAATCCCAAAATATTATTTAAATGAATAATATTTTTTTGTTTGTGGCTACAGAGAATATTTAGCTACCCAATTAGTTTTTTTTAATCATATCTTCCATTCAAAAAAGAAAGTATGAGAATATTTACTAAATTTTCATAATTATTGTGATGATTATAAAGAATGTATTTTTTTAAAAATATTAATCAAAGTTATTAAACTTAATTCAACTCCTAATCTAACGCAAGATCTAAATTATGAATTGGATAATTATATTAAATTAATTGAAAACAACATAATTTCAAGATTCAAAATAAAATAAAATGATATTATTATATTAAATTTTCTTCCTTCCAGCTGTTACATTACATTAATTTTCTATCGTTACATCATATTGATGGATGCATTGACGTTCCGCCATGGAAAGATTGAATTTCTCACACGAGGAAAAAAGGGCTCCAATGTCGATAGAAGCTGACTATAGAGCGCACCTGTGCGGCTTTCAAAACCTACGCACCTGTACGTAGGGACCAGTCAAGACTCAAGATAGATTCATCACCTCTTGAATTATGTGGGCGGTGCAAAACTTTCATGATCATCAGGGACCATGTATTAATGATCCCCTTTAATTTTTGATGGGCACAAGTATACAGAGCCATGCTACGCTACGTTCGAAATCAAAAGAAGATTTAACATATTTTTTTTAAAAAAACATTATTCGATATTATTATGAAATTAATCTAAAAGATAACTTTGAATTTTCCAATATGACTTTTTATTTGGTTTGAATTTAAAATTAAATTATATAAGAATTGTTTAATATTATCAATTCAATTTAATGGGTCCTATAATAACTCGTAAAACTGATAAAAACTAGTTTTTTTATTTTTTAAAAAAATTCAAGATAATTTTTTTTAATATTAAAATGACGAGATCGATCTTGGCTAGGTGGCTTAATTCACTCGCTAGATCCGCGATTCGAGTGATGGATTCTAATGGGTTAAGAATTTTATTTTTTTAAATCTATTATTTACTTAATTATATGATAAAAAAATAGATGCTTGTAAAATTGAATACAAACCAAATGTTTTTGTATTTATTTGATACTGTAATAACTTTATAAAAATGAAATCAAAATGATTTCTTAAGATAAATTTAAAATTAAGTAAATATTGAAGGATTAAATTGTGAAAAGAAAGACAAAACTGAAAAATAAAAAAAGAAGGAAATGATTTCAGTACCCCAAGTTTTATATTAGTAAGATAATTATACATGTTTAATTAGTCATATGCTTCGACATAATTTTAATTATTTTAACTATGATATAAGCAACGTTTAACTAACTGTTGATTTTTTTTAGAGGACCAAAAATAAAGTTAGAGATTTCAGCTGAAGAGCCAGATTTATTATCACGTTCCAAAAAGAAAGTTAAAGTGGACAACGGAAAACGCCGCCTAGTGGAGGAAACTAATCCTGATAGTTTGGCTGCAGGGAGAGAAACTAAAGGAAACTTAAGCTACAAGGATTCTCTTGTGGGAGATAGTCACATAGATCAAAGGATGACATGCGATAATGAGTATGATGAATACGTTTCAGATGATGATGATTGCCCATTAATTCAGTTGAGTGCCGAGGGCAAGCGACGCATCAGAGAACCCTGACGTCAAACCTTGATTGTCAAACTTATCAGAAAGAGGACTGGATACTCATATTTGATGAAGAAACTCCAAATGCTATAGAAAATTCAGGGAGATATGTTGTTGATTGATTTGGGGAATGATTTTTTTCGGCCAAGTTTTCCAATTTGAAGGATCATTATTATGCATTATTCAGAGGTAGATGGATGGTGGTAGACTATTATCTCATAGTGCATCAATGGCGGCATCCGAATTGCGATCCATATGAGGCTACTATTGATAAGGTAGCGGTATGCAATGGTGGATCTGGGCTACTATTGAAAATGTTTAAACTGTCTTTTCGTTTAAATTTTCAGAACCTTACTACAAAAGATATATCCTAACTAAGATCTGCACAAACAATCCTGGACTTTGTAAAGCATCATCGGGTGGCTTGCTCTCCTTTGACTTTGTAATGCATCATCGGGCTGCTCACTTTACCCTTTGTGTTAAACAAAATCAGAAACAAAATATAAAAAAATCCAAACAAATTAGCATATTTAGAAGAAAGAATGAAAGCACAAATGGAAATATAAAAAAACACTCACCAAATTCATCCCAAAACAAGAAATTTTTTTTTAAGTTTGGGCTACCAGTTATCTTGTTTTGATCAAAGATGAATTAGATTTTGCCCCTTGCCCTTTGTGTTCTTGTTTTTATTTTTTACCCTTTATGTTCGGAGAGAGACAGAGAGGGGGCAAAGCCAATTGAATTGGGAAAAGCTCTTGTGTTTTTTACCCTTTCTTGAATGCTAAACAGACTTTCCATGAGAATAATATATTATAGCATTGACTTGTCACCTCCATAATTAGTCTTTGGGTCAAGCTTTGTCCATTTAAAATACAGACTTGAAAACGAGGAAAAGACATTTCAAATGAAAACAGTAGATTAAAGTAAACCACCTTGAGCTCATTGTCATAAATAAATAGAAAACAAATTGTAAAAAAAAACAATTAATTGAAATGCTGACCTAGTGAAGGTTTACATGATGTAGTTGTTGATGTGAAAATGAGTGATTACATGCGAGTCTCTTTTAACTAAATAAATATTTATTTTAAAAAATTATATAAATAATCTAGTGGATGCATTCATAGATTAATGTGATAAATTTAAAACTAAAAGACGGTTTGATCATATCACACTAAAATAACAATTAAAAAGAACCATAATTTTTTATCTGATCGTTTAGCTGCGCTCAAATTTTTACAAAAGTTTTTAGATATTATTTTTCTTATAATAGCTATTGCTTTATACCTATATATACCGTCGAATTTTTAAATATAAAAAAATCTCATTGATACCCCTTGTTTTAATCTTTTTATGAGAGACATGTTAACAATAAGAACCATTTGTTTTTTTCCCGGTATGTTTAACTTTATAAAAAGAAAAATAATAAATTTTTTATTTAAAACTTTTTAGAAATTTTGTGATGCTAAGTTATAATTACTAATATTTATTCAATAAAATAGAGACAGATATAAGGAGAATAGAAAATCAAGAGAAATGATATTAAAAAAATTAAATATGTTAAAGTATTCTTGTTATTTTTGTGAAATTGTACGTGATTTTCTCTTTTTCCATGTCATATCACTTTTCTATTAAATAAATATGGATATAGTCATAAAGTTCAATAATAAATTATGTCACAAACAATAATTAATTAACCATAAAGTTCAATAATAAATTATGTCACAAACTTTAAACAACATCAAAGCAAGTAAATAATAAGAATCTAGCACAAATAGCATTAAAAGGTTTGGATTCAAGCCTCTCTTTTCTAGGAAAGAAAAGACTAGCGTACAAAGTAGAGGATAAACCGTGTCACAGCGATGGCCAAGATGAGAGATCCAACAACAGTTCCAGTGCCTATCCAAACATTTTTAAAATACACACTTAACAAGTAGGTCCTGTTTTTGTTCCAGGAGCTCTCATAGTAATCATTCAGCAGTTTGGAGAGGGGGTCGAAACTGGAAGATATTTCTACCATTTCTCGGCAAAGCGTGTTGATAAGCTTCGCCACAGCATCACTGTCACCTAGCTTGCTAATAATAACTTTATTTTCGATGAGCAAATCGACGTCTTTGTCGACGTCCACAAGAGAATCTAGTAGCTTAACGTAACGGCAAATGTGCTCTTCTCCTGGATAGTGTAACTGCTCGAACACCATGAGGTTTCGGAGGAGACATTCGGTGCTGTTGTCGATCTCAAGGGGAGGCATATGTAACTCACCTTTCTTTTCTACGATCCGTTCCGCTTTTGAGAGACGTTCCCAGGCTCTAATGTCAAGCAAGGATTCATCTGGCAACGCCTTGAACTTAATTCCTGCCTGCTGCAGCATGGTCGCGCTATAAAGTGTTTTTATCGGCCCTCCCTTTTCTAATTTTAAATCCGGGTGCTTGAAGGATAGAAAACATCTCACCAAATCAGTGAAATGTAGTATTGTTTTGCTGGGCTCGGATTTCTTTTTGTACTTCTCAAAGTACCGGAAGGAAAGATCCATGAGAGACATGCAATCGGGCGTGCTCGTCGCAAGCTCATATAATTCATTAAGAGTAGAGAATGGGAGCTGATTTTCGAGCAATATCAAGTCTCTTCGAATCGCGGCTCTCAACCAGGGTTTCCCTATTATAAAATCGTCTTGATATTTGCTGTTATCACGCAGGTATTCTTCATTCCTCAAGAAGAGCTCGAAGATGAATACAGCGTCTAACAGAACCATCTTCACAAACTGATCGCCGCTAAGCTTCGAGTTAAACTTGGAGGTATCTGCTACATAGCGACAGCAGATGTCAACTTCTTTTTCTGAAATGGTGCTCAAAAGTGCAGTCAAAAGTATTCTTCTTTTCTCCTTTTCCACTCGCAGTTCGAAAAATTCTTTCAGATATCTCCGTTTCTGAACTTCCATAGCCTTCAGTTTTTTGTTATTATGGTGAATAGGGCCGATAGAAATTACTCGAGGAGTGAAGGCAGCTTGATTTAAATCACGAAGTGCAGCAGGAACTTTATAGATACATTGCTCAGACCGAAAGCTACTCTCCAACTCATCTGGAATTCGAATTAAAATCTCCTTGCACAAATTTTCGATTCGATTTAAAGGGCTTGCTAATTGGCCGATGCCTCCCATTTGTTGAAGCTTTCTGATCATGTGACAAATAAACAACTGTAATTAACTAGTAATGGGATTAACTTCAAATTAAGCAGCAGAAGGAGAAGGCGCTAAAACAAACAAGCAACAAGTTGATAATCGGTATGGCAGTACTTGGGGGTTCGATTTGTGAAAATCTCATGATGGAAATGATTTAATCATGCATGGAATCATTTCTCTGTTTTTGGGCCAAAATTAATGGAAAAAGGAACATGAACAGCAACGAAACAAAACTAGCTAGTGCACAAAGAACCCTAGTATACCTTGGTCTGAGAAGCGGAGGCACTTGATTTTCTGGATGCTATACCGATTCTCCCTCGACCCTTGTCTTCTCTCTTCTGCTATTCAGTACAAGCTAGTACGTACGAGTTCTCCTGTCTTTCCACTCTCGGTATAGTCCCTTCATTTATAGGCAATAATCAAAGTTTAATTCACTCTTTGTTTTTTAATTAAGAAAATGGCTGTAAGGCTGTTGACCTTTCACCTACCTAAACATGCAAGTTGCTTTTTTTTTATATCCATGTCTCTAGGAACCTCAGTAAATGCATATCTAATTGAAATTAGAATATCTATAAAGAGCTCATGTTATTATGTTGTTGGGTAAACCGGTATGCCACCGAATCAATTATTCAAGTTGATTTTTTTTAATTAAAATAACTTTATTTTATTTTATTTTTAAAAAAAATCTCATTGGTTTTGACCTGTTTGAATTGAGTTGTAATTCAAAAAGTTAAAAAAAAATTATTTAGTTTACTAAAAGAAAGAGACATGCTAAACAAAAAAATATTTTAAGAAAAGTCTAGAACTTATAAAGTTTTAATTTATAAGCATGCAAAATAAAAACTCATGGCAAACATATTTTTAACATAAATATAATAATAGAATTTTAGTATAAATACTAATCATATACTTAAACTTGTAATTTATATCAAATCAAGGTCCTAGCATGCATATTAATAACAATAATAATATCTCTGTTTAAATTAATAAAGAAGGGTACGTATTTATTGAAGCACTTTAAAGTAATAAAATTTTTGTTGTAGCTAATGAATCATTTATCTTTAAAATATTATTGCTTATCACGTTATACAACTAGAATATTTGCAATATGTTTGTCAAGATTCCAACAACACTTAATTTAGATACACTTCTAAACAAGATCTTTGAACTAAATTAAAAGGACTCAATTATCTCTCAACAAAGTGAACCTTAACTATAAATTTAAAAGGAAAACCAAAGCATAAAAAGAGAAGGAAAAAACTAAAAATAAGAAGAGGAAGATTGTATAAAAATCTAGAAAAAACTTATTAGAAACTATTCCTTCACCCCTCATTTTTATAATGGATTTTAGAAGTTAAAAGGTTAAATTATTAATTTCAGTAATAATTAGAATTAATTGTCAGTATTATCAATCTTTGATTGGCCACCATAAAAAAAAAATTGAACCTGAATATTTTGGCTATAAATCTGATTTTTTTTAGCTAAAAAACTATTTAAGTTTTGTAGAAAAAGCTTTTGGAAGAGATTGTTAACTTTCATGGGTTGGATTACATAAAACAATGAGTTAAAAGAAATAATTCTTCATAGATTAGGGTTAAGTTCAAATTTCAATTAGCAAAAAATAATCTTTTAGAGCCTAAATTATTATTTTACAATAAACTCAAATTCACACCTAGGATTGACCCAAACCCCAAACCCGAGCCGGCATGTGCACACGTTTGTGTGTGAGTTTAAGCCCAAAATCTACTTTGCTTAGTACCCCTTTCCTCTAAAAGCTCTTCCCTCTAAAAGCTGGAGTGCACATATGTTTGTGTATGAGTTTAAACTCAATGCTCTCTTTGTTTAGGACATATTTCCTCTAAAAGCTTGATAACACTTCTCGAGCCGGCCCAAGCATGTTTGTGTGTAGGTTTAAGTTCGAAGTCAACTTTACCTAGGATCTCTCTTCTAAAAGCTTGTGTGTCATTTGTATCTAATTTTAACTTTTCACTTTATAAACACCAAAAAAATTCATTTCTTTTATACATGTGATAGAGAGTTCTATTAGAGAGTTTTGACTTTCATCAAAAACAAGTCAACCAATAGTTTTTTTAGATCAATTTTTTTTATCTATAATTTATTTAAATCATATTAATATTTCATGTCAAAATATATATTAAAAATTAAATATCAACAAGGTTAATTTTAACCTAAAAGATAAAGGCAATTTATTTCGATCGAATTGACAAATCTTAAAATACTCAAATACCCTTTTCTCTTGTTTTTATATCAATAGGCTTTTTGCTTATTAATAATAAGCTCCTTACACTTGACGTAAAGTTTATTAGCTACTGGCTACTAATATATATTGTTATTACATGGCTGTGATATTATTTGTTTTTGAATTTTAAATTTTTTTTAAAAAATAATATTTTTATTTTTTAATTTATTTTAAATTCATTTTTTATATATTTTTAAATTATTTTGATTTACTGATTTAATTTCTTTAGCAACTAGGCGGAGATAGTCATGGCAACAAAAAGTACTCGTCTCAAGAGGTATTTGGTGACGACAAGGCGTGCATTAGTGACAAAAGTTTTCATATCACATTCCGAATAAATTAAGATCCTTAATTTATTGGAACCCTCAACTACTTTAGTTAGATGTGTATTTATTAGAACATTTTTAATTTACATTTAATAAATTCAACATGAGTAGATTTAATTATTATATTATATTTTATATTAAAAAAATTCATGGACTTTGGAATTTGTGATATGGAGACAGAGTTGGTAAATGATGATTTTATTGCTGAGACAACGACTTGGGTGGTCATTGAAAAGTTTGTGTGAAGAACAAAAAGAAAAGCTTTCCTCAGTGTGAATGCTCCTACATATGGTTGGCATATATTATCATTAGTTTTATTCGTCCAAAGTTATCTTATATGGATTGCTATTATTCCTATGTTCAAGGTCATAATCTCCTATGGAAAAAGTAGCCAAACTTGCAGCATTTGCTTAAACATTGCTATTACCTGAGGAATTAATGAGTTAAACTTGCAGTAATTAACCTTATCAAACTGACTTATCCTCTCAGGATTTCTAAAGATAAAATCATACTGAAAAGAAAATCTATGTTTAAAAAACTATTTTATCCGCTAATTGAAATCAATCCTTCATATTATGGGTCATCATTATGGATCATAGAAATAGCAAATGCTAATTTTTGGAGTTGCTCTGCAGAAAGCTCATGTAAAGAGTTGGATTGAGAGGCTAGGGTTAGATTGAGAGCCTAGCTGGGTTGGCACGCTGAAGTCATGTCACTTGCCCTCATGCACTGGAGCTACGTTTGCTCCATGGGGTAGCAGGAAAGGACCCACACGGATTGGTGTTCCCTCCCTTGACGTTGTTGCTTGGATTGACTGTACCTACTGCCTTGAGTTCCTCTGTCTTTGGAAACCTATGTTTTATTTTTAAATTTACATCTATCCTTAGGATGGCCTCTCCTGTCACAATACTTGCAATGGAATCTGAGGGTCCGACATTCTTCAATTGTGTGATCGTTTCTATCACAGTGCTCACAGTGTTTTGTTTGTGGAATTATTCGACATAAGGTTTTTAATGTTGCCTTTGATCCTTGGAAATTACAAATTTCATTCTTATGCGTATCATAAATCCCACAGATAATAAAATTATGCATGGAAAATTGTTAATCATCATCCATATCCGAGGAGCATGGAGTTTATCTTCCTTGAATGAAGTTATGTTTTTTAGTTTTTATTTCTTCTTAACTTGGTTCCAGATATCAGCTACTTGTCTTATGTCTTACCTGAATTCACCGATCTTAACCATATGCGATACATTGCAGGTAAAAACTCACTACAAGCTCCATCATAATCACTCTCACCAAGTGCGTTGCAAAATCTCAGAACATGATCTTGAAATAACAGGTCCAGGCAAGAACAAAATGTGTCAAGGTGAAAACTTAATTTTTCACTCTTTTGGAATTTTGCAATATCTTGCCTACATATGATCTGGGGATAAAGTTGCTAGAATACTATGGAACTTACGCAGGCTTTCATGAAGGAATTGTGGGCGTGCGTGTTGGGGGGACAAGAAGAATCGTGCTTCCACTGTTTTCTGTCTGTACTTTGATGTGTCTTCTTAGGATTATTTTGTTTCATTGGCAGTTAGCACTGTTCTTCCTATTTTCGGGAAGTTCAATTACAGGACATTGTATAGTTGTTGATTTTTAAATTATTTTTTATTTAAAAATATATTAAAATAATATATATTTTTATTTTTTAAAATTTAATTTTTATATCAGTACATTTAAATAATCTAAAAATACTAAAAAATATTTAAAATTAAAAAAAAACACGATGTGACCGTAAAGACAAAAAGATCTTAAAAAATTGTTTCGTATGGTAGTAATTCAATTATAAAATAAAAAATTATTTGGCTAGATAAATGAGTTTTGTTTTTTTTTTATATTGGATTTAATATATAATTATATTTCAAACCTTGATTTTATAAAAATTTAAATAAAATGTTTTTATTTTTAGAGACTTGATTTTTTTTATTTTACATGTAAAAAATCTTCGTAGAGTTTTAATTAAATATATATTTTTTAAAATCACAACTAAATATAATTTCTAAAATTTATTTTTTAAAATTATAATAATAAAACTATCATATTATCGAATACATTCTAAATTGTTATACCGTACCATGCAAACGTGCAAATGTTTTGTACGAGGGAAATCTCATCTTCGTAAAGCATGCATGCTTAACATTATCTATCAAGTGATTATGAATTATTTTGCAAAAACTCATTTCCTTCTTTACCATTTTTCTGAAGGCTTTGACTAGCAAACACTCAAAGAATTTATGATGTGCACTTGGTCGGCGCTTCCGCTAGACATGTTGATAGGCTGGGTAGCATAATAGATTAGCCCAAGCTCGGTAGAATCTGGACGGGCCTGCATTGAGATTTTCAGCCCATTTCTACATCCCACAAGGCCCACGAAGGCCTGATATTATCATGATCCTAGCTCAGGCCTATGTGGCTTACGCTCAGTAGACTTGACCCGTACATCTAATCCGTACATCTAATGTTTTCTTTTTCAAAGCCCGAACTGAGATTCTCAACATATTGGCCCATCCTATAGGCCCATATAGCCTTATATTTACATGAGCCGAGCTCGGGCTCCTGTGTTTAAGGCCCAGCTGACCCCACCAGTCTATTTAAAGTTTCTTTTTAAATTTTATATATATAACCGGGAAGAAAAGTGTATACACAAATTTCGTGTCTATGATTCGTTCCTTCATTCCGTTGATGCTTGATTTGTCCAAACATTTGATTATGAAACAAATATAGGGATTTAAGTTAACATGTAGGGTAAAAGAGCCTAAGTGTGCATTGCATATAGCCATATACTAGAGAGAGAAAGGTTACACGATGCTATAATGGCGCATGCAACCTTTTTTAGTGGGCAAACCTAGCCATCTATGGTGCCAATAAATATGCTACAAAATGCTCTTTAGTATACGGTAGCACGTGTAAACTGATTCTTGATGGTGTGTCGTTGACCCCTCTTATCTCTTTTTCTTGAAACCCCAGCCTTCATTGCACTGTCATTTGAATTTTGATTCTGGTTTTTTGTTCATGGTTTTTTTTTTAATTTAAAGTTGTTTTAATTTTATTCTTCAATTAAAAACTTGCAAGTTATTCTTTTTTTAAAAAAATATGCCCTCAATATTTTAATTGTTGTTTTTTTGTTAATGATTCTTTTGTGAAATTGATTTTTTTTTCAATTTCATCCCTTGATTCAAAAAGGGATTCAAAAATATAAAAGGTCCTTTTATTTGTTTTAATTTCTAATTTAATCCTCATTCTTTTAATTTTTATTTTTTTGTTGAAGATCTTTTTGTAAATTTTTTTTTCTTCCAATCTTATCCTCCAGTATGGAGTTTGTTGGGAATTGAACTTTGTGTTTTATTTTTTATTGAGTTATCTCGGTTTCCTGACTCGAATTGAAAATTTGAAAACTTAACTTAGGTTAACATTGTTCTTATTTTAGGGTTTATTTTTTTACATTGACTTTTTTTTTGCAATTTTATTATTCCACATTGAGTTTTTTTTTTTTTTTTAAATCAGGCTTCATGATTTTCTTTTATTTCCTTTCAATTTGACTATGCAAATCTCATCACCTAGATTGTGGGATTGGCGGGTTATGTCAGGTCAACTTTGTTTTTTTGGGTCATTTTTTTAATTTGTTTTTGTTAAAATAAATTACTGGACTAGAATAAAGATTCAAGTTGATGTATTAAATAATTAACAAGGATTTTAAAATATTCAAGTTGATGTATTGAGCTACTATTTTCAAATGGATTTTGTTATTGAAGATGCCTTGGTATGTGTGGACTCTGCTTGATTTGGATATATAGACTTGCTAGTGGAGTAGTTAAAGAATAGATTCTTGGTTAGCGTTACATTGTAAAGTTGAATTTTTTGTTTAAATAAAAAAATATATAAATGTGTTACAAATTGTATGTTTTAACATAAAAAAATTTAATAGTGAATTAAAAATATGATATATATTGGATGATATATTTTTTTAATTATTTTGATGATGACATATTAGATGATATTTTTAAAAAATATTGAGATGGTAACATGACATGTTGAATCGACTCGGACCAACCCTAACTAACTTACAAAACTTGCGACTCAAATCATGAGAGCGTTGTCATAACCCAATTTTTGAACAAATAATAAAAAAATTAAATATAGTTGACAGTGGGGTTAAAACAATAAAATTTGAAGTTTGGGGATGTAATTTGAGAGTTAATTGATCAATTTTGAAAGAATTAAAAGTTAAAGATTTAATTAAGGGCTAAATTGAACAATCCAGGAATTAAGGACTGTTTTGTAAACAGTGTACCAATTTAGGGATTTAATTGAAATTAATCCAAAAGGGGCAAAATTAAAAGAAATGTTTAATTGCTTAGGGGTTCAATTGCCGAATTTCCAAAGTTCAGGGGTCAAAAAGTAAAAATATGTCTTTTGACCGAAACGTCGCCGTTGCTAGTGGGAGAGCCGTGTGATCTTCTTCATCCCGATTCAACCGGAGGCCTGAAAATCTGCAACAGATCCAATCGTGGACCACGTCCCTTGCCCACGATCTCGTTCGTGGAAGATACAGTTTTGCAAAGGCAGGACTGATTAGGGGCAAGCTGTGGGTCTCTATAAAAGGGAGCAGAAAGCCTAACACAGGGAGAAAAAGGAACCCAAAAAACAGAGCAAAAACAGAGAGCAGAAATACAGAGCAAAAAAAAAACAGAACACTAGAAATAGAGAACGAGTGAAAGATTAAAAAAAGAAAAAAGACAGAGTCGAAAAATCAACCTAGAAAAACAGAGGAGGAACAGAGAAAAAAAAAGCAGAGCATAAACTAAAAAAAAAACGTACACGGAGAGAAGGAGAGAGGAAAAGAGTAGCATAGACAGAGAGGAGAATTATCCCTGCAATTATCTTAGTCCCTGCAAAAAAAAAAGAGCAACCCGGAATCAGTAAAACAATTCAGAGAAAACAAACATACCCATTACCTTCTCAGCTTCTTCATCTCAAGAATTGAGAAATCAAAAGAAGGGAAGACAATGGGCACAATTGGTGGAGAGAGGAAAGCCGTCGAACGAGAGTGGCAGCTACTAGCGTTGCAGCCTTCTTCGTCATCTCCAGAAGCAGGTGAGCTCAATTCCCATTTCATTCTGTGTTCAAATAAGCATTTGAACAGTGCGAAGGTAATTTAATTACCTTCGCACTGTTGATGCACGCGTGAAATTGCTTCACGCGTGCATCAGTCATCTCCACCTGGCCACGGTCACTTGGGCTTGGGCGGCGACTAAGGCGGTTGGGCTTAGCCCGCCCACATAATGAGCCGGGCCCACCCACCAAGCTAGGCCCAGCCCAACAAAATAAAAAGCAGAAAAATAAAAAAATAAATAATGTGTATGCATGAATAAAAATAATGTAAATTTATTGGTTTATTCACTGACGCCAGAGTCAGGAATAAAAATACCGGTTTAAATTTATATTATTTTTATTCGTTGTATTTTATTTAGCTAGAAAAAATAAAAAAATATGTGCATGCGTAAAAATAAATTTATTTTTATTTATTTATTCACTGACGCCAGAGTCGGGAATAAAAAAATACTGATTTAAATTTATTTTATTTTTTGTGTGATGCGTAAAAATAAATTTATTTGATTTGTTTATTCACTGACGCCAGAGTCAGGAATTAAAAAATAACTGATTTAAATTTATTTTGTTTTTATAGCTACGTGATATTTACCAACGAAGAGTTGGAAATATCTGTAGTTAAATATTCACTAATACCAGAGTCAGGAATATTACACGCAAAACCACTGTAGCATAAACCAACAAAACATTAGCAATTTATGACAAAGTCAGCAATGCAGCCTGCCTTAGGCAGGACGCTTAAGGGGTGATAATATCTTCCTTTTTGCGTAACCAGTCTCGTACCATAGAATCTCTATTGACCAGTTAGGGTTCCTAGTGACCATCATACTAGGTGATGACTCCTTAAACAAAGACCATTCACCATCAAAGAATAGGATGCCAGAAATCCATTCTTTCCAAAGATTATATTTAATTTTTAAGGCCGCCGCGATGTCGGGTGTGACAAGCGTAAAGATCCTATAAAAAATAAATAGAAATAAGTTAGTAAATTCAATTCTCAATAACAAAGAATGTTAAAGGACAAGATTTTTTTTTAATAAACCAATTTAAAAAAATATAGCTTGAATTAACCTGGGTAAACTTATTAAACATGTGAGTTGAGTTATGAGAATAAAATCATCCCATAGAAAGCAATTTGAAAAAAATCACGACACTTAATTCCTAACCAACTAAGTGTTGGAGGCTAAAATCTAAAAGAAAATGGATTTTAAAAAAAAAGACCAAAAAAAAGAAAAGAAAGGAGGAAAATTAAAGAAAAAAAAAGATAGCATTATGAGTTGTGATAGCCTTATAGAAAGAAAATCAATATAAATTATGAAAATCAATTCCTAATCAATCCAACAAAACTAAAAAAAATATTAAGTTAAAAAATAATAAAAAATAATTTGAGTTAATTCAGGTTAACTTGTGAAACCCGTGACTTGAGTTATTAGATCAGAATAACCTCATACAAAGTATTTCAAAAAATATTATGAAATCCCACTTCCAATAAATCTAATATTGAAAGTTGAAATCAAGAAAAAAAACTAATTTCATGAGACCAATATATAATTTGACAGAAAAAATTGAAAAAAAATATGAAACACAATTTTTAAGACAGTCTAATATTAAAGGATGTAATTGAAAACAAAATTAAATAAATAAAATCATATAATTAAAGGGTGAAATTAAAAAAAATCTCAAAATACTATTCAAGTTGTGGCTACATAGATTTAGCTATCCAATTAGTTTTTTTTTGTTTAATCATATCTTCCATTAAAAAAAGAAAGTATGAAAATTACTAAATATATTTTCATAATTATTGCGATGATTATAAAGAATATGTTTCTTTTAAATATTAACTAAACTCATTTAACTCGTGATCTAACGCAAGGTCTAAATTATGAGTTGAATAATTAAACTGAATTAATTAAAAACAATATAATTTTTAAGTTTTTTTTAAATAATATTCACTACACCATTATACAGTTTTACCGACGGATTATTTCCGTCGGTATAAGGAATACAAACCATCGGTAATAATTTTACCGATGGTATCTCCGACGGATTTATTCTGTCGGAGTCATGATCGTCGGTAATTCTAATTCCATCACCATTTCTGTCGGTAATAAAAAAACAATACCGACGGAATTACAGACGGATCAGCGCGCCGAAAAAAATTCCCGCCACCAAGTTACCGATGAAATATTTCCGTCTGTAAAATTCAACGGTAATTACCGACGGATATTCCATTAGTAAAAGACTCGTTAATTCCGATGGAAATTCCGTCGGTAATTGTGGCGTGGCAATAAATATTGTAAACGATACTACAATACCGACAGACTTGTGATACTGTGATAACTTTATAAGAAGTAAATTAAAATGATTTCTTAAGATAAATTTAAAAGTAAGTAAATATTGAAGGATTAAATCGTAAAAAGAAAGACAAAACTGAAAAATAAAAAAGAAGGAAATGATTTCAGTACCCCAAGTTTTATATTAGTAAGATAATTATACATGTTTAATTAGTCATATGCTTCGACATAATTTTAATTATTTTAACTACGATATAAGCAACGCTTAACTAACTGATGATTTTTGTTAGGGGACCAAAAATGAAGTTAGAGATTTCAGCTGAAGAGCCAGATTTACTATCACGTTCCAAAAAGAAAGTTAAAGTGGACAACGAAAAACGCCGCCTAGTGGAGGAAACTAGTCCTGATAGTTTGGCTGCAGGGAGAGAAACTAAAGGAAACTTAAGCTACAAGGATTCTCTTGTGGGAGATAGTCACACAAATCAGAGGATGACATGTGATAATGAGTATGATGAATACGTTTCAGATGATGATGATGGGGAGGATGATTGCCCATTAATTCAGTTGAGTGCCGAGGGCATGCGACGCATCAGAGAACTCTGGCGTCAAACCTTGATTGTCAAACTTTATAGGAAAAGGACCGGATACTCATATTTGATGAAGAAACTCCAAATGCTATAGAAAATTCAGGGAGATATGTTGGTTGATTTGGGGAATGATTTTTTTCGGCCAAGTTTTCCAATTTGGAGGATCGTTATTATGCATTATTCAGAGGTAGATGGATGGTGGCAGACTATTATCTCATGGTGCATCAATGGCGGCATCCGAATTGCGATCCATATGAGGCTACTATTGATAAGGTAGCGGTATGCAAGGGCGAATCTGGGCTACTATTGTAAATGTTTAAATTGTCTTTTCGTTTAAATTTTCAGAACCTTACTACAAAAGATATATCCCAGCTAAGATCTGCACAAACAATCCTGGACTTTGTAAAGCATCATCAGGTTGCTTGCTCTCCTCTGACTTTGTAATGCATCATCGGGCTGCTCACTTTGCCCTTTGTGTTAAACAAAACCAGAAACAAAATATAAAAAAAATCCAAACAAATTAGCATATTCAGAAGAAAGAAAGAAAGCACAAATGGCAGAAATATAAAAAAACACTCACCAAATTCATCCCAAAACAAGAAAAAAAGATTTTGAGTTTGGGTTACCAGTTATCTTGTTTTGATCGAAGATGAATTAGATTTTGCCCCTTGCCCTTTGTGTTCTTGTTTCTATTTTTTACCCTTTATGTTCGGAGAGAGACAGAGAGGGGGCAAAGACAAACGAATTGGGAAGAGCTTTTGTATTTTTTTACCCTTTCTTGAATGCTAAAGAGGCACTTAGCCCGTTTTGCTGGAAAGAATGAGGCAGTCAAACCGACATCCATCACAGCAACCAAGCTTCAAGTTCAACACATACGCACGCAGTCAGGTCACGAATAGAGGGGATGGCAGAGAAGGGCTTGCATAAGCACAAAGAGCAGCTGCAAAACTTCAACAACAACCAAGCTCCGAGATCGCTAGAGCCACCTACTATGGAGGAGGACTTGGTATGAGACAAACAAAATTGATATGGTAACCTATTTTTAAATTTTGTGTAAAAAAAAAAGACTAACCTCTATTTTTAAATTTTTTTAATGTTTTATTTTCGTTGCTAATGGGCCTTGATTTTATATACCGTTATGAAATACGGTGTCCCATCAAAACTACTAATGGGCCTTGATTTAATCAAATTTATGCTTCAGTCACAAGATATGCATCCAAATTAAAAGTTCCATCAGCTGAAGATTTTGGAAGTATAAATTATAGGAAATTATAGGGGATGAGTAAACAAAATTAAAAAATTGATTAAATTGAAAAAAATAAAAAAGTCAAGCTATGAAAAAAATGATAAATTTTTTATTTGAAACTTTTTAGAAATTTTGTGATGCTAAGTTATAATTACTAATATTTATTCAATAAAATAGAGACAGATATAAGGAGAATAGAAAATCAAGAGAAATGATATTAAAAAAATTAAATATGTTAAAGCATTCTTGTTATTTTTGTGAAATTGTACGTGATTTTCTCTTTTTCCTGTCATATCACTTTTCTATTAAATAAATATGGATATAGTCATAAAGTTCAATAATAAATTATGTCACAAACAATAATTAATTAACCATAAAGTTCAATAATAAATTATGTCACAAACTTTAAACAACATCAAAGCAAGTAAATGATAAGAATCTAGCACAAATAGCATTAAAAGGTTTGGATTCAAGCCTCTCTTTTCTAGGAAAGAAAAGACTAGCGTACAAAGTCTTGATAGTTTGGCTGCAAGGAGAGAAACTAAAGGAAACTTAAGCTACAAGGATTCTCTTGTGGGAGATAGTCACACAGATCAGAGGATGACATGCGATAATAAGTATTATGAATACGTTTCAGATGATGATGATGGGGAGGATGATTGCCCATTAATTCAGTTGAGTGCCGAGGGCAAGCGACGCATCAGAGAACCCTGACGTCAAACCTTGATTGTCAAACTTATGGGAAAGAGGACTGGATACTCATTTTTTATGAAGAAACTCCAAATGCTATAGAAAATTCAGGGAGATATGTTGTTGGTTGATTTGAGGAATGATTTTAATTCGGCCAAGTTTTCCAATTTGAAGGATGGTTGTTATGCATTATTCAGAGGTCCATGGATGGTGGCAGACTATTATCTCATAGTGCATCAATGGCGGCATCTGAATTGCGATCCATATGAGGCTACTATTGATAAGGTAGCGGTATGCAAGGGCGGATCTGGGCTACTATTGAAAATGTTTACACTGTCTTTTCGTTTAAATTTTCAGAACCTTACTACAAAAGATATATCCCAGCTAAGATCTGCACAAACAATCATGGACTTTGTAAAGCATCATCGGGAGTCTTGCTCTCCTCTGACTTTGTAATGCATCATCGGGCTGCTCACTTTGCCCTTTGTGTTAAACAAAACCAGAAACAAAATATAAAAAAATCCAAACAAATTAGCATATTCAGAGAAAAGAAAGAAAGCAAAATGGCAGAAATAGAGAAAAACACTCACCAAATTCATCCCAAAACAAGAAAAAAAGATTTTAAGTTTGGTAATTGGCCTTGATTTTATATACAGTTATGAAATACGGTGTCACATCGAAACTACTAATGGGCCTTGATTTAATTAAATTTATGCTTCAATCACAAGATATGCATCCAAATTAAAAGTTCCACGAGTAAACAAAATTAAAAAAATTGATTAAATTGAAAAAAAAAAAAAAAGTCAAGGTATGAAAAAATCGATTAAATTGATTAAAATATTTTAAAAAATATTCGGTTCGGTTTCATAAGTATGAAACCGAAAAATCAAACTGAAATTAATAAAAAAATCAAACCGAAAAAACCAAGACAAACCGAAACCAAACCCATTAAAAATTACAAAAAAAAACCTAAAAAACAATATAATTTTTGGTTTTTAATATAAAGTAACCAAATCAAACCAAAACTGATCAGTTGGGTTTCGGTTTTTGTTCTAAAACAACTTAACCAAACGGAACCAAAACCGTTCGGTTTGAACCGATTTTAATTTTTTTTTGTATTTTTTAAAATTTTAATTTGATTATTTTTATAAGTAAAAACCAAACCGAACAAAAAATAATCACCCCTAAAAAATCCACTCCCTAAAGAATTAATTAGTTGAAGTTTCAAATCTTAATCGGGTTGTATAAGAGAGAGAGCCTTCTTTGAACCCATATAATTTTTGTGTTAAGCATGTTACAGCGCCTGCAGATGAACACCTCCATGATCACAGCTCCCATATTACAGCTTCTGCAGATCAGTATCTTCATGATCACAGCTTCTCCAAATCAACGCAACATCAAGCCACGAAATCTGCTATGAAATATAACATCTCCAGCCCATTGTATTCTCACTTTCTTAATTCAGAAAGCTTACTAATTATACAACTATAACACGTTTATTAAGATTACTTTTGTATATATATGCTTTATATAAACACTCGTGTTTGAATAATAATAGAAGGTGAATTTTTCCGCATATCTCACCTTTGAGCTCATTGTCATAAATAAATAGAAAACAAATTGTAAAAAAACAATTAATTGAAATGCAGACCTAGTGAAGGTTTACATGATGTAGTTGTTGATTTGAAAATGAGTGATTCCATGCGAGTCTCTTATAACTAAATAAATATTTAATTTAAAAAATTATATAAATAATCTAGTAGATGCATTCATGGATTAATGAGATATGTTTAAAACTAAAAGACGGTTTGATCATATCACACTAAAATAATAATTAAAAAGAACCATAATTTTTTATACGGTCGTTTGGCTGCGCTCAAATTTTTACAAGAGTTTTTAGATATTATTTTTCTTATAATAGTCATTGTTTTACACCTGTGTAGACCGTTGAATTTTTAAATATAAAAAAATCTCATTGATACCCCCGGTTTGGTCTTTTTAGGAGAGTCGAGTTAACAATAAGAACCATTTGTTTTTTTCCCGGTATGTTTAACTTCATAAAAAGAAAAAATAATAAATTTTTTATTTAAAACTTTTTAGAAATTTTGTGATGCTAAGTTATAATTACTAATATTTATTCAATAAAATAGAGACAGATATAAGGAGAATAGAAAATCAAGAGAAATGATATTAAAAAAATTAAATATGTTAAAATATTCTTGTTATTTTTGTGAAATTGTACGTGATTTTCTCTTTTTCCATGTCATATCACTTTTCTATTAAATAAATATGGATATAGTCATAAAGTTCAATAATAAATTATGTCACAAACAATAATTAATTAACCATAAAGTTCAACAATAAATTATGTCACAAACTTTAAACAACATCAAAGCAAGTAAATAATAAGAATCTAGCACAAATAGCATTAAAAGGTTTGGATTCAAGCCTCTCTTTTCTAGGAAAGAAAAGACTAGCGTACAAAGTATAGGATAAACCGTGTCACAGCGATGGCCAAGATGAGAGATCCAACAACAGTTCCAGTGCCTATCCAAACATTTTTAAAATACACACTTAACAAGTAGGTCCTGTTTTTGTTCCAGGAGCTCTCATAGTAATCATTCAGCAGTTTGGAGAGGGGGTCGAAACTGGAAGATATTTCTACCATTTCTCGGCAAAGCGTGTTGATAAGCTTCGCCACAGCATCACTGTCACCTAGCTTGCTAATAATAACTTTATTTTCGATGAGCAAATCGACGTCTTTGTCGACGTCCACAAGAGAATCTAGTAGCTTAACGTAACGGCAAATGTGCTCTTCTCCTGGATAGTGTAACTGCTCGAACACCATGAGGTTTCGGAGGAGACATTCGGTGCTGTTGTCGATCTCAAGGGGAGGCATATGTAACTCACCTTTCTTTTCTACGATCCGTTCCGCTTTTGAGAGACGTTCCCAGGCTCTAATGTCAAGCAAGGATTCATCTGGCAACGCCTTGAACTTAATTCCTGCCTGCTGCAGCATGGTCGCGCTATAAAGTGTTTTTATCGGCCCTCCCGTTTCTAATTTTAAATCCGGGTGCTTGAAGGATAGAAAACATCTCACCAAATCAGTGAAATGTAGTATTATTTTGCTGGGCTCGTATTTCTTTCTGTACTTCTCAAAGTACTGGAAGGAAAGATCCATGAGAGAAATGCAACCGGTCCTGCTCATCGCAAGCTTATATAATTCATCAAGAGTAGAGAATGGCAGCTGATTTTCAAGCAATATCAAGTCTCTTCGAATCGCGGCTCTCAACCAGGGTTTGCCTATTATAAAATCGTCTTGATATTTGCTGTTATCACGCCGGTATTCTTCATTCCTCAAGAAGAGCTCGAAGATGAATACAGCGTCTAACAGAACCATCTTCACAAACTGATCGCCGCTAAGCTTCGAGTTAAACTTGGAGGTATCTGCTACATAGCGACAGCAGATGTCAGCTTCTTTTTCTAAAATGGTGCTCAAAAGTGCAGTCAAAAGTATTCCTCTTTTCTCCTTTTCCACTCGCCGTTCGAAAAATTCTTTCAGATATCTCAGTTTCTGAATTTCCATAGCCTTCAGTTTTTCGTTATTATGGTGAATAGGGCCAATAGAAATTACTCGAGGAGTGAAGGCAGCTTCATTTAAATCACGAAGTGCAGCGGGAACCATATAGATACATTGCTCAGACCGAAAGCTACTCTCCAGCTCATCTGGAATTCGAATTAAAATCTCCTTGCACAAATTTTCGATTCGATTTAAAGGGCTTGCTAATTGACCGATGTCTCCCATTTGTTGAAGCTTTCTGATCATGTGACAAATAAACAACTGTAATTAACTAGTAATGGGATTAACTTCAAATTAAGCAGCAGAAGGAGAAGGCGCTAAAACAAATAAGCAACAAGTTGATAATCGGTATGGCAGTACTTCGATTTGTGAAAATCTGATCATGATGGAAATGATTTAATCATGCATGGAATCATTTCTCTGTTTTTGGGCCAAAATTAATGGAAAAAGGAACATGAACAGCAACGAAACAAAACTAGCTAGCTAGTGCACAAATTAAGAACCCTAGTATACCTTGGTCTGAGAAGCGGAGGCACTTGATTTTCTGGATGCTATACCGATTCTCCCTCGACCCTTGTCTTCTCTCTTGTGCTCTTCAGCACAAGCTAGTACGTACGAGTTCTCCTGTCTTTCCACTCTCGGTATAGTCCCTTCATTTATAGGCAATAATCAAAGTTCAATTCACTCTTTGTTTTTTAATTAAGAAAATGCATGGCTGTAAGGCTGTTGACCTTTCACGGTTTCACCTACCTAAACATGCAAGTTGCTTTTTTTTATATATATATCCATGTCTCCAGGAAGCTCAGTAAATGCATAACTAACCGAAATTAGAACATCTTTGAGACTAAGGTTAATCGAATATTGATTTATTTATTTTTTGAGAAAAATTGATATGTGAATCGTACAACGTATCCATTCCTGTTCCTTTGATCCATAGTTGTGAGATTTGGCTTGAGTGTGACTCTATAAAGAGCTCATGTTATTATGTTGTTGGGTAAACCGGTATGTCACCGAATCAATTATTGAAGTTGAATTTTTTTTTTTACTAAAATAACTTTATTTTATTTTATTTTAAAAAAAAATCTCAATGGCTTTGACCTAACCATCTTTGAATTGGGTTGTAATTCAAAAGGTTAAAAAAAGACTGTTTAGTTTACTAAAAGAAAGACATCACTAAACTAAGTATAATGCGACCAAGGATGCATGTTAAAATCACTGCTGGCAGAGAATTAAAAAAAAAAAAACGTGTACATTTTAATTTATTTTTATTTTACCTTATTGCAAGTGACAATAAGATAGCCATCGTTCACACAGCAACATGTGAATATATATATATATATATATATATATATATATATATAGAAGAGAGAGAGAGAGAGAGAGAGAGAGAGAGAGAGAGTGTTAGCAATAGAGGTATTTTTTTTTTTCTTTATCATGTTTAGTTTAGTGATTATTTATTAATTTGATGGCTTAATTTAATGAAGGAATATTTAAATCCTAATTAAAAAATTTTATTTATTAATTAATGAACTAATCCCATTATTGAGCTCAAGTCCTTCAAACCTCCTATTAAATTGAAAAGCAATATAGATTATTATTTTTTTAACTACATATGGCATGTGATTCACACGACTTGTCGTGTATTAGAGAATATGTGATGTAATTCAATTGAGGTAAGGCTTAGGTCATTGAGTCATGAAATAGTCTTGGTCATTTTTTATTCTCACATCATTATTTTAGTTAAAGGCAATTTATTTCGATCGAATTGACAAATCTTAAAATACTCAAATACCCTTTTCTCTTATTTTTATATCAATAGGCTTTTTGCTTGTTGATAATAAGCTCCTTACACTTGTTGTCGCACGTCACCCGCGTGGCATCAGCTGGTGATTTTTTTCGTTGTGTGGTTTTGCGTTGTGTTTACTTGAATTGGTTCGTTGAAGTTGCCACCTAATAATTTATTTAAGGCTACTATGAAACTGAATGTACTGGTCTTGTCAGAGATTCGCGGGTAAGGGACTGTTTGTGATTAGGGAAGGTATTATTGGCACCCCTAATGCACCCTACTTTAGGTAAGCTGCTTCGCGAATTTGATGTGTTTAAAGAAGTTTTAATAATTGTTTTTTTTCATCGGATATTAGAAATACAACTTACGCATAAGTTAATAATTCTTGACCGTGATCCAATCAAAATATTAAATTCTTCTTTAATCTTTGCAATTTCATCATAAAAAAATATATAAAAAAATAAAACAAATACATGCACATACATTCACTTTTACTATATTTTTGTTTCTTTTCTTTTCTTTTTCCTTTTTTTTTCCTTCCATATTTACAAAATACAAAAACTCAAAACTAAACAAATATTACACTATTTGTAATATTTTATTTATATTATTATATTATATTTTATATTAAAAAAATTCATACACTTTGGAATTTGCGATATGAGACAGAGTTGGTATGATGATGATGTCTTCATCGCTGAGACAACGACTTGGCTGGTCATTGAAAAGTTAGGGTGAAGAACAAAAAGAAAAGCTTTCCTCAGTGTGAATGCTCCTACACATGGTTGGCATATATTATCATTAGTTTTATTCGTCCAAAGTTATCTTATATGGATTGCTATTATTTCCATGTTCAAGAGGTCATAATCACCTATGGAAAAAGTAACCAAATTAACCTGCAGCATTTGCACAAGCATTGCTATTACCAGAGGAATGAGTTCAACTTATCATAGAAAGAACATGTGCTAGAAGTCATGTGACTGACCCCCATGCACTGGAGCTATGTTAGCTGTGTGGGTTGCAGGAAAGGACCCACACGGATTGGTGTTCCCTTTAAACCCTTGACGTTGTTGCTTGGATTGACTGTACCTACTGCCTTGAGTTCCTGTGTTATGGAAACCTATGTCCTATTTTTAAATTTATATCTATCCTTAGTATGGCCTCTCTCCTGTCACAATACTTGTAATGGAATCACATTCTTCAATTGTATGATCGTTTCTATCACAGTGCTCACAGTGTTTTGTTTGTGGAATTATTCGACGTAAGGTTCTTAATGTTGCCTTTGATCCTTTGAAATTACAAATTTCATTCTTATGCGTATCATAAATCCCACAGATAATAAAATTATGCATGGAAAATTGTTAATCATCATCCATATCCGAGGAGCATGGAGTTCATCTTCCTTGAATGAAGTTATGTTTTTTAGTTTTTATTTCTTCTTAACCTGGTTCCAGATATCAGCTACTTGTCTTATGTCTTCCCTGAATTCACCGATCTTAACCATTTGCGATACATTGCAGGTAAAAACTCACTACAAGCTCCATCATAATCACTCTCACCAAGTGCGTTGCAAAATCTCAGAACATGATCCTGAAATAACAGGTCCAGACAAGAACAAAATGTGTCAAGGTGAAAACTTAATTTTTCACTCTTTTGGAATATTGCAATATCTTGCCTACATATGATCTGGGGATGAAGTTGCTAGAATACTATGGAACTTACGCAGGCTTTCATGAAGGAATTGTGGGCGTGCGAGCTGGGGGGACAAGAAGAATCGTCCTTCCATCGTTTTCTGTCAGTACATTTGTATTTCTTCTTATGATTATTGTATTTTATATTGACAATTAGCACTGTTATTCCTGTTTATATTTTTTCTGATTTTTAAATTATTTTTTATTTAAAAATATATTAAAATAATATATTTTTTTATTTTTTAAAATTTATTTTTTACAATAACACATCAAAATAATTTTTAAAAGTTTTAGAAAGCACAAAGTGACAATAAAAACAAACAAGTCTTAAGAAATTGCTCGGTAGTGTAGTAATTCAACAACAAAAGAAAAAATTGATTTGGTTAGATAAATGACTTTTATTTTTTTTATTGAATTTAATACATAATTACATTTTAAATCTTAATTTTATAAAATTTAAAATAACCTGGTTTTCATTTCTAGATACTTGTTTTTTCTTATATTTTGCATACAAAAATTCATCTCAAAACAGTTTTAGATATATATTTTTTAAAAATCACAACTAAATATATTTTTTAAAAACCTTTTTTTTAATTATAATTATAAAATTATTACAATATCAAACACATATTATATTATCATACTATGCAAACGTACAAATGTTTAATCTCATCTTCATAAAGCATGCATGCTTAACATTATCCATCAAGTGATTGTGAAACTCACTAGGCAAACACTCAAGGAATTTATGATGTGCACTAGGCCGACGCTGCTGCTAGACTTGTTGATAGGCTTGGTAGCATAATGGATTAGCCCGAGCTCCGTAGAATTTGGACGGGCCTGCAATGAGATTGTTAGCCCATTTACCCATCCCATAAGGCCCATACAGGCCCTATATTATCATGATCCTAGCTCAGGCCTATGTGGTTTACGCTCAGTAGACTTGACCCGTACATTTAATGTTTTCTTTTTCAAAATCCGAACTGAGATTCCCAACATATTGGCTCATCCTATAGGCCCACATATCCTTATATTTACATGAGCCGAGCTCGGGCTCCTGTGTTTAAGGCCCATCTAACCTCATCAGTCCATTTAAAGTTTTTTTAAAAAATTATATATAACCGGGACGAAAAGTGTATACAAATTTCATGTCTATGATCGTTCCTTCATTCCGTTGATGCTTGATTTGTCCAAACATTTAATTATGAAACAAATATAGGGATTTAAGTTAACATGCAGGGTAAAAAAGCCTAAGTGTGCATGTACTAGAAAGAGAGATAGGCTTCACAGTGCTCTATTGACACACGCAATCTCCTTTAGAAACCGTTTGGAATGCAGTGCAAACCGTATTTCTAAAAAATTTATTTTTTTATTAAAATTTAATATAGTTTGTATGTTTTGGATCATTTTGATGTGTTGATATCAAAAATAATTTTTAAACAATTAAAAAAAAAACATCATTAACATATATTTCGACATGAAAAATTATTCGAATAGCAACCGTTACCATATTTTAGTAGGCAAACCTAGCTATCCATGGTGGCGATAAATACGCTACGAAATGCTCTTTAGTATACGATAGCGCGTGTAAACTGATTTTTGATGGTGTGTCGTTGACCCCTCCTATCTCTTTTCCTTGAAATTCATGACCCATCCTAGTCATTCTAAGTTTCAAAGCTATCCCTTCTTCATTGCACTGTCATTTGAATTTTGATTCTAATTTTTTGTTCATGGTTTTAAAGTTGTTTTTAATTTTATTTTTCAATTAAAAACTTCCAAGTTATCCTTTTTTAAAAAAAATATTCCCTCAATATTTTAATTATTGTTTTTTGTTAATGATTCTTTTGTGAAATTGATTTTTTTCAATTTCATTCCTCGATTCAAAAATATAAAAGGTCTTTTTATTTTTTTTTAATTTCTAATTTTATCCTCATTTTATTAATTTCTATTTTTTGTTGAAGATCTTTTTGAAAAATTATTTTCTTTTCTTCCAATCTTATCCTCCAGTATGGAGTTTGTTGGAAATTGAACTTTGTGTTTTATTTTTGAATGAGTTATATTAGTTTTCCTGACTCAAGTTGAAGATTTGAAAAGTTAACTTAGGTTAATATTATCCTTTTTTTAGGGTTTATTTTTTTACATTGATTTTTTTTTTGAAATTTTATCCTTTCACATTGAGTTTTATTTTTTAAATCGGGCTTCATGATCTTCTTTAATTTCCTTTCAATTTGACTATGCAAATCTCATCATCTAGATTGTAGGGTAGGCGGGTTAGCTCAGGTCGACTCTGTTTTCTGGGTCATTTTTTTAATTTAATTTTTATTTTATTTTATCCTTCAACATTGAAATGTTTTTTTCTACTTTATGTTTTGTTATCTCATTTGCATGATCCAGGTCTTAGGGTTTGGCAAGTTTATCCATTTTACAAGTGTTTGTTAATTAATTTTTCTTTTTAATTTTATTTTTTTGACGTACTCAACTACTCATCATTTTCTTTTTCCTGTTTGGTGGGTTTTTTTTTCTTGCTCTAATGAAAACTTCTTTTTTCGTTTAATCATGTTAATTTATTCTCGTTGTTTTTTTATTTAATTAAATTATACAAACTTATTTGATTCAATTGGATACAGGAGTCATGATTTTTTTTCTTTAATGTTAGAACACACTTGCTCCAGCCAGCAGTAAAGCGCGCCAAGGAATTAGTTAATATCTAAAATTGGTCCACCAGAATTTTTGTTGTACTACAAAGATGAAGGCTTTCTTTCGTTGACTAAAATGTCTTTTTCGTTACTCTGTTGGTTATAGCCTCTTTGTTCAAGTTGATTTGATGTGTTTTTGAAAAAGTCTATAGTTTTAGTTTTAAAACTATGCGATCCAGTCAAGAAATTGGGTCATTATTACTAGTTCAACAAGTTAATTACCACTTAATCCTTATGATTTATGAAAATAAATAAATTAATGCCTAAAGTAAAAAAAAAATTAAATATAAATTTGGGGAGGTCAACCATGCTTAATTAGTAGTATTCTGTTTAATTATTTTTTTTCCTGATCAATCTTTCCATACTCTCTTGTCTCTATTTTTTTTTCTTTTTTCTATTTTGTAAAAAAAAATATAAAATAGAAAATAACGTGGATAGACAAAAAGATTAAGTTATAAATAGATTTAAAATTATAGGGATTAAATTTATAGTTTTTAAAAGCAAGAGAACTAATATTATATTTAACTCCTGGCTCAACTAGTGTATGAGTAGGCTAAATTTAGTTCAATGGCGTTATAATGCATTAATATTTTGCAACATGTAAAGTGTGAACTCAAGAATGTTAAATTGATATATACAAAAAATGAAATGGTGTGGGTGACTAGCTAGTTAAAATCACTCCAAGAATGTCAATTTTTCCCTTTAGTGACTTATTATTAATTTATGTATCTTGTTTGAATCATGAAACTAGATTAGATTAGGGATTGTTTCACTGGATTTCTCTCCCTATCCAATCCCAGTTTTAAATCACTCCTAGTTGTTATTAGATCAATAGTTATAAAACTCACATTGGTGGGTTGATACAGGACTTGGATTGACTCGAACCAACTGTGGTTAACTTGTGTAACCCATGATCTAGAGTATAAGATTGTGGTAACCCTATGAAATACAAATCAAAACAAATCAGGAAGTCTAATTACAATCAACCAAATATTAAAGGTGTAAAATGAAAACAATATCAAATTAAAAAAAAAAGATAAAAACAATGACTCGAGTAAACCCAGATTGGTGGCTTGTGCTATATCACAGGTCAGGCCAAATTTTCATAACATAAAAAAAGATACTTAGCGACGATAGTGTTTATAAAGAAGAAGAAAAAATCTAAAATCTGGGTTATTGACTTGAAGTGATCCAATAAGCTCGGTTAAATTAATAATATGATAAAAAGACAACAACAATAAATAAGTTAAACAAAGAGAGTTATCAATAATTAACTATAAAAAATAGTCGTTAATATCATACTTGGAAAGATAAGAAAGAAAACTTCGTCGGAAACTCACCGTCACTCCATTATAGAAACTGTCCCACCACTACAAAGAGCTCATCGAGATTGTTCCAACACTAGTGTAAAAGGCTATGCGACTACACCAGAAAAGGATTGACATGATGCAAGAGCAACGAACCAGAAAGTAAACTAAATAAAATATCATAAAGTGAGCATCTAATGTTATATTTAAACAATTCATTTAACTTAATTCAAAAACAATTTTTTAAAAAAAAAACTATTATAACAGAGAATGACAAATAAAATACCCGAGGAAACCTGAGTAGTTTTCAAGATTATTGAAAAGTCTTATAGAAAGAAAATAAAAAAATAATGGAGCCCAATCTCCAATTAAATTAAATTCCGAATGATGAAATTGAAAAAATACAAGTCTAAAAAAAGGAAGGGAAACAAATTCAAATGAATCTCTTAAACCCGAGTTAATCTCTTGAATTTATAACCCGAGTTAATCTCTCAAACTCGTAACTCGTAAAATTCTAAACTCGATCTTAATCAAAGCTTAATCAAGAAGCTCAATTCCCAATAAATTTAATGTTGAAGGATGAAATAAAAAAAAAGTAATAAAAAGAATGATGATAAAATCTAATATGAAAAAAAATTAAGGAGGATGAAATCATAAAAAAAAATCTAATTTAAAAAATCATGTCAAATAAAATAAATAACAATCAAAAGAAGAATGATCAAATCTAGAAGATAAAAAAAATCGAAGGATTATGAAATTGAAAACAAAATTTTAATTCTATAGGTTAATTAAAATTTTTTTAAAATAATAATTAAAAGAACATTGATGAAATTTGAAGAAAAAACAAATTAAATATTTTCCATGAAGATTTGGAAGGTCAGATACCGAAATCAAGGAGGAGAGAAAAAAAAAGGTCAACTAACGCCAAATCAAAAAAAATTAAGCTACATATGCTGTCCAAAAAAGAGATATTGTTATGATGAATCGAAAAACACCAAGAAAGACCTTTTGGTAGCCGTGACCTGCCACACATGCTGCCTGAATATATTGGGGCAACTTACTTGCTATTATGTGCAATACACGCGCTAATCACTTTTATTGTATTTTTTTATATTTATTAAAATATTAAATTGTCTTTTTTTTATCTGGTAAGAACTAAAAAGCTAGGATGAAAGTAAAAAAAAAAATCCTAAGATTTAGTTATAGAAGTTTTGCTTTTAACGCCAATTCAATTTTCACTATGTTTTTAAAAAATAAAAATAAAAAAATACCCCTAGTTTTGGTTTTAAGGATAATAATATCATTTTACTTTAAAAAAATAAAAAAACTGAGTTGTCCCTAATTATCTTCATAATAACCAATTAACCCCCTCTTACTCCTAAAACCAAAGCCAATAAGGGTTTTTCTTTTAATAATAAAATTATTAATATACTATTTCAATTCACATAACATCAAATCTTAAGCTACACCAGTGTTTTTTTTCAACATCTTTTAGTTTTTATTAATTAATAATGTCATTGTTATCTAAGAGGTTCCGAGCCAAAACCTTAAAAAAAAAAAAAGCATGAAGCAGAGGCTATATATTTTTTTTTATTAGCATCAGGTATCCGGGCCAAGTCCTACTAATCCCGGATGTGTATAGGCCCTTTGCAAGGAATTTCCCGCACAATTAATTCATGGGCCCAAGTCTGATGGTTCCATGAAATTCTTTGCACCTAGTAATAATCGAGTATAAAATCTTGAACAGAGCACTGTGCCAGGTCCCAGCTCTTCTCTGCTAGGTCAGCTATTGGAGTTAACAGAGGCTGGGATCTTGGACAGGAGAACACTGCCAAGTCCAAGCTCTTTTCCGCTAGGCCAACTCCATGGAGTTAACAGAGGCTGTATTGGTATGCAGTAAGCATGAAAAGGTCAAGAAAGTGAAGTTTCCAAGTAACTGAAACCAGGCTGCTTAACCTTTCCATTCGACAGTGAACCTGGATAGATTCATGTCCAGGATCCTGCTTTTCCTTTTACTTCCTGCAGCATTGCAGTTTCTGTGGCACTGCAAAATCTTCAGAAATCCAAAGGCTAACTTTCTCCTTAAAATATTTCTCTAATTTGGTCAACATCTTTCAGTTCTAAGACACAATAACTACCCCATTTGGAGATGGGGGCAGTTTCTGGAAGAATAGGTTCAGTTAATCATCCCGGGAAGGCAAAAAAGAAGAGTTCATGCCTCCTGTTTCACTGGCTAAAAGCTTGTGCATTAACTTATTTGGACTTGTCCAGTCTGCATGAACATCCAAAGAAGCAAATATATGATGAAATAGTTTTGTATCTTGGGTGTTTCTGCAATAATTAGCTCACATAGCAGGGTACAGAAAGAAAGATAAAGCTGGTGACAATGTCCTTATAGATTGGTGCTTTCGATGGAATGCCCTTGTTAGATATAATGAAATGACATCTCACCTGTGCAAAATTATTCCTAATCAGCTTAAGTCACCATTGCCTATCCCATTAAGTACAATGATTGTGCTGGTTTTAGGTTCCCATGTGCTTTGGACTGCTAGGAATTGGCATCCTCAACAAATATTTAAAAAACAAAAACAAAAAAAAAAAACCCTAAAAGCCATTTCTGATGTGAGCATTTGTTTATAACAATGTGCCACTTCTGCTGATTCAAGATACATGAGACAATTTATTAATTCTAGTGTTTTGTGCACAACCTTCTCCAACTTCATTTTCCCTAGTTGCTTTTTGTTTGCAGAAACAAAATTCTGTAGGTGTTTCTCACTCCCATGTGTTCGCGCTCCCCATTACAGTATCGTGGGCATCGATGTATCGATCGAGACAATGTTTTAAAGCTAATTATAGCCCTGAGGAAAATTTAGGCCGGGAAGGAGTGTGGTATGGTAAATAACTCTCTGTAAATCCAACTTTACCTTGTTTCCATTCTCATGTTCTTAATTTTTCTTAATCCTACTGTAGTAATTGTCCTTTCAACGTATTATATATTGATGCTTGCTCTTCCTTAAAGATCAACAGACAGGTTATGATCCTTGAGCATGTGGTGTATGTTCTGTTTGAGATTTAACTGCTCGTTTTTTGAATGTTTTGGATGGTCTACCTTATAATTGCTTAATGCCTTGGAGAGGATGTCGTAGGGGGGACCGATTGATTTCAAGTCACTTTCTATATTTGGCTTTTGTCCCACAGTCCTTGGTCGTTGTCCATTTCATTCTCCGACAGCCAAAGGGGACCCTTGTCTGTTATCCTTGTTTTTATAAGAGTGTTCGTAAATAATAATTAGTTATGGTTTTGAGTGAAAATGACACTACTTTCTCAAGCATTTAAGTTTCTTAGAGAAAGATTCGAAGTGATTACCACTCGGAATGTTAGTGGATGAAAAAGCCTGAAATTTCTACACCAAGAAAAACTTGGTGATATTTTCTTCCTCGCGCAATGCTCTTCCCAAATGCATCTTGTTCAACTGACTCGAGGACAAAAACATTGCTACGTATGATGTTTTGATATCATTTAATTTAGTGTATTTTATGCACTGAACTTAGAGTTAATGTCTAGTGTCTCATTATATTTTTTTCTGACATTGTTGTCACTGAGAGGAGAGGGGACACTGTTAGTCATAGTTGTCTGTACTGTATTGGTAAATCTTTTCAAAATCTAATCTTCTGTTTCTTTTTTCCTCCAACAGAAGCAAGATTTTTGGGAATATCACAACCTTTCTTATGAGCATATGTTGTCAACACATTTTTATCTCAGATGCGTCTGCAGATTATGAAAATTTATCAGAACCCAGGATTTTAAATGCACTCGATCCTTCTCAGTAATTTCAACCGGCCAGTTTTCCTGGTTCATAATGCTGTTTGACATTGCTCTTTTTCGAATTGATACGGTCGGGGAAACTCATCAATTTGGAGCTTAGGGGCATAGATTCTCAAGGCCTAATCACATTTGTAACGCAACAAAGAGTTGAGAGCAGAGCTAGCAAGCATATATCAATAGATTCTTATAATCAATGACTTACTTTATTATATGAGCCTTGTGTATGAGAATCAGAATAATGGATCACTTAAGGAAAATGACAAAACTAAAGCAGGCTAAGCAATATTGACTCTGTTTACAAAGAAAGTATAGAAAGTAAGTTTGTGAGAAACATTCAAAGCATAAGAATGATTATACTTCCTTTATGCTCTAGCTTTAGGAGCAGGTTGGATAAACAATAGAGAGTGTTCATGAACCTGCATCTTAAAAAGTCTAATTGCCTACCAATTACTTGTTAGAAACATGTTTAAAGCAAACATTCTCTTTTTTCCTCATGCCTTTTGCATTAGGATTCTAGATGGCTCTTTTTAGTTAGCTGAAGTATATGCATGAACCAGCCTCATTTACAACTTCCTTTCTAGTTTGTTGCTAGGTCTCTTTGGTTTTGAACTACAAAATCAACAAAGGTTCAGTTAATTTGTTATAAAATATGGCATGAATTATTCTACGAAGCCTTACCTAATAGCTTGGATTCATTGCTAAGAAATTTAACCTAAAAACTAAAACTTATTGTTAGGCCTCTCGAATTTAGTTTGAACTACCTAAAAACATAACCATGATGGTTTGAACTTTTGGATGGCATAATTGATGTTGCTTTGGATGCTTCAACAGGCCTTAACAACTTTTTACTAGTCCTTTTAGGATCAAGTTCCGATATGACTAGCTCATCCCAATGGACCACATCTGTACTATTTGGCTTGTGACAACTCTAACCAAATAATGAACAAAGGAAATTTGTAAAGGGAATCCATCTTCTCTTTGAAGTTCAAAGAAAATATGAATAAAGAGAAACTGGGGTAAAGGAGTGATGCAAACAGTTCTGCATAATGGGTGCCTGTGGGGCACACATTTCTGTTTCCTTTCCCCTTTTCTCTATTTCAATAATTAATATTCATGGTTTCTTGTCAGACAGCCACATACCCGATTGTTATAAAGAGGATATATATTGTGGTATATATATACGTGCCTTGAGATATATTCTATAGGCAGAGGACCTTTGCTAATACACCTACATTACCCCTCTTTCCCCGTAATATTTCTAGCAATATTATCTGCTCTCTTCTCCTGCATATCTTGTCATAGAGTAACACCAATGGAAACTTCACAGCCTCTCTCTATTGAAAGCTTCTCATACAGTTGGTTAGTTAATCTGAAGCCATCTTTGGAAAGCCTAGACAATTCTCTCAGGGCCTCACTCGATGCATCAGATGAAGCTTCCTTCATTGAGATGGACCCAAGAATGCCACCTTCAAAAAGATTCTTCAGAAATTCTCAGGATTTCAAATTTGACTTCCCCATTTCACAATCTCCTCTTACTCTCGTCCATGCTGATGAGCTCTTCTCCAATGGCTATGTCATGCCTCTCTTTGTCGATCCGTTAAAGATGGAGGCTTATGATGTCTCAGACTCAACCTCAGCCCTCCCTACCTCTTCTCATGCACCAAATACTGTGGTTTCAGCTTGTAAACCTCAACGTTGTTCTTCATTAAGAAGGTGCAGGAGATTGTCAAAGCAAATAGTTCAGAAATACTTGGATTTTCTAAGGCCATTGTATCGAAGAATTCGAGGCCACAGGTCAAGTTCAAGAGATGAAAATATTGATTCAAAAGTTCAGGTAATGAAGAACTGGGTATATTCAGCAGAAACATCTCCGAGAATCAGTGTAGCATATTCTGTCGATGATTGCTGGCGAAGCTCTTGTGATTCTGAGAGCTCTATTTATGAGGCAGTACTCCATTGCAAAAGATCCAATGGTAACTCAATCTTCTCACCAAGTTATGATTATCTACTTTCAATAGTCTCTATCCTGTTATGAATATTACTTTACAATGACAGTAGAAAAATCATCAGGTTTTTATGACATTCTTTCATATATGTTATTTTCAGGGAAATAAATTGATGTCGTTGTACAAAGGAGTTGAAAAGAAGAGAAGGAAAGCAGCAATGTTGATATTCACATGGGAAAGAAAAAGAGAGAGGAATAAAGAAAGATCAGCAACCACTTGTTTCTTGTTCTTTTCTTCTATTCTTCTGGGAGGATAATGTAAATTTGTTTTCTTATAAGGGAGTGTTTAGAAGTTGTGTGGATGGTCGGCCATGAGGAAGAGAAAAAGAAAGAAGAATTTAAGGATAAAATTAAAATTTTGTTTTTTTTTTGTCTTTTCCTTTATGGGAGAAAAGCTAGGCTACCAGCTACTACAAGATTCTCTCCCTTATTTCTGTATAGTTTTCTTTTAATGAAATCAGGATTATGTTGAAGTTATGGGACAGCTAACAGATTATTCTATTCATATAATATCTCCACTCTATTATTGTTTCAATCTCCACAGGTTGTCTTCGGGACACCTTTTCTTTTTAGATTTGTATCATTGCCTCTAAGAATGATAAACATTTTCAGATGCCTAAATGCCTACACTGGACCATGTTGTTGAACCTTACAGGACAACGACGCTCGAGTACGCCCCACCAGGTTTAGCCTAGGGGAATAAGGATGAACCTTAGGGATATGAAGTTGAGGTGCACTTCCTAGGTTCAGTCTTTTTGCCTCAGTTGAGGCGCACCAGGTTTAGCTTGGATTTATCAGTGTCCCAGTAGCAGGGCTATTTACTCATGGTGATTTTATTGACTATTGTTGCTTGTTAGGAAAAACAATAATGCTACTGTAAGTTTAACCATGTTAATTTCTGGGTTTTGAAGTTTTTTAGTTCAGATGATTCTTTGACGTAACTGAACCGTCTTGATACTTTGGTTACATGACTGAATGAAACTGGTTTTTTTTCTCCCACGTCTTGTAGAAATGATCCTTTCAACTACTTTAAGCTTGTGCACTCAAACTTTGTAGAAACAAATGTTATTTTAATACAATGGATTTTTAATTGCCTTAAAAGATCAATTGGCACGGAATTCAATCACAGGAGATGTTAATCTATTACAATTTGACAATATGGGCATGCCTGTATTTAATAATAATAATAATAATAATAATAATAAGTCGGCCTGTTATATAATATGAACTCTGATGATGGGTTACTTGCTTAACTCTCACTCTGTATGGAAATTCTTGAAAGATTTCTTGAAATTAGATGTCTGATGGTTAAACTGAATTTGAAGTTTACAGGCAGATGCTTGTCTGCTTTGTGTCTCTGTCAGAACTGATATCAGACTATTTTTCATTTTCTGTTTCGGTTTCTCGGAAGCTAGATTTTCTTTCCTTCTTTCCTTCTTGTCCTATCCCAGTAGTCATTCTTTTCTTACACCTGCAGAAATCGTAGTTTTAAATCTACAAGCTGAAGTTTACAAGACATGAACTGTCACACAATTTGAGAAAACATAATTAAGTTAGGTGTGCCAAAATCATACTGTTTGATTAAGCTACGACAACTGGTTATTCGGATATCATTAGGAAAGTTTATGATTCCCACTGAAAAGACAACATGTTGATCGATTTTGGGACAGTTAAGAATTTGGATCAGAAATTCTTGAACATAATTGATAGATATCCCTCCTGCAAGCAGGTCTCCTAATGATGAAACAGAACGGAACATATGCTGCGTGAAACCATAGTTTATTTACGACTATGAAGTAAACTTCCATTCTTTTCTTGTGTGCAGTATGGTACCAACTGATCAAGTAAAGATTA
Source organism: Populus deltoides (assembly GCA_015852605.2). Lineage (NCBI taxonomy): Eukaryota > Viridiplantae > Streptophyta > Magnoliopsida > Malpighiales > Salicaceae > Populus > Populus deltoides. The sequence continues at coordinate 12,657,567 of CM027581.2, read as the reverse complement.
AAGCAAACACCAAAGCAGGTGAAAGTTCAACAGAAGGTAACATTGCTTCAACCTTGGGCAAACTTCCATTCCGCAGTGCCTTCAGACTGATTTTTCTAACACAATCATTGTTATGGACTCTTTTTGTGCCCATATCTTTGCAGCAGTATTGTAGCATACATTTCTCTTTGCTCTATAATTGTGCAGTGACAGACTCTTCCCTGACCAAATCAACTGATTAAAAAACTTGGTTCCATAATTATCGAAGGTTGGGAATTATCATGGATAATGTTAACTCATTTCTAAGGGTAAGCAAGAGTAATGTAAGCGGGTCTGAAGGATCTGATGGTTCTAAATAGTTGGTTGAGGATTTGTCACAACCGAACCATGTAAAAAGCCTAGCATACTTATTTTTGGATCAGTAGGATAGAGTTAAGCCCCAAAAATTACCTAATAACACTAGATAGTCAATTAGATAAAAAAATCCGTAACTTTTGATCCGATCTTTGAATCGAGTTCAAATTCAGTTTGAAAGTTATACAAGCCTAGTTCTACATGTCTCGCTATAACTAGGGGAATTTGAAAACACCTATAAATTAGGCCAAGAAGATGATTTTGAATTTTTCCAGTTTAATTTCAGATTTTATATTATTTTTTCCTATTTGATTTAGAGTTTTGATTTCCCAACCTTACTCAAACTATTTAAAAAGCTGTAAACTTCTTAAAACCCAACTATATTAGAGAGAAACATTCAATAATAAGAGACCCTACTTTGTGCCTGCTTTCTTCTTGTCAAGTTCCTCCATGTCAAAGAGTTCAAATCATTTGATAATGTTTAGTTCGAACAAGTCCGTCTTAGATCTAAGCACACAACAGTCTTTTCTGCAGATTTATTAATGGATTCTGCAATTGATAAATTTCTTGCAGATATATTGTTACCAAGTCCACTCCTAGTACAACGTAACAGTTCAACAAGAAAAATTTGTGGTAATTGAGATTTTAGTATTATCTGACTACAGTACCTGAAAGTCTAACAAAGTGACATGATGAGTACATTTTTCTTTTAAGTAGACCTATCTTTAGGGACCATTCCATCTGATAAAAGCTGAGAAGTGAGAGTTTCTGGTCCCCTCAGAAATGGGGCCCAGTGTGTGATGTATCTTGGCCTCCATAAACACTGCCCATTCTTTCCAACATTAGATCTCAAATTTCAAGCCATTGCGGAGTAACGTAACCTAGTATAGCTGGCCAAATATAAGCCATTAGGGTTGAAGCAGAACAGGCAAAGATGGAGAGGTCTATCACATGTCACCAAGTAGGATAGGGAGACATTGACAAAATGTGCTAGGAGAAGTGCCAAAGTATGATTACATCGATTTTTCTCTTCCTATCTACTTCCTCTTGTTTTCCTCGTTGGATTTTCTGCTTCTCCACAAAAGCAGCACAGCCAAGGGTAGCTTTATAGCTTTTGTTTTTCTCTTGTAGCTACATCAACCTAGCGTGGGGACCGAGACCTCATACATGCTACTTGTCGCTGCTATCAATTCTTTGGTCACTGTATCTACTAACAAGACACCCCATGTCATAATAACAGTGCTTTCACCAAGACATTGCATAGAGATACAAAGATGAGGTTATGGGGCTTCTACAATTATGTCCTCAAATATTTAAGACAAGAGATTCAGTATGAAAACAAACCATAGAGTCAGTCTGTGTCGCGAAAACAAGACAAATTACACGGTTCATTGCGCTGGAGTGTTTGTTTAAAGGCAACAAAGATTGGTGGACAAACTACACTCTTAACAGTTTTACAGGCCAGTAATTCTGGAGATATTTAAGAGTTAGTTCTGATAAAATTTGATTCTTAGCCAAGACTGACCAAAATCTTCATGGTAATTATGGTTCCTTTCTAGAGATTAAAAGATCATATATTTTCATAGGCACTAGCTGCAACTCAAGTACCAATACAATGATGAATATGGTATAAATGTGAACATGATGGAGAATTGAAATGTGTTAAACAGTCATAATGAAATCCATTCTGCTTTCATGTAAATTTACAGGCTTGAAGCATGTTTAGACAAGAAACCAACATAAATGAACACCTTAATTGATCATGACCAATATCAAGAACGAAAATGTAACTTCATTGTCATATTGCTACACGATTTGAGGATTCTTACGGAGAACTTGGGAGTGTATTGAAACAAGTAGACCAGGAGAACAAGACCTTGTGCCATGCCTAATGTCGGATGTACTCGGAATAAGGTCGTTGTTGCAAGTTTCAGGACAGCGAATGATACTTGGAACTTTCTCCCTTCGCAGACCTTGCACCACTCTTATGTATACTTGCATTAAGGCAGGGTCAATATCAATGAGTTGTCAAGTATTCGATATTTTTAGGAGATGAATCCAAATAATACAGAAAGACATAATGCCGTAGCCGAATCGAACTGCTGATTATCACCATGAACAGAAGTGTATTCTAGTTTTGGATGTCTCCCTATGGAAGATCCAAACAATTTTCCTGTCTCTCCAAACAGTCGGCATGTGCGTGTGGCTGAAATCACATGCTGTTGGGCAACTCATGAGTTTCTTGGCTTGAAGTGGAATAAGGCCCTCAAATTTCAGATATATGTCATGAATACTAGAGTTATGAACTTGCATTGCATGCTGAGAAAATAGAATTGCAAGCTGTAATAAAACTCAATAGCTTCATGGACCTGTAGCTTATACCTGGAGCAAAAATTAGTCACGGTTTAGGCTGAGATTATGAAGAATGTTAAAGCCAACGAACATTTCATCACACTCACTTGTCATTTAGAACTTGAACACATCCTAGATTGGCTTAACTTTTAAAGTTAAAGGAGGGAAGATATATAGCTATTCTGTGTTACTCTGCTTTGTTTCCCTTCCCTTTTCTGTACGATCATAATTTTTTGTTTGTGCAGTGCGGAGATACACGCAGGTCCTGTCCTCAACATCACAATTTCAGATGTACCTATAATATAACTTCTCGAAAAGATGAAAAAAGCAATTTAGAAGAAAATCTTGTTGAGGACAAGTTTCAATAAGGGACAATCTCCTTGTTGAGGACTAGTTTCAAGAAGTGGCAAGACAAATAAGAGCAGATTATGGATCACTCAGGCCACCGAATTGTCTTCCTTTTTGCTTAGGTAGTTGCAGAAAAGTGTCTCAAGTTTTCCTGTTCTACTACATTTTTCTTATTATGAATTGTCAAATGGTCTCGGAAAAAGTGAAGTTCTTTTGATTTACCTGGTTTTTGTTTTCTTAGAAAGTATGCTTGCAACAGCATAGATATTACTTGTACTTATCTGATACGTACAACACGCATCTTATTAGTTCTTTTTACAGAACTCTACTCTTACCGCATCAATCTTCATTTCCTTTTTGATCCATGATCATTGGAACTTTCATAATTACTAGGTTATGATTTCCTCGCATGACTGGGCTGAAGATCCACAAAATGGCTAGGACCTGCTAAGGATGTGGAAGCATAAGCTTCATTGTGATGGGCATTACTTAATGAGCTGAAGTGGTCGGGTCTAGAGAAGATTCTATATCCTTGACATCTGAGTCACTGAACTTTAAGTAATGTTCAATCTCTTTTTCATCCGAGCTTCCTCGTCGTATATGGAACCACTTCCTGTGATGATGCTGTCTTGGTTTGCTGTTGCTGATAGCGATGACAAGGTCATTAGGGAAGAGGTCCCGAAGTACGAATGCATGCACTATTGACGATACCAGCAGACCCGATACTGTGAGTGTGGAAACGGCAGAGAGTATGACAGCAAGAACTTGAGTGACTACATTCGTGACTTCATTTGAGTACCTGATAGTTGAAATGGCAGCGCCCGTCATAGGGAAAGTGTATGCCCACGATGACAATGAAAACCTGTAAATTCAAGAGATTATTAATGTCAGGAAACCTCAGAAGCAAAATGGTAGGAGACAAAAACAAAATAGCTTCAATGGCCATTGACTGACTTGAATCCTCGGAAACAAATCGCACGGACTGCCTGAAAAATGGCAAAAAAATCAAGACAGCATAGTTTAGGAATAAATTTTAACAAGCCAAATAAAGCAATTTAGTCTGAACTGCTTCACATAGTCGATAGCTCATGAAAATGTACACGGCAGAAATATAATGTATAAGGACTTTCTCTAATCAACTTAGGTGGCAGATACTCACCAGTGAGAAAACAAGGCAATGAAGTAAGCTATCCGTGATCCATGATCAAATGAGCCTTGAATTTTTGCCCATGCCATAGAAGCAACACTTGGAGCTGCAACAAATAGAAAGAATACTGGATGGAGCTCCTTAGGGAGTGTCTCGGTGGTCGGAAGATCAGCATCAAGAAACTACAGCCAATTAACCATATACATGTATACTGAAGCCAAAAACCTTCACATTGAAGACTCTGAAACCAGAATATATTCCCAAATATCAACCAATTATCCATTGAGTTCACTTTGAATTGTAAAAAAAAAAAAAAGGACAGGACAGGAGGAAAGCGTTAGGATTTGCTTAGGTTGAGAAATTGATGACAGAGTGACAACATATATTCATCTAGACTAGTTCAAAGTGAAATTAACTGCCTATGTCGAACTCCATACTAAAGTCCCTCAGACATTTTATCGAAGAAGCTCATCACATGATGACACCAGAAGATGACAAAGATAGGACAGCATGGTTTATATTAATTAGCAGGCACAAATATTATCTTATTAACTGTTCAGTGGATAGCTCAGTTCATCAAATCAAAGTACATCAACCTTCAACTGATTGCCATTTTCAACCATAAGAACTTGTGCATGCTAATATGATCATGCTCACAGACCCCAGAAATCAGTAACTACTTCAAAAACCAAAAAGAAATGAAAAGATAAGTCTTGTCTCCTCAAGGTGCCACTCCCAGTAGCAATGCCACAAACAGCCTGGCTCCCCAGAAAGTACAGGAAAAGACCTTTGTGGAACAGAAGAGGAGAATAAATGAGAACAACTAACACTCGTCTTTCAAGAATATTAAGCTACCAACATTTATATAGCCTTAATGGCAGGCCAACTACTTGTAACGCAACATTTACGTCGAAAGTACTCCATGTTTTGATAATTAGCAGTGCTGCTTCTTTGAGAATGACACATTCAAGTAAAACAAGACATAGCAGCAAAGTTAAACAAGCTCAAGCTAGCTAAGTAATAATATGCAAGCAATGTGACGAAGAAGATAAGGTTATATATCTAGATTTGTCTAAAGTTAAAACTCTTGAAGATAAAAAAATAAAGACATCTAAAATATTTTTATTTTATCAATCTAAGTTTTGATCATTTGCTAAAACGTTATTAATAGAAAAAAAAAACATAATAATATTGAATAAAGAATTAACTTATAAAACAATTCTTAAAAAAAAAACTCTGCATCATCGTGAACAAATAAAATCCAATAAATTTAGACTTGGTTACAACTCTTTCAAAACAAGCACACATATATTTGCACAAATTAGTTTAAGATTAATTTTAAAGATTTAAAGGATGATCACATTTTAATATAAAACTAAAAGGAGGACTTTTTGGAAAACTCAAGTTTACAATTTTTTCGACTTTAAAATTAATCCCATCAATTATACAGGCTTTAGCGATTAATTTGTCATCACTATCAACCATCCTAAATACAGTTAATATAATTTAAAAAATAAATTAGGTTGGAACTGAAAAGCAACAATTGTGGGGTTTTAATTAGGAATAAATGAACATTACAATATTGAAAAAACCAGTGAAACTTTAAGACTAGAAATCAATTGATATTCGTTTTTTTTTTAGGAGGTGTTGATTTAGTACCTCTTTTTTTTTGTAATAAAATGAAATAAAATAACCAAAAAAAAAGTTTAGATAAATTCCATAATTTATACATATATATATAATTGAATTGATCTTCAATATGTTTTTATTTCCTACTTGTTTCTATTAGGTCTTGCTTAATATCTTATAATTTTTTAATATATTCTTTTATTAAGTTTTTTTTATCCAAATTGAAATAAATATAGTTTTTGTAAGACCCAAACTTTTAGCCCAAACCTAAGATCAAGTCAGCTCAAACCCAACCTAAGTTAACCTAGGTATTTAAGGAAGAGTTGCAAGAGAATTTCTTTCCTCTCTTCTAATTCGCCCCGTGACCCTCCCCTCTTCAAACCTAAGATTTTAGTTTTGATCTTGAGTTTTCGTTCAAGAAAGGTGAAAGTAACAAGTAAGTCCTTTTCATATTACTTTTTGTTATGGAATGATTAAAGAAGAGATTAGGGTTTATAAGGATTGAAGGTTTATATTGTTAAAATTGATTTATGATTATTAAGGGTTTAATGTTAGGTGATTAATTAGTATGTTGTTGAAAATAAGGATTTATGAGTTGATTTGTTTGAATTAATTTTTATGGGTTAAGAAATTCAATTTTACCTTGCTGTGAAATCTGGACAGAATGGTCTTGAGGTTGAAGATGACCAAATTTTATTTTGGTCCTTGATTTATGAAAATTACAATTTAGTCCCTAAACTTTGGGAAATTATAATTTGACCCCTAAATGTATTTTGAGATTCTGGACAGTGTTATTATGAGATTAAGGATGATGAATCTCAGTTTGATAATTGATTTGGAATATTTTCAGTTTGGTCCCTCAATTTTAGGAATTTACATTTTAGTCCCTGAACTTTATGAAAATTACAATTCGGACCCTGGTTCATTCTAGACAGAATTGAGGATGTTTTATGGGTGAAATTTCAGTGTGGTTATGTATTTATAGTTTGGTCCGGTAAATAATTGTCCCCCCAAACCTAGGAGACTAAACCTGGTTTTCTTTTATGCATTGGAATATTTTATTTGTGTTGTTTTGAGGTTATTATATTTTATTGTAGGTTCCCTAACTCCTCAATAGGTTTTTGGGTCTTTCATCCGATATTCCTTTTAATCTATATTCTTGGGTGGGTGGGATAATCTTTAATATGCATATATTATACATAAATATTTATGGTATACAAAGAGTACCAATTAATTTCTTGAATATTTATATATTGCTTTATTTTCGAATTTGCACTCTAATGTCAAACTAAATTCTATTTGATATGATACCGTTCTTTGATAATTCGTAAATATCTATTATGCCTTGATATGTCCTCGGAACTCCATGCTACTCCCACCTCGGCACCCACACATGTATTCCACCCGTTATGATAATATGTTTAGTATATATATGTATATCAAGATAAATCATCTTGCAAACTATTGATATTATAAATATATAAAATGTATATTAAATATTATTCCTTCCGGTTGGTTGAACTCACCCCTCATTCTTAATATTATTTGGTTCTTAGTTTTTGATAGCGGTTGGACTTTGTTGAGTGTTCCCTTCTTGTTTTTGGTTCCCTTGCTTGTTTTGCAAGGCTTTCCTTTGTTTTGTTTGTGTCTTAGACACTCCACTTCCTTGTTTTAATTGTTTGGATTTTGCAATTTAATGAGTTATGGATTATTGTTTTTTTTTAACTATCTTTTGGTTTCATCGGTTTTGATAATATAATATTTCAAGATTATGAAATCGCGTATTTTTGAATAAATTGTTCTTTGTTGTCCAGGCTTGCTAGGGGGTGTCCTTTCGCACGCTCTGCCTGCTTGACAAAATACTCTCTCTTTAGCTATAAGAATATAATTTTTTAAAAAGATTATATGATTCATTTATTTTCAAAACGTTTTATTTCTTAAACATTTTGATCAATCATACGAAATATTCTTGTTATATCCTTATATCTATAAAAAAACAATTTTCAAACGAAGAAAAATATAATTTCATGTGGAAATTAAAGGGAGAATACGATCAAATAACATATTTGTTTTTATTAAAAATTATACAAAAATATAATATAATAGAATTTAAAAAGAATGGTGTGTGCGTGAAGGAAACTGGAGTCCAACATGAACTATCGTGTTAAAGTTATGATGCAAGCTAGGGACAAAAGGTGGACAGAACCCAAAACCTAGAATGACCTAGCCATAGATTCTGATGCAGAGCTATCATGGTGTCTGCTGATTATTCTTTTTAAGGGATTGTAGTACGTGTGTGTGTGTGTGTGTGTGTGTGTGTGTGTGTGTTTGTGTGTGTGTGTGTGTGTCAGTGTGTGTGTGTGTGTGTGAGTGTGTGTGATTGAAGTTCATGATGCCATCAAAGTATAATGCCTCAACTTTTTGGCAAACTACGACCTAGTTTGTTTTCACAGGCAGAAGAAGTTTTTAAAATAATTTGAATTTTTTTTAAAATAAATTTTGTTTTAGTTTTTTTGAATTATTTTGACATGTTAATATAAAAAAACTAAAATATTATTATTTTTAAATAAAAAATATTTTAAAAAATAACTAAACATTAAATACAAATCATTTCTCAATTTTTGAAAAATGAAGTTTTTATATCATTTTAATATGTTGATGTCAAAAATAATATTTAAAAAATAAAAATATTATTTTAATACTTTTTTGAATAAAAAATACTTTAAAAAATAACCACAACTATATTTCTAAACACCCCTTTAATTATTGTTTACGGAACTCCCCACATTTTTTACAAGGTATGGTTTAAGTAAGATGATTTAACAGCATTTTTTTTGTGGTGTGTTTGGTAATGCTAGTTGATATGTTATTTTTAGAATGTTTTTTAAATTATTTTTTTTAATTGGCTTTTTCAGATAATTATGATGATTTTGATGTATTTATATTAAAATAAAATAAAATAAATTTTAAAAATATTATTTTAATATATTTTTTATTAAAAAATATTATGCACAACATTACTAAACATTACCGAACCAAAAAACCCAGAAAAAAACTGAGTCAAATCGAAAAAAACCCAAGTCAAATTAATTTTAACTTTTTAAAAAAATATTTTTAATTTAATTATTTTTTTTATAAAAACTTAACTGAATCAAAAATAATCATCCGGATAAAAATACAGGGAGTAGCTTCTTAGCAATATTAATGAACGTACGGCCTAAGTTTTTAGATGGCTGGCCCAAAAATTAATTTATCTTAACAATTTGAACTTAGCCAACAACGCAAAGTATAGCTAGTAGCACGATTGCTTCCACCAAACAAAGCCTTACTTTGGTGGGTGTTTTCCAAGCAAGGCCACCAAATCCACTCGTGCAAAATTGAAAATAATTGAATTGATGGATTTAATGGTGCGGTTGGTTAGTGTTTTAGAATAAAAATAATAAAAACATGTTGGTTAAAATGATGAAAATGAAGAAAAAATATAAAATAAATATATTATTAAAATAGTTTTGAAGTAGATTTTTATCTTTTTAAATAGAAGATATAATTAAATATATTTTTTTATCTCAATTATTTTTGTTTTTTATGTCTCGAGAGCATAATTAAATGTAATCTAATTACGTGTAATACAATTAAAAGTAAGTTTTCAAAATGATTTTTATTATAAAAAATTCACATTTATATTTTTTTAAAAAATAACTTTAAAATTTTCATATAAAAATATCAACAAAAACATAGAAATTTTCCATATCAATTTAATAAGGGTATTTTTAAGAGTATGGTTGTGGTTACTTTTCAAAATGTTTTTCATGCCGAAATATATCAAAATGATATTTTTTTATTTTTAAAAAATTATTTCTGAGATTAGTATATTAAAATAATTTAAAAATATTTAAAAAATAATTTTTAATAAAAAAATTAATTTTTTTTAAAAACATGATTTGACTCGTATTTTTAAAAAGGATCGATAGTTAGTTCTAGCCGGTACAACCCATCTCTATGACAAAGTCCAAACCCATCCACAAGTGTGCTGAATTTGGGTTTCAATTTAGTATCCTTCAAAACTGATATTGGGCTCAACAACTAGCACTTGAAGAAACTTCGTCAGAGAGTACAGTTCAGATTGGAAAGAACAGTAAAGCAAAAAAAAAAAATCCTTTTAAACCCTAAATTTGGAATTCATGGTCATCAATTTAATGGGCTAAGCATTAATCATACTACAATTTTAGTTGAATGGACATATTGATTGGATATCAAAAGAAGATTCCTCTTTTTTACTTACAATTAATAAGGTCATGATTAGATCAAGTTTGATAAGATTACTTTTTGATACTATATTTTGATGCTATAAGTTTTATTGGGTCATTCGGATGATTAAAATTTAATCTAAATTAAATAAATTTTATTAAATTAAAATCTGAGCCAGTTTAATTAACAACTCAGCTTGAATCAAGTTCTAAATCTTAAGTTTCTCGAATTAACCCTCTAAGTCAAGCTAAATTTTATAAGAGCGTGTTTGGAAGTTTTTACATGTTTTTGTAATTGAGTTTTGTAAAGCTCTGTTTGTTTTTGCATTACAAAAGCGCTTTTGAAAAAAATTACTTCAAATTAATATTTTTTTATATTTTCAGATCATTTTGATACGCTGATATCAAAAATAATTTTTAAAAAATAAAAAAAATTATTTTGATGCATTTCCAAGTAAAAAGCACTTTGAAAAACAACCGTAACCATACAACTAACAAACATTTTATACATGTTTTTTTGCTGCATATAAGACTCAACCATAATTTTTACCAAACATATCTAAATACAACTAACCATATATTTTTAAAACTTTTTTTTTAAAATTACAGCCATAAATACTACCTCAAAAATAAATACACTCTAAAAATGACCAATTTTATTTGGGCTTAAATCTAACTGGTGCCAAGGTAAGGTGGCAATGGTTTTGGATTTTTGTAAGACAGGTATGTAAAATATTTTCTCCCATCCGCTCTACTGACAATCATAAGAACAAGAAACTTGATTGTTATGGCTTTTCATTTAAAAACAAATAAAAACTCGAAAACTGATTAACTTTTAAGAGCCACAGGCTGATTTTGTATTATGAAACGTTTTTACTACATTATGCATCAACTGTAAAATATTTTCTGCCATTCCATCGTATCAAAGTGTTTCTGAGTGCTTCTCACGAGAAAAAAAAGGGTGTTTCTAAGTAGATTAATTACAAATTGTATAATATGTTTAATTTGAAATCAAGAATATATCCAATTGACAGTAGATTCAGCTGATTGTTTGCTCCACAGGAATTGCACACAGATGCATCATGAGTTTGAAGCCGCCTTCTTAGCAAATGATGCATTGAAATAATCTATAAGCACAAACTGTGTTCGAACAGAAAAAAGCTATGAGCTGAGGAGAAAAATGGTTAGGCCATTGTTTTCACAACTGTGTTCAAACAGGAAAAAGAACATTGAGTAGACATGGGGTTTCAAGCTTCATGTGCCTCTAGAGCCCTTCTTTTTTATGAAGTTGCTGTAAGGCCACTGTTTTTGTAAAGCAAGGTGGTGCTGTCAAACTGTTGCATCTTGTCTCTCCACTTTGACCTACTCATGAGTTGTGATGCTATTTTGTGGTGGATTTGCATAGCTTGGCACCACACAAACAACAAAAAACAGCCAGTCGGCATTTCCTTGATGGGCAAACCTGGCCGCACTGGTTTGGCTTCTAGTGGAGCCAGGAATTTTGATTTTACAGCCTGTGGGGCGGCCCAGATTTCATTGGCTGGCTTTAATTTGTGATTTCTTTAGTCTCAGGAAACAATCTTAGCCTTGTTTGAATGCAATCTGGGACATAATTTCACAAAAAACTTGGTGAAAAATCAAAAAATGAAATTAAGATGGTATTGTCTTTTCTTAATCTTAGATCAACCTGGAAAGTCATGGAGTACACTTTGGTTATGTGACATTAGGTCATTTGTAAAGTTGTGGACGCAAACTTGGGCTTTAAGTTGGTTCTTTCCACCAAAGGCAGCACGACAATGGTAGAAAGTTGATTTAGAATGATTTGGCATCCATTTCGAGGGTTGTCACATCTCTCAACAACATGGCACAGTTTAAAGGTTACTCCAGCTATAGTTATATCCAAATAGCAACTTAAACACGCTCAAGAAGACAAAACAAAACAAAAAAATAACACAAGGGTATGCTTGAGAGTTGAAAATACTTTTTATTTAAAGATTATTGAAAAAAATATATTATTTTAAAGATTTTTCAATTAGAACTTTTATCCCCTTTCGTTGCAAGGAAAAAAAACCACCAATTACAAGTTTGCTCTTCGAAGCAGCTCCTATAATCTATGATACTTTACAAAAATTAAATCTTTCTGAAGCCATAAGACCTACCACAAACCAACAGCTAGCGTGTTGGCACAGATAAGTAATATCTCTGAAACCCTATTGGGTGTTAGTGGAGACTCTCGGTCAATGTACATTTCTTGAAGATTCAAAACTTTCTGCAAATGGAAAAAAAAAAGAAGTTAAAAATACATTAGTCAAAGCTTCGGAGGTAACATGGTGTCTTTTAACAAAGTTGAAACCTTTTGCTTTCTCCTTTTTCCCTTGGCTTGCAATACTTCCTTAGCTGATCAGCAAAGGTGGTTGTAGCAAGACACTACAAACTTCAAAGTATATGTACAGAACTGCTTTTGTTAGCTGCGTGGAGATCAATGCTGTGGGATCTATGTAAGAGTTGTGAAGCCAATTGTTTTTAAGGGAGTTAAGAGATCCCGTCATGAACAAGCAGAAGGGATTAATTTGGACAGCAAAGAAATGAAAAGTAAGCAGATTCCATTGACAAAAGGGTTGCATCGAAGGCCTCAAGAATGGTTTTCTCCCCCTTTAAATTGTGTCTATAACTCTTGTCCAGTCAGTACTGGCTGGTGACATGCCCTCTATCATTCTTCTTTATTCCTGGCCACGAAATCATATCAAATTGCCTTTAGGAAAGCAAAATTGTAAGGATGAATGGTCGAGTTGATTCAATACAAGTCAAGAACTGTAAGAAAAGGGTGCGTGGACAGAGTGGACCAAGCAAGCATAGGAAAATAAAGAAGTCTTTGGTTTGGTGACGACAAAGAAAAACCCATTCTTCCACTGGATTCTTCCCCCTCGTCTCCATTTGTTATTATTCTCTGGTCTCTTCACTTTGATGGGTGAGTGGGGGTCTACGCCATGGGTCTCTGCCATTCCTACACGTTGAAATTGGAGATTCTGTTGGGTCCATGACAAGGGAAAATTACATTAAAGCTGTGGTTTTGCCTTTGAGGCCCCTCGGCTTTCATTTACAGTTTGCCAAAAAGACGTGAAGTTGCTGAAAATGTGAGTAGCGAGTGCTCTTATCAAGTTATCATCAAAAGGGTATAGAAAGAGAGTATTATTTTTTGGACAAAATTTATGGTGAAATATACAAGAAAAACTAATAATATAATAAGATTCCTCTGGGCATGAACACGTCTTCCTTGTCCCTTGAGGCCCTTTTCCACCTCAGCCTCACATGCTGTGGTTTTTGGACAAAAAGATTTCTGCTGCATTTTGATTTGTGGGTTACACGCAAGGCCACCGTATACTTTTTGCACAACTCCCATACAGTTTCTCCTTTTAACTCATCTCCGCATCTAAAACCTTCCTTTCGAGAGAGAAACACAAAATTAATCACTTCCTTAAAGTGAACTTAGTCAAGGAAGATGGATCTTTCATTCCATAATATTGTAACTTTTATGTTTACATTCGATGAATCCAGATCTAACGAGCTCAAAACCTCCAATGAACCAAAAAATTAGGGCGGCGCGGCATGTCTAGATTTATTTTTTATCTTAGGCCTGAGTAATTCGCTTGAGCCTAATACTCCATTGATAGATTTTGAACATCTATTTATCTTAGGCTTGAGTAATTCGCATGAGTCTAATATTTCATTGATAGATTTTCAAGATGTTCACGCCAGGTTTTTTAATATTTTATATTGATATAATATGTATTATTTTGAGTGAAATACAGTTTAAAATATTATAAAAATAAAATAATTTTTTAGTTCCTTTCTCCATTAAAAAAAAAAAGAACTCCTGAGCTGTTAATATCTCATGAATTTTTCAAGTTTTATATTTAAAATCTCTTTATTCTTAATAATTTTAACATATATATTTTTAGATTTTACATCTTTAAAATATTATTGAATTTTTTTCTCTAAAAAAATATTTATTTAAACATTTTAGGATTCTAAAAACTACAAGAAGTCACATTTTACAAATACCAAATACCTTGGCATATTAGACATTATGTACATGCTACTAATCACCTTAGTTTTTAAAAAAATAGATTGGACTGCTTAAAAAAAAATTAATAAATTATTCAACACATAAATGTTGTTTATAAACTATTTGAATATTTTAAAATATTTTGCTTTTCTAGAATATTCTAAAGTATTTTGCTTTATATCTTGTATCATTCCTCCTCAAACCACATTTGTATTGTATTGGTGGCTCTCACCCTCTCAAATAATGCAAGGCCATGACTCTTTAAAAACAAAAAAGTGCGCAAGGACATCATGATGAATATTAATTATTGTTTAAGCTAATAATATTATATTTATCAAAAGACCACTCAGCTAAAAACCATCTGTCCATTCACCACAATATTGCTAAAATCAAGCTGTGAAAGAACAAGGACGGTCTCAATAATGTGAACTCCTAGATATCACTGTGGAGAGACTCTGATATGACATTCAAGAATCATTAAAAAAAATAACCTTATAAAAAAAAAACCAAAATATTTTTGATAAAATTTAAAATTTTTTTTTTTTATTAACTTTAAATTAATATATTTTAGTTTTCAAATTATTTTAATGTGTGTTAAAATAATTTTTAAAAAATAAAAATTGTATTTTGCAAGAACCCCAAAACAAATAAAATCTTGCATTCTCAGTATCACTGAGATCAATTAGCAACCTACACATAAAATAGGAGGATGGATTCTGTATGCAGTCCAGCCCTCCTGCCCTTCCTTCGAGACCCAAAACTACCTGTCCAAACTCTATATAATCTTCAAGGCCAGATAATCACTATAACCCCATTAATTAGTTTTGATTGAACAGCAATGATTGCTAGAAAACACTGCAAACTTGCAAATTATTGCTAGGTTTTGGTGGGTCTCAGGTCTTAACTGAAGGGTGGCGTGCAAAACTTGTTAGTAGCATGGTCACCGGCCTTTTTTGACTTTAAATGCCTACGTACAGCCTCCATTTTCCAAAAAGAAGCTCGTGAATACAACTAGTTGCAACGACAATGGTGGATACGCAAATTGCAAAAATCTTGTGGAAAATTGGCATGCTCGCAATGTGAATGTCACTAACTCTCGTGAGGGAGAATTTCTAGGTCAAAGTTAAAACAAAGTTTTTAATGTTAAGAATTCAATGGCATATGTAATTGTCACAGCGGGATCTCTTGTTGGATTGCGAGACAACTTGCATAGCAGCCTATCCCTTTCGCGTTCCATGCAAAAATCTTGTTGATTGATTGATGGATCGATCGATCATACATGTCACTGTCAGTCTTTGTAGTATCTTTCTCTCCTAGCATGAAGTTTTTTTTTTCTTTAAATTTTCTACCAACAAATCGGAGATTAAAGAAAGAAAAAAGGGTTATGATGAGTAAAGGAGGAAGAAAGAAGAGGGTTCCATCCACCATGATGGAGGAGCATGCATGAAGCCACATGCATGTTTTTGTCTTTTGATTGCCCAAATCAAGAAAACGGTAGGCTTGTGGAGTAGCCGCCCGCCTCGGTGTGGTCTTGTAGCCCCCTGTTTTGGTAGAGATGGCACATTAATGGTGCGCTTGGAATCGTAGCGGCAGTTTATTTTAAAAAACAATAAATGAAATTATTATTATTATTATTTAAACTTATTTTTATATCAAAATGATATAAAAAAATGCAAAAAAATATTAATTTTAAAAAAAAAAATTTAAAATTTTATAAAACACAATTTCTAGGTAAAAACAAACAAATCTTAATTAAGAATATATTTGACAATGCAGTTAAAATATTGTTTGTTAATAAAAATTTTAAAAAATTTTTGTTTAAATTATTTTTTAAATTGTTATAACATGCTAATATCATAAATAAATTTTAAAAAATTAAAAAATATTATCTTAATTTATTTAATAAAAAAATCTTTTAAAAAGCAACTTTAATGACATTTAAGTATTGCCTAGAAAGGTGCTTGAGGTCTTGGCCTAACGGTTCTAGCATGGAATTTTTTATCTCTGTATCCAGGTTCGATTCTCTATATGCATGCATGTTATTTTCGTACATTCAGGTTTTATTTGTTTACTAGGCTTACAAGGTATTTAATGAATCTAGAAATTAATCGTGATACGTGTAAACTGTACTGAATAGCCTGCTTATATATAAAAAAAGGATTGCCTAGAAAGCAATTTTTCCTATATAAAAATAAAAACGCGCAAGTGGTAACCAATTTCTTTTGACTTTGTGCTTGTGCTTGTGCTGCTCTGTAAAGTAAAAACGTGCCTGTGCTTGCCAAAGAAGAAAGACCATGGCATGTACTTTGAAAAGTGGATTGAAAGTTTCTAAAAAGACTTCACTTCCGTAATTAATTTAACCTCCTAACTAAGTTGTTGTTGTAAGAACTAAAGAACCTTGTAAATATTTCCACAATAAAAACAAGAATATATTTAAGAAAAAGGATGAATAATTAATATCTCACATTTTTTAAGGGATGATTGGTCCATCTATCTTTATTTATCAGGTATTTTCTCTCTTTTTTTTGCTATTATATGCCATTTATATATTCATATTTTATCTTATATGTCCATTTACTATTTTTATATAAAATTTTAATTTTCAAAATATTCAAGACTCACTAATTATTATTATTATTATTAAATAAAACAAACTTTAAAACACCAAAATAAAGGTGCAAATTTTCGTACCATTATGTGGGTTGATTTCAAAAAATAAAAATTCTTTTCCAACTCTTTTTTTAAAAATGGGCTAGGAATTTTAATATTTTTAAATAATTGTTTTAATTTGATTTTAGGCTTTTTATTGGGATATATAGTTGTAAGTCATTTTATTACAATAATTAATAGGTTGTAATAAATTATACAACAACTAGTGGAATAATTAAGATTTTTAGCACGTACGGTCTTTGCCCCATGCATAACCTTTGACTGTTTTCTCTTGATTATATTAATTAATTAATTAGTTAATTAATTACCTGATTTCCTCTATCTCTTAAGGTTCTAGCAGTAATTTACAGTCTATTTGACGGTGACAGCGTGGTTGAACTGTTGAAGTTATTTTGTAAATTAAGTATTTTTATTTAAAAATATATTAAAATAATATATATTTTTTTATATTAACATATAAAAACTATAAAAAATACTAAAAAATATGATTAGATAATAATACCAAAGAGTCCAAGTGAAAGGCTGCTTCCATAGCAATCACTAGCTACATGTTTAATTCATTACTTTGTTGTCTTACAATTATTGCAGACGGCTTCATGTTTAGGTTATAACGACTTCTTCTCTTCCACATTAATTGAGGATTGGTTTTAAAGATGTTTTCTTTATGAAAACGACACCTTGATATATAGAGATTATAATAAATTAAGTAAAAAACCAAAAGAAATAAACATCCAAATTCAGATTTATTGAATTTTTATGGTGTTGATCGTTGATGGGGTTAAGATTTAAATTATGGTGGGATCAGATTAATTAAATTAATTTGTTTATATATTCATGATATCTTACAAAACTATCAAATGTTTAATTACATATTATAATCTAATATTAAGTTATATTAGTCGAGATGCACCCAAGTTTTTCTGGATATCCATATTATAGTTATAGTATGTTAAAAGTAAGAAAATAAAACATGTCAAGAAATCAGCATGTTAATTGTCATTATTTTTCATTAATTAATTAATCAAAAAAAATTTTTGATTTAGAAGTGAAAGTGAAGCATTTATATAATGGTTTCAATAACGTACATGCTAGCTCTGTAAATTTATTTTTTCAATTTAGTACATATTATTGTTTAAATAAAAAACTAAATAGTTTTGTTATAGTCCCTTTTTCAATTATAAATGATTTGTTACACATCAAATGAGAAAAATAAAACAACCCATATGCTACACTATATATATATATATATATATATATATATATATATATATATATATATATATATATATAGAAATTTTATTCTATGATACATTTGAAGGGGCTAATTTATAATTTCTATGGACATAATAATTGAATCGCCAATACAACTATGTGTCAATTATTATGCTTAATTTTCTCGAGGATCAGCCGCCGTTGAAAAATTAGTAATAATATTCTATCTCTATTTTTCGATATATAGCAAATTCTAGATAAAACTTTATCACCAACGTGCTCGATTTGTCGGCGATATAAATTATTAATTAAATGATGTTTACTCGCCGATAAAATATTCATATTCCTATCGTCTTTTAATTTTCGTGAGAAAATAAAATTTCCTCCGGCCGCCAGACAACAAGAAAAGTTTTTCGACGCCTATGCTGCGAAAGCTTTTTTCATATTTATTCTTACATTAAATATAATATAAAAACATCATAAACATATTAATTTAAAATAAATAAAAATATTAAAATTTTTAATTTTTTTTAAAATATTTTTAAAACATAAAAACAAATAAGAATTAGTAAATCACTCGGAGCATCTACCATTAATATGATCACAAAACCAAAGACAACGCACACGCCAAGAATTGGAATAATAATTTGGCTAAGTGACAAATCAAACACAACTCAGAGCCACTTGAATAACTTGCAATTCAAGGAGTTTTTGCTGTCAGAAAATCCTAGTGATATTTTATAGACGCTGCTAGCTTAGCTAGATCAGTACTTTACCATGTGATGCATTCATATAATTTAGATTTGTAAATAAATTAATTGTTTTTATGCAGATCTGTGTTCTACGTGTGTTTTGTCTTTCATTGTGGAATATTTTTTTTAATTTTTAGATTTGATTAATTAAGGACTGGAATTACATATATTCTTCAATTTAAAATGAAATAATATATATAAACGAGGGTGTCCCCTGTATGGTATTTGATTATTCTCTCAGAATAAAAAAATCGAAGACGGTTGAGAGGAGATAAAGAAGACAAATCTCTTTATTTTTTTATTCTAGAATGTATTTTTTATTTATTTAATCCTTTATTTTTCATCATTTTTTTTAAATAATAGCCTTAAAATAAAAGAAATTAGCAAAAGCATCCACCATCATAAGCAAAAGGTGTGGAAGGACAGAAAGAAAGTTGGTATTCACTTTATATATATATATTAGACAAAAAAAAAATTAATATATATATACAGCAAAAGGAAAAGGCCAAAATCCACCAAACAGAAAAGCTAAAAAGAGAAAACCGACCAACCAAAATAAAATAAACCAGAAACATTTAAAAAAAAAACAGAGAGAGAGAGAGAGAGTAAATTTTCCCGGTTATATATGAATTTAACGTTCATTAGAGGGAGCATGCTATAAATGGTGGAAGAGGGCCAGACCACAAACCACCAGAGTCATACCTGTCAAAAAGATTGGACAAACCTTCTATTCTTAGACCACCCCTTCAACATTTTCAGATTCCCTTGTCTCCTCGAGAAAGATTTTATTTATCATTCCATTTTATTCCTAAATTCTTGTTTCTTGAATCTCTCCTTCTCTCTTTCTTGATCCTCCACATCTTTTATGGTTTTGTAACAGCCATTTTAGCTTGTGGGGTGCCAAGAACTTACCACTTTATGTGCATATATGATCATGTGTTCATGTTCATGTTAGAATCTTGAGTTTTCTTAGTATTGTTCAAGGTTTTAATAGTTTTGAGTTTGAAAGAAAGAGAAAAAGAGAGATGGAACAGAAGCATATGTTGTTGTCTGCTTTGAGTGTTGGCGTCGGGGTCGGTATGGGGCTAGGATTGGCATCTGGACAAAAAGTGAGTAGGTGGGCTGGTGGAAATGGTTCAATAGATGGTGTCACGGTTGAGCAGATTGAGCAAGAGTTGATGAGGCAGGTTCTTGATGGAAGAGAGAGCGAGGTCACCTTTGACGAGTTCCCTTACTATCTCAGGCAAGATAATGTTTTTTTATTCTCTGGTCACTTTGATGACTTTTATCACGTGGTTGGTTGTATCATATGGTCCGTTTTATTTCTGCTGATATGGGCATTTTGAAGATCTTGAGAAAGAAAGTCTGCTTTTTTTCTGTCCAAAACTACAGAAATCATGGGGTTTTGTGTTGATTCTGTGTATCTACCACATATGGGGTTTAGTTTCTTTTATTATCATCATCTGGAAATTGAATCCTCTGACATGGTGAAAAATCCCCTGGACATGATTATGATAATCATGTATATTTTATTAAATTGTTTGCTTTTTTTGAGTTTTAGTTGATTAATGACATCTTGTCATTTTGATAGATTCTCACCCTATATAGATTTTGAATGATCTCTGCTCCTTCAACAACTGAATTTGATTTCCCTCTTTCTGGACAGGTTAGCCTTGTATAAGTTCAACATGTACAGTTGTATATAGGGGAAGTTTACTCGTCCATAGATTTCATAATGGAAAGTCAGGAATTTATGTAATCTCAGTAATCTTTATCGAAGTACAAGGATGATTCTAGTTCAACATGTCAATAGTTTTCATGTCCTAGGTTATTGATGCCAAGCCTGCCAGTTCTCTTCTGTTTTTCACTGGTATTGCTGGATTTTTTTAAATCTTTGTGACAGCTATTAGGCATCATCTTATTATTGGTGGATCCATGTCCTGTTTCTGGAATACTCAAGCGGGAATTGTTGAATTTGAGAAAGGTTTATCTGGATGAATTGCTATTGCTACCCTCTTCATGGATTATTGGAGATGATGGGACTTGAATCATATAGTTGGATCAAGACTTCAATTATGTTAAGCTTGAGAATCTTTTCTTGGATTGTTGGGGATGATGGAAATTAAATCATATTGTTTTGCCCAGAGCCCAGGTTGACATGTCTATGAAGTGATCCCTCTGCAGCATTAGTTTAGATGGTGCTACAACATATATTCTGGAATGCATTCTTGTGAAGATTTTTAATAATCAATCCATTTTTACGTTCTCACTTTTTTTTTTATGGCCAATCACAGTGAGAAAATCCGGATGCTATTAACAAGTGCGGCATTTGTTCATTTAAAGCATGCTGACTTCTCCAAGCACACCCGGAACCTTTCTCCCGCCAGTAGAACAATTTTGCTCTCAGGACCTGCTGGTAAGCCATAGGAATATGTTTTGTGATTTTAACTTGAATATTATGTTTTAAAGATCACATTGTGACCTAATCTCTTGCAATTTTAATTTTTTGAAGAGTTTTATCACCAAATGCTTGCAAAGGCTTTAGCACATAACTTTGAATCAAAGTTGCTTTTGTTGGATGTTCATGACTTTTCCATAAAGGTGACTAAGAACAAATTTTTTTTCAAACCTTCACTCCATGTTGCCTTTGGATAGTACTTATATTCTTCATGTTATCTTTACTGCAGATGCAAAGCAAATATGGATGCATTAAAAAAGAACCTGTAAGCTTTCTCTTGCTTGTGCTGATGAATTGAGCATTCTGTAGCTGTTGAATCTGAAAATTAATGCATTATTTCATATTTTATATCAGTCAAGTGGTCGAACACTAAGCACGAAGACCTGTTTAATGACATACATTTGATGAGTGGAGTTGATTTAATTGTTCTTACACTTTGAATGTAAATCGCCTCGTTCATTATTCAGTTAGAGAACTGCAGATAGCCTCACATCCTGATATGGTTGAGTATCCTGATTTTTTTGCTTATTTTTGTAGTCTTTCACAAGTTCCATTTCCGGGTTCACTTTGGAACGAATGTCCTCTTTGTTTGGTTCTTTCTCAATCCTTTCTACAAAGGAAGAAACAAGGTATTCACAAGCACTCCCACTCCCCTCAGTTTATTATCCCGTTGCAGTAATCATAAGGCTTGGATGAGTTCAGTCAATCTTATGTGGTGGTTAGATGGAAGATCTCACAGGGATTGAATTTGTTTTGGTTCTAATTCCATGTCTTCATGTACTGCAGGGGTATGGAAGGGTCAAACAATCCTCCCAAACTTCGCAGAAATGCCTCCACTGCATCTGATATGAGTAGTATTGCTTCACAATCCGCTTCTACAAATCCAGGTTATACATCAGAATTCAGTCATCTACATAGCTGAACTGATTACTATAAAAATTGTGATCTATATGTTTGGTAGTTAATTTATTGAAGTTTGACTATCAGAAAGCTCATTGCAATGAAGTGAGCTTCCTCGAAGAGATAGTGATGCAGGAAATGAATCCATATTTCTCCGTCACTACCTCGAAATGTTCAGATTTACAAAACTCAGTACAATTATTAGATCACATCAAATGAAAAGATTCTCACCTGAAACTTTATCACTAAGTTACTGTTTCAAATACTTTCTGTGCTATCCTCAGTTCTTTTTGGTTTCGGGATAAGAAATGTTAAGTTAAATAGCTTTGTCCTATTTACTGGGTTTCATCCCGTGAAATGTTAGCCTTGCAAGCACATAGCACTGTTTTTTGTGGTTTTCTTGTCCTATTTTTGAATCTACAAACTTTAGCTTCTTCATTTCTTGATTTGATTCCAAGCATTATTATTGGTAGCAATTTGTTATTATCTGACATAGCTCCTACATGACTAAATATTTAATAATTATGAAGAAATCAATTCTGATTCATTTATAACACGTAATTTTCTCATTGATCATCTTCTAGTTTTCGTATGTATGTTAGGTTGGTTGTAGTAATCTGCATATTTTAATCTGCTATTGTACTCACTGCTTCTTGGGATTCTTTTGTTTTACAGCTCCTCTCAAGCACTCCAGCACTTGGTGTCTTGATGAGAAACTCTTTCTGCAATCACTTTATCAGGTAAAATAATATCATCCCCATTAAGTTGTTTGGTCTTCCTGTACTCGGCAATTTGTTGTAGTTGATATTAAATAATTTATCAGTCCCTAGCTGGTGATGCTGTTACTTGTTGAAGTTTACTTTTCCTTCTTAAGAGCAGACAATTCTACAGCTTTGCTATTTACTAGTTGGTTGAGAGTTTCTGCTGTATATATAGCTATTTATTAAAATGTAAAATAAAATTTGATTTTCAGCATGAGCATTATTTTGCTGCATGATTCTTAATATCTTGTTAATAGTCAAGACGTTATTCTTTCAGGTATTGGCTTCAGTATCAGAGAGAAATTCCATCATTTTATACCTTAGGGATGCCGAGAAGCTTCTTCTTCAGTCACAAAGGATGTACTCCTTGTTTGAAAAAATGTTGAAGAAGCTCTCAGGTAATGTGTTGATACTCGGTTCCCGGATGTTGGACCAAGAAGATGATTGCAAAGAAGTGGATGAGAGGCTAGCTCTGTTATTCCCATACAACATTGAGATCAAACCACCAGAAGATGAGACCCACCTTGTCAGCTGGAAAGCCCAACTGGAAGAGGACATGAAGAAGATTCAGATTCAAGATACCAAAAACCACATTGCTGAGGTGCTTGCAGCAAATGATATCGAATGCGATGATTTGAGTTCTATCTGCCATGCAGACACTATGGTTCTTAGCAATTACATTGAAGAAATTGTAGTATCAGCAATATCCTATCATCTGATGAATAATAAGGATCCAGAATACCGAAATGGAAAGCTTGTTATATCATCTAAGAGGTGGATACTGTTTTTTTTTTTTTTTTTTGTTATATCCTCTGGGAAAATAGTAGAAAACAATCTCTTACTTACAATTCTGTCTCTGGAGCAGCTTGTCACATGGATTGAGTATATTCCAAGAAGGTAAAAGTGATGGGAAAGATACTTTAAAACTAGAGACTAATGCCGAAGCTGGCAAGGTTGGTTCTGTACCTGAATTGTCTATAACACAATAAGCTCTACACTACAGAAGTAAGGTTTGTGTTATTAAACTTTTGACATTTTTGGTCAATTGTAGGAAACTGAAGGGGAAGAGGCTGTTGGTGCCAAGAATGATATTAAAAGTGAAACAGAAAAATCTGTAACTGGAGCCAAGAAGGACAGCGAGAATCAGCCTAAAACCCCTGTAAGTCAAGACCCTTGATATTTTAGACAAGAGCGGTCAATGTTATTTTGTTTGTCTTGCTGATGGATTTCCATTATTTCCTGCAGGAAGTACCTCCTGACAATGAATTTGAGAAACGAATCAGACCAGAGGTTATCCCCGCAAATGAGATTGGAGTAACATTTGCAGATATTGGTGCCTTGGATGAAACCAAAGAATCACTCCAGGAGCTTGTCATGCTGCCTCTTCGGAGGCCGGATCTCTTCAATGGTGGGCTTCTCAAGCCCTGTAGAGGTATATTGCTGTTTGGTCCTCCGGGAACAGGAAAAACAATGCTGGCAAAAGCCATAGCCAAAGAAGCTGGAGCAAGTTTCATAAATGTCTCGATGTCTACCATTACTTCAAAATGGTTTGGTGAAGATGAGAAGAATGTCCGAGCTCTATTCACACTTGCTGCCAAGGTTTCCCCAACTATCATATTTGTGGACGAAGTTGATAGCATGCTAGGGCAGCGGACTAGGGTTGGTGAGCATGAGGCCATGCGGAAGATTAAGAATGAGTTTATGACTCACTGGGATGGTCTGATGACAAAACCTGGCGAGCGTATTCTTGTCCTTGCAGCAACCAACAGGCCATTTGACCTTGATGAAGCAATTATCAGGCGGTTTGAGCGCAGGTGCGTTTTATTTCTTCTGTTTTCTCTAATTGTTTTATTGACCATCATCATCACTCAGCATACCTGGTCCATGATAACAAGCAGTCCACTATAATTTGTCATCATCTTTTCTAAACATTCTTCTTGAGTGATTCTGCTCCCAGTATAGCCTTAAGCAATTTCCGTCTTTTTTACCTTCTGTCTTGACCTCTTCAAGAAACCTTCTCAAGTATCTTTTGCTTCCATCATGGTTTTCAGTTGTGAGCTTTAATGTCCCCGGTCCATTAATAATTTCCACCCCCTATGAATCCACCATATACTATCTAGATGATCTTATTTGATTTTGATCCTCGAGTAGTTTTATTGGAGTTTTTTTAACCTTGATGGAGGAGAAACATTCAAGGATAGACTCACTAAAATATTGACATGCTTCATAATGTGTTTGCTAACTGCAATGTGTTTTGTGTCGGGCAGAATTATGGTCGGTCTTCCATCTATTGAGAGCAGGGAAAGGATTTTGAAAACTCTTCTGTCAAAAGAAAAAACAGAAGGCTTAGACTTCAAAGAGCTTGCAACCATGACTGAAGGATATAGTGGAAGTGATCTTAAGGTTTGTTATTTCTGTTTCTCTGTTTTCCAGAACATTTATAGCATCCATCAATGATATTCACAATGGACTAATTAGCTCATGATATTGATTGATTACTATAAACAGAACTTGTGTGTCACAGCAGCATATCGACCAGTCAGAGAGCTTTTACAGCAGGAGCGAGTGAAGGATAAGGTAAAGCCCTTTCTTGCATGTTATAGATGTATTTTCATTTTTCTTATTGAAATTAGTCCTTGCTGATACTTTTCTTGGTTTTTTGCTTCCATCAATCTCTCTAAAGGAAAAGAAGCAGAAAGCCGAAGAAGGCACAAGCTCTGAAGATGCTGCAGATACAAAGGAAGAAGGCACAAGCTCTGCAGATAAAAAGGAAGAAGGCACAAGCTCTGAAGATGCTGCAGATACAAAGGAAGAAGGCAAAGAGGAAAGCGTAATCATTCTAAGGCCATTAAACATGGATGATATGAGACAGGCAAAGAATCAGGTAAGCTTACATGAATTTCCTTTTGATTTGGATTTGGATTGCTTCTTTTGCTCTCAATCCATCAGCAAATAGTCTTTTCAAATTCAAATTCTTCTGTCACCAGAGTCTCATTCCATCTTCTACTTATGGTCCGTAACTTATGATTTAAAATGCAAGTAGCTGGCACTAGACTAGAGTTAATATTCTATGGTTAGCAGCACTATTTCATTGAAGAAAGTCATCCTCAACTAGTTAAGTAGCCCTGCTTTCTTTGTAGTGTGATTCGAACCAACGCCCATCTTGATGATTTGGTTCTGCAACATGGAAGTAAAAGAAATCTAGAATCTTGTGTTCTGTCCAGGGATGTTTCTAACTTAGTATGGATGTTTCTAACTTAATAATGTATGCAGGTTGCTGCAAGTTTTGCAACTGAGGGTTCGGTAATGAATGAGCTGAAGCAATGGAATGAGTTGTATGGCGAAGGGGGTTCAAGGAAGAAGCAACAGTTGACTTACTTCCTCTAGATTTTATAAAGCGATCACCCTATCATTAGTAACATTCTTTGAAAGTGGGAGGTTATGGAAGCTTTTCCCTGCAAGTAAAACATGGTTGTCACAAGCATACAACAGAGCGGCATTGAACGGAATGCAGAATGCCTTGACACCATTTCCTGAAATTGAAAAGGATTGAAATGGCAAAGGAGTTTATGATAGGGTGTTATATATACCTTCATTTCTGTCTGGAACGTGCAGATGGGGTGAAAGAGGGGGGGATCTCACTTCTCAGTAATTTTTTAGGCCATTCTGCAAACAGTTGCCACCACATTTTTAGTATTGTAATTATGTTGTGTCTGTGTGGTACTTGAAAATGCTTATGGGTTGGTGGAATTTGAGAGGGAGCTATATTGAGTTTGTTAGATAGTTTGTAGTCTATGAACATAGAATTTGTAAATTAGTCTTTGTGAAAAATAATATATATTTTTTCTACTCCATTTTACCAGAAAGGAAAACCTAAACGGACTGTTAACGTCCATCTGCACAAGCTACACCCTTACTGCAATTTGTACTGCACGCAATGTAAATGAAAGTGGGAAACATGCCATAAAAGCATTTCTAACTAAAACACAAGTAGCCTAAATTCGGCTTGCAGGTCGAGCTCATCCATCTCCAAGCTATGCATTTTCCTGTTATCAGGAGATATTGACTTGGCATGATATGGAGATTTTTTTTTAACATGGAACAACTTTGAAAAAAAATATATTGTTGAGCTTAAATGGGATATTTTGACACGTTATTTGAAAAGCACAACCACACCCCATGGGGTTTTTTTTAACATTTAAAACTTTGGGCTTTAAATGGGAACATTATTCAAGTGTGTATTTTTTCCTTATACATTTATGTTTTGAATAAGTTCTACTATAAACTCTTTTTTTAAATCTTGGTTAAGAAAGAAATATAATTCTTAGCGTTCTCAAGACATGTTTTCAAACTCTAATTATAAAAGCTACTATAATATTAATCAAATATTAGTTATTAAAATCCTGATGGATTATCTTAATTAGTTATATTTTAAATTTATTTTTTAATAATTACGAGTTTAAGTTTTTTTGGAGTTATAAGAAACAGGGGCGGAATGAAGAGGTGGCAAGCACAGCCCGGCCCCTGCAAGATTTTTTTATTTATTTGGTAATTAAATATGAGGAGCTGTAACATTTTTTAATGAGAGGGTCCTTCTTACAGGAAATATATTTGTTATCCTTTGCTTTAGTTTTGAATTCCTTTGACTTTGCCTTGATTTTATAGTACCAACATGCCTACGTGGAAAGAAAAAAAATGTAAAGTTATCAATGTGTTCTGCTATTTTTTCTCTCCCTACAACCTTAATATAAATGTCTTCAACGCAGCGGGTAGATACAAATTGCAAACAAAATTTTTCTGTGAAAAAATTGAAATAGGGTACTGATTAATTCATCTTTTATTAAACAAAATAAGATAAATTTAAATTTAAAATATATTTTTTATTTTATTTTGAGATATTTATTGAGAATTTGATTATAGTTTTTTATAATTTTATAATTTTTGCTTTTTTTTTAAATCTGCTAGTTCTAACAATTGTTTTTAGAATTCTTGATAGTGATTTTTTTCTAATTAATTAAATATATTTTATTGGTTTGTTTTGATTATACTTAGACTTTTTTTTATGTTTTGTTTTAGGAAGAGCCATCAAAATTATTAATTTTTTTTTCAATATATATTGTGATTTTAGGTTGAATCATGAACAAAATAAGAAGAATTGATTTTTTTATTTTAAATGAAAAATATTTATACACTAGTTGATAGGTTGATTCGGCTTATTTTGACTTTTCTTGTTTCGACAGCAACTACTGAACAAGCTTTCTTAGCTATAAAGATTGTTAAAACAATATCTCGAAATCGGATGAAGGATGATTTTCTTGCAAATTATTTGATTGTCTATATAGTAAAAGAAATTGCTAAAAGATTCACAATTGATATGATAATCAATTATTTCTATTCTATAAAAGAACGACGAGCACAATTAAGATAAATATGTAAGAATTATTCTTTATTATTTTTTACTTTATTTCAAAGTTTATCAAATATAAAATAATCTTTCGCTTTATCTAATGTTTCTTATATACTTTGTATGTTTATATTTGATAAATATAAAGACCAACAACATTAAAGTGATGGATACATTATAAAAATAAAATTAACTTTATTCCTTTGACTCAATTTAGTATTGCTCCAAACTTTTTACCTTATACAAAGGTTATTATATGTTTGTAATAAGTTATTTGAATAAAACTAAATCATGCTAGGTTTTTTAACAACTCATGTACAATAAATTAAAACAAATGTTATATCTTGTTATATTATTTTTTGCCACCCCAAACAAATAATCCTAGCTCCGCCCCTGACTGGAAGCTTATTTAGTCGTTATTTTCAGGGCTCATGGGATTAGTTGAAATGTACGTAAATTGATCTGGATACCCATGATAATCAAGAAAAAAACATTGCTGGTTAGTAACCATATAATATACTGGCATCAAAGTCTAAAATACAGATATGGAGTGACAAAACTGAATGCCAGTAAGAAAAAAATAATTAAAAGAAGAAAGCATAACTGAGGTATGAACTGTAGCTTTAATGGCATGTCAAAAGGAACGCGGAATAAGGAGATGTGGCAGTCCACCTAAATACCTTTAGAGGTTTCTATTCAGGTTTTAAGTTTTGTTTTGAAGAAATAGATAATATCTAAAAGATATAAGTTTTTTTATTCCTTTAGACGTATTTGAAAGGGTTATAATAGTTTTTTTAAAAGTATTTTTTATTTAAAAATATATTAAAATAATATATTTTTTTATTTTTAAAAAATTATTTTTGACATTAATAAATTAAAATAATTTAAAAATACTAAAAAAACATTAATTTGAAATAAAAAATTTTAATAAAATTATTTTTTTAAAAAAATACTTTTAAAACATAAAATCAAACAGACTCTAGTGTTCAGTAGTGTTTAATATCACAGTAATGATTCATTTTTAAAATGTTTTTTGTTTGGAAATATATTAAAATAATATATTTAATTTTTTTTTATAAATACATCAAAACGATCCAAAAATCTCAAGAAATTTAATTCAAAGCAAAACAAAATTTTATTTTTTTTAAAAAGCTCAACACCACAAAAACAAACGAGACCTTTATGTAACAATATAATAGCTTATAAACTTCAAAGTTTTTTTTAAATTATTTTTCACTTGAAAAAAACATTAAATTAATATTTTTGTAGTTATTTTTCAATAATTTTAATATACTTATTCAAAAATATAAACAAATATTTTTTTAATCTATTTTTAATTAATAAAATATTTTTAAAAATATCTTACATCACGTTATCAATCAATAATCTAATCGCTATATACAAATATATATTCACTATCAAATACACAGTTGAGGTTGGAAATATCTTCAGAAAAGAATAGATTGATATTTTGGAATGCATTAATATATGGAAAGTATCTATACATTAATTTTCCTAGTGAAATTAGACTTAAAAAGAAAATAATAATAATTATTATTATTATTATAACTATAATAATATACTACTTTTCTTTTTCACGTACGGTGAATAGAGAAACCGCAAAACCGACAGCAGGCCTGCTAGTTGCCTTTAACTCATCCCTTCTTCCTCCCAAAATTCGGTCTCTGCTCCCACTTTTTTTCATCACAATCTCGAAAATGTCAGACCAAGTTGAAAGATACCAAATTCTTGGTTACAAGGAGGCTCTAACAAGAACCCACCATTACCCTGTAGCTTGTAAAGAACTAAGCTTGATTCTACGAGAAGCTTATAACAAACTCCCCAAGAATCTTCAATCTCTCGTCTTTCAGGACACTCTTTCTTCCTTCAAACTCCTTCCTCAGTAAGTCTTTCAATTTCTTGTTTGCTTGTCATCTTTGTTGTTGTTTTTGTGAATTGTTAGGACCCTTTTTGTAATTTTGATGGATTTGATTGAATCAAGAACTGGTTAAAGAAACATGCTTTTTATTGATCTTGATTTTTGGGGTTTTGAAAACGAAACTGAATAAGAATATGCTGCTCCAATTTTAATGTTTGTACAAGAATTCATTTCTGCAATTGAAATTGGATGGTATTGTTGAACAGTTGATTGCGTTGGTGATAATTGAATGAAAGCAATTACCCAATTTCACGGCTTTTGATATATGGCCAATGAGACAATTTGGGTTTCTTGCACTAATTACTATGGATTATTGTTCTTGTCAAACTTCTCATGATTGTTTTGTTGGTATTTTTAATCTTAGAATGTGGACAAACAATGCTGTTTCAGCAGCGCATCTCCTAGTTCAGAGTGCTGAGGCTACATTGCCCAAGCAGAAGAAGAATGTTGCTACAAAAGAATTCAAACAAGCGATGGTTGCTTCTAAAAGGCGTGGTAAAGCGTGTCGGATGCAAGAATGTTAGTAGTACTACTATAATTTAGAGAATATATAGACTTATGTTAGAACGTTTGATGTGCCATGTAATTTATGACTATGGTTTTATGGGTAATTTCAGGTCATACTGAATTGACACAGGATGTTCTTGTAGACATCTTCAGTTTGCTGGACACAAGGTCATTGGTTTCTGCCTCACTAGTCTCCCGGTACTGAAATTACAAACTAAATCATCTAGTTTTTAGTTGCTCTCCCGATTGCTCTAGTGCATAACAGATTATCTTGGGTCCCTTGAGTATTATTCCCTGAGCAGTTAATTCTTTGTTTGAGTTTAATGTTTCTTATTGCTTTTTGTGAAGATCATGGAATGCTGCAGCTTGTAATAACCATCTCTGGCAATCCCTATATGCCACGATTTTTGCAAGTGACCATAATTCCTCGAATGCTAAGGATTTGCTGAATGGCAGGCGAGGTGAGGATAATAAGGATAACAGTGTTGATTGGAGAGAGGCCTTTAAAAGAGCATATATAGGTATGCTTATCTACTGAATATAATTGTTTCTGTTAGTTTCTCCCTAAGATTCATTTCTCATTAATATTGTTGTCTGGATTTCAGACAATTCATCGAAGAGACTAACAACTAGTAGAGGCTACTGTTTGTACTGTGATATGATAGTGTGGCTTGATGGCCTGAAATGTGGTAGTGGAAAATGCGGACCGCAGCCTAAAATGCAGCCAATTGTTCCCAAATCATCTGAGCAGGTACAGTCTTTATGTGGATGCTTGTGTTCCTTTAGGTTTTGTGGATGGTGGGAGGGTTCCGTCGATTCAATTTTCATCACAAACCTTGTTTTGTCCCCGACCTAACTGAAGCACTTTCCTAAAATTTTGTACTTTTTGACTAACATTCTCCTGTGCGCTCATGATTTTTAGGTTGTTGAGTATCTATTAGAAGGCTCTTCATCTATGATGTCCTCGGACAGTGATAGTGACTTGGATGATTGCTTTGATGAATGGTACATTCCCAAGTTATGGGCACACCCACTGAATCAGTACAGGCCAGGATAAAAACTTACTTAGGAACAAAGCATGGATTGTTTCACCCCTTTCAGCAGGGACTCAGAATCATTTATTACTTGTAGAATGTCTTACAAGAACGTTATCTATCAATTGAATTTCTTTATCATGAGAACACCGAAGGAGATAACTCGTAGATTGTATGTATATATATGTTTGTTGTGGAATTTAACGCCTCTTAATGGGAATGGTCTCATTTTTTTGTGATATACATGCGAGGATCATTGCGGCTGAATGGAGCAAATCTGAATGTGAAATTGCGTCTTGCTCATGAAATGAAATAGGATTATGAGTTAATGCTTTCGAAGACTGGGAAGATGTTTTTGCCTGGTTACAAAAATCCTACCATGCAATTAATAATGAGAAGTACATTTGTGTATGTACACTATATCAAAAGGAGAAGCATATTTTTTTGTATTTATGCATTATAGAAAACTCTAAACCGTCTGGGGTTTTTACTTTGCTTTTTTTTCAATTAAGTTCCCAAATCATGTTTCTCTTCAAATTCCATGTTCAAATTTATGATCAATTTATTAAAAACTATTAAGGAGAAACAAAATTAAAACAAAGGGGACTATAGTGTAAAACAAGAAGAAAACAGGTGATAATTTCAAGAAAGGAGCGAGAAGTTTACTTGGGTCCTTTGACTTTTTAAATGATAATTTTTCAGGCTCAATATTTTAAAAATTAAACTGTGGTGTGAAACTTTATTTTTCAGTTTATGGTTTGAGAGAGCAGAGAAATCGGTGGTCAAAAAGTCTTTGGCTAACATTATTCTGGCCACAAAAAAGATTAATTTTGGTATTAATGATTTTGTTAGATAAAATGAGTTTCATCAAGATATTCTTTTTTCTTTTCATTGTTTGAGATGGTACATCTAAGCTTGAGAATTTTTTTTTATTTCAGGTTGATTTTTTTTTTTTGAGTTATTTGAAGTTATGATTGGGTTTAATAAGGTGTATATGATGTTTTCTAGATATTTAAATTAAAAAAACAAGTTAAAAATTAAATTTTTTTTTATAAAAAAAACCCATTGATCGAATTTCAATGACTCTTCAACTAGCTAAAACAAGGCTAGGAGGCGATACATTATCTGTTTTTTTTTTTCAAAAAATTACATCCACCTTTTAAAAAAAAATCAGCCCGAGTATTCAAATCTTAGTTGAAAGGCCCACATATATGAGCTTTTTTTTGTTCTTTTATTTATTTATTTCAATTTTATCCTTCAAAATTTATTTTCTAATGATATGAGTTATTTTTTATGTGTAATCCTATTTAATTTTTTTTCTTTAATTTTATTCAATTGATTTTTTAAGCATATTTGTTTTATTATCATTTTATTAAATAATACATTGATTCCATGAAATAATATTATTAAATATAATCATATGACCTGTATTTAGATATTATCTACAACACTGATAAGATCAACAACAATGACACAATGAACAATATTGAAATCAACAACACTGATAAGATCGAACGTCGACAGAATTTTGACAACAAGGGCTAACGATAAGTCCTGACTCGTAACTTACAACCCCTCAAAACCTAACCATGAAAGAATGGAATTGACCATTTATAGCTCTTTTTTAAAAAAAGAAAAAAAGAAAGAAAAACATCTTGGGAAAGAAAAAGGAGGCCAGTCTGCAATCTATCACCAGATAATGCCCCTCTAAGCCCACAGGCCTATAACTTGAACACATGCATGCCAGCAGCAGAAGACCCATCGGTATTATCACAAGATGGGGAATTTTCCTGGAAACCAATACATGGACTTATTATTACGAGCATGAGTATTAATTAAT
Source organism: Populus deltoides (assembly GCA_015852605.2). Lineage (NCBI taxonomy): Eukaryota > Viridiplantae > Streptophyta > Magnoliopsida > Malpighiales > Salicaceae > Populus > Populus deltoides. Next base: position 12,623,968 of record CM027581.2, on the reverse strand, counting down.
TTTATAAGCACCCCATAAACATAAAGCAGAGGGTGGGCTTCTAAAATATTCAAAGCCACAACAGCAGCTTGATGAAACAGAATTTATGAGAGTCAAAATTCAACCTAGTGAACACTAGAGCTGGTCTCTCTCTCCCTCTCTCTAATCCTTCTTCTCTCCCTTCAATGCCCCCTTTGGAATTTTGCTTAAATATTTTTCATCAAACACTGCATACTGCTTCTTGATCTCAATCCATGCCTTTTCAGAGTATGCATCAACCTGGTCCTCGTGCTTCTCATACAGCACTGGCACGGTGTGCAGCAAAACAAAGGCTGTTTCGAAGAAATCAAGTAAAAATCAGTCTGTCAATAAAAATCCATCTAGCATCTTAATAGAAAGTAATGGACATCTGAATCTCTTACATATGTAGAGCAAGGACAGGATGTTAATGCAACTCCCAATAAGTGACAGAACCCACAAGCCAGCAATTACCTGACAGCCAAATGAGCAACAACTGATAATTGGTGCTATAAACCCAGCATAGGTTGGCACATACAAGGATGCATCATTGCAACTTTGATGCATTAACATGACAATGAAACAGTAGAAATCACCAAGGAGTTAACAAATACAATCAATAAAAGACGGCAATCCCCAGCCAAAGATCAAACGCTATACCAACGATAGGAAGAGATCACTTACAGCAAGAACCTTCTTCAAATCTCTCCCAGATGCAATATCACGCAGGACAGCAAATCCTCGGTTGATTTCAATTCTCAGCACGGAGGCAACTTCACGAACACATTGCTCAGGAAGCACAACTTCAGGGATTTTAGGCGGGGGTCTAATACACAAAAAAAATTGGAAATCAACACCATAAGAAAGAATAACACATCACCAAATCCGAAGTGACATAATTAAAGAGTATCTAAAAATCCTTACTTGTTCAAGAAATTGTATGTATTGGACCACAGGAAAAGAACAGCCAGAGAAAATATTGATAAATAGCAAACTAAAGTTATTAAATGATATCCAAGCAATTCAAATAGAACCCAGACTGTAGTTGCACCACCAAGCACCCCAGCAGAGATTTTCGTGTTCCTCCACAGGAAAACGTCAGCAGCTGCAAGAAACCAAAAAAAAAAAAACCATCTGTTAGGGAAAAACAAACAGTTTCAAGAACAGAAATCAATCATTCTTCTGCATTTCCATGTCCCATCTAACAAAAACAAATGTATCCCAAATTTGCTTCCCTACTCACCAATACAATACAATGCTCAATCATATAAAGGTGGAGATGCAGAAATTTCTTCTTCTCTGTTTTCGAATAACAAATAAAAAAAAAGATACAGAATCCAGTGATCCAATGCTACCATCTTCAAGCAACAAACAGATATCTCTATCAGATAACAGAAAAAAAGAACAAAGAAGGGTTCTCTTCCATTTTCTCTAAATATATAATCCATGGTTTCGTAAATCAAATCTTTGAAACTATCCCAAGAAAAAAATGCCATTTAATGCCAATTTCTACTAAAGAAAGAAGCAATATTTAAACTTTGAATCAAAGAATTAAAAACACAAGTATTTTTTATAATATATTCCATAAAATAAATAAATAAATGAAAGAGAGAATGTCAGTGTTTGTTTACGTTTTCCACCGCCTAATACTTTGTGGACGGGTTTCTCTCTACCAAAAAGCCGAAAGATTTTCGATTTAACAGCATCAAACTTTTCGTTGTCGGAATCAGACGACGAAGATGAATCATGACCGCTGATCTTCTCTGTTATCTTATCCACCAGTGATTCAGCCGCTGATTCACGCTGCCCTTCGTGCTCCGCCATGGATGGATCTTTGAGTGAATGTGTGTGCTCGTTTTTTTGCATGTGATTATTATATATACACACACACACACACACACTGTTTTCCATGTTTTTGAGTTTTATTATGAGAGTGAGATCTGAGCCACACACTTTTTTTGTGTGTGGGTTATGGATGAAGGGATGGAATCTGGGCCGTTGAGAGGTGTTGGAAGTCCGAGGCGGAGGTTTGGAGAATGAACCTGCTGCTTGATTTGGAAAATAACGGAAACGGAGAGAAATTTGGAAGTGTCACGTGGGGAAATGTTCTGCATGTTATTTCCCTGTTAGATGCAATAATCACAGCTTTCAGTTTCGGTTCAGAAACCGATTAAGAAAAGGTTATTAAATTATTTAATTAATTTACAGATCATGATATCAATACAGGTTTATTACCTTAATCAATTATTTAATTTTTATTTTAAAAAATAAATTAGCATTGATAAATCAAGTTTAATCAAGTTATTAAAAAGCTGATTAAATCAAACTCCTAGTTTTACAAGTAAATTTATTTTTAACTCAATTCAAAATTTACCTTTAAATTATGTATTTTTTGCATCATCTTATTGAACCTGGTAAAATTTAATAACTATGGTAATAAATATTTGATTTTTTAGTGACATTCCCTATTTATCTAGAGTGAACAAGGAAACCGAGGCTTAATTTGGAAGGTGTTCTACAAGGTGAAAAAACAAAAGTTGACAAATGAAACATATTTATGATTTTGAGATATGTTTTTAAGGTTGTCTTGTTTTCAACTGTATCAATAAAAAAAAATATTATTTTCAATCCCTTCATTTATATTAAATTAAAATGATTGTATTTATTTGTAAAACATAAATTTCTATTAATCTAAAGGAAATAAAAATATTTTTATTTTCTTAATATTATAAAAAAAACTAGATTGTATTTATTTGTAAGACATAAAGTTCCATTATATTAGTAAATTAAGTTTCTAACACTTACATTATTATTTCCTCTCTTTTTTTTTGGATGCCTGTATATTATTAAACTTATAAGGCAGATTATGCAACACTGGGAAATGAACACGTAAGAAATTTTAAAAAAAAATGCTTGCGAAATAATATTTGAACTTTTAATATGTTACCTTCATTTAAATTAATTGATCAAATTCGCCAATTGGACTGTGATGCCAGTGGCAGCAATAAGCTGTCACGGTGTCCACATCGCATGCTCCACTCGATTATTTTTTTATTCTAGCATGCTAAAAAAAAATTGATAAAATAATCTAGTGCAAAACATATTTAAAAAAATAATATAGTTTTAGAGAGTTGCATATGTGATCTGTTAGTCGGTTTTTTAAATTACAAAATTTAATATAACAAGAGAGGAGAAAGAAAAAAAATTTTAAAAACATATCAAATTTTCAATGATGATATTTTTAGTACTGTTAAAAAATATTGACTAGATAATTTCAACGACATAAAAAAAAATCATAAACTATGATTGTAGTGAGCCACACAAGAAGCTTAAAGATAAGTGAACCCTGATATCTTTGAACGGTTTATATGACCCAATTCGTTCACTGTTTGTGATATTTTTTGGTGTCATTGGACTCGTTTAATCGAAATTTTTCTAATAATATTGGTGGTGTCATTATCTTGGTGTTGTTGGAGTTTTCTTATTAAGATCTTTTTAACATTACTCGTTATGTTATTATCGAAATTTTATTGTGTATCTTTTTGGATTTTTTTTATTGAAATTTCATCATGTTTATAAGGATTTTTTTTTCTCTTTCTACTCTCTTCTAATTAAATCATGTGTCTCGCGTATGAAACTTCAACTCATGAATTACAAATATCATTTGCAACTCTCAAAATTATATTATTTTTTTAAATGATTTTTTCACTATGTTATTTTATTTTTTTAACGCTTGAAACCCAAAAAAAAAAAACTCTGAGACTTGACGGCGCTTGCATGCTTTTCACCGTCGCTCGAACCTGAGTAGAGCACCCGTCCGGCTCCGTCCAACTATTTTGGAGAATATCGATGACGTGGCATTATGTATGCTCGCGAACGAGTATAACAAAGATGCATTTTCCAATTTCTCCTTAAATTTGAGATACCATGTCAATGTCAAAATTTATTGTATATGGCATATCAACAATAGTTTTTGTGTTAATCACAATATTTAAGATTGGTTTAAAAAATTAAAATTTTTAATTAGATTTGAAACAACAAAAATTAAATATGTATGATTTATGAGAAGTTAATTTAAAAGATGCTGCTAAAAGATTTTTTTTATTATTTATAAACGTGCTATAAGAAATCATAGTGGTAATTACTGGCAGGGTAGAGTTGTAATATTTAACAATAATTGTAATCTTTTAAATTAATAATTATAATGAAAAATACATTGCCTTTTAATGCAAGAGATATTATTATTCATAAGAGAATATAAAAATATAAAGAGATACAATTAATAGTCTTTAATATAATAAGATGTGAATCTTCAAAAAAAAAAAAAAGAGGAAAAAGTATAATTTATAAACAATATTAAAGATGCATTTATATGTAATGAAAAATCATATATAGTGGTGACTATTGGTGAGATCTACAGTTCTTAGAATATGATGAAAAAAAGTACATTGCTTTTGATATAAAAGACATGATTGTTAGTTGAAAAAAAAATAAAAATATGAAGAAATATGATTTATATTTTTTTAATTTAATAAAAAGAAAAGTAAAGTTGTATTATTTACAGGCATTATTAACGAGAGAATGTGATCTTAGGAGTTTACACAAATATAACTAAAGCTTTTTTTTCTAATTTAACTTAATTAATATTTAAGAGGATGTGATCTAAGGAGTTTAAGACAAATATAATTAAGGATTTTTTTTCTAATTTAACTTAATCAATGTTTATAAATAAGTTTTGGGATGTTATAACACTACCAGAAAATTGATAAATACAAACGGAAATACCGAGGGAATATTTCCGTAAATTCCGAGGATTTACCGGGAAAATATTTTCGGAACAGAGAAAAAAAAAAAAAAAAAAAAAAAAAAAGATGCGTCATTTTTCCCTGATCGTTGAAAATGGAACACCCCACATTAATTACAAAGGGAATCACCCGATTGAAAAAAAAATTTAATTGAAAATTTAAATTAAATATTACCGATGGAATTCAATGGCGGAATAATTAAAAAATATTAATATTTAATTATCCGTCGGTAAAAGCCCCCCAATAAAACCCACCCCAAGCCCTCCCTTATTTCACAAGAGACAAACCCGTTTCTTATTATTATTCTTCTACTTCTTCTTCTTCTTCTTCTTCACTTTATGTAAAAAACATCATTTCTTATCTATTTCTTTCTCTTCTTTTCTCTCCTTATCTCCTTCTCTTTTCCTTCATGCTTGGGTATGTCTTCTTTTTCTTTCTTCTTTTATCCTCTTAGTTTTTTTTAATTAATATGCTTAATGAAATTTTTTTTCTCTCCTTAGCTTCACTTGCAACTACATTAAGGTAAGATTTTTCTTTTTTCATGATTTTTTTCACTATATTTGTTTTTTATTTTATTTTTAATTGTTTTTGTTCTTAATAATTGTATAAATGTTGTTGTGAGATTATTTTTTTCATATGAGATCAATTTTTAGTAGCTTTATTTATAGGATTTTTAAATATTTAGCAATTGCAACTTCATTTTTTTCATATGAATTAATTTTTTAGTTGAATTTATTTTTTTATTTTATTTATTTGTTGCAAATTTGTTTGAATTGATTTTCTTTTCTTTTTCCAAGCATTTTGAGTATATATTATATAGTGTTAATTTATGTTAATTTAATTATTTTATAATTTTATAAAATGAATTTTTTTTAAAATGTTTTTCAATAATTACCGACGGAATTACCGACGGTAAATCCGTCGGTAATTCCGTTGGTAATAAAAAAATTATTACCGACGTGTCTGTTCCGTCGGTAAATCCATCAGTAATAGAATTAGCAACGGATTTACCAACGGACAAAACATTACCGATGAACGATTCACCGACGGATCATTTTCGTCTTTGATTCCGTCGGTAATATAATTACCGATGGAATATGTGTCTTACACCAACGGAAAAATTCCGTCAATAAAACTGTTAAATCTTGTAGTGTAATTAGAGTTTATTTGAGTTTTTACTTTTAATTAATGTGGGGATCGAGGATGGATGGTTAGGAGGGGTGTTTGAAAAATAATTTATATTTAATATTTATATTATTTAATGACTTAATTTATAAAAGTTAGATAATATAAATATTATAGATAATAGCGAGTTACATAATTTTTTTTAAAAAAATGAATGGATTGGGGGTTAAATTTTTTAAACTCAGTCAATTGTCAATTGAACGCATATACCTTATATAGCCCACTAATAATGTATACTTATATTATATAAAGTGCATGGTATAAATACTCCTAAGAGATTTTCATGCTATTTTTTACAAGATTGATTTGATGATATTTATGTATTGTTTTGTTTTTTATTTTTTATTTATGGAGAAATGGTGAGTAATAAGTTCTATATGCATACGTGTTACCAATAAAGTATTGGTCTAACAGTTAAGGCACTGTTATATCCCTACAATTATAAAAATATAAGTTTCATTTTTAAGAAACACACTTATTAGAAGGGGTGGTCACAAATCCTCAACAGAACTAGTTTCATTCTTTAAAAGAATACGAAGATATTCGGATATATATATATTAAGTAATACTCTAAAAGACGTGGGGAAACTGTTGTAGCTTCCCCACGCCTTTCACTTATTAATATATTAATATATTATAATTATTATATTATATTATAGAACTGTTTTTTTTAGTTTTTTTTGTTTTTTTAATGAATTTTTTTTGTTTGATTTAGTTTATTAATGTTAAATTTTTTTATTTAGTTATCAGATTTTCATGATACAAATCCTGGGTTTGATGGGTTAACCTGATTTGACGAGTTAACTCAGATTTTTTTTCTTTTTAATTAATTTTTTTTGTTTAGTTTAGTTTGTTAATGTTAAATTTCTTTCTATTTAATTATCAGACTTTCATAACACGTATCCTGGACTTGACGAATTAAATTGGTTTGATGGGTTAACGCAGTTAATTCTGGGTAAACCCGTCAATTTTTTTTTTCTATCTAGTTATCAAACTTTCATGACGTGAATCCCAGGTTTTACAAGTTAACCATATTTGAAGGGTTAACCCAATTAATTCAAAAATTTTTTTCTTTTTCTTCATTATCTTTTTTTTTGTTGGTTTTTTTCTTTTTAATTAATCCATTTAATTATCGCACTTTTATGATACGACCTTATATCCAGACCCGCATCCAATATTCTTAGGTCCGGTGTTGCAGTCAGGCTCACTTAAACTTGGGTCATGCAAGTTTAATGTTATTATTAATATTATAAATATTATTTTTAGGTCAGATGTTACAGTCAAACCCAAAACTCTTTGATATAAAACCGGACTGTTTTAAACTTTATGTTTTTTATATATTTTTTATAAAAATAAAAACCGTGGCATCATATAACTAGTATATATATAGACGGCGTGACATGTCCTTTCAATTATCCTGCTACCGAGTTGTCATGGGATTCACCATGCATGTCAGGGGAAAAAACACGCTTTACACGCAACACATGCTCCTCCATTAATTGGAGCTATAATGTCCAAAAACTTTTTTTTTTTTTTAGTTCATTGTTAATGTCTTTTTTCTTTCTCTTTTGGTAACTTAATTTACACATACTAATATTGTGATAGGACTATCATGTTCAAATGTCTTTCAAATATGTTTTTTTTCTTTGTGTTTTTAATGTTTTCTTAGATTTTTTATCAACATAACATTATATATGAAATCTTTTTTTTATTTTTTTAATCATTTTTCTCTTTCTTTACACACACTAACCAACAATAATATCATCATATATTGTCACAAATCTCAGAATTATTGTAAACTTTCATAATTGTTAATTTTATAATTTTAATGGATTAATTAAAATGTGTAGAAACTGACTCGGACACTCATAATTAATAAAAAAAAATACCTTTATATGTTGCTGTCAAGTGTCAACAAAAAAAATATATATATAACTCGACTAGCATGAGAAAAATACCACTTTGCTAATTTACTATAAAATGTAAACCTTAACACTAAAATAACTAAAACGAGTAGCGAATTGAGTTTTTTTAAAAATGAGAATTTTTTTTCGAGACAAATTACTTTAAATTGAATGAAATTTTTTTTAACTATATATAAGTGACATGAACACATATAAAATTAGTAACAAATAAAATAAAATAGTTATTTTTTATGAGAAAATATAAATGAAATGAGTTCTGCTAAATTATACGTATAATAATTACAAAAGTAGAAATTATCTATAGTTAAAATAAATATGTTTTTTTATTTTTTTTTCAAGTTTATTATTCATATATTTTTTAATACATTTGCGTCAAAATTATCAATTTTTATTTTTAAAAAATCAAGATTAAGATAAGTTATAATTTAAAAAACAACACTTCATTGAGAGAGGGGGGGGGATTACATTAATAAGAGAAAGGGTTTTTTTTTATTAAAGAGTTACCTTTTTATTCTTATTACAAATTGTTAAAGTTTTTTTATTTTAATTACTTTCAATTTTTATACAGTAAACAATATAGCTAAAAAAGGGTACATATTTTTTGTTGAAAAAATGAATTAAAAATAAAAGGGGAGTTTATACTAAAAAAATATATTCAATTTTTATGCAACAAACAAAATAGCTAAAAAAAGATCCATATTTTTTTTTGTTAAAAAAATATATTAAAAATACAAGGGCATTTATACTAAAAATTTACAGTTTTTTACAGAATTTATATTATTATTGTATTTATAAAATCTATTTTTTGTTTCTATATAATTAAATAAAAAAATCAAAGCGCCTCCTGTTATTCAATATGTGCACTTTCCACTTTAGCTTTTAGTTAATATTAACAACCTTTTTTATGATTCATTGACTCATATAATTTTCAATTATTTTGTTAATTGTACACATCAACTTTCCAATTTTTAACTAAAAGTTTTTAATTATGATATTATAAAACATATTCACAATGTATGTATATTATTTTTGTTGGTTAAATTCTTAGAATGCTAGAGAAAGCAAAACAAAATAGGGTTATACTATCAACGGACCCACGTTACGTTGTGAGGTTGGTTTTTTTTTTTACATAGAAAACAATGTTCAAGTGCCACAAATATTTTTTTTTTTACATAGAAAACAATGTTCAAGTGCCACAAATATATTTTAAACATGAAGAAAAATCCACGGCTCGGGTTATAGTTTTGACCGGATCAAATAAGTGGTTATATTTTAATTAGATGATAAAAAAAATAGACAACAATAACAGATAAACTAAATTCTATATAAAAAAAAGGGTGATCACAATAACCTGGAAAAAAATATTTTTTCTGAAAAAAAAGATATAGCTCTATTCCTATTTGATTAAAAACAGAAAGATGAAATTGAGTAAAATAAAATAAAAAACTTGTTTTAACCTAAGTTAACATGATAAACCTATAACCTGAGTAATAAGGATCGAGCCAACCCAGGCTGACCTATTAAGTTTGCACTCCAGGCCATAAGATCGGAATAGCCTGATAGAAAAGAGAAGGAAGAAAATATCAAAAGTTATTTATATAAAAAAAACATCATTGAATGATGAAAGATAAAAAGAAAATACATAAAAAAATATCAACCCACGTTCACTTCACATACTCGCAACCCAGGTAATTAGACTAGAAGTACTCCATCTAGAAAAACCAAAAAGCCTAATTCCTAACTAATCAAATGTTAAATGATGAAATTAGAAAAAGAATTCAAATTATATAAAAAGATCCAAAACAAAAAAAAATAACAATTAAAAGAATAAAGATCAAAATAAATATAAAAAATATTTTTGAATTTTGATAAATTATCTCGGATAAAATAAATAATAGAGATAAAATCTAAAATATATAAAAAATAAAAGATAAAGAAATTAAAATAATAATAATTAACATTTTTTTTCTATCAAATTTGATCCTCATTCTTTTGATTGTTACTTATTTTATTTGAAATAATTTTTATCTATCAAATTTGATCCTCATTCTTTTGATTGTTACTTATTTTATTTGAAATAATTTATGAAATGTTAATTATTATTATTTTAATTTCTTCATCTTTTATTTTTTTATATTAAATTTTAATAAAAAAATGATAAGGGAAAAACAAATAACAATTATAAAAACGAGGACCAAAGTTAATATAAAAATTAATTTTTAAGAGATGAAATTGAACAATAAATATTCAAAACAAAATATATATAGCAATCAAAAGTTTGAGGACCAAATTTGATATAATCAGCAAATAATACAACATTTCTAAATTTTTCACAACTTCTGGAAAGTGTTTTCCGCCCAAATTTTTTAGGAAAACAATTTCCTGTAAACCAAGTCAAATTTTTCTTTGACTGGAAAGTGTTTTCCGTTAACCAACTTTTTTAATGACAAACAAACACAGGAAAGTTTGAAAAGTGATTTCTCGAAAACTATTTTTCAGGAAATAAACATAGCCTAAAATAAAACCAAGTCTCAACCTGGTCGGTTAAGCATGTGGAACAACTTCGAGATCACGTGTTCTAGCGCTGGCTCGTGCACTGTCACTTTTTTTCAAAAATTAAAAGGCTCTTTTTTAATTAAAAACAAAAAAAAACTAAAGAATGATCAGACATTAGGTATGTCGCTTTGTGATCTTTATATATATATACAAATTCATGTACTCTTTAATTTTAATATCATTCTTAAATACTATTATAAATTTTTATTTGAATTTTTTCTCTCTGTGTATTTGATCTGAAAATAATATTACAAATAACAAATTGTTAATGAAAAATTTATTGAACTTGATTTTTTTTATTAAAATTTTTAAATTGATTTTAACATAATTTTATCAAATTTATGATTTTTTTTAGTTTTTCATCACAAAAAATATATATAATTACTATTTTAAGATTATTTGTTAACTTGCTTTAATAATTATAAAATGTTTTTCTAACAGAGAAAATGATTTTACTTAAAAATATTGTGCTTGCTAAGATAAATAAAAAATATATTAATTAAAAAAATTATCTTGATTGAGAAAACATTTAAAAACAACTGTGTTTTTAGATTTAATAATAATATTAACAAAATTTTAAAAGCTATATTTTTTTTCATATTTTAAAAAATTTGGGTTCGGCTGGCCTTCAAACTAATTGCTACTTGAAAAAAAAAAAAATGTTGTTTCGAAAAGAAACTAGATTCGAGGAATGGGAATTGGGCTTCTCGCAAGATAGCCTTTCCAATCATGGGAACGAACGATTCACCGACTGAGCCCAAATTAACTACGCTTCAAACTGTCGTTGGTCGAGAGAGCAAATGCCCCTCGGGAGACTTGGGCCCGACCACATAAAATATTATTTATTTCTAGGATTTGTATACAAGATATAACGTGTCAAATAAATCAATATAATGTGTCAAATAAATATATTCATTGATAAAGGCATGCTTTTAAGGGACTTTTTGGATTTTGCATAATTTTTTTTTTTTAAAAAACATTTATTATTTTGTTTCAAACTACTGAATTAGCTTTTCTCATTTGAAGTCAATAAACTGCTCAATAATTCGATTTAAGTGGTCTCTCGTGAAGGAACATAGCATTCAATGAAGCTTCCTCTCAATGCCCTAGATTCCCTCTTTTGATAGTCTTCCATTCGAGATAAAATTACAATTGCAAATTATAATTATAAAAATAAACTAAAAGAGTATATATGCTCTTTCAAGTTATCATGCTTTCTATGATGTTTGTTTGCATTGTAAAATATGAATTTTATTTTTATGACATTTTTAGTTTCCAGATGTTGATATAGATGTTGATAATAGAGAAAAAATAATTAGAAAAAAACAAAAAGAAAACGTTTTTTATCGCAATTTTAGTATTTATAGACACGTCTTGAAGAGGTGTATTCAATTAAAATAATTTGGATATCTAATCAACCTAAAAAAAAATATATAAGAAGCTTAGAAAGAATTTTTGAATTCAACTTTATTTTTAATTTTTAAATTGATTAAAACAATTTTGTCATTGTAAATATGTATATCAAGATTCCTAGGATTTTTTTTTGATGAAAACGAGTGAAAATGAGGTTTTGGGTCCAAATATCCTAAAACCTGATTTTCCAGCCATCAAATATGACTAAAATTTATTGTAATGTATAACATGTAATATACTTTGAAAAATAACAGGTAATTTATTTTTTTATAAGAAAATACTAAAGTTATTTTTTAAAGAAAAGCAGGTGTTCGTGATAGTCCGAGCTCAAAAGTATCATGCTTATTTTTTTAAAAGGTTGTCATTTTTTTCAAAACAAAAATTTCTTAAATTTTGTAATAACTTTTTTAAAAAAACTTGATTTATTATTGTTGTTTTTTATTTATTTAATTCAAATAAATTCTTTATGCGAACTAGTCGGGTCTATGATTCAACTAGTGTTATTCTATTACTCTTACTGTATTAGAAGAGACAAGACTAGAAGGGATTCAACCAATTCTATTTCAGGCATCATGTTAATCATCAGAAAGGGAAGCCAACGAAAACTAAATATCTTCTGGTTAAATTATTATAACATTGAGTTGATCACTTGACTCAAAAAAAAGAAAAGACAGCATAATGTTTCACTCATAATTTTCAAACCCGACCCGGTTTAAGATTCAGGTTTCAGGTTTTTACCGGGTCACCGGATCGCTCATGTCGATTTTTTTTAAAATCAAAATGACGTCGTTTTAATAAAAAAAAAACAAAAATAAATGGGTTGCAACCGGGTTTTTGACCGGGTCACACAGGGTTTTTCCTTCCCCTATTTTTTCTTCAACCTAGCCCGATTCCAGCCCCGGATAGATTGGGTCCCAAGTTGACCCGTCGTGCCGGACCGGATTTCAAAACTATGGTTTTACTGATAAAAACCAAACATCTAATGTACGTTCAGACTCATTAAATTATCAAAACCTTATTTTATCAATTAAAAAATGCTAATTAAACATAAAACTAAGTTTTTCTATAAACCACTATTTGTTCATATACAACAAAATAGGGATTTAAATTATTATGGCTTTGTTTATTTTTTCCCCCCCCCCTTATAAGCAGGCATGGTTTTGTCATAATTTTTTTGATCAATTTTTCATTCCTTTGAATAACCATTTCCAAAACTATGGCTCATAATTTAAATGGAAAATTATATTAAAAATTTATTAATCACGCGTCCTTTCAAGCTAAAACACAAGGAGCCCACCATCACCAAAATTCTTTAAGGAATAATTTGACCAGCCATCATTTGTGAATAAAAACAATCAGAGCGACAGAGACCCGCATACAACTACAGGAAGCATTAGTATACGATAAGAAATAAGTACAAAAAGTCACAGTGTGCTACTGAGTGGAAAATGAATTTCAGATGAGAAATAGTAGCTTCCAGCTGAGATGACTGCAAGAAAAAAAAAAAAAAACAATGATGGTGGGGAACATGCCTCTTCTCTTCAAAGCCAGTCTGCAGAAAAGAAATTCCCCAGTTTTGAGCCATCACCGTGATTTAGGGTTGCAGAATCTTGCGATTGTGCACATATTACACCTACAGTAATTTATAGCATTCTTGCTGTTACATTTGTTATCTACCATGTTTTAAATTAAATTGAACAATAACAGATACAATTAAACTAAATTAAATATGATTGATTGTGGTTCATCGATCTAGTGAGTCAGCTACAGTTTAATTGATGTAGTTAAAATTTAATTTTTTTTATTAAAATTAAGTTTTTTCAACTTGTTTTGTATAAAAATTTAAAAATAATATTGTTTTGAATAGATACGGGTCAATCTATAACCCAGATAAAATTAACAACTTTGATTTTGAGGTGGGAATTAGATTCGATTCCAAGTTTGTTTTAGTTTTTTTATTTTTTTTATAAAGATAATATGAGAGTTATTTCTCGTAGATAATTATTATGGTATAAATGTTTTTTTTTTTTAGTTGAATATGATTTGTACAAGAAAATTGCATATAATAGACAGATGGGTTTTCTACAAAATTGCAAATGCATGTGTAAGCTACTCTAATTAATAGATTATAAATGGGACAACAGTGTCAGCTTATGAGTTCGAAGAACTTCAGCTTAAGCAAAGACGTGCATGCCACAAACAAATAGAAAAAATGTCATAATTAAATGCACAGGTCTATTCTTACGAGAGTTGTGATGATCATTAGGATTGGAGGAGACAGAGCGAAGCTGCAAGATTCGTAAGATCATGCAAAATTCACAGCAAGCATTAATTAATAGTTCATCTCTTTCAATTCCCGAGCTACAGTTTTTGGAGGAGACAGAGCGAAGCTGCAAGATTCATAAGATCATGCAAAATTCACAGCAAGCAATAATAGCTCATCTCTTTCAATTCCCGAGCTACAGTTTTTGGAGGAGACAGAGCGAAGCTGGATCATGCAAAATTCACAGCAAGCAATAATAGCTCATCTCTTTCAATTCCCGGGCTACAGTTTTTGGAGGAGACAGAGCGAAGCTCGAGGATCACATGAACCTCCATGACTTGGAGTTAGGGCTAGCACTTTGCTTTCCAGAAGTTCATTGATTCGGTCAGAGAGTCACGGGGTTTTGGACAAAAATAATCCACAGTTCATGTCCCCTGGGCTTTCGAAAATGTTTTGGTGCCTGTTTCTGCATCAGGAAGTCGAGACTTCTCTCCGTTCAAACTCCAACGTTTGTGAACATTAAGATGTCTCTTGCTCGAACAAAACTGAGATGGAAATGGAGAGAAAAAAAACACATACTACTATGCAACTATAGAATTATTATTTTGAACGTAATGGGTATTCTGATTAATCTATTTTGAACATTCAGATCGTCTAAATTATTATTTTTACCTATAAAATTATGTTTATCACACTTCAAATGTCCCTTTTATTTTCAATTACAATCCAAACTGAAGTTTTAAACATATATCAAAGCTCAATCTCGAATCTCTACATGTAGTTTAAATAATTCAAGCGATTAAGCAAGATTGTTTAGTTTAACAAAAAAAAAATACATGTTGAACATCAAAATATTTCAAAGAAAATCTAGGGTTTATACATGTCGAAACTATAAACATGTAACAAACTTGTGTATCTGTGTATATCATAGCACTCATGCGAACATACTAAGTATACATTCAGAGAATTTTAAGAGATTGAAAAAAATATCATAGCATGCATACTAAAGAAAAAAGATTACACAAAATAAAAAAAAATTTTTTTGTAAAAACACTTTAAAATTAATGAAGTTTTGTTGTTATAAAAAATAAATCTTTTGTTGTTAAGACTTTATTGCTTATGTTTTGATTCAAATGATATGTGCAATAACCCTTACAATATTTTAACAATACTAATTTATATGCACTTCTAAACAAGGTGCACTACCAGAAAATTAGTAAATACAAACTAAAACGCTAACAGAATATTATCGTTGATAGATTGTAGTGAGTTTTACCAACAGAATATTCTCTCACTATATTTGTCGGTAAACACCGACTAAAATATTCACTCGGTATATACCGAGGAAATTACATTGAGAAAAAAAAGAATTAAAAAAAATACGATGACGTGCCATTTATAAACTCGTTGGTAAATTGTTTCCTTCTCCCTGACACTGTTCATTGTGTTAATTATAAAGGGTATCACCGGTGGATTAATTCTGTCGGTATATTCCAGAGAGCTTTAAAACGATTCATTTTTCAATTGCATTGTTTATGTTGTCAATTATATAGGGGTTCATCGACATATTAATTTCATCAGTATTTTCTAAAGAGTTATGAAATTGCTCACTTTTCAATTGCATTGTTAATTATTGTTCTTTACAGATGAAATCATCCACGGATTGAAAAGTCGCCAGTAATATTTTGGGGGTTTCTAAATTTTTTTGATTAAATTAAAAATTAAAATTAAATTAGCAGCTTTTCAATCCGTGGATGATTTCACTGACGAATTAAAATTAAATTTTTTTGATTAAATTAAAAATTAAAATTAAATATTATAGACAGAATCACCAACGAATTGAAAAGTCGTTGATGATATTTGAGAGGTTTCTGAAAATGTTTTATTAAATTGAAATTTTAAATTAAATATTATAAACAGAATCACCGATGAAATGATTAAAATATTAATATTTAATTATCTATTGGTAAAATACCCCAATTAAAAATACTAAAATCCCTCATTTCATAACAGACACGCTTTTTTTTTTTTGTCCTTCTTTCCCTTCTATAAAAAACATCAACATCCTTTTTTTTATTTCTCTTCTCTTCTCTCCTTTACTCATTTTCTTCTCTTCTTTTCATCTCCTCGCACAAGTATGTCTTCTATTTTCTTCTTAGTCTTTTTTTTAAAAACCTTATCATCACCTTCAACCACTTCTCTTTTCTTCTTTAAATCCTAACCCTAACCCTAAAATTTAATTTTAAAAAATTCAACCCGGTGTATAAAAAAACAAATCCTTACTAGATTTCCACTATAATTCATAATGGCATGTTTCCTTCTCAATATCAGACACCTCTCTCTCAACAACTTTGATTCATCGAATTCTCTCGACAACTTGACGAGGTGGAAAAGGAAAGTTCTAAATTTTTGTCTCTAGAAAGTAACAAGTCAAAGGAACAACGGCGAACCGTGAAAGGATACGATCTTGTGGCTTTCAAAGAAATATTTCTTCATTGCTAGACAAGAAAGATCAATCTAATCCCATGCTGGTGAAAAGGGCTGATCAAAGCTTGAGGATCTAACATCCCACCATGCCCCTCCTGTGAAAGTCCAAGCAACAGGCCTAGAAATTGTTAATTTTTTAGCAATTTAGCAGAACCTCAAGATCAGCTAGCAATGCTTGTTACAACAATCAATGGTTCTTCTTGCAACAACAACCAATGAATTGTTTTTCCATTAGGTTTATTCCTTAGTTCTTTCGTCACTTGGTTTGGTGAGAGAGGGGGGGAATGGGAAACATACGCAGGGTTGTTTTTCTATCAAATAATTCTTCAAGGAGGTACAAATTTCAGCCAGTGAAAACAATTTTTTTATAGTTTAAAATATTATTTT
This sequence comes from Populus deltoides, assembly GCA_015852605.2. Classification (NCBI taxonomy): domain Eukaryota; kingdom Viridiplantae; phylum Streptophyta; class Magnoliopsida; order Malpighiales; family Salicaceae; genus Populus; species Populus deltoides. The sequence continues at coordinate 12,606,950 of CM027581.2, read as the reverse complement.
ATAATAAATTCAAATTTATATCCAGCTGAAAACACATACGCGTAAGTTTATTTATTTTTCATATGGAATAAAATTGCTTTAAAAGATTTTGAGTTTCACTAAAACATACCAACAAAAAATTCTTTAAGATTAATTTATTTTTCATTCATAATTTATTTAAATTTTATGTTAAATAATTTATGTTAGAAATTAAATTTGAACAAAGTCTTAACTTAAAAAATAAGTGAACCCTACTTTTAATTTAATCTCAAATATGTCATTTAATCATGCTTCAACAAATTTTCCAACATTTTAACCATAGTTATTAAACTCTGGCCGGCTCGACTGGTCAATCCGGCGGCTGAACCGATCCAGGTAAAATGAAAGACCGGTAAGAACAAAAAAAGGTTAAACCCGGTCGATCCGTGACCCGGGCAACCCGATAAAGATCTTTTTTTTTCAAATGTATTTTTTCCTAGCCAGAAACCTCTTTTTTCATATATTTTTTTGTTGGTTGTTAACCATTTTCAAAATTCACCATATAAATATAAGAATATTTTATTTTTTCAATATAGAATTTGAAGCTCTATAGTATATATACTATATGTTCACAAAAAAAAATTCTATGTTTTTAATATGGGATAAAAAAAAATTTTGGTTTAAATTCTTCAATTTAAAAGGATAAAATAATATTTTTTCAACGTGGAACAAAAAATCTTTTGAAATAATCTTTTAAATTTCATTATTTACAACATATATAGCTTATATTCACATAAATTATTTCTTAATTTTTTTTAATATAAAATATTAAAATTTTAAATATATATTTAATTCTGGTTGATTCGGAGCCCGAATCAACCCATGCAACTTAAAATCTAATCCCTTAATCAGATCAACCCCGAATCGGGTTAGATAAATATGATTCTAACCTCAAGTCTGGAATAGTTTTTGCGTTTAATTGGGTTTAGGATGTGAGTTGAGAGATTGTGTTGCTGTGAAACCAAAACTTATTATTATTATTATTATTATTTTAATTTAAGAACTATTTTGATAGGCTAAAATCCAACTCGAAAATTTACCAGTCCAAGACACTGGTCCGTCGCGGTTAGGAATTGATTGAGATTAAAATAATATTTGATTTTAAAACAATATTATTTTAATAAAAAATAATTGTTTTAAAAGACGTAGCCCGTGCTAGACTCTGAATCATTGAATCAGAAAATTGGAACCGATGACCGGTCTGATATTATAACGATGACTTCATCTTCTGCAAGGAACAGATGAATTCAATTTCCCCAGAGATCCAGCCATCATTACAGTATCAACAACAGCTACAAATCATGGCCTGTAATTACTTACACCTACTTACCGCATGATTTCTTGGCTTTTGTCATTACTCAATATTATTATTTTTTTATAAAAAAAATATAATATTAATAAATCAAAATAATTTAAAAATATAAAAAAAATTAAATTTTTATAAAACAACGTTTATAACTGCGCGCAATCCAAATCAAAACCGCATTGATTTCTCTTGAGTTTGAGCTATTTTGTTTTGTATAATTAAGGGTTTTTTTTTTTTTGGAGTCATTAGTCAGTTTAAAGAATTTTTTATTTAAAAATATATTAAAATAATTTTTTTATTTTTTAAAAAATTTTTAACATCAGTATGTTAAAACGATATAAAAAAATTAATTTTAAATAAATAAAATTTTAAATTTTAAAAAACACAATTTACATATTCCTAAAAGGTGAATTAACTAAAAGAGATGCAAAGATTGATGTTTTTTTATTTTTAACTTTAACCTCATCCATAAATATTAAAAAGTTATCCATTTATATTAAAAAAATAAATGTATCTAAAAACTTAAAAAAATTAATTTTAAATAAATAAAAAATTTAAAATTTAAAAGAATACAGTTTACTATCTAATCAACCACGAAAAACGAAAAGAAAAGATAAAAATTAATTTTTTTTATTTTTAACTTGAAGCTAATCTAAAATATTAAATATTATCAATTTAATATTTAAAAAAAACAAATGTATCCTTAAAAAAAGAAAAAAACAAAAAAGAATGACTTTGCCTAGTAAAAAGAACCCATTTTTCTGAGCAAGCAGATCTTTTGAGGCTCCCTCTCTGCAAAAGTAAAGCAGTCCTCTGTGATGTTTTACCAAATGTAACACGACCCTACGCTTTCCTATTCTTTTCGGAGTCTTTTCTTTTTGGCCCTTTTCTCTTTCATTTTGCTTTCCCTTCTCTTTTTGGAAGTTTCCCATCACCCTCCTCCTCCTCCTCCTCCTCCTCCTCCTCCTCCGTAGCCATGAACATGATCCCTCGCCAAGGAAAAGAGACCTACATATATATAATTGGCACAATAAAATATAATTAATTTGTGATAAAAAAAGAAGAAGGGTCAACAAGGCTTGAACCTCTATATATATATATATAATTGGCACAATAAAATATAATTAATTTGTGATAAAAAAAGAAGAAGGGTCAACAAGGCTTGAACCTAATTATTTAATCACTTCACCTCTCGTATTTTATTAGATATACGAAACTTTCTAATGGGTGTCGTCTATGGTGGAATTTTGACGAGAGCAACATGTTCATTGAGCCATGCTTAGACTTTACAGTATAAAAAATAATCACTGCCCCTAAGCCCCAGACCTAATATAATTAATTATAGCCAATTTAATTCTCAAAAACAAGATTGAAAATATTTAATTTCTAGTCTTTTAAATAGTAGAAAACTGACAGTTATGGAATTTTAGAGCAGGTGGGTGTATATTGTGGAGGGATGAAAGGGTGAAGTTCATAATCCTTTTCTACTTTGTATTTTTATGATGTGTTTTTTAAAATTATTTATTGTTTGAAAATATGTTATAATAATTTTTTTAAAATTTTAACAATAGCAAATTAAAATTATCAAAAAAATACTAAAAATAACATTAATTTGATGTTTTTTTTCAAAAAAAATACATTTTTAAAACACTAATAAATAAACGTAAAAACACAATCTCAAACAAATATCTAATTTAAAATTTCATTACTAAATATTTTTTTAAAGCAGTTTGTTTTTATAAAAGATTTATAATTCCTTGAATAAACCCAAAAACTAGAATAATAAAAAATAAAACCTAAAATTAAATGAAAAAACAATAAAATCTTAAACAAATCAGAAAGTCTAAAAATAAAAAGAAAAAATAACAAAAGTAGCACGAACAATATTTTGAAGACATAATTTGAAGGTCTTTCTAATGTCAGCTTGTTATAATCATCTGATCTTCATATACAAAACTAGATGTGTATAATCTCTTAGTAAAATTAAAAAAATCCAATAATTAAATTAAAAATTATGGTATTTTTGTCACACCGACCAGTTTGCGCCATCAAGATTTTGCTAGAGCTTACTTCTTCTATCCATAGGCACACAAACTGTCCTCCAAAACTATTCACGTGGCCTAATTGAGACTACAGACTCGTAACTTGACTGATGATGACAGATGGTTGAACAGAAAAGAGATAGAAGACCAAAAATAAGACAAAATCAAGAGAAATGGAGCTAGCTAGATTCACCCATTAACACCTTGAAGTTGCAGACACTCTGCCATGAACAATCAGAGTCTTTTGCATGAGAGGTCATGGTTGCTGTTAAAAAGCTTTCACGTAAATAAAAAACAACCAAACGTACAAACATTATGGTCCAAATTCCAAAAGCAACCTGACTTATGACCAATCTCTCGTGTAAAAGCAGGAAAAAAGAAAAGCAAAATTAACCTGACCTCACTTACCCGCTCTCTGCTTTACCCTCTGCAGATACCATTTTCATGCTGCGATAACAAACAACAAAATCCTAAAACGAAGTGCAAAAGCTCGCTATTTTTTATATCATGGCCAAAACCCCCCACGTTCCATCTCTCCCTCTCTAACCTGCTATAAAACCCGGCCTCTAAACCCTAAAATAAACCAACAGCAAACAAACCCTTCTCGGAGCACGCCCATCTTTTCATTTTCTTTCAAAGTATGGAAGCTCTCTACTTCCTCAGGTTCTGGAGACCCACCACCAACTCCCACAAAGAAAACCGGCCCTCTAGTGGAAGCAGTGATGACACCACCGAGATCCCATTCACAGATTGTGAATTTGAGGAGGGAGAAGACTCGTTCTTTGAATTGGAACTTACTGTGCCTGACTTTGACACCAGTAAAAGCAGCAGCAGCAACACCACCAGCATAAAAAACTACCACCCACTAGACAACGAAAGCAACATCTTTGACTCTAAACAAGCACCTCCCCTCAATTTAGCCCACAAAGAGAGCAACTACCCCCAGCATATATTTCATCCACCAACCCTTTCAACTGATCATCTCCTTTCGAAGAGAAAAATCCTCCCTATCGAACCCATTTCATTCAAACCTCAGTCTCCAATCTCCCTACTCAAATCAGCTCCGAGGTTTAAGATCCTCATGTTCAAGAAATCAAAGTCAATGGCATCGCAGAAAACAGAGAAAACAGGGGCGACAGAGTACTTGAAAGCAAATAACAAGAAGCATGAAAGCAACAAGCTTTTCACTGTCAAGTTCAAGCTTGAAGAGGTCACAAATATTTCTTTCTTCACCAAACAGAACAGCTTGAGAAAGCAGATCCCTCATGAATCCGATGACAATGATACATCAAAGCGATTTTCAAAGGAAATGATACAGAAGTACTTGAAGCTAATCAAACCATTATACATCAAGGTTTCCAAGAAGCATAGTGACAAGATGAAATTCTCCAGTGAGTTATCAGTCGGGTCTCCGTCATCTTCCCCGGCAACGGTGCCGGCGAAGGAGAAACAGGGAAGTTTTCCGGCAGGGATTAGAGTGGTTTCTAGGCATCTTGGAAAAAGCAAATCAGCTTCAGCGACCACAGGAGTTTCTCCTCCAGTTGTGAGTAGGAGAGATGATTCTCTGCTGCTACAACATGATGGGATTCAAAGTGCCATCCTGCATTGCAAGAAATCTTTCAATTCTTCAAGAGGTAATAAACTAATATATAGCCCTTTTGTTCATTTGTGCTCTTTGATTTTTTTGTGTTTTAAATTATGATCAAAATATTGACTTTTTATATGTTATATTTTCAGATTCTTCTTTAATGTCAAGATTCGTAAGTGACCCTTCGCACGAGAAATCAATGTCTTCACCAAGGATTTCATCAAGTGAATAGAATGGAATGAATTAAGCTCTGTTTCTTGGAATTCAAGAGAGCACAAGCGGGAAATATACAAAGAAAAGAAATTTTATAGGGTTTTTTTCATGTTTTATCATGTAAAGGAAAAGAAACGGAAAGAATTAGAGAGAGCTGGTAGCTTTTGTTAATAGGGTTTATTCCAGCTGCTGTTGATGTTGTTGCTTGTAAAGTAATGGTTCATCATGGGAAAACTTGAAAGAAAGTCTGAAACTGGATCTTATGTTGTATCTAATCTTATTTTGATACCTCAAGCATTGTGCTAGCTAGTTCTCCATGTCAAAAATGTAATCATATCTGGATTTGATAACTGAAATGACTTTGATTGGTTTGCAAGAAAATTTATTTTTCCTCCATTGCTTGTTGGAGTGTTTTCCACGTTGGATAACAGAACGAGATGAAAATGTTCATCATGGTTCCTTGCTAATTTTCCCAGAAAAAAACTACCCGTCTAATTCATTTAGAAAGTTGTTTTAGCATCTAATTTGCTTTGATGAATGTATTTTAAATGGCCCAAAACCAAATCATCCAAGCAGTAATTGAGAGAAGGAACTAGCAGGGGATAACAGTATATATATTATTCATGGGATCGTTGCTTAAGCTGAGGCTTCTCTCAATCAAGTTCAAAATTTCTGTGTGGGGCAACTTGTTTGGTGGTTGATCATTGATGTGGGCAACTTGTAGATAATTGATTGATCACCATTACCAAGATGCTTTTTAACTAGAGAGGTCCCAGAACTATCTGATTAACTAAATTGGGTTTAAGAATGATGACAGCACCAAAGATTCTTGTCTTGTTTGCTCTAACGAGTGCAGGTAAATAGTGAGTTGGGGGGCCATATTACCTTGCAGGAGATCCAAAGCAATTTATTTTCATCATGGCAGGGCAACGATAATGCTCTCTGAAAAGCACTTATGAACAGTTTGAGAGTATTTTATTTGTAGTAATTTATTAGTCTAATTTTGTTCAAATCAGAAAGACTGAGAAAGGATATTCATCGTTGGTGATGCCTCTGTCTCTGTGACTGTGAGTCTCCCTCTGACCAGTGACCACCTATCCTGTACCTATTTTTTGCTGACAATCTGTGAGTTGAAGATTCAAATTGTCTGTTGGGTGCAGCCAGGAAACTGCCAGCGTAGAGCCCACCTTCGTTGAAGATTACTTTCTTCTTTTAAAATAAGATAATATCATATTATTAATTGAATTCACATGGTATTGATAATTCACAGCGTAGAAGTATTTTTTTTTATAGTTTTGAGATTGAAAAAGTCAAGAAAATAAAAATAAAAATATATTTTATTGTAGAGATAGATAAGAATAAAATAATATCATAAAATAATTTTAAAATTAATTCTTATACTTTTAAAACATGAGATATAAATTATTCATGTATCTAGAAATAATAATAATTATTTTTTATTTTTAAAATATTTATATAAAAAAATTTTAATTTTAAACTTGTCTAATTAAAAAATGCAATGATATAAATATTTATTATCATAGTTTTAGAACCTAACTTTAATGTTGATATAGAATAAAACTCGAGTTACTAGTTGAAAGAATCAATTTAAATCAAACTCGTTTTTTTATTAAAAAGAGATAAAAATGATATTGGCTTGATCAAGTTTTTTTTTAAAATCAATGGATTTTTTACTTAATTTTAGATTAGGTCATAAGTCAACTCAGGTTTTTGACCGAGTCAATCTTTCCTCAATTTGTTTTTTAAATCAAGACTATCCAGACCTCGAGGCAACTTGTCGGACTAATCTGAGTTTTATAACTATGGTTATTACACTGTTATTAATATCAGCACCCAATATAAATTAAAGTGAAAAATAATATCTAATTATTATTTTTTAATATGTAAGTTTGACATTAATACATATTAAAAGTAAAATAGATTTTTTTATATTTTATTTTTTGTTGTTTATCAACAACTAAACACGATATTAAAATAATCACTCTATCTTATATATCACTACCAAACACAATTGTATCTCTATCTCTATTCTGTTTTGTTTTTCCTATCTTTATCTTTTTTATTATTATTACTGTGATATAATAATTAAACAATACCTTATATAACCTAGTGTATTATAATATGAAATAGGATTAAAAAGACAACAAGTAGAATTAGATACACAAGACTAATATTTAAATGATATAGAAGTAAAATTATATGAGAAAAAGTAAGTAAAATCACATGAGAAAAGGTAAAAAGTTATTGAAGCTTTGCTCTTAAGAAATCACGCCATTTAGTCCTATTTAGACAAGTTTTGGATTTCTTTTCTCTCCACCAAAACATTCATGTGAATATCAAAGGATTAAACTCCCAATAACAATCTAAATCCAAGATTTAGAAATAAAATGAATCGAAAGGGAGTCGGATAGAATACACTTTTGACTAAAAGAGAAAGCTAAAGGAAAAGAAAGGCAATTAAAGGAGAAAGATGGAGGGATGCTTTTATAAATAACACCAACGGTCGTCCTCATTAATTTTTTTTAATGGTACCTGTTTGTTTGTACATTTTAAAAGTTTTTATGAAAAAATTTAAATTTTTTATATTTTTTTATTAATTTTCAATTAATATATTTTTAATATTTTCAAATCATTTTGATGTACTGATGTCAAAAATAATTTTTAAAAAATAAAAAATATTATTAACATATATTTTGACACAAAAAATTATTTGAAAAGTAACCACAATTACATTGTCAAGAAAAAAAAAAAGAATAAAGTACCATGATATGTTGTTAGATAATATCTTTAGATATTAAAAAAAAATCCTTTTAATTTTTTCTTAAGAACTTTTATGCTATAATTGGCTGGCCCTCGAACACCATGATCAAACCCTAAACACATCATTTCTTTCTAACCTTGGATGATGATAATGTAATAAACAAATCCGCTTACTTTCTCTACTAATGTTATCATGATTTAATAGCCTCTGCAAACGTTGTGATAGTTTTTGTTTTCTAAATCTTTAAATATATATATATATATATATATATATATATATATATATATATTCATGTTTTTACATGTTATATTAAAAATATTTTAAAAAAACAAGTTTAGAAGCTGGACAAATCAAGTTATTGCGACTAGAGTTCGCTGGAAAATGACAGGCAACATGTTATGTCAAGGTAGACATTTTCATTTTCCCTTTGCTTTGGCACACAAAGACACGAAATGAGCACAAAAATCCATGGCTACAATCTAAAAGAGTTCAAATTCAAAGAGCAAACATCATGAATTGGAGAAAATTGAAAGATGGAGAGCAGGAAATTCCAAATCAAGGAGAGAGAAGGGGGGCTTGCTTGGTCATTAATGAAAGGAGGGCTAGAGGCCCTGCAATCTCACTGGAAGGAGGGGGCATCAAATTTCCAAAGCACATCATGGTGACAAGAAATGCCGAGTGACCAGAAAACATAACCCCACCCTCCCATTTCAGTCTACTCCCTGAACCACCGCAAGCTTGGCCCCTTTCATTAAGACTCGGTGGGGCTGTTTGGTGATTTGGTCTCCATTCGCCGTATGCAGCACTCAAATGGTTTTGAAAAAAAGGGATCAATTGAATTGACCGACTGCATTACGAGGTAAAATCTATTCAATTTAATGACAAACGGGGACTTTGTACGCTTGCTGAGCCAATTTCAAGTCCTCAGATTATCTAGTTTCTAGGCAGGGGGTAACTTGTGCATACACAAATTGTCTCTAAAAATGGCGATCAGTCATCATTTGAAGGTAACCTTTTAACATAGTCTAATAAGTTACACTCTCATGATTAATGTAATGTTTTCTGCTATTGTTTCAAGTGACTTAAACTTAAACTGTACATGTATCTCGAAAAAATAAAATATATTTGGAATCAAAGAGATTCGAAAATAAGATGTATATTGTTTTCAAAATATTTTTTATTTAAAAATATATTAAAATGATATTTTTTTAATTTATTTTTGATAATAACATATTAAAATGATACAAAAATATTAAATATATCTTAAAAAAATAAACTTAAAATTTTTAAAAAATAAAATTTAACCCCAAAAACAAACGCAGCTTTAAAGATATGGAATAATTCGACAAATGTATCCTTACAAAGATATCTGTCGCGGCCCGAGCTTTTCCTTGAAATCATACATAATCAGAAAGCATAGATGTTCCCTTTGTGAATGGTTTTGGAGGACAAATAAATCAGACGGATGTTTACTGCTACTAAAACATGGTTGCTAGGCAGCTGCTCCCAAGTGACCTAGGAAGTGGCTCGATAACTTTGAGACAAGGATGCTAAAAGCATGGTTCAACGCACTAACCACTGAGCAGAAAACCACCGAAGATGGCTCGAGTAAATAAAGGTGTTCAAGTTTTTGAGGTTTCAATTCATGGATCCAGTACAGAGGGGGCTGTATACGGTGCACCAAGAGACTCTAGCTCCATAAACAAGAGACCAGGCAGGGCAGCACCATATCTTCATCGGAGGATCATAGATTCGCCATGTTTAACGGGGAGTTGAGCTTGTGTGAGATGCAGTTTGGTGGCATTTTTATCAAGATGATATAGAGGGTGGGCATCATGCATGTGAGCCCATCTCCCAATTTTAGCTTTCTCGTTAGAGAAACCGAAACCCTAATTATGAAGCACACTCATTGAAGATATAAGTTCATTGGATCTTAGTAATCATTGGGACAATTTACTTGAATATTACGAAGAACATGTTAAAACAACCTAGCCTTTTTAAATTTCGAACACCTTTTTTTGATAACTAAAACTTAGAAATGCTTAAGAATTTAAGGGGTATTTGAAAGTGTATGGGTGGTTTTTGTTCGAAAATATATTTAAATAAATTTTTTTATTTAAAAAAAATTATATGTAATATTATCATATTAAAATCATCTAAAAACATAAAAAAAATAATAATTTTAAATAAAAAATAATAATGTTTTTAAAAATATAATTTCAAACAAGAGTGGTGACAATCTATATGAAATATTTACTCACTCATAAGTTGACTCAATGAATTTAAAAACGTTGGTGGAAATTGGACCGTCCACATGATAGACAATAAACACTTGAAACTTCGTACGATAAATTTTTATTTTGATTCGAGGAAACCTTACCTCCCGGAAAACGTACTTTGTGGGTCCAGGTGAGGGAGTAAAACTTCGGCTGTCCCAGGCTCTTACAAGAGGTTTACGTCCTGACTCGAACTCGAGATCTACTGTGTAAATCTCAAATTCTTTGTCATTACGCTACGCCATTTAAGGACTTCGTACAATGATTATGTTGCTTAGAAACATGTTATTGAAAGTCGTGGTTTAGAAACTGTACACGTATGAACAATAACTCTGTGTGGCTATAATTTTTATTTTCAACGTAAAGAATGCCACGATTTTTTTAGGAATTGTTTCAGATGATATCAAGAATAATCACTCATTAACTATGTAATAAGCGGTTCAATAATAAAAATTTAAAACTAAAGTTTTACGATTACTAATATAATTATTACTAATTGATTATGATCTTAAGTTTACAAATAAATAAGAAATAATATCATGTATAAAATCTTGAATAAAATAACAAAAAAAAATCAAGGTACACGGAAAAAGAAGGATGATATATTTTATTTTATTTATAATTTAAATAAAAAAAAGTACAAAAGAGAAATTCAACAAATTAAATTATTAAAAAACTTAGAAATAATAATTATTAAATTATTAAAAAACTTAGAAATAATAATTTCACAGAGGCCTTCTATTCTCCATGTTCGTTTACATTTATATCACGCAGGCATTTCTCAATTTTACATACCCATCTTCATCGGAGAACGGACCTTCGTTGGAAGTTCACATGATTTCTTTCATGATCTATATTTATTGAGTAAACGGGCCATGAAAAAAAATATTACTTTATATTTATTAAATAAAGCTAATCAAGTTAATCTTAGAAAAAAAAATCTGCACAATTTATTTTAGATGTATATTTAAATATTTTTAAATGTAGTAAATTATATATATAATTTGTTTGGAAGGTACTAGTGGTTATTTTTTAAAATATTTTTTATTTTTAAAATTTATTTTTAATATGAGTATGATAAAAAAATTTAAAAAAAAAAAATAAACTTTAAAAAAAAAAAAATAGAAAATAGGCTGAACCGCATGCCGCTAAAAATTCACTTATAACCACATGTCATGTCACGAGCTTAGCCATAGAGGGCCGAAGTATATTACATGTGGTCCAACCTAACGTAAACCATTGCAAGCCCAGCCTAGCTTTAGATGCAGACCAACTTCACCTAAGCCAGAACAAACCCAGCTAGAGAGCAATGAGTTTTTCAGGGAACAAATTCCGGGCTAGATGGGCGCTCGTCGCAATTCCATCGTCCAAAATTGCAGTCGCCGTTAACTAAAACACTGAATCCCAGCTAATAAAAGATTTGGACTTTCAGTTTAAAACACTGAATTCCCTGCTAATAATTAATTTGTTGCTTTTTTCCGATTGAATCCTTTTATAGTGTAATTAGATAAGATAATGTTTTAAATTATAGTAGAAATACTAAATTAAAAATGTAAAACATGAAAAAAAAATACTTGCCTAGTCTCGTAATTTTTGAAACTTTTATTCTGGTCTAATTTATTTTGTTTTTTTTCAATTATTAGATTAAAGAGAGGAAAGAGAGTATCTAAAATAGAACAAGATTGTTGATTTGCCACACTATAACCATTCAAAAGGGGAATTTTTGTGTCCACAGGCTCTAGAGAAGTTCATTAAAGATGGTTTTCCCTCTTAAATATGACGGAACGAAAAACATGTTCGGTTTGGATTTTTTGGATTTAGTTGATTTTTATTTTTCTTGGAGCAATTTTTTAGTGTTTTAGGGTTGTTGGATAGTTTATATGGTTTTACGGTTTTTAAAGTGTTTTAAAGTGAAAATAGATTAAAAAAAAGGAGAGAAATTTTAAAGTCATCCCCCTTTAATTTTTCAACTACCACAATGGTGATTGAATTCCAATTAGCGGTCTGACAAGTAACAATCAACCCGCCACTACAAGTGACTTATCACACAATCAAAAAATAAAATAAAAAACGAAAGATGTGTTGTTTACTCTTGAGGCTAGAATAAAACAAAAGCTCAAGCGTGTGACTGGGTTTTTTAATTAAGGTGAAGTATATTTTTTTAATTTAATTTAATTTTTTTAAAAATAATTACTTTAGAATATTATTATTTTATTGAATTTTTAAATTAATTAAGAATATATTTTAGATATTATTTAATTAAATAACATTCTATTTTTATTTTATTTTCAAATAAGAGCATAAGAGTCATTTTTATAATATCACCAAAAACTTTTACGTCCTATCCTTTTTTATTTATTTTATACTTTATTCAATTGCTTTGCCGATAACATATACTTTTAGTTATATAATTAAATAAAAATGACGTTATTGAAACTATTTTGGTCATGATTTAAGTTTCATGTTTGATAAAATAGCTAGAATTAAATCGAGTTTGATCAAAAATAAATTTATATTAATAATAAAAAAAACTTATGTACTTTAAATTTTAATTTCATAATTAAAATTTTACCTGTAAATAAATAAAACATTTATGTCACAGCGAATCCTCCAGTAGAGACAGCTGCATTGCCTTGCAGGGAAATAATACAGGACCCATCAATTATTGTCTTGCAGGGAACGCGTGCAAAGTCTGGCTGGCACAGTTTAAGACGATGGAGACCTCACATTTGACGTTTCACTCTCGATCACAGCTTTTGATGCCTTTTTTCTTGGTTGTTGCTTGCTTCATGAAAAGAGTGCAGTTAAATTTGTGAGTGTGAGATGGTTGTATTTTCAAGTGATTTTTATTTTAAAATATATTAAAATAATATTTTTTTATTTTTAATATTAACATATTAAAAATATCTATAAATTTTAATTTAAATAAAAAAATATTAATGTAACTTTTTTAAAAATACTTATAAAATACAATATCAAACAAGTTTAAGAAGGCAAAGCAATGAAAGTTTATGTTATGGCTTGGTTGGTGAGCACATATACTTTTTTTTTTTTTTTAGCATGCGTTTTTTGATTAATTTTTTGGGATTATGAAATTAACTAATATATAAGTTTTTAATAGCTATGAGGTTTGTGATATTTTTACTAGTGATTTTTAAAAAGCAAATTTAAAATCTAACCAATAAAGTTACACCCCTCATAATTATCTATATTTTTCTTATTATCACTGTAAGTTTTGTATCTTAAGAGAAATTACAGAAAAAAAATTATGAATAGTTTACTTACAATTTTACTGAAGAGCAAAAAAAAAAAATATATATATATATATATATATATATATATATGAAAGTTAATCCAAAACAAGATCATCACTAAAAAAAAACAGAGAGAGATGGTAAGAGAGCTCTGATTCGTAAATTTGCAATAGATTTTCTCTCTTGGTGCTTGATCTTCTTGTTTTTTTTTAATTCATAAAATAAAAATAATACATGAAAAAATTTACTAGACCTAATTTGGTAATGGATGCAAATCAAAGTTTTGATAGATTGATACACAAAATCTGAGGTTTTTTTTGTTCAATGCATTTTTCACTTTAATTTAAAAAAATATTATAACCATTTGTTGTCATTAACCTTTTTATTTAATTTAAAATATAAAAAAAATGCAATTTTATTCTTTTTTTATCATTTAGTTCTAAAACAATCATGTGTAATCTAAACCATGTATATGACTTGAGTTATAAATTTTATCTATTGATTAAAGTTAACATGAATCATACTAATGTAATTTATTTTTAAAATTTCATCTTTAATATTTTTATAACTCTTCAATTTATTTTTAGATTTAATCTAATCCATGTTCAATTAAAATTTAAGTTGGGAATAAAAAAGAAAATTTCAACCTTAACCATGGTGATAGTTTTTAGACCCGGTCTCGAAAGTTGTAAGGGGGTCAATTTTTTTAAAAATTAAAACGATATCATTTTAGTTAAAAAAATCAACGGGGACCCGGGTTTTAACAGTGCAATCAGTAATAAGGTTATTTTTTCTCTTATTTTTTTTTAACCTAGTCTAATTTTAGTTCCGGGTATCAAGTTGAATCGTTAACCTGAGTCGGGTTTCAAAACTATATTTTAAAAGATTCTTATGGGTTTTATTATCTACCTCGGTTAAAATGAGTTTAGACAACAATAATTAATAATATTCAAATAGCAGTTTGCAAAGCAGCCCAGTCTCTGTACTCTTTCTTTTTTAAGTTTAATTAAGCACTTTTATTTTCTACCATTTGTACTAATTAACTAATAGATTACAACACGACAAAAAAACTAAAACGGAAGGTAAATTCACGAAGCATTCCGATTTATTTTACTATTCATCACTGCAAGGTAATATTATTTTACTTTTCTTAATAAAAAATCAATAACACTGTTGATGGAGATATTTTTACTTTTTCACGAGCCCACTAATTATTACCCCTGTCAATGAGTTGTTTTTTCATTATTTTAAATCACACTGTAACTACTATTTATCCTCAGTATCAAGGGTTTTCATTGTCTCATTTGTGGTTTTTTTTAATTATTAAAAAATTAAATGCGAATGATTTAATGTTTTAATAAATATAAAATAATATTTTAAAAAAATTATCAGTACTCGCACCTCTTTAGCTGCTCAAGCAACATCTCCCAATAGTAAAAAAATCTCTTTTTTATTGTGTCATTGGAACATTCAGGACATCCTTTTCTTGTTGGGTTGTGCATAACGATGAAGATGATATAGTTTGTTGTTAATAAGGTAATTGTTTTCAGTTTAGTTTGGTTTGGTTTTTATTAAAAAAATAACCAAATTAAAATTTGTTTTTTAAAAAATCAAAACCGGATCAAACTGACCGTTTTTTTTTTTAGGGAAAAACCGGTTCGCCCGTTTGGCCGCCCGGTTTTCCTTTTGTTCGCTCGTTTTTGCTTATAAAGCGAAACGGAACCAACCGGCTTTTTTTCAAAATTTTAATCGATTTAATTATTTTTTATTTGATTGTTTTGGTTATTTTTTTTTAATTTTCCTAGTTTTATTAATTTTTTAATTTTTTTACTTATCCCTGATTGTTAGGTGATGTTTTTTTTTTCTTTTTCTTTTATCCATTCAAAAATTATGCTCATCGTTTAAATTTTTAAAATTATTCTTGATATTGTTGATATTTTATCTTTAATCTTTTATATTTTATTTATTTTTAATAACTTTTTATATTTTTTTAATTTATAAAAACTTGTAATATATTAAAATAAACCTTAGACAACAATCTAATTAAAATCTTTTTTTTTTTTAATCACTTCCCGACCCATCCGTTGAAATCGAGCCTGACTGGATTTCTCGTGAGTCTTTGTTTCCAGTGTCAGCCCAGATTAGCTAGATGGTCGAATGACCAGGTGTCTAGTCAAACAATCTAGTTCGATCCAAATCTAATGAAAATATTTTCTTACAGTGAAAAGCCACGAACGACATCTAAGCTTTGAGAAGAACTTCCAAACAATGGTGGGATCTCCTCTATCTTAGGATCTCCTCTGTCTTAGGCCATAAAAAAAATATTTTATATTTATTAAATAAAGCTAATCAATTATTGTCTTGACAGTTATTCTTCTTGTCTTGCACAGTTTAAGACGATGGAGATCTTATATATAGCTTTGTTTATTTTTTTTATTTTAAAAATAATTTTTTAAAAAATTAAATTTATTTATTTTTTTGTTTTCAATTAATTTTTTTAATTTATTTTAATATACTAATATTAAAAATAATTAAAAAAATTAAAAAATTATTTTAATATATTTTAAAATAAAAAATACTTTAAAAAATAATGCTACACAGTCTTTCAGACTCTCCATCACAGCTTTTAATGCTCTTTTTTGGGCTGCTGCTTGCTTCTGGAAAAGAGTAAATGACAAAGCAATGGAATTTGTGTTGGGGCTTAGTTGGTGTTCAAATATGTTTTTTTTTTAATTAATATAAATATTTGAGTTAGTTTGTACATATCTTAACTAATAATCTTATATGTTATAATATTAATGATCATGTAAGTTTTTAGTAGTCCTCGGATTTGTGGGATTCAAAGTGGTAATTTCTAGAAAATAAATCCAGAATCTAACTAGTTGAGATACACTTCTTAAAATTATAACTATATTTTTTTTTTATTATCACTGGAAGTTTGGTAGCTTAAGAAAAATTACAGAAAAATCAATTTTTATATGAGTACTTTACTAACAATTTCATTGCAGGGTAATTTGTTTTATTATATATGAAAGTTAATCCAAAATAAGATCATCACTAACAAAAAAAACAGAGAGATTGCAACAGAGCTCTGATTCGTAAAATTGCAATGGATTTTCTCTCTTGGTGCTTGCTCTTTTTTTAAAAAAAATTCGTAAATTGATATGATTTAAAAAATAAAAATACATATGAAAAATATAATAAAAACTACATTGATTGTAATATTTGATTGTGAATTAGTATATATGATTTAATTTAATTTATTTCTCCAAATTTTGCACGTTATCTTTATGGCTTCGTACCAAACAAAAAAAAAAGCGTGTAGGTTAACAGGCACCGAATTAATAAGCCTTTACAGCGCATGACAAATGAGATTTGAATAATTAATTTTATAATTGGTTTTTGTAGAAAATAAATTATTAAAAATTAAATTATTTGTTTATAAAAAAATAAGTTAGAAAATAAGTTATTAATATTTTAATATTTTTTAAGTTTATTATAAGAAAAGAGACTAAATCTAACACGTGAAAAGGTTGAAAGACAATGAAATTGAATAAATAAATTTTAATTTTATAAATTATTTCAAATAAAATAAATAGCAATAAAATGAATGATAATCAATGTTTTATGAAATTAAAAATTGAATTTCATAAATTATTTTAAATAAAATAAATATTTATCAAAAGAATATAGATCAAATATGATTATAAAAAATTAAAAAAAAGATAAGAGAAAAATAAATAATAAATAAAATAATGAGAAATAAAGTTGATATAAAAATAAAATTATATCAAATCATAATGGATGAAATTAAAAAAAATAAAAAAATATTAAAAAAAATAAGAAGAAAGATTAAGGATCAGGTTTAATATAATCAATAAATAACAAGATATTTTTTAATTTTTTGTAATTTTTAGAAGGTGTATTTTGCTCCAAAAAAAAAAGAAAAATTTTTTCTAGAACTCAAGCCAAATTTTTTCTTATTAGAAAAATATTTTCTATTGATTAATTTTTTTAATGATAAATAAAAATAAAAGGTTTTGAAATAATAATTTTCAAGAAAGCATTTTTCATGAATAAGATTAGAAAATCATAGCAATTTTTCTATTTATGAAAAATGAAAGAATTCATCTAGGACGAACTTTTCATGAGTAATTGAGGTTCGAAATGCTTCATTAGAGTTAATTAACAAATACACGATATTGATTTATCCATCTTATACAAAACTTGCTATCGTTCTTCTAGTAGCTTCTTCTTAAGATATCTTAAACTGCGTTTTAAATATTTATTTTTGTTGAATTTAAAGTATAAAAAAATTCAATTCAAGAATTATATTACAACGTTAAAAGTGTTTGAAATTCAAATTCACGATTGTTTCCATGCTTTTGATCAATACTGTGCGTTTTGAATATTAGTTAGGCCGTCAGTAATTACAAAATCCATCAAGCCACATGAAGATTTGCCCATTTTCAGGATTAAAAAAATTGACTTCTGATGATAAAAGCATTCGTAACTTTTTGCTGAAAGCGAGAGGTCATGACTCGAGTACAGAAATTTTACTACTTGTTTTTTAAATAATTTTTTATATTAAAATATATGTTAATAATTATTTTATTTTTAAAAAATTATTTTTAATATTAACACATTAAAACAATTTAAAATATATAAACTATATTAAATTTTAATAAAAAAATATTAACTTTGTTTAGAAACACGATTTGCACTATATTTCTAAACACATCATAAATGTTTAGGTACTAAAAACATTTTTTAAAAAACTTATTATCATGATTATTTGCTTCTGGATGTGGTGTAATTATAATTATTTTTTAAAATATTTTTTATTTAAAAATATATTAAAATAATATTTTTTTTAAATTAACACATTAAAATAATTTTAAAACATTAAAAATATTAATTTGAAGTAAATAAAAAATAAAAAAAAATAAATTTTTTAAAAACACTTTTAAAATATAAAAAAAAACTTAAAAGGTTTAAATGAAAAACTTTTTTTAACAATATTAGTTAATATAATTGAGCTCACCGAGTTCACATATTACCTTGTTAATACAGGTTTTGAACAAGGTTTTAAAGTAAATTGAGTGAGAATTCACTTGGTTTAACTTAATTATCCTTGCAGATACACTTATGACTTTGTGCTTTATTTAATGTATAGTATCATGATATTCTATGATAATGCTATTGTGACGTGTCCATAGAATCATATGTAAATTATCATGTCAATACACACTTATCCCACTTACTTAAGATTTGTTAATTATTATTTTTTATTAATTTATATATATTTTTTAATTAATTTTATAAATTTTAAAATTAATGATTATATAAATTTAGAGGGTGTTTGGTATTGTGGTTGTGAGTTGCTTTTTCAAAGTGTTTTTTACTTAGAAAAGTATGCCAATAATTTTTTTTTATTTTTTAAAAATTATTTTTAAGATTAGTGCATCAAAAATCAGATTTGAAAACATTAAAAATATATTACTTTAAAATAAAAAAATTTAAATTTTTTTAGGATCGTTTTTGAAAAGGACTCTTAAACAGTCACTTACAAGTGACCTTTACATTTATAAGAATAGAACGGGCCACAATTAGAAAACAAACAAGAAAATTTATTAATTATATATGCACGCGATGCAGCGTCAAAGTAAAGCACATTGATATGCCGATTTTCAGGTATGCACACGTGCCGATGAAATAGCCAAACATTTTGTATGATGTTTATCATCTCATGTGGTTGGGATTTGTTCTTATTTAAAAAAATTTATTTTTTAAAATTTATTTTTAATATATATATATATATATATATCCAAATAATCTATGCCTATGACTGAACCCTTAATTAAGTTTGGTTTTATATTTAATTTAAATTTATAAATATTTATTTTGGCTATATTTACAAGCTTTGATTTAAAAAATTTATAGTAGTTTTTAGTTTATAATAATTTTTTTTTGGGTTTGGTTTGGGTTGGTTTAATTTATTATTTTTGTTTTTAATCTAAACCAAACTAAATTATTTTTTATTTTTAATTAAAATTACCAGAAAACTTTGATAAGTTTTCATAAATATTTTTTTTTAAAAAAAAACTGATATAGTAAATCATTTAAATTCCTTAACTATTCAAATCACACATTGCAAATTCATAATAATAATAATAATAATAATAAAAAACCGACACAAATCACTGCTGAGCAATGGTTTATTCTTGGGGAAGTGATAGAAGACTTAATTTTAAGCTCCAGCTACTTAGCAGTTACTTGAATGATTCTACCAGCCTCTCCATAGCAACATAAGTAGAACCTCCTTCACTTTTAGCAACCACCGCAGCCTCTCTTAAAGCCTTAACTCGTTCTCGAACAGCTTCACCTTTCTTTGAGTTCATCAACTCAGTCACACGCTCCTCCAGCTCAGCCGCACTGACAAAATCATCTTCATCTGCCAATTTCACCGCTAGACCCACCTTCATTTCCTCAACCAAGAAAATACTATTCATCTTTTGCTCTGCATACAGAGGCCAACCCAACATCGGCACCCCTGCACACACAGCTTCAAGTATCGACTTCCATCCACAGTGAGTCACAAAACCACCAACCGAGCCATGGTTAAGTATTGCAAGTTGTGGTGCCCATGACTTCACTATAAATCCCCTGTCTTTGGTTCTATCCAAGAACCCTTCTGGAAATATCGCCTCCAAACATGGTTCTGTTGCTATACTACCTGTCTTTCTAGCTTGGGTTGGGCCATCTTCTTTTGGAGCACGCACTGCCCACAAGAATCTAACCCCACTTTTTTCCAACCCAATAGCCATTTCCTTCAACTGACTTGAACTAAAGACTCCCATGCTGCCAAAACAAAGATATAAAACACTGCGACTTGGTTGTGAATCTAGCCAAGTTAGACACTCATTTTCCTTTCTGCTTTCACCAGTGATTGCAAGTGGACCGACACAAAATATTGGTGGAAGGGGTCCATTTGGGATGCACTTTCTTTCTTGTATTGCCTTACATGCTTTTGGCTCTAGTGACTCGAACGTATTTACAACAACTCCTGCAGACTTGAACATCTGCTTTCCAGTATCGACGAAGTACTGGTAAACTCTATGAGATCGGTCACAAAGAACTGGCGGGATATCTTTTGATGGAACTTTTGGTGCCCCAGGGACCTCAACAAGGATGTCCAGGTCTTTCAAGCTCTCAGTGGTGTTCTTATCTAAGGTAGGCATGTAAAGAAACATGGACAAGCCACATGCACCAGAAGAGTTGAAATAGTAAATTGGGATGTCGAGCCTAGAGGAGAGAAACTCGAATGCTGGGCTGCAAAAGAAATCTATGATCAAGGCTTTTATGTTGGAGGAAGCAGAAAGACTTAAAAGGGTTTGGTGGAGGTCTGGGTTGTTGAGTTTACGGATCTCAAAGAATGAGGCTACTAAATCTAAAAATGATGTGATCGGAGTTGGAAGAGAAACTTCGGGAAGGGGAATAAAAGTAATGAAAGGATTGGCGGAGACTAATTCAGTTGAAGGGTTGGACATTACGAAGGTGACTGAGACTGAAGGACGGTGTTTGAGTATTAACTTGCCCAATTCCAACATGGAGGACAAATGGCCCTGTGATGGGTACAAAACAACCGTGTCCTTCATTATGCGCGGACTTCTTTGTGTTTGCTCAGACTATTGGAAGACAGACGGAGGAGCAAGAGATGTAGGTTTATCATGGGTGGTTGGGGCTCTACTTATACCTTGAAATTTGATGGTCAAGAAGGTGGCATGTGTGTCCAGCGGGGAGAGTCGCGTTCAATTGAAGACCTCTCCTCTCCTTCGTTGTCACAACAACTTTTGTACTTATCCATTTAGTGGTGGTCCTCTTTGTCAGATAACTCCATTTTACTGCCTCTGTCTTACGATTTTTATGTTGGTTTTCGTGGCATAACGTGGAATGCTAACTAATATAATGATTGTTAAAGGTTTGCATGGTAATTAATTTTTAGATTTATAAGATTAATTGGATATTTATATTAATTAAAAAAACTATACTTTTATTTTTATGTTTTCAAACAATTTAAATTTTATTTTATTTTTATTTTTAAATATTTTTGTGTATTTTTAAATTATTTTGATATATTAATATTAAAAATAATTTTTAAAACTAAAAAAATATTATTTTAATATATTTTTAAATAAAAATATTTTAAAAATAACTGAATATATAACTAAAAATATAATAAAAAATATTTAGAAGTTATTTTGCGTAGATTTTACACAAAGTCAAAGACAGAGGTATAGCAACTACTTCGGGTCTGGCCTAGAAAAAGAATATGGATAGTTGAGTTATTAAATTAATTTGAATGTGAAAAAATTAATTCAAGTTAATTATTTTTATGAAAGTAATATTATTTTATTTTTTTAGAAAAATCATTAAAGTTAACATAATTAATTTGCTTAGGTTAACTAGGTTATTAAAATCCAAAACTAGTTAATCAAGTATTATTGAGTCAATATTATTTTTAATTTAATTTAAACCTTAACCCTAGTTGGGATTCAAGTTATTGGTTTCTAAGATAAATTTGTTGGACCGTGTTTGATAACCAATTTTAACTTTTTGGTTGCATTTTTCTTTAACAGTTATTTGTGTGTTTGGTGATATTGTTGAGATTATATTAGATAGATGGCCTTGTTATTTACATTTTTAAAAAATGACGCCCAAACATTGTGACTGTATTTTAAAAAATAAAAATAATTCATGACTCGATATCATAAAAAAAAATTAAAAAAAATAATGATCGTGAATCCTGTGAATTAAAATGTAGAAAGATCAAATCAATAAAGAAATCAGTAAAAAAAATATATTAGAAAACAAAGTACCAACAAAACTACGTGAGATTGTCAAAATTTATGAGTAGATTCATGCGGTCAAGATAATCTAATAGAAGATAAAACAAGAAAAAAAAAGTTTAATTTTAATTTAAAAAAATCAAACTTCGAATGACAAAATAAAAAAAGATAAAAAAGAACAACTTTATAGGAAATTAAGGGATGATTGATCTAGTATAGGATGGTCAAAAAACCGGTTAACCCATGTTTCAATTAAACTAGGAAAAATATAGTCAAAACCCGTTGACTATTTTTTTTCTTCTCCAAAATAATATCATTTTGACTTTCTTATAAAACAAAAGGATTTGGTCGACTTGAGTTAACTCGAATCAACTCACTCGACCCGTGATTTGATAATTGTCCTGGATTGACTTATGGGTAAGACTTGGAAACAATGAGAAAAATTAAGGAGATCAAATTCCAATAAATAAAAATATTGAATGATGAAATAATAAAAATAAAGGATAAAAAAATCACAATTAAGAGAATAAAGACCTTATTCAAGAAAAAATTGAGAGGATAAACTAAAATTTTAAATTAAAGAAAAAAACTAGAAAAAACATAAAATTAACAAATGAATCCAAAATAAAAAATAAAAAATAAAGAGAATGAGGATTAATTTTTTTTCTAAATCAAGATTATGGATATAAGGATGAAATCGAAAACAAATTAAAATACGATAAAAAAGCTAAGAATCAAAATAAAAAATCAAAACATTGAAGACCAAACCTTAAATATTATCAAATATTGAATTGAAGGGCAAAATTGAAAAGAAAAATAAAATTCATAAAATAATCTAAAAAAAACAAAGAGTACCAATTTGTAATGAACTCAATGATAATGGATATTTTTTTAAAAACTAATTGGAGCCAACTCGGTTCAACTTTTAAAACTTATGACACGGATTATAAAGCAGGACCACAACATAAAAGGCAAACATGAAAAAACAATAATGTAAAATTCCCAACCAACTAAATAATTAAGGAAAAACTTGAAAAAACAAAATAAAAAAACAAAAGTGATTTAAAAAATGTAGATTTATAGAGAAAGAGTGCCAAATTTGTCATGAAAAGAAAATAAAACCAAATCATAAGGTATGCAATTAAAAAATAATTTTAATTAAGAAAAGGACAAGAACAATTAAAAATAACAATAAAAAGAACGAGAAGCATATTTGATATAAAAATAAAATTTTAATGGATAAAATTCAAAGACAAATTAATTAAATAAATAATTCAAGACCAGATACATTACAATAAAAAGAATGAAGACTAAATCCAATATAAAAATCAAGTGCAAATGGATGAAATTAAAAACAAATTAACCTAATAAATAATTGAAGGCCAAACACGTTGCAATTAAAAGATTAAAAACCAAATCTAATATAAAAATCAAGTGTTAAGGAACAAAATGATCAAAGATCAAATTTATTGTAATCAAAAGAAAAATAAGCTAATTTTACTTAACAAATAAATAATCGTTAAGCGGTGTCGCATTCACCATACCAAAGGCGCAAGTAAATCCTACTTGCTGACACATGCACTCCAAACATCTTGAATAAAATATTAATTAACATTTATAAATTCCCCAATCACCTCTGATTCTATGTGAGAGTTACAAAAAAAGCCATGAGGAAAAACCAAAAGTGCCCCTGCCTCCATTGTTAGTATAGATAATTTTTTAGAGTCATATAAGTAATTGACCAATACAAAAAAAAAATATATGTAAAACTCAAAAAGCCCCTGAAATCCAGATGCATGTATAGTAAAGATATCTATTTAGTTTTTGTTTCTAGTTACTCTAGATCATAAAATAAAATTAATTTTTTAATTACTTATTAGCTGATTTCGTCGAACTAGCATATTTAATATATGTTTTCTTTAAATAATTTATTTTGATTGAGTAATTAAGATCTAAAATTAATATATTTACAGAAAAATTCATTTAAGTTTTATATTATAAATTATTAATTTTAAAATTTAAATTTACACGGCTTCAACACTCATCAAAAACTCAACTTGGGTCGGGCTTTAGTTCCATTGGTAATTGGATGTGGTTGCTAGGCTGGGCTGAATTTTAAAGACTCGACTTTCCACGCTTTCCCTTCAGCCCAACGATTATAGTTTCAAAATGCTTTCCCATCAGCCCAACAAATTTGGGCCACGAAGCAGCCTGGACCCACATAAACCAGAAAATCAAAACACCACCAAGGACCTGTATGGATTAAGATTCACAAAAAGAGGACCAAAGTGCACAAAAAGCTGCAAAAACTTTAACAAAGCAACGGTTCTCTAGATCTCACTACCTCATTAGTCTAATCTATTTCTCTCATATTTAACGAACAAATCTTAATTTAATTGACAAAATCAAAGCCCATAATGTCTACCCTCCTTCTTCCAAAAATTCAAGCGTTTTTACCATCATCTCGAATGTAGCAGCAGCTGCTGCACTTAGCCACTACAAGCAGCTGCAGCTTTTCATGGTTTAGCAAGAAGGAAAAATGGCAGTGTCTAATTTGAATCTGACTCCGACGATTATTTCTTCATTTTCTTCTTCTCGTTGCTGTTACTGTTATTTATATCGAAATCCCGAAGTCAGTTTTAACAGAAAAAGCGATTGTCCAAAACGCTCTCTGCTTTGTTCAGGTTTTGTTAAAAAAGCTGCTTCCTCCTCCTCCTTTGGAATTGGAGTATCTGCTTCGAGAAAGAGTGATTTCGAATCCAACAACCGCAAGTGGATTTTGAATGCCACTACTGATACTCGCATTCTTGACAATGCCGCTGCTACAGCCACTGTTGAAATCCCCGTCACTTGTTATCAGGTTAGACGAACACAGTAAAGCTCTCTTTAGTTAGTGTTTTTGTTTTGTTGAGCTTTTAGATCTTGAAAATAACAGCGAAGTGAAAGTTGTTTATCTGGAACAGATTTTTCTAGTCCCATTTCAAGGGTTTAGATTGTGTTTCGCTCTTCTTGTTTGTAGGGTTTTTGTTTGTTTTATTTAGTCACGGTCTGCAGTTGAATGAATTGACAGGTTGTTGGTGTTCCTGATAAGGCAGAGAAGGATGAGATTGTTAAGTCGGTGATGCAATTGAAAAATGCTCAAGTGGAAGAGGGTTATACCATGGATGCTGTTATGTCTCGGCAGGTGGGGAATCGAGATTGGAACTTGTGGTTTTTCTGATTTGCAAAAAAAATTGTTGACATGGGAAGGAAATTTTGGATTTTGTGATCTCTTACGTGCTGTTTCGATATCAGGATCTTCTAATGGATGTAAGGGATAAGCTTCTTTTTGAACCAGAATATGCTGGGAATGTGAGGGAGAAGATCCCACCTAAATCCACTCTGCGAATCCCATGGGCTTGGTTGTCTGGTGCCCTTTGCCTGCTTCAAGAGGTACAAGTCTGTGATGTCTTATCAAATATTCTGGAAACCGTTTCACAGTTTTTAAGTGAGGATTGTCATTTAGAAGAGACCAGGTTACTGTTTTGCATAGACTTTCAGCTCTCTAATAGTTGCACATGTTACTGTTCATGGTTTTCTGCTGTGTATCTTCCTTTGAAAAATTGCTTTACTGAATGATCACTATCCTTTTTGTTGGCAGTGTTCCAATGTGGACATTTTCTTACTAGTATTAAGCACTGTCTTTCTTAGCAGCAGGATTTGGTCTTAGCATAACATGGTAGGATCTTTATTTCTCTGATACAGGTTGGGGAAGAAAAGCTGGTGCTGGATATTGGTCGAGCAGCTCTCCAGCATCCAGATGCTAAGCCATATTCTCATGATGTGCTTCTATCCATGGCATTGGCAGAGGTAAGAGAAATCATTTAGGAGGTCAAATTGTTGTGATTTTTCAAGTACCAGGGTTGTTATGCCCCCTTTTCTTATCATAGGTGCTTTCTTGAAGTGTGCAATTGCGAAGATTGGTTTTGAGAGGAACAAAGTGTCCCTCGGATTTGAAGCTCTTGCTCGTGCCCAGTGTCTTCTTAGGTGTAAAATCTCACTTGGCAAGATGGCATTACTATCTCAGGTCATTATGATTCTGTGACTTTCTCCCCTCCATTTAAGGATCTGTATGATGCTTGCTCAATTCCTTTTATTATGGTATCTCTTTTTGCTTGTCCCCAAGATGGTGCTTGTGATCAAGTCGATCTGAATTTTCTCATTGGTCATGAAGCAGAGCAAATAAATAATCCATGATTAATAGAAGTTTTAGGACACATTGTTATCACACTTGACAGTGCTAGAATTTTTACAAAGTGCTCCAGACAACAAATTTTATGTCCCACTTGTTTCATGCTGTGGAGTATTTTTCATTATCCACTGTCCGATGTAAATTTCTTGGGTTTTGTGTGTAGATAGAAGAATCTCTGGAGGAGCTTGCACCTGCCTGCACATTGGAATTATTAGGCATGCTGCACTCTCCTGAAAATGCAGAACGGAGACGAGGAGCGATTGCTGCCCTGCGTGAATTGCTGAGGCAGGGCCTTGACGTGGAAACATCATGCAGAGTCCAAGATTGGCCATGTTTTCTGAGCCAAGCACTTAACAGACTCATGGCTACAGAAATAGTTGACCTCCTTCCTTGGGATGATTTAGCCCTTGTGCGCAAGAATAAGAAATCACTTGAGTCACAGAATCAAAGGGTTGTGATCGATTTCAATTGTTTCTACATGGCGATTTTAGCTCATATTGCTCTTGGTTTTTCTAGCAAGCAAACAGAATTGGTACAAATCCTAGATTACACCTTTTATTCTGTTCAGACAGTTTCCTGTCTTGCCTATCTCGATTGCTTTCTGTTTGCTAGGTCAACAAAGCAAAAACTATATGTGAGTGTTTGATGGCATCAGAGAGTATTGATCTAAAATTTGAAGAAGCTTTCTGCTTGTTTCTGCTCGGTCAGGTATATTTTGAGCTCCCTTCGTATTAGCATGCAGTTTCATTAGCATATTTTGGATTGCTTATCATGGATTTTACCGGTCAATCATTCATTTGCATCCTCCTCTTTTTCTTCCCAGCCCTCTGCCCTTCATTAATGGCACAGCTCTATTATAACACCACAGAAGTTTTTCGTCTTTTAACTTTCAGGGCAATCAAGACCAGGCAGTTGTAAAGCTTCGGCAGATAGAATCAAATTCAAATCCTGCTACAAGGAGTCTGGTCCCAGGAAAGGAGATTAAAGATGTCTCTTGTGCAAAACCATCATTGGTATGCCTTTTTACTCTGGCCTTGTGAGTTGTACATTGCCACATGCATGCATTTGAAGCATCAGGTGGAGAGCACAATTAGGAAGGCCCAAGTGAACTCTAGACATAGGTGTTGTCATTTTTTTTTCTACAATAGTCTTACCTTCTGTCAAATTAATTTAGCATATGTTAATATGGTATGGTATATTTTACCTTCTGTCAATGTTAGAGGGGATATGAGGGAATTCGAGCTCCATATTCACAAGGGGCTTGCCTATATGTTATATCAGCTATTGAGTACATCCAACCCAATATCATATACATTTGTTCTGGATTCTTTAACGGGTATCTCAGCTTGCCCATTATGTTCTGCATCTTTTGTTATTGTTTCCCTACATGGTATTCTTTTAGATTATCACCGTCTTCTAATTTGCTGTATTCATGCTGTTTACATTCAGGAGACTGTTGAATAATCTGTTATTGGCCTTATGTAATGTCCTTTTACACCTACCAATTTAAGATGTCCCTTTGCATCTGCCAGTATAAGCTTTTAGGCTGGATGGTATTAGAACCACTTTGGTTGAGCCTCAGATTCTACATGTAGGCCTTCTTTTGGTTATTTGGGCTGCTCAGTGGCCAATTTCGTATATTTTTGTTGGACTTGTGCTTAGAAGGGGGTGTCAGAGGACTAGTTACATAGGGTGTAAGAAAAGGACCCTGTTGGTACATTAAAATCCTATTAGTGGGCCATGCTATCTCTAACTGTTTAATTTCACTATAGAAAATCCTAACTGTTGGAGATCTCTCTTGCATGTTCATTTTCTTTAGTCTTTCCCCTTCACAGTTTCAGGACCAGTGATATGATTAAATAAGGTTGTGCACAAGGTGATTCTTCTGATCATCATGATTCTCGAATGTTGATGCTTTCTCATGTCAGAATGCCTGCTGAACTTTATCAGGAAACATGGCTGAAGGATTCTGTGCTTGCTATCTTTTCAGATACTAGAGGCTGCACTCCATCTTTGGTAAGAATCGTATCTATGAAACACAAAATGAATGTAACCTCTTGCATTGGTGGGAACTGTTGTTACAAATATACTTTTCAACAGGTGAGCTTTTTTGGTGAAAGGAGAGCTATTGCAAGCAAGAAAAGTAGAATAGCTGCACAAGTCACTGCTCCTGTATCCCATCGACCACTGTCTGACATTGCAATGAAACAAATGGATGCTGGGGAAACAATTCCATATATGAACTCTTCTCAACACTTTAGGTCTGCTGTCAAG
Organism: Populus deltoides; assembly: GCA_015852605.2. Classification (NCBI taxonomy): domain Eukaryota; kingdom Viridiplantae; phylum Streptophyta; class Magnoliopsida; order Malpighiales; family Salicaceae; genus Populus; species Populus deltoides. The sequence goes on along the minus strand of CM027581.2, from coordinate 12,578,117 downwards.
CAATTAGCTCCAACTGATCTGCAAAGCTCATTGATATTGACTAAGAATGCCAGTGGAAGCAATGTGAATGAACCGTCAGTTCAATTGAAGAGAGATCTTGGTGTTTACAATAGAGGAACTTGGGAAAGTTGGTTAGAACGTGGAGATCTGGTTGGAAAGATAAGTTTTGCTGGAGTATTAGGGTGTATTGTGTTTATTACCTTTAAACTGTCAGGCATGAATGTGGGAAGGATGAGAATTGCATCTAGATTAACCTCTGATAGAACTGGTATGGGCACCAGTACCCTTGCCTGGACAACAGATTCTTCTCTTGATCGCAATGTTCACCCTGTTTATATTAGTCAAAGTGGTATTTTTGGCAGATTGAGAAATCTGTTGTCCATGATTAAGGTGCAGTTTGGAAACCGATCATATACTAAAAGATTGCAAGGTTCGAGGCTTGCTGCTAGTATATCATCTTCTATTGCAACAATATCTAGGAAGCAAATGCCTGTTGAAGAAGCTGAAGCTCTTGTTAAGCATTGGCAAGCAATTAAAGCTGAAGCTCTGGGTCCTGGCCACCAAGTTCACAGCCTCTCTGAAGTCCTTGATGAGTCTATGCTTGCCCAGGTAAAACATATTTGTTGTGATAAGATATCCAATCATTAACCTGCCTCTCTAATCTTGTTAAGCTGAACAAGTGGCTTTGAAGATGTAATTCTGTTTTTGGTTCATCTGATTACAGTAACTTGCCCAGCTAAGTGACATTTCAAATAGCAAAAACATAATTCACTTTCCGTGTTCTATAACAGCTAATCAATCAGGTTATTCATTGTTGTAGTTGAATGCAGTATAGATAATTTGTTGGGTTCTTTTGGTCCAAACCAAAGACTTCAATTGTGGTTTCAACATCAATTTCAGTCAAGAATGAATATTATCGAAATTTAGTCTACGTTCTAGGGATATCATTTGCGGAACAATCTAGTACTGAGTTTGAGAAAATATTAAATTGCCAATAATTAAGCAGACTACTAATATTTTGTTTGTTTGTCAAGCTGCGTAGACACAGCTCCTCTGTATTTTTGTGCATGATGTAAGGAAATACATTGCCAGAGTAACTATAAATTCTCACTTCCTGTTTCTTTCCTTGAGGTTCAAACTGTTGAGAAATTGCTTGCTTTGTTTGGGTTTTTGATCCACAGTGGCAAGCTTTAGCTGATGCAGCAAAAGCCCAGTCCTCTTATTGGAGATTTGTTTTGCTGCAACTGTCCATTCTGCAAGCTCATATTTTCTCAGATGGATATGGTGTTGAGATTGCAGAAATCGAAGCTCTCCTTGAGGAAGCAGCAGAGCTGGTTGATGAATCCCTGCAGAAGAACCCAAACTATTACAGGTCAGTATATCCATGTCGCACATCAGTTCTGGAATACTCGTGAGTCTCGACTTCAATGAACATGAAGAGTTCTCTTGACTCTTCCTCATAACGAACAATAAAAAAAGAACATGTATTCAAGAATCAGTCATAAACGAATCATGTAGTTCAAGAATCAGTCATAAACGAATCTTGGTATGCCTAGTAGTGTTTCTGCATAATTCGCCTATTCCTTTTATCCTTTTTAAACTTTTAACCAAATCTGTTTAACAGTGAAGTCTCAATATTACTCTGAAGCCTGAATTCCGAAGTATATTGCTCAAATACTTTCCTTTCTTATATTTTTGTGCGTGATATCCATTGCAGCACCTACAAGATTCTTTATGTTCTAAAAAGGCAAGATGGTGGATCATGGAGGTTCTGCCAAGGTGATATTCAAACAACATGATGATGATACCTTGAGTCGTGGAAATTACTAGCTAGCAAGTGATTGGCTTCTATTGACCTGCTGACACATATCTTCTCCATCTTCAACTTCAACTAGCAGAGAACACCAGCAAGATTGTAAATGGTTAGGGTGGCAATGACTTACTTTTACATAAGAGTGTAGCAAACAAGATAGATTCAACGTTGCGAGTGAATTGGCTGCCTTGGATGCTTACATAGTAAATTTTAAAATTTTTTTTTTACTCGTAGCTTCATTTTTCTAACAAAGTAAGGGCTTACCGTCCATGAGCTTTTTGAGAAATTATTTGTTGAATTAGATTATGATCTTTATCTTTAGGGAAATGGATTAAAATGAAGAAGAAGAAGAAGAAGAAGAAGAAGAAGAAGAAGAAAGGTGGCTAAGGTTTTAGTAAGGATCGAATTAAATTTATTCAACATTTTACCTCTGGAATTTCTCTCCCTCAAATGAAATAACAAGGGACCTCTAGGAATAAGAAATTTATGCGTAACTTGTATGAAATTTATTTTGCGCAAAAAAATCATCAAAAGTAATAGATAGGTATAAAAAATTGTGAAATATATTTAAGAAAATAGTTTTAAGATTATTTTTTCTAAGCTTAATTTTTTTTTTGTTACTTCAGTTAATTTCATTTTGTTTTTTTTTATGGTAATAGTAAACCAAGAGGGCTGTTGTATTGTATGAGATGTTTTATATAAAAATATTTTTCTTGATTTTGTTTTTTATAAAATATTTTATATAAACATTGATCAATATAAAAAATTATGTTATGAACAACATATAAACATAGTTTATTTATTATAAAGTATATTTAACTCGCGCAATTTATTAAAATATTATAGGAATAGAAATAAACATATAATATCAACCAATCACTACCACCCTTACTATTTCTTATTATCATCATGCTACCACCATGCTTATCATTGTCACCCTCTATTCTTTTTTTTTTTTCTATAAATATCATCATTATTATCATCATATTATTATTATTTTTCATATCATTTTATTTTTAACATCATTGTTCATCAAATTCTGTAAATTTTATTTTATATAGAAGGTTTGGTAAGAAAATATTTTAATTATAAAATATTTTTAGTTAAATATCATATATAAAACAAAAGTAGCTAAATTGAAGTTACTTTTCTCATAAAATTGCCAATAACTTAAAATTTGATTTACTTATTTAGATTTCTTTTTTTAATTCAAAATTCAAAATTAGTATTTAAAAATATTTATTAATTTTTTTAAATTTTTCAGAAAAAAATTTAATCTAGATTAATATATAAACTCATCCAATAATATCCTTTATCATATATATATACATGTCCTTGCACAATTCCTGAAATAAACCTCCTAACTTGGTGAAAACAGCTCGGAAATTATTAAATTTATCTAGGTTTAAAACACAAAGTTAAGACCACCATAAATTGCATTTTTTTTTTAATGTTAAAGTTAATGGTAAAATCGCGTGCCTATAAAAAAACAAGTAAAATGGCATTTAAATTAGTCATGTGATTACATTCTGCATAAATTAGCAATACAACTAAAAACACGTGGAGTTGATTCATATAAACAAGGTTTGAATTATTGTGAGAGCAAAATTGTTTTTTTTTTCAAAAATTTGAATCCAAGCAACCTATATCAACACAATCTCAAGCACATGCTTGGGTTTTTCCCCCCCTTTCTATTCATTATTTTTATTTAAATATTAATTGATTTTTTTACATTTTTTAGTTGTGTGATACTTTGAAGGGATTATTTTGATTTGTATGGATTTTCTCTCTCTCATATTTTATATGAATTAACTATATTTGTTTGAAGTTTCTATAAAAACAAAAAATAATTGTTATTACCAAATACATTTAGCCACTAAAGGAAAATGAATGAAGATATTTAAAATAAAAATAACAATCAGGGCAAAATATTTGTTAGTGCTTTTATTTTTATTTTTACTATGAACATTAGCTTTGTACTTTAATATTTAATTAGTGTTAGCAAATTTTTATTTATTTATCCGTTCATTTATTTTTTAGACTATATATTTTATAAATAATAAATAATATCTTTTTATTTCTCAATTAACAAAAAAATTATGATACATGGAATTATATCTATAATGTATATTAAGTGTTGAAATTAATAATAATAATCTAATAATCATAGTTATAAAACCCACGTTGGCCCGACAAGGTCACCCTAAGACCTGATCGTTTTGGGACCCGGCTGACCTTGAATTTGGACTAGGTTTAAGAGAAAATAAAGAAAAAATTAAATCGCCTGACTCGATAAAAAACCTTGGTCGACCCATGATCCCAGTCAACCTATAATAAAAAACTCCTTGTCTTTATTTGATTTTTTTTATATATCAAAATGACATCATTTTCATTCTTTTAAAAGATTTTGCTTTAACCCAAGTCAAGAGTTGACCTTTTTATCCCGTGACCCAAGCCTTGCCGTAAGACGAGTTTTAAAATTATGATAATAATCTCAATCCTTACATGTTTTAGTTCGATAATTTTAGAATTAAGAGTTTTTTACATTCATATTTTAGAGATAAAAAATAATAAATGTTGTCTTTAGAAAGCATGTTTCTTCAATACCTCATGTTTTCGAAATACAAAAATTCACTCTAAAATTGTGTGAGGGACAAAATTTATGTCTTTATTCGTGTCTCCTCAACCAAATATATTTATGTCCTTGTTATCTCTATCTCTTCTGTCCCGAGATAGTAACAGAAACTTAGTTCTTTTACTAGATAGGTGGCTCGCGTTATGCCGTGGACTGGATGACCAGATCAAATTTTTCATAACATAAAAAATGATGCTCGGACAATAATAACGCTTTTAAAAAAACGAGAAAAATTTAGGACTCGTGTTATTGATTCAAATATGTTTGATAAGCTTATTTAATTTAAAAATATGGTTATAAAAAAAAGCAAATGACAATAAAAAACAAAAAAATAAAAAACAAACAATGACTAATAAAAAAAATAAATGCTTGTTAATATTATGAAAAGATACTCTTTATTTCTAAAAGGTATCAATGATCTTATTTAATAACAAAATAAAAAATAAATGAGAATGAGATAATCTCGTACAAAGAAAAAAAAATGAAACTTAGTCACCAACAAATAAAACACTAAAGGATAAATAAATAAAAATCAATTTTAAAAAAGAATTAAAAAAACCATACTACAATCAGCATGCCAAACTTGTGGCCCACTCGTGAGATCAAGATAACCCCGTATAAAAGAAAATGAATAAAACAATGAAGGTTAACTCTCAAGCAAACAAAACAATGGAAGACAAAACTGGAAAAAAAAATGAATTGAAAAAAACCTGAGTCAATCAATCAGGGTTAATTTGACTAACCTGAGACCTATGATATGTGATTAGAATAACCTTATAGAAAATAAAATGACAAAAATCATGAAGCTGAAGACTCAATAATCTAATGTCAAAAAATAAAATAAAAAAAATAATTACAGTCAAATCAGACTAATTTTCAAAACTTATGACCTAAATTATGTGACTGAGTTACCTTATAAAAGGTAAGCCTGTAAAAATTACGAATTAAAATTTCCAATCAATCAAAATTAAAAAAAATAATTAATTAAAAAAAAAAATTAAATTTGACATAAAACATAAATGAAATAAAATAATGAAAGAAAAAAATAAAATAAATCAAGAAAATGATAAAAAATAGCACTATAAAAAATTAAGATAAAATATAATAGATGGAAAATAATTAAAAAAATAATATAATCAGAAAAAAATTAATTTTATAAATTATTTTAAAATAAAATTTAAAAAATTAAATATTAAAAAATTACTTTAAAAAATTGAAGGTTGACGTCGGAATAGAGAGAGAGAATAAATGTCGCTTTCACCAAACCAAAGATCCATTCCTTACACATGCCACCCAGACATGAATGGGTCATTGAGTAGATTCCAATTCTGCTATGAAAGTTGATGTTTGAAAACCATTGCAGGCAGTGTTTTTAAACCCCGTTGGGTGCTCGACTCAGTTCAAGATGTGGGTTATAAGTATTAAGTAAGTCATTAAGTTCTCACAACATCATTGGGTCATCCGAGTCAACTTTAATTTTTTTTATAAATCAAAACGATATTATTTTAGTAAAAAATAAAAAATAGTAAACGGGTTATAATAAATTTTTTTAATCAGATCTTATTATATCAACCAGGTTGTCTGGTCAACATGCTAGTTTTTTAACCATCTAAATTTTTTTATAAACATGACTTTGTTTTAATTTTGGATTGACCTGTCAAGCTGGACCGGGAGATGCCACCCAAAGTAGAAGGACACCATCCACGCTCTCACGCGTTCACATTTTTTAGTAATTAATATTTTTATTTATTAAAATATTAAAAACTATTTTTGCTCCTTATTTTCACTTCATTTGTTGTTACTGTAGAGGAAAAACATCTATGCTCTGGCAATGTACGGTAAAAATTGATTGATTTATTTTTTTTAATTTAGTTTTAATTTAATTACCAACGTTTTTGCTCTCCAGCTCAGTGAGCAGAACCTTTTTCTCCAAAATCCGATGACTCGTCAAGCCGTCGCGAAACTACTCGGCTCGATCGCGTCACGCAAGCCTTCCTCCACCCCTTCTCTCTTCAACCTCTCACGGTCGCAGACTCGCAATTATGCGGCACCTCCACCACCACCTCCTGCGGTTTTCGTCGACAAAAACACTCGCGTGATTTGCCAAGGCATCACTGGCAAAAACGGCACTTTCCATACCGAACAAGCCATCGAGTACGGCACTAAAATGGTACAGCAAATTTCTTACGCATTTCTTATTTTTATAAGTATAATTCAAATTTAATTTTTATTATTTTTGATAATTTTATATTTGATATTCGGAAAATTGTTACATAGAAGAGAGGCGTGGCGGTGAGCAAATCTTAAAGTGCGGTTTGTTTGATTGTTTGGTGAGGTAGGTAGGAGGTGTCACGCCAAAGAAGGGAGGGATCGAGCACTTAGGGCTTCCGGTTTTCAACACAGTGGCGGAAGCAAAGGCGGAAACCAAGGCTAATGCTTCTGTCATTTATGTTCCTCCGCCATTTGCTGCGGCCGCAATTTTGGAGGCAATGGAAGCTGAATTGGATCTTGTTGTGTGCATTACTGAAGGAGTACCTCAGCATGATATGGTAAAATTTATTTTGTTTTTTTCTTAATTTTGGAAATGAAATTACATTAGTTCAGTGATACGGTGATTTATCATTTGGAAGTTTGATAATTTGGTTGGCTGTGTTCAAATTTGTTTAACTCAAACTATTTTATTGTTAGTTTTAATAATGGTTTCTGGATAAATTAAATGTGGTAAATATACTGATTCGTGGTTGGATTTTGGATCTACGTGTATTTGATTACTGGCTTGGATTTTAGGTTTGTTTTTGTTTTTTCTTTGTTCTTCTGGAAGTGATTTTGAGATAATGTCGACAAATTTCAGGTACGTGTGAAGGCTGCTCTGAACAGGCAATCTAAAACTCGGTTGATTGGGCCAAACTGCCCTGGTATTATTAAACCAGGAGAATGTAAAATAGGTATAATGCCTGGTTACATCCATAAACCTGGTCGAATTGGAATTGTTTCTCGATCTGGTACTTTGACCTATGAAGCGGTAAGGCCTGATTTGATGTGATGATGATATGTTGATAAGATGTTAGTTTGGTTTGCTCTTTCGATTGATTGTTTGAAGAGCAAGACATTGTTTTCCTATAAAAAAAAGTTTGTGTTTTCCCCAAGTACACCTTCAAATACACAAATTGCTTCCTTGAATATAAAATGAGAGTTTTGTATGTCCATCTGCTTTGATTTTTAATCGATATCATCGAGGCTTTGTGACTTCAGTAGCTTCTTCTTGTCCTAAGCTACTTGTTATTTTATTTGTTTACGACCTTATGGGTGCAATTTTTTATTTTTTACCTTTTTAGGTTTTCCAAACAACTGCTGTTGGCCTTGGACAATCCACTTGTGTTGGTATAGGAGGAGATCCTTTCAATGGAACAAACTTTATTGATTGTATAGAGAAGTTCCTTGCAGATTCTCAAACAGAAGGTAAATTGCTCTCTGAAATATTTTCTTGCTTGCTTTAACTATTTGCAAATGAAGAATGTGGCAGAATTTGTTGCTAGGAACTTTCACACACATAAACAGACAAAACTCATTTATGTTCATATCAACTGTGTCATTGAGCATGCTTTACTGTTGATGATTTAGACTTGGCAGTTTAGGAGCTGAAGATACATACATTTTTTTTTATTCTGTCTCCTCTGTTTGTTTGAGGTTTTTGCTCATTGCCCATGACTGTAGGAGCTGTTTCTGTGCAGAGACCTGAAGCACATTGTCTGTAAGTGTAACAATTTAGTCTCTTGATTAACCTTGCTGTTTTATTACTTAGATGCTTTGAAGTGTCCATGTTAGTCTCTGTTTGAGGCCTCAAATTCTTAGATAAAGTGTTAGGGTAAAGTTATATGGTATCTGTATTTTGTATTTGTTTTCTTTGGAGAATGAGTTATCTCATTGTTGATAAATGAGTTTCTCCAAAACCACCTTTCAGTTTCTATGTTCTTGATTTTCTATTTCTTTGCTTTTTTTGTGTGGGGATCATTACTGGTTATTTTATCCACTTCTTTTTAATTTTTTTGTTGTATTACTCTGTTTTTCCTTTATTTATGTTGATACTCCATAGATGTGTCAGAAAGAATTGTAGTAGATAGCGGACAAACAGGATATACACGTGAACTAGAATTGCGTTATGCATTTCAGGCATCATTCTTATAGGAGAGATAGGTGGGACTGCAGAAGAGGATGCTGCTGCATTAATAAAGGTAGGCCATCCATTCATTGGTGGTTTCAGTTTGAACTCGGATTTTGTATATATAATCAGTTTTGTAACTAGATTACAACAAGTCCCTGTAAATTAATTATCTTATATTTTTGTAAAAAATTGATGGGAATATGGGATCTATTGGGTCATGAAATGCTATGAGATCTTCTGTAGTTGACTTAAATTATATATATCTATAGGTTTTCAGATTTATTAGTTCGATTGTGTCTATTGTCCTTTAAATAAAAAAATGGTTATTTTTATTTTTATTACTAAAGCAAAACCTCTGTTAAGGGGGAGGAGAGACAAATTCCACATGCCTCTTTTTTTTTGAAAGAACCGAGGTTGAACAGATCTAATGACTGAGATATCCTTTCAGTCATCATTCTTTGATTGATGATTCAATTATTGCTCGTCCGTGTTTCCTTTCAGTTCGATTTTATGATTTTATTTGTGAGAATTGAATTGGGGTTGTTGATAATGTGTTTTAGAGAGTGCTAGTGACGAGAGTATATAAATCTTTGATCAAGGTTATATAGTCAACAGTCTTGGTTTCTGTTCAAATGTGTTTGTGTCGAGTAAAGTTTTTGACTACTATAATTTCAGAAAATCTCATGGGCATGCTTCATTATTGGAGAAAAAATAAATTATTGTGGACATTATCGTCAATGTTTTATTAGAAATTGTAGGGTATATGACTTATTTCTTGGTAGATTGTATCTTAGGAGATTCTTGCTGCATTATTGCTACTGGATCTTTTTTGGCTGTCTGTTTATATGTGATCAAATTGAATTCATTCTAACAGGAAAGTAGAACTGAGAAGCCTGTTGTGGCCTTCATTGCTGGACAAACAGCACCACCAGGCCGTCGTATGGGACATGCTGGAGGTATAATGTTCTTGGTTGTGCACTTTATATTAATTTTATGCTTTTGCATTTTGTGTGCACATCCATGTGGGTTTACATTCATAGAGATTGAAGTAGGAGCAAGGCAGCCTAAAAAATTCCAAGGTGAATGGAGCGTCTTGCTGGGAGGTTTAGAGGGGGTTGAATTCGTTGTGGTTCAGTATTCTTAAATTTGTGTTTCCCAAAAGGTGCTGATGCTTTTGTACAACAAAATAATAATCCTATGTACAAGTTGTCAGTAGAGGTCCTGATCTTATAAATTTTTTTTGAAGTAAAAGATTGCAGGTTTTTCTATGATAATTAGCCCCAACTTTTTGAAATGGCTGCAGCATGGCACTGTAATGGGTCTTAACCCCAATAGATGGTGGGATTAACAAGAAGGGAGTTTAAACCCTAGACTTTGCAAAATTGTGGAAATTTAAACTTATGTGCAACTATAACATTCTAATGGCAACTTGAACAATTGGGAGATGAAGATAATTCTACACATGGAGTCCTGAGGTTACTGTTTTATTGAAAAGAAATCTTAAAAAATGAGCAACAATTATTCTGCTTGCTTTAATTAACTTTAGAGTATTTCTGGCTTATATGTCGCCATCTCGAATTGAGGTCTTTATTAACCTCTAGGTGATGATGCTAACCTGAATGATAGATTTCTATTTGATTGTAAATTTTAACTTGTTATTTACTGGACGCCAAGTTTGCTCGGTACCCTACTGGCCTTGACGTCTTTATTTTTGGTCTCTGTGCAGCTATTGTCTCAGGTGGAAAGGGTACAGCACAAGACAAAATCAAGACCCTAAGGGAAGCTGGAGTTACTGTGGTGGAGTCTCCTGCAAAAATTGGTGTTGCTATGCTTGATGTTTTTAAGCAGAGGGGTCTCGCAGATTAATTTAGGCAAGTTAAGTTTGTCGTCTATTCTTAAAGAAGCGAATGCGCTAGTCAAATTCTTGATAATTTGGTGTAACCAAAAAAAGAAAAATCTTGATAGTTTTGGTGGTTTCCATCTTCCTCACAGCCAAGCATGTGACAGTGATGGGTTTATTACGAATAAAAGAAGATTTTTGTTCTGCCCTTTCAGAAATTTGCAGCGGGACAGAAGGTTCGACATGGATTGATATCAAAAGATAAATTGTATGTTATTGCTTCTATCATTGATGAAACTCTCTCTTTTTTTTATTGCCCAAATATTTGCTTTAGGGTTTTAGAACCTTCCAAACCAACAAACAATGTACCCACCAATTATCATAGTAATCGTTGTTTTCCTACATGTTTTATATTTTCCTTCACTACTTCTTAGGAGATATCAAAAATTATTCTACTGCTTGAGCAATTAGTGCCAGGAATCGGTATCCTATGTATATCAGAAATTCTCCTATGAGGATTATAGTTGAGGATTAATAACATATAAGATCCAAGTTGACGTTGAGATGAGTTTTAAAAGTGTATTTAACATGAAATAACATTGATTTTGATGTGTTGAATTATTATTTTAATATATTGTATAACAAGTGTCGCCAATTTCTCTTGGTTAGGGACTGCATCAAGTTACTCTTTCACCCATCAAGCCTTTTTTTTTTTTTTCCAGTTTTGATTTAATAAACCATATAGCTTATTGTTATTTAAAGAACAGACTCCAACATCAGCACTCCGCGGTTGATAAATGCAAGTTTCCTGGCAATAATTTCGATGCTATCGGTTCTCTCAATGGGTTGTTTTGCTTAGAAATCACTCAACATACAGGCTATAAAAGTGTCTGCGTATGCAATCCATTTCTAGACGAGTATATCACCATTCCAAGAACATCCAAGAAAGAAAGGCACAGAATAAGTCTGGGTTTCGGAATCAGTGCTTTGAGCAAACAATACAAAGTAATTCAACTCTTCTGTTATGGAAAAAATTACAAATGGTATAGTGCTGAAACATACACAATCGACACGGGACAGCGGAGAAGCGTTGGAAATGCTCCTAGCAAGGTTTGTCGACTGGATAGATATGGTGGTGCCTTTTTGCATGGATCTTTGCATACAGTTCACTACTATTTTGGCCCAAATGGGTTTCTATGTGTTTTTGATTTTGAAAGTGAGCAGTATAGGCAGTTTCCATTACCTCTACAATGTTCCGGTGACCGAGTTCGCCGGTTAACAAGTTTGGGAGTTGTTGAAGGTCGTCTCTGCATCTCGGTTTCCACACATACCAACCCTAAAGAATTTTGTACATGGGTTATGAAAGAGTATGGCGTCAAGGATTCTTGGACCAAACAATTTGTTATTGAAAAAGCTTGCAAGACCGTCCTTTGTTTCGATCCAAGATATTGCTAAAGGAGAATAGCTGAATGCAGTAGGGTGCTTATAATCTGTTCTCAAGACACATTATTATAGCTTTTCAATTTATTGTTTGATACAAATTAAGTCCTTGTCAGTAGTTTCTATTATATACAGAACAATTTTATTTACTGTTATTTTTGTTTTCTTGTTAAGGAGTAACTGAGATGGCATTTTTGGAGTCCATGGTGACCACTAGGTGCTGTTCTTGGAAGATGAAACAGGAAAACTTAGCTGCGTGGCGATCCCGATGGTGCTGATCTACCAATGTACGTGTTCTCATTGGGTGATGCCTGCTGGATTAGAGATCATAGCCTTGTTATTTTGTTTTAATTCTTCTCATGGTCATGCAATCTGGAGTCCATTCAACCACATCTTGATATTTTCCTTCCAACATTTGCCCTATCATACAAGAGTTTTGGTACTGCTGCTTTTACACCTCGATCTGCTGTTAGCTTTCCCACTTGCTGGTTCTGCATCTTTTGATTTTGTTTTTCGTCCAATCTCCAATTTCGAGTTTGTTGTGTTCTTGAGCTTCTCGTGAAGCTTTCTATGATGGTTTTTTGTGATTCCACAATAGCTTTGGGACCATCATGACAGCAAGTTTAAGCTCGAGAGCTCACACCCATACCTCGAGTGACGAGTGCTGCATTCACATGTTTGCCAATGAATGTCATCGTTCTGTGTGCTTCAGCTTCCTGACTTTGTTTTCTTTGACAATTCAATTTTCATAATTGTTTTGAGAGACAATCATCCATAACTCGAGAGCTTGTGGCCATTGTTTTTATGTAGAAGATATCCCTCACTTGATTTGACTCTTCTCATGAGGGCAATGCTCAAGACTCGAGACCATAGTTTTCAGATCCTGGTAACCGGCCCGGTTCAAGATTTGGATTCTAAGTTTTTATCGGGTTACCGGGTCGTTTAGGTTATTTTTTTTTAAATCAAAACAACATTATTTTAGTAAAAAAACAAAAATTAACGAATTTTAACTAGGTTTTTGACCAGGTTTTACTGGGTCAAACAAATTTTATTGAATTTTTTTTTTTTATATTTTTTTTAACCCAACTCAGGTTTTAATTCGAATCAGTTCCAATTCTAGAACAGTGAGATCCTAGATTTACCTGCCCGGACCGAGTTGTATAAGCATGCTTGAGAGGGAACAAGCAAGAAGATAAACAAAGCACGTCTCATGTCGCGTCAGCCCCTCTACAATTCATTCAATCTCTTAATAAAATTCTCCATTGTCAGAGCTTACAAGTTACAAGAATAGTCACTTTGGTTTCTGGTTTGGGCTGTAATTATGGACTCAAAATGGAATCGAATAAAACAATCTAAGTCTCCAACACCAACATCATACCATACTTAACATAAATCACAAAGCCACCATAAGCAATTTTATTTTATATTCTGGTTATTTTATTTTAGGTTTTCACCACCAATTTAAGAAATTTTTTAGGTTTTCTCCATGTGTATTCTATTATATTTTGAATAACTCAATCCTCTCAACTTCATGTATTAAACTGAAATAGTAGTGGTGGGTGGACCCACGCGCTACCATGACTGTTGGTGCATTTTGGGGTTGACCAACAATGTCTCCCACTCCTTGTCACTCCAATGCCAGTGATTACGACCACCATCACTCTAGGAGGGAGATCGGAGTCGATTTCCATCATATATCCTTTCTCTCTCTCCACTGTTGTTTATTTTTGGGCTAGACGTGTTTTGATGGAGAGAAAAAGGTGGGCACAGTGGTTGGTGATGTTTGATGGTCGGTTTTGGTGGCGGATAAGATGTTTTGGCCTAGAAATAGAGGAGAGGGGGCTACTCGTCCGTCGGAAAATAAAGGGGGATACGGGGCAGCCATTTGTCGACGGGAGGAGATGGATAGGCGGTCCCTATGGTAGGCGGTGCTGGGTGTTTATAGGAGAGAGAGAGAGATGTTATTTATCTTGCTCGCTAATTTATTTATTTATTTTTTCTAGCAAATAAGATCTCAAATAAAAAAAGTCTTGGTCTCTTTCCTTTATCCTAGAATATGCTAATCATAAATTGACAAATCATCCATCCCATGTCTAATCCACTTGGATTATCATTAAACTTCATTTAACCCTTACTTCCCCAAACAAAACTTAATTAGCCCCTACTCTAATCACACTCTCTACTATGTATTAGGGCTTTACTAAAAAAGAAGAAGAAGAAAACATAACATCACATCACTTCTCCTTAAAACCCCAAAGCTCAAACTCCACACACCACTATCATGAAACCTTAAAAATGCCAAAACCATAAGAATCACCAAGCCCCTCTTCAATTTCTCTCCAGAAACAAACCATGGCAATCACCAAAACAGAACCCATAAACGGCAGCACAACAAAATCATCAGCACCACCATCATCAATGTCTCTTAAATCGGATCTGCTGTCAACACTATCGCTCAAATCACTGAAACTCAAGACCAAACAACAAGAACTCCTGATCCGTGTCTCAATACTCTGTTTAGTCTATGTTTTAGCTTTTATCACTCGTTTGTTTAGTGTCTTACGTTATGAGTCAATGATCCATGAATTTGATCCTTACTTCAATTATCGAACTACCCTTTTCTTAACTCAAAAGGGTTTTTATGAATTCTGGAATTGGTTCGATTCCGAGAGTTGGTACCCTCTTGGACGTATCATTGGAGGAACCCTTTATCCTGGATTGATGGTTACTGCAGCCATTATGTACTGGGGTTTGCGATTCTTACGTTTTGCTGTTCATATTCGCGAAGTTTGTGTGTTGACAGCACCGTTTTTTGCGTCGAATACTACGCTTGTTGCGTATTTTTTCGGCAAAGAGATATGGGACACTGGTGCTGGGTTGGTTGCTGCTGTTTTGATTGCGATTTGTCCTGGTTATATATCGCGATCTGTTGCAGGGTCTTATGATAATGAAGGGGTTGCGATTTTCGCATTGTTGCTGACTTTTTATTTGTTTGTTAAGGCAGTGAATACGGGGTCTTTAGCGTGGGGATTGGCGTCGGCTTTTGGGTATTTTTATATGGTTTCTGCTTGGGGAGGTTATGTTTTTATTATTAATTTGATACCGCTCTATGTGTTGGTGTTGCTGATTACTGGGAGGTATTCGATGAGGTTGTATGTGGCCTATAATTGTATGTATGTGTTGGGAATGTTGCTTGCTATGCAGATTCGGTTTGTGGGGTTTCAACATGTGCAGTCCGGTGAGCACATGGCAGCTATGGGTGTGTTCTTCTTGATGCAGGTTTGATGCTTAAATCTTTTCTTTCACTACTTACTACTTGCTGTAATGATTTTAAGTGGATTTGTGTAGTTTGCCTTAATTGCTTCTATTATGTTGGGTTTCTTGTAGATAAGGATGAGGCCAAGTAACAAAAGGTTTTTCTAAATGCAGCACTATGAATTGGCAGTCCTTGAATTGATATTGTTGTTATCTTGAGCTTAAGAATGGGATTTTGTTACTAGTGTTGAACTACTGAAATTCGAATGTGTTTTTTGTTTTGATGTCTTCACAGTTTAAACATGTCATTTGTTTTGCTTTAGTCTCTCAATCTAATCCATTTGCTTGATTTTGCCAGATACTCACAAAAATGTGAAAGTTTGATGCTTGTGGAGCCTTCAACTCTATTTCTTAGATTTATGTTACTGTATATGATATTTGTGTAGCTTATATTGCCATTATAGGCTTTGCCTATGTTAGTCAGAGCAAAAACGCTCATTTTCTTTGGATATGCACTAACACTGAACTATTTTTTCAGGTGTTTTATTTCTTAGATTGGGTTAAGTATCTGCTAAATGATAAAAAGTTGTTTGAAGCCTTCTTGAGGATTACTGTGACCTGTGCAGTGGGTGTAGGTGCTCTTGCTCTTGGAGTTGGCACAGCATCTGGGTATATTTCACCGTGGACTGGCAGATTTTACTCTCTGTTGGATCCAACATATGCTAAGGATCACATCCCCATCATTGCATCTGTCTCTGAGCATCAGCCAACAGCTTGGTCATCTTTCATGTTTGATTTCCACATCCTCCTTTTCCTTTTCCCTGCTGGTCTGTATTTCTGCTTCAAGCGGCTGTCAGATGCCACAATATTCATTGTTATGTATGGCCTAACAAGCATGTATTTTGCTGGTGTCATGGTTCGGTTAATTCTTGTTGCTACACCTGCGGTATGCTTAATTGGTGCCATTGCTGTTTCTGCCACTATAAAGGATCAGACTATGTTGTTAAGGACTAAGAGCAAGGTTTCCCAAACTGGTTCTACTAAGGGAACAGGTGGTGGAAAGGCTTCTTCTAAGGTAAGTTCTTTACACTTGATTTGAGTTTTTTTGCCCCTCCATTCTTTTGATTAGTTGTGAAGATGACTGGTTGTATTGTTGCTGAAATGAATATTTATATCCTCTTTGTCTGTGTCAACTGTCCTTAACAAATTAGATGCTTGACAGAATCTGGTTGCCAATGAGCTTGTTATCTATATTGGAAAACCAACTTATCTAAATAATTTGCTATTCTGCATCGCATGTGGGATAATGTCTAAAGTTGGTTTTAGGACACCTTTCATTATTGTTCAGCCATGCTCAACTCTGCTTTAAGAGTCCGTACTATTAGTGTGACTTCTTTTTTATATATTTTACTTATTCTAGGACTTGCTGCTCTCAAGACAACCCATCCATTTAGTCAAAGAGTTTTTGCTGATGGTGTTTTCTAATGAAGCTATTGGTTTGCATTGCTGTTCTTGTCTCGTAGTTTTGTTAATTGCCTTGTGTTTAAGAGTTTGGAGTTGCATTTATATGATGATGTCAATGTTATCAGCCACTCCTTCACTGGGAATTGGCAAGAAAGTGATTTTTGATAGCTACTTTATAGCGTTGATTAAATTATGAAGCTTTGATTTCAGTAATGCTGCCATTATTTGGTCATGGTCATTACCCTCTCCAGTACATTTGGACCAATACAACTTTTTGAATAACACTCCTATTGAGTGCTATTGTATTGGAGGGAGGTTTCCTTTTGCTTTATTCTGGTTATTATTTTATATAATGCTGGTTGTATTTGATGTGTGAGCAGGCTTTGCTTGATCAGTCTCAACCTTTTCAAAGAAATGGTGCTATTGCATTGCTTTTGGGTGTATTTTACTTGCTCAGTAGGTATGTCATACATTGTACCTGGGTTACATCAGAGGCCTACTCTTCTCCTTCAATTGTCTTGGCTGCAAGGGGTGCCCATGGTAACAGGGTGATCTTTGATGATTACCGTGAGGCTTACTTTTGGCTTCGACAGAATACTCCTCCAGATGCTAAGGTGATGTCATGGTGGGATTATGGGTATCAGATCACTGCCATGGGAAACAGAACAGTTATTGTTGACAATAATACCTGGAACAATACACACATTGCCACTGTTGGCCGTGCAATGTCATCTTATGAAGATGAGGCATATGAGATAATGAAATCACTTGATGTGGATTATGTGCTAGTTGTCTTTGGGGGTGTTACAGGCTATTCTTCTGATGATATCAACAAGTAAGGCTCTAATGTTTTTAATTGAACATGATCTGCATTTTATAAGATCCTGAATCAGTTTACAGTCCATAGTTGGCGTTCTTCTAAAAAACTTGAATTTGAAAAGTTTAGCATATGCCATTGACATTACCTGACCGTTGAACCATATTCTAATTGGTTCAGGCAGGAGTGGCTTCATGTAATCTTAAATTCAGAAGTTGATCCCATCTTAAATTCATTTTCCCTCCCATATTAAACCTTAGACTGTGTGGAACATTTCTTATGCTGGATTGATTGTTGAAGCTTTGAGTTATGGTCTGAACTGCTATTCTCATTTCTGGTTTATGAGCTTCTCTGGGCAACAACTTTGATAACACCGATCGTCTTAATGTTTGTGGGTATTGTAGTTTTTCATGTATCTAATAAAGTTATTCATTTGCACCAGGTTTTTAT
The DNA here is from genome assembly GCA_015852605.2 of Populus deltoides. NCBI lineage: Eukaryota > Viridiplantae > Streptophyta > Magnoliopsida > Malpighiales > Salicaceae > Populus > Populus deltoides. The sequence goes on along the minus strand of CM027581.2, from coordinate 12,560,241 downwards.
GGATGGTGAGAATTGGAGGCGGAGTATTCCCTGTAATTAAGGAACCCGACTATCTTGTCAATGGAGAGTATCGTGTTGACAAAGGTGCAGCTCCCAAGATGTTGAACTGTCTCATGTAAGTTGCTGTTTCTTATTCATGTTTCAAATTTGCTTGATTAGTCTTGTTTTATGTTTTAGTATTTGTTATTTATTCTTTTTTTCCCCTCGTATAAACTGAAATATGGTTCCTTTCAAGTTTTTCCTATAGAGACTGCAAAAATTGTCGGATATCATGTAGTTTGTGAGAGTGAGGAGTTTGAAGGTGCCTTTCCTCTGTATTCTCATTGCATCCTTCATTCATTATAGGATATGGAATTCTGATTTGAGCACTGCATACCCACATCAGAATCATAAAGATTTACGTTCATATAAGTCTTATCTGGATGTCTTTTTCATGCAAATTTCTCCATTACATTAGTTGTCATGCCAACTTATTTTAATAGCTGTACCAAAACAGCCCTTCTTTTCTGTGTCAAAACATGCCTTATAGTAAAAGATGCATTCGTCCTACACACAAAATTACTTGCCAATATTTTGGTTTTGAATCTTTATATTTTCATTTTCCTCTAAAATTTCATGCCTTTGATACATCTAATACTTTTGGCTGTAACTATGTCTTTCTTGATAATTCTACAGCGCTACTTTAGTTGATCTGCTATTTTGACCTTTGACATTATTGTGAACCAAGGAAAAATTTGAGTTCCAACATTGAGAAAGTCTAGCTTCAGTGAATTATGATCATATATTGATCACGTGTTACCCAGCGCGGTTTGATTTTTGTAGTTTAGAGAAGTTATACACCCAGCGCGGTTTGATTTTTGTAGTTTAGAGAAGTTATACACCCAGCGCGGTTCGATTTTTGTAGTTTAGAGAAGTTATACCATGTATTGTTGGTGAATAGGTACAAGCTATCCTACTATCGATTTGGAGAGCTGGTGACAGAATATGGGAAACCTCCAGGGTAAGCTCAACATCCCTTGCCTTCTTTCTCAATTTGTTTAGAATTTACATGCACTGGGTGTGGTTGGTTGGAGCATTTCTGGAAGTGACTACCTCGTGATTACTGTTTGGACTCCCTTTCGTTCTGTGAAGTTGATCATTCCTTTTGTTTTTTTTCTTCTTTTTTGTAATTGATCTGTGCTTTGGCAGGTATGATCGAGCAAGGGGGGTCGAAATTGGAAACAAGGACATTAAACTTGAACACTTGGAAGAGGCATTTACGACATCTAATTGGATTGTTCGTATTTACAAGGTCAAGCCACCAAATAACAGGTGGTGAAATCTCTCATTCCACTGAGGAGGAGAAGGGATTTGGTTGTTGAACTGCAATCTTGAGTCTTGAGAGATAGATTTGGCCATAGGAGTAAAAAATTATTAGTAAGAGATTGAGCTTGTAACATTCAAGGCTTTTGAATTTTCTGGGCCCGAATTTTGGTGTTTCCTCCATCCCTTCACCCCCATCCATCAGAACCATTTATCATGCTATATTGCTGATAAAAAAAGTAGTTTTAAAAAATATTTTTAGTTTTATTATTAAAAATTTAAGTAAAAATATATATTTAATTAAAAATATTATGAGATGTATTTTTGTATGTAAATAAAATAAAAAGTAAATCTTCATAAATTAAAAGTTGGTTATTTTAACTTTTACAAAACTAAAATTTAAAATGTAATTATACGTGAGGTTTAATATAAAAAACAAAAATATACTACAATACTTAATAAAGCATTGTTTAATATCTTCATTAGGAACGATAATTTAATATGAATGGATTATGAACCAAGCTAAATTAGTGAGTATATTTTTGGACTCGATGAGTATGATATAAATATTATCAAACTTAACTTAAAATATACCCAAACTTAACTTATAAATATTTATATTAGAATATTAAAATACTTAACTTATAAATATTGTCAAACTTGATCTAAAATATGTCCAAACTTAACCTGGAATATATATTTATATTATATAAATATATTTTTGGAATATTCAGATTTTTTTAATACAATATAATATATATGTATTTTAATATTTACATAACATATATTTTATTTTTTATTAATAAATAAATAATAATAGATATCCATTAAATATTCAAAATCCAATAAATAATAAATAAAATATAAATATAAATATCAACAAATTCAATCCACGTTACCTAACCTAATCTTCATGGCTTTCAGTGCTACTATAGGCGTTGTCAATTGTGTTCTCGGTGGACCAATGGTGCTGACTTTTTGAGGGTTCACAACCGTGTGATGGATTAAGGTTCTGGGATTTGTTCCCTTGACAATCTTGGATCACTTTCTTTCTCCATGGATTTTGATGGAAATTAAAGTCAATTTAAAAAATCATTAAAAACTGAGTAAATAAAAAAATAACTGAAAAATTAAATCGTGAAAAAAAATTAATTAAAATTTTGAAAAAAATAACTGGTTCGGTTTTGATTTTAAAAATCTGAAATAGAAAAAACTGAAACGAGCCGAACCCAAACCGGAAAAAACCGAGCCAAACCGCTTTGAACCGGTTTTTGTTCAAAAAACCAAACCGAACCGAAACCGGTTGGTTTGAACCGGTTTTAGTTTTTTTTTAAAATTCAATTTGGTTTTTTTGATAAAAACCGAATCGAACTGAAAATGATCACCCATGATAATTTCCAAAGAAATTTTTACCGAACCTTCTTTGTCTAATTTCATCCTAATCGTAATTACCCTCCAAGTTTCCTTTTGTTTTTTTTTTATTATACATAGTTTTCAATGCAATTATAGGTTAGTTTCTAAATGTTGGAAAACTTATTACGTTTATATTTCTATAAATTATTACCCTAAAACCATGCAAATTTAATAATTAATCGAGATATTATTTAAATTTAAAATTTAAATCAAAACCAAACAAAAATATTATTTTATTAAATTTATTTAAAGACCATGAAAATTTAATAATTAATCGAGATATTATGTAAATTTTTAATTCAAGTAAAAAACAAACAAAAATATTATTTTATTAAAGTTATTAATTTATCAAGGTTATATTACAATTACAATTACAATTAGTCGCTTAACTCCGATTGACAATTGATTTATCAACACATTTGTTGGTATTTTTCTAAATATCATATATGTCATTAAGAAAAATTGGAACTTTCTAATATTCATATATAATATTTTTTTTATTTGAAATAAGTTCTTAAATTTATACTGATTTAAAAAAATGATTTGCAGTTTTTCATCACAAGTTTTTTCAGTTTTTCAAGTTTTTCATTGAGTAATATAATATTTTATCTTATAACAAGCTTTTTTTAACTATGGAAAATATTAATTTTGTGTTTTTATATTTATTAAGTGCTATAAATTTACCTATTTTTTATTATAAAACTTATATAGAAGATGTTTTTTAAGTTAACTTGTATAGATTTTTCATAATAATTCTTAATTTGGATAAAATAATATTGATATTTTCTAATTAGAATATCACAAATATAAAATATTAAGATGAATTTTATAAATTATGATTTTGAATTTTATTTTTTTATGAAAAAAATGTAATCTTGTCATATACTTTTTATTCTTTTGGTTAAAAAACAATTTTATGTTGTAACAAATGAACAAGTTTTTTTAACTTTTCAGTTTAAAACAAAAAATGGAAAAGGAAAGAAAAAATAGAAATGAAAAAAAGGAAATGATTTTCTCTTAAGGCCTTAAGATGTTATAATAAGACAATGGTTGATAAGAGTCAAGGGACTAAGATATAATTTAAAAACAAAACAAGTACTAAATTATAACATAGTTTAGAAATAGGGACCGAGAAATAATTTACTCAATAGTATTTTATCCTGTTTCCATCGAAAAGGAACGAAGTCCAAACATGCAGTTGCAAGGGCTTCTGTTTACTGGTTGCTGCTCCAATCTTCTAGTAGCTGACAGGAGATACAGCCTCGCAGCCAACCCCTCTTTCACACTCAAGCACAAGTCTTCCTCACTAAGGGCACGCGCTGCCCTCAAACTTGGCCATATTCATAGAAGCAACAGCACCAGTACTTGTGCCAGAGGTTTATTATGGAGATGGGGGGTGTCTAAAGTCATCTCCATTTACTTGTTGTGTTGCCTCAATCTTGTAGCACTGGCTCAAGATTATCCATCTTTATCTACTTCTTCGTATGGATGTGAGGATGTTAGCAGTTACTATGTAAGTGTGAAGGGATTAAAAGGGAAAGCACTGAAAAAGAAACTTCATTCTGTTATCTCCAAGCATCAGTCACTGTCTTACAAAGAGGTTTGGGATGCCCTCAAGTTTCTTGATGCTGCAAATGTTGATAGGCCTCAAGCTTCATCTGGGATGTATGTATTCCTCTCTTCTTCTTTTTTGGTCTTGTGATTGTGGTGCTAAGAGTTTTGTTTGTGGTAGACTGGTAGTAATTGAGGTGGGTTTTGTATATGCAGAGTTGAAATTTACTCTCTGAGAGCTGTTTCGAAAAACTTAGCTGGAAAACCTGAAGGATGGAATAGTGAGTCAGCTAAATTCTAAACTTTGATGCAGTTAATGACTTTCTGATTCTTGTTTCATTCAATTCTTAAAGAGAGAGCATTTTATTAACACTAGGACTCATGATTTTGATTGTTATAGATATTAATTTGTTGCGCAAGAGGAGAGGGGAAGGGGGGTCGACAGTGTTGTTTGGGAAATAAAAGACCATTTTAGGGGAAGGTCTCATTGATTGTTATAGATATCTAATTTGCGGCAATGATATCAGAATAAACTACTTGATATCCATGACTTGGCATAGATAAGAGAATTGGTTCACTTTTTTTCCTTTTGGTAGGAATTTAGCAAAGCCATTTGACCTCGTAAAGTTGCCACTCCATCTTTCGATGCATTCTTGTTGATCCTATGAATGGCTAGACTGATATTCGCATTCTTAAAGAGAACATTTGATTGTTATAGATATCTAATTCGTTGCACAAGAGGGGAGGGGAAAGGGATTGGCGATGTTGTTCGGGAATATTATACCTTTTTTAGGGGAATAGTCTAATTGATTGTTATAGATATCTAATTTGTTGTCATGACATCAGAATAAACTACTCCTTGGTATCCCTAACTTTGTGTAGATGAGAGAAATTCGATGCTTTCCTTTTTGTAGAAATTGGCCCGAGCCACATGGCCTTGCTTAAGTTACTGATCTCTCATCTATATATGAATGGCTAGTTGACTGAAATTTGCATTTGGTAGGTTTTTCTTGTTTGTGTGCTCATTATTGTTTCTATTTCAAGTGATCATTGCCTATCCTGATGTCTTAGATCTTTCTTTGTTTTATTTTTCTTGGTTCTCCTCTTTGGCTGTATTTTTTTTCAAGTGAAAACCCTTTGGTTTTGTAATTATGGTTACACCTGGGTCGCCAAAAGCTCATCAATATCTATGCTTCCTCTGTTCTGCTTCCACTTACCTTTCCATCTAATGAATGTACCTTCAGTTGATAAGGGGGAGGAGGGAGGGGAGAGTTTTTAAAATGGTACTTAAAAATTTTCATGGGATTTCTTTGATGCAGAGACAACTAACATGCACCCTGAACATGTTCCGTTCTTCTAGATCTTAGTTATGAGAAATTGAGAAACAATTTTATCATGTATTTTCTAGCTTTAGGTGGATTGTGCACTTAGTACAAGAGATTATGTCACCTATGTGATGCTATATGTTCTAGTATATAAGAACATTTTATTTTATCAAACTTGGCAAAAAACAGTTCACCATCTTTCCTGTTTAATCTAGTTACTGACTATGGCATTCTTGTTGGCTGCAACGATGTCAAGTTTTCAAATTGCTGCATTTTCAGGGGAACATTTGTGGCCTCGTTCTTATGGGCTAATTAGCGGTCCATCCTTGACTGATTTACATAATATTCGCCCAGCAGATGTGAATGGTGAGAGAGGCTGCTGCTCTTCGTGTACAATTGAGAATTCAGTCTCATGAACTGATGCCATCCTTAACTAATATATAGTTAGAGTTCCATGCAGTAAATTCATCTCGGGGAAACAAATACTATGGAGAATGCAATAAGAAATCAATACGATGTCTAAAGCCTGCAAACAAAGAAGCTGCTTTTGACATGGAAACGGACAAGGAGAGATGGACACCACCTACAAAGGTTTTCTGCATGTCTTGAACCTACGCGCTTTTCATCAGCATTTAATTGATTGTTATTACATGCTCTTGAAACAGAGGACACAGCGTGTAACAAGTTGTGCATAGCCAGGATATGCTTTAGGTTGCTTTTAATGGGCAGAGATAGCATTTGTTTGACACTGCAAATAGGGCTGGTCAAGTGAGAGTTTAGCCTCATATATTCATATAGTTTAAGAATGTGTTTTGCTAATGTGGAATCACGCAGGATTGCCTTTGAACTTACTAGCCAGGAGAAATAAATTAAGATATTATTTTAAGATTCATCAATGGATTCAAACCTCACATTACAAGTTCTTGACAAGATCTGCAAAGAAAGCATTTCAAGTTCATCAAGAGCCCTATTTCGTCTGGAAAAGTTTCTTAATCAGGAATTTTGATGTCTGCTAGCTATGAAATATGCTGATGTTGCTGCCATGTTTCAGTTGTTTTACCTATATCATGTTACTAAGTTTGCAATTCCAGGTTGCATGCTTTGGCCTTTTTCCAAGTTAGTTGGAAACTTCATGAAATGTCCTGATTTTACCTTTTCTTAGTAAAAGGAAAACCTCTAGTTGGGTTTCCAACTCTGAACTGATTAAATCACCTTAATCAGATCTGATCACACCAGCTCCTCACAAGCGCACTGGAAGCATGTAGGAGGTGCTAATAGCCCCACTCCAATGCCCTCCTGCTGATATGCGCATGTTGTTCGCTTGTTCTGTTTTATAATGGATCTCGTAGCTTTGGTAAACAGAGACAAGAAACAAAAATCTGGCTTCAATTTTTCTGGAACTCATTGACTTGTGATTTTCGTTACTTGACTTGCAGGTTAGAGGGGATATAGCAAGGGCAATAATGTACATGGCTGTATGTTATGGGCTTCATCAACCAGGTGGACAAAATCTTCACCTTTCTGATTCTCCAAGCATTGGTAAGTTGAGAAAAATGGTCATAAGTTGACAGGAGAAAGATCGGCAGCCAACTGCATACGATGTTAGCCAGCCTTAACCTTTTTTTGTCACTTGTTTTTGTAGAGAACAGAGAGATGGGACTTCTTTCTACATTGCTAAAATGGAATGAAGTTGATCCACCTTCAAGAGAAGAGAAGCTGAGGAATGACAGGGTCTGCAAGTTTTATCAGCACAATAGAAATCCTTTTGTCGATCATCCTGAGTATGTCAGTCTTATTTGGAAAAGAGTTGCCCCAACCCACCAAAATTGGCATTTTCCTGCCAAGAAGGAAATAATGAAGTGAGTTGAAACACCTAACAAAAGAAGAATCAAGAACAAGGCATCTTGGTATCTTGAAGAACAATTTATTCTTACACCCAAGGTTGTTCCAGCAAATGATGGGAAAAGTAGGAAGCTTCCATGAAGAATCCTTGATTGTGGTGCAAGACCTGTTTTGTACCAATGACTTGTAACTACAACAACAATTATTGGTTTCCTGACATTTACATGTCATCAAAAGAATGATAATCGGGGTGGCCCCCATGGCCTTTCCATGTTTTCTGAATCCAAAACACTGTAAGGCTCTTGTTGGCACTGGCAATATGGTGGAACCAGTATGCTATAGAATCGGGGCGTTATATATTTCGTGTTAAAATACAAAGATAATCCTTAACATAATACGCAAAGATAACGTTTCCAGATTAAAAATGCAAGGCATCCATGGATGACATTGCAGCTCAGTGATGTAGCAGTAGTCACCATACTTGATGGTTCAACCCCTTCTTCCTGGCAAATTAAGTAAAGAAATCACCAAAAAAGTGAAGGGAATAAAGTTATATATGTTCGTGGTGAGAGTACAATAGACTGTTGAAAGACCCGCGTTCTCAAATAAAACCTTAAATTAAGGAAAAAGGAAAATGACAAGACAATTATTTTTAATGAACTGTGATGATCCATATGTAAAATTATACATAATAAAATATAATTTACATGTATCATTATTATTTAGATTATAACTAGTGTGATACTACTGTGATTCTATTTTGAAATACAAAAAAAATAACTTCAAACATTAAAGAATTATTTAGTATTATTATTAAATCCGGTCTAGTGGGTTAATTTTTAAACTTTCCAACTCGGTTTATTATCTAACTCAGATTTAAAATTAAACCTAGTCAACTTGGTGGGTTCTATAATAACTCGAATGACAGATAAAAAACATGATTTGATTTAGAAAAAAATCAATTTTTTTTTAATATTGAAACGGCAACATATTGGATTAACCTGAATTTCGTAACTTAACTTGTCATATCCGTAATTCGAGTTATAAATTTTACTAGGTTTAAAAACTTTATTTTTTTATTTAATTATTCGAGTTATAAATTTTACTAGGTATAAGAATTAATATCATTACAAAAAAATCAAAGGGACTGCTCTACCCTTCTTAGTAATAGACTAGTTACATGTCCCACATGATGCTGCGTGTCAATTATTTTTTGCATTTAAAAAAAAATCAAGATCTAAAAGTGTTAGGTTTTTTTGTAAAGTTATATCCAAGAGTCTTAGATTTGGTTGCAACGCCTGACCCAAGAGTAATATTTATAATATTAATAATAACATTAAACTTGAGTTAACTCTTAACATAAAAAAAACAACTAAAAAAAATAAAATAATTTATAAAAAAACTTAAAATATCAGTATTTTACTATGAACTATATTGTCTATAATAAAACACTGATAATTTTTAATATACATTAGATTTACGATTATTTTGAAGCTTAATGCTAAGGAAAAAGGATTTGAGCCCGTAATCATTCTAACACTGTAATAAGATACACTTTAAAAGTAGAATTTGAGCTCATAATTATTTACAAGGAGTGCAAGGAAAATAAACTAATATCTCAATAATAATAATATATACGGGACCCGTTAGAGAATAAACTTCAGGGACGTAATTGAGATCGCCTATACAGTTGGGTGACTAATATGAAATATTTCAAAAATTAAAATAACTTGTAACAAGAGAAAACTCCATATTCCCTAAAACTACCCCTAGGGTTTTCACTCTTCGTCAGTTGTCACGTATCAGGAAAAAGGGAAAACATCGTCGGCATATACATACATCTTACCTCTCTCAAATTCCTTAAAAAAACCCTTGTTTCTTCTCTCACCAATCAAGAAAAATGGAGGAGGAACTCCACATCCAAGCTCAAACGTCGAAAGCCCTAATAAAACAACTAGCATCAAGCGACACAAAAACCCGAAACAAGTCCTTAAAGATTCTCTTAAACAAATGGTTACCTTCACAACCTCAAATCTCTGAAGAAACTATGAAGAAAATATGGAAAGGGCTGTTTTACTGTATGTGGCATGCTGACAAGTCTTTAGCTCAGAACCAACTAATCAACAAATTGAGTTCTTTACTTACTGTTATTGAAGTTGAATCTGTTTGTTTTAGTTATTTCTCTGTTTTTTTAGTTACTATGAGAAGGGAATGGTCTGGTATTGATGGGTTGAGGTTAGATAAGTTTTATCTTTTGATTAGGAGATTTGTGAATTCTTTTTTTGGTTTCTTGAAAAAGAAGGGGTGGGGTTTGGATGTTGTGGAAAGGTTTATGAGGGTTTTTGTGGAAAAAGGTTTTTTAGCTGATGATAATTTTTTAGGGAACGGTGTTAATTATCATGTTGTTTCGGTTTTTGTTGAGGAATTGAAGGGTTTTTTGCCGGTGAAGGAGGCGGTTTTGGAGGTGATTTTTGGGAATTTTGTGAGTGTAATGGGGAAGGTGAGTGATAAGGTTTTGCTGGGGAAGATTAAGAGTAATGTGTTTGATCTGTTGTTGCGGATGGCGAAGGAATTGTTGGAGGTGAAGATTAAGGGGGGTGACGTTGGGGACAATGATGAGGTGGTGATTTTGGGTTCAATTGCTTTGGTAATGGGGTTCTCTAAGAGGTTTTATGAGTTGGGTTCTTCAGTCGAGTGTTTTCAAGGGAATAGGAAAGTGGTTTTGGGGTTACATGAAGTGTTTTTGAAGTTAGAGAAGGATTTCGTGGCCTCAGGGATCAAGATTGCACTTCCAGAGAGTAATGGTGATGAGGATGAAGAGGAGGTGCCAGCTTTGGTTCCTATTGATAGTGGTATGGGAGTGGAAGGTTTGAATGGTGACGTTGCTAATGGGCCTGGTAGCAAGAAATTGAAGAAAAGCAAAAAGGCAAAGGAGTCGGATGGCAATAGCAAAAAGGCTAAGAAGAAGAAAAGGAATGTCATTTCCGGTTCCCACAGTGAGAGTGATTCTATGGCTGATGAGAATGGTTATGAGGATTTACCAAATGGGGAGAATTCAAGCAAAGAAAAGACTGTTGATGATAATTTGGTAAGGTTTGATGAATCTGCCATAGCAAATCTTCAGAGGCAATTTGAGAAAGTTGCCGCAGAAGTGGGCATAGATGAGGGTGTCACTAGTGCCTGTGATTTTCCTAAAGTCACTGGCAACGGTAATCTCTCCAAAAAGAGAAAGAGAGCGAAGAGGGTGGAATTGAAGCAATCTGAAAATCCAGAATCGAATGGCCAAGAAGATGCTGAAGCTGGCACAAGCACAATGGCAAAGAGCACTGAGAAGAGTGCAAAAAAAGTCCGGTTTTCCATGAAAAACAACTTGATCTGGAAGCCCAGCACTCCTTTACCACCACAAAGTTTGAGAATACCGCCTTCTGTGACCCCTAGAGGAAGTGCACTTAAAAAAGGGATACCTCCGGGTCCAGTTAGGGAGATGCCTGCAAAGAAAAATATGAAACAAAGAGCGAAATCCATGAAGAAAGTAATCAAAGGCATTTCCCCTGCCACTAAGCGTGTAAAGAAGTTAAAATCACTTGCCGTCTAGATTTCAAGGTTCGTGGTCCTGTCTAGGATTTCCTCAATGCTTGATCATAACATCTCGTGCACTTAAAGATTTGACATTTCAGTAGTGTGTTTCCTAGTCTAATTTAAGTCTGATGAGTGTTTATTTCTTCATCTAGTGAAACTCAGACGCACCAGGTTAATTCCATATGCTTTTATACAATAATCAATCATTAACTTAAGCTGGGAATTTTAGCCTTTTCCTCTTTGGATTGTATTTTTTTCGATTTTCTCTGAATTTCTAGAATGTCTTGGCTACTTTCTTTGAGAATTGAGTTCTGTATGAAAGGGTTGTGTCCTATTTAGAGTATGGACCAGGTCTTCCTTGATTGTCATATTTGATTTTTCTTGATTTTCTGTCAATGAATGAGATCCAAGGGGCTGCAGCACCAGAGAAGTATGGATATAATTGAGAGAGGCTATCAGTGTATTTATGTATTGGTTGTGTATTTAATCATATAACGTGTACAAGGCAGGGACTATGATGGCTGCACCTCTTGTGCTAATATTTTATTAAGGCCTAATCATTGTTAAGAGAATAGTAATAAGAATCTCCGGTTCTTATTGTGTTTGCACTCTAGCATTGAATTTTAGTTGTCTTGGATTATTATCCTCATTATTTTTTATCCTAGATATATTGATCTTAATTCCCATATGTTGACTTGATTATATGTTACTTTTTCCCTTTGTATTCTGTTATGCTTCGTCTACATACCCTGAAATTTTGCTAGCAGTTGCAGATTTTATTCACAAGGAGCCATTAAATTATCTCACTAGACCACAGATTATCTATGAACCCCAGTTTCCTCCTTTTAGTCCTTGTGAATGGAAGACTCCATTTGAACCAGTTTCTACCAATTGCCTACAAGTTAGAAACAGGAAGCTATTAAGATATATATATATATATATATATATATATGGTTATGTAAGTGGCAAACTCGAGCAATATAGCTGTAATGACTGATTGGTTCCAACTTCTAATGTCCTGAGAGTGACTTGTTTATGCCATGGTTATGTTCTTTGGAGGCATCCCTTGCCTTCTTGGAGCCTTGCATCAAATCAAGATCAGTATCAGTGGCTGTTGTGTATTTTGATTTTTAGGATATGGATGCCAAACAAACTAGCCTCGCTACTCTTATTATGGATGGTGATCCTCAGAATGCTGTTTAACTAGCTTCCATCATAAGTATTATCCTTGCAAATTTTGCGTCTAGGAGAATCCCCCTCTCCTTTGGGTCATGGAACTAGGTTTTCTTTTGTTGCAACATCAAAATTCTAGCCCAACTGTTTTACCCCCTTGTTCTGGACTTCATGGTAACTCTTCTTTTTTACATCTGATTTTCCACTTGCTAGGGAATTCTTCCTGTTGCCATTATTTTTATTCTTCCACAGAAAATGTACCTTTTGTTTAGCATAACTAAAAGAAAGAGATAAGCAAAACAAAGGTTGCTTCTGGTATGATAGTATTGCTTTATGGATGGATGCAGATGAGTCATGATGTCTAGTTATTTGATTTCAGGATGGACGTTTGGAAGGCTCGTGAGATAATTTGAAGACTACAAGTCATTCGTCTGAAGCACCTGATGATGTGCAAGCGGAGGGGAGCTGTGAAGATGTGCAGTGTTGGAAAATGCGTAGTTGGAAATGGTGTACCATACTTTCGACATGCTCTGTTATTTCCCTGTTCGAATGCTGTACTGGTCACTTTGCTCTGCAGTCCTCGTACTCCTATTTGCTTTGAAAAAATGAATCTTCTCTTGATTGTTTTGTTTTGTGATGCAAATACAGGAAATATCTTTGGAATTTTAGGCCATTTTGTGCCACCGTCATTGTGACATGGTTCTCATTTGCAAATGGGCGATATTCTTTTTGGACTAACCTGTGGATGTTTGTGGCGACTCACACTTTATTCAAGCCAAAAATGGCGAATAATTATCTGATTCATGATCCATCTTCTGAAAATAATGCATTCATGAATAATAAATACCACACAAGATGTTATTTATATTGCTGATAAGCTTAAATGCAACTACAAAATCTGGACTCTGGAGTCGTATTATGCAATTTGCTGGTTGTTCAACTGCATCAGCCAACTTTTGGAATCCAGAACATGGAAATTCATTACTGCGGGTATTTTATTCTGTTTTCAAAATTGGAGAAGTCGCCGGAATTTCAAATGTTGCCAACTATTAAGCTCTCAATGGTGAATTCCAGGCTGCCGTGCCCATCATTTCTTTTGTTCTTCAATCCATGTTTGATGTTGATGGCCGTGGCACGATAAGGCATCGCCTCTAATTATCATAAACCTAAATCTCTTTTTGAATTTGGTACGCTCGTATAGCCTTCGGTGGCTGCTAAAAACCCAGTAAGTCCATGATCATGAACCACATAGGTCCCAAGTGGAATCCATTTTAAGGTTTTGATTCTAACCAAAAGACTTAATTCAGCTCAAAATGATGCTTCTCAACTTTTAGAAACACGAAGACAAAGAAACGGAAAAAAGGCTGCCTCTCGAATAAGTCAAAATACATTAAATGACCGAGAATAACATGAAACAATGGGGACAAATTCACTTCCAATGAATAAGCAAGACAAATGGCTTCATATACAAATATTATACGACAGTTGAGAATATGATCTAGATTCGAGCAACCCATTACAAATCCAAAATGGAAACCGTAAAAAAGGAATTCCTTTTACCTTCTCCTTTGGAGCTCTTCTCAAGGAAAACACAGGATTGTATTTCTTTAACCTTTGTTTTCTTGGCCTTACTCCTATTTCGACAGCACTTTGTAGCTATACGTGACATGTAGCTGGTGGCAATGATATCATTCCCAATATGTTGAAGTACAGAAACAAATCAATTCTATGAGATTGCAGTGGACTTCTGCTAATCAAGAGCAGCTTTGCTCCTGCGTCCAGATATTGGCTTTGGTAGACCATCGAATATTGGTATACTGATGGCTGCAGTTGAGAGAGCCTGTAAATCAGGTTTCAAACTCCACTTTGAAGTTGGCCAAACAGAAGAGGAATAACTGTTCTCCTGGTCCTGCAGACTTGGCGTGCTTGATGATTTACGAACTCCATCAGACACGTCAGCAATTATCGAATCTCCCAAGCCCACTGGCATAGCATTCAACCATCCTGGCTCTGATTCAGCAGCCAGTGATGTTCTGCTTGCTGATTTTGGTCTCATGGATAGACCTTTTCCTGTTACAGGTGAAAAGGCACGACTTCCACCATTGTTCTCTTCTTTCAACAGCTTTTCTGTTGTGCCAGATCTAGGATCAGCATCAGCTTTCTGGCGTCTTCTAACAAACTTCTCATTGGATTTCTCACCCTCCCCTTCTCTAGCTTCTGACAGAGGATTGTATTCTGCTGCCAAACCATTCTCAGACAAGAAATCGTCGGCCAAATTTATAGATCTGTGATTGCTATAAGATGTGCCAGATACTGGTGTAGCTCTATGCAGCAGCCCCTCATTTAAGTAATCCAAGCTTCCTCTTCTGTAAACAGCCATCTCCATACCTTCAGCTGAATCCTTGCGTTTTGAAGATTTGAGACCATAGAAATTCTGTAAAGTGCTCATAGCTGGAGAAACCTTCTGTTGAGGTGATTTTAGGCTTAAAGACTCGAGTGTTTCCAACACATTCGAGTGGCGTGGCCAAGGTGGTGTCATGCCAACGTCATTTCCTCTGCAAAGAAGTTAGAGCCTTGTTACTCAAAGCAAATCTGATGTCTTTGCATATTTAGATATTGGGAATTATGGGATCACCAAAAGCAAAGAATTGTAAAGAAAATCTATAATCTAAAACAATAAGTCATTTATCCTACCTTAACCTAGTTTTTTGTGAACTAATTCATATTTCTGCAGATGTCTCCAAAAACTACTGAATTGATAGTAGTTCCACAAAATAAAAAAATAAAAATTTATCAATGGTAGTAGAAGAAAGCAAAGTACTATTGTGGGGGAGGGGGGGGGGGAAGAACAGAATGGAACATCAGTAATCTACTATGCCTTTCAGCTCGTTATAATAGGAGTTGATATTCCACGCAAAGGCTTGCTTGATTATCTAGCATTAGAGTGTAGCAAAACCACGAAGGGAATGTGGCAGCAAACAAGTTTTATTACAATGAGAATATAGCTAGTGCAGATATTTAAGAACAACACAGAGGCTGAAACAAATCCAGAAATTTAGTTATCTGGCTATCTGGCATCGTGAAGATTAGGATAATGCTGTTCTTTCAATATGTACTGAATGCAAATGAATTGAGAGAAATTGATTTTAGCATGGTATGTCCAACAGAAATCCCACTTGCTACAAGAGAAGCACAAATTAGTAGATATCCCAGATGACAAATCAAAACAACAAAAATATAGTAGAGAAAGAACTATCATGCCAGGCTGTATCTTCCCAGGCAAGGAACTTGCATTAAGTTACAGATTAAAAACCCGGGAAGAAGGAACCTGCATTAAGTTACAGATGAGAGACCCTACCGAGTCAAAATGACCAATGACTCCAAACACCACAGCCACTAATTTTAAAGAAAATTAAAATAACAAACACATTGGAGATGCCACAGTTCTTTTCTTTTCTTTTCTTTTCTTTTCTTTTTTGTAAAGAACAAAATAATACAAGTAAAAAACAATTAAAACAAGTGAAAGAAAGGAGGGAGGCTAGGGAAAGATTGTAGAGGAAAAGGTAAACAAGAAGAAAGAACAAAGAATGAGGTTAACCTCCCAATACTTATCAAGAACAATTGAAGTGGCCCCTAAAGCTCTCTGGATATAGTCTCTTAGCCAAAAGACACCCTCCCCATTTTAATATTGAAGGCTCCCCCAGGAACTATGTGTGTATGGAACTTAGTGCCAAAGACGTGTCAAGTGACCACATCTCCAATATACGAGAGTGACGAAGAATGAGGAGGGGGGGAGAAGAACAGCGTCTGATGCTGTTTGATGAGAATGTGTCTCAAACCTTCATGTCCCAAATCCTTAGAGAGCATTCTAACAAGCCCTCTTAAGGATTTCAAAAACTCATTTGACCTCTAACACAAAAAGGCAGAGCTTCACAGTGTCAGCTTCAGTTGCCAAATTATGGTGGGGAACTTATCATGGATCTTGTTCTTCATGTTGATGAAAACCTCAATAACAAGTAAAACATGTAATGCAAACTATGAAGGAGAAACTGAAGTCGGACCCATGTTCCTCAATCCTACAATCTTCTTGTCCGATCAAAGCTCAAAACAATTAACTAGACCAGAGCAGCAATTCCATAAGGTTCCTTCCTTTTATTTTTTGTTTGTCCACTTTCACGCAAGGTTCCAATTAACAAATACAATGGTGAAAGAGAAAATCACATCCGGTACCATCAAAAGTAATAAGAATATCCCCACCTATTTCAAAATATTTTTTTTCTCTTCCACCTTTTGATCTCTCCTCAATGTGTCTATCTCTCTCTATGGAGTAACTACTACTAGTTACTCCAGTAGTAATATATAATTTCTTGTCCTCGGTAAGAGAAAAACATTGGCAGAACTCTTATTGCTTCCACATTACACCAGTCTATAAAAGTTTTTTATATGGACAAATTAAAAACTTGCCCCATATAAGACCCTTCCAATCTTTTTCAACACTGTTTGAAAGGCAAAATGCACAGCAGATCAACATTTAAAACAATCAGAATTCACGAAAACAGAATAAGTTGTTCAGCAGAAAATGGAAGGTGAAAAGGGATTGACTTTGACGATGGGAGCTGATCAAGTCTGGTAATCCAGTGAAGAGAAGATACTTCAAATGACAACTCAGCAGAGTTATAAACATTGGAAGGGAAACTATCATTGTCAATCTAAGCCCAACAACTAATGTTATATTAAGGTAGAATACAAATTTATAGGCAAGATATAGATAAAGATGGCCGAAACATGGCATCGAAAACTCAGGAGCAAGGACTGTATCACAACAAGTGCAGAATCCAAATAGAAAAGGTAGATGATACAATTAAAAGCTAATATTAGAGTATAGTAGGCAATTATTACCCTGGAGAAGCAGAACCGTTAGACAAAATGGGGGAAGGTGGATGTCTTCCTGGTAATGGTATAAGCAAAGTCTTTAAAGCAAACATTTGAAGATCTGTAGACAACCCATTTAACCTTTTGATGTCGGCCACCTAAAAATCATATGACAACAAACACTCTAAGACAATTTATCTAAAACCCGTATCATAAGAACACACAATAAGCAGTTCCCATCAAGAAAATCATCAAGAAATCAAACAGATCATCAAAATAAAACAGGAAAAAAAACCCAAATTCAAGAAGAGAGAAACCCCTACCTCAACACCATATTTGATGGCAACACCAGCAAGAGTGTCCCTATTAGAAACTTGATGTTCTATGTAATTCTTACCAGTGCTGCTATTACTGTCACCGCTTCCTCCTCCGTTACTAATAGCGATATTACTATTTGAAGGAGACATTTTATTTGGGTTTCTTTCTCTCAACTCACAGATCAGGTGCTACCCCTTTTTTTCTTCTAAGGATGGAAAGAAAGGAGAAAGAAAAAGAAACCCAATTCGTTTCAACAGTGGAATTAAGGCTTAGAATTTAGATCATATAAAAAATAAAGATTTGGGAAGAGTGTGTATAAACAAATATATTAAGAAAATAAAAAATAATAATAATAAAGGGGGTTTGATAAACGGAGACTGAAAATGGAATCCAATTAGATTCTCTTACCAGTAACAATCATCATGGGATTCGGCTTTTGCTGTTCTCTAGTTTTGACCATGTAAGAATAATGTACAAACTATTCTTGCTAATTTGATTTTATTTTATTTAGAAAAAAGTATTAAAGAAAGAGGTAGAGGAAAAGTCGGTGCCCAAAACTTCAGATGTTAGGCAAAGGATACAGAGAGAAGGAAAGGAGACAACTGTGCTTTGCTTAAATAAGGTCACTAGTAATATTTTATTAATTATTTTTTAGATTTATTTAAGAGAATTGTAGAAAAAATATTAATGGATATTTTTTTATTTTTTTATTTTTGATGAGTTATGAATTTTATTATTTTTATTTTTGTATTTATTTTTTAATATAAATTTAAAAAATAATTAATAAAATAGCATTAATTATTGACAGTATTTTTATAGTTTTTAAACTTGTCTAGGTAATCAACCCAGTTTAAAGCTCATGTCACAGGTTATGATCGAATTATCAGATCATTTCGAATTAATTTTAGTTTTTTAAATAAAATGATGTTGTTTTTGTTAAAAAAATAAATAATCAATAAATTATATTTGGATTATTCGGGTTTTGCTTTTTATAAATTTTTTTAAACTCAACTCTTATTGAGTTAAGCCAGATTTTAAAATTATAGTACTTCTCTTAATTTTTTTATTAAAAAATAAAAATTTAATGGATATACATAATTCAAAGTAAAAATATTAATAATAATAATGTCACGTTTTTTTCCCAGGCAAATGTGAAGACATATCAGTGATGCAAGCTTGTTACTCGTTACTTACATGGATTCGGGGGGTGTCACCATAAAACGTGGAAAATCAATAAGCAGACGTTTGGAGAGCTCAGAGCTGTCTGAAAACATCTTTGGCGGCTTACTATATATATATATATATATATTTTTATATATATCTTTCTTTTAGAGTGTGTTAATTTTTATGGTTGTGATTTTAAAAAAATATGGTTAATTGTTGTACTTAGTTGAATTTAAATACATATTTGATAAAAATTATAGTTGAAGTTTATATATAACAAAAAAACATGTATAAAATGTTTGGTGGTAGTGTGGTTGCGATTGTTTTTTAAAGTGTTTTTTACTTAAAAATACATAAAAATAATATCAGCGAATCAAAATGATCTGAAAACACAAAAAATATATCAATTTGAAGCAAGGAAAAAAAATTAAACTTTTTTTAAAAGCGTTTTTAAAATTAAAAACAAACATGGTTTTATGAAACCCACTTAAAAAAACACGTAAAAATTGTTGCACAAAAATTCCGTTTCAAACTCAATATTTTAGTAGGTCCCACGATACAAAACACAATTTAATTTGTTACCAAACATCTTATTGCGTTTGTTTTACCGCAAAGACAAAAACCGGTGAAAAACAAACATGACTTTAGTTTTTTTACTTACCCGTGTCATGGATAAAAAAAATCTAATATTAAAGAAAATATGCATGTAAGGAAAAAATTTAATCCTGAAACTCGAATTTTATTTTTTTACCTGGGTTGAAGTTAAAGAAAAGCGTAAATAACAATAGCTTCAATGAGATTAACTTGTCAATTTGAATTATAAAATTAATTTAGTTTAACAAATTTATTTTTTAAATTATTTTTTATTTAATTATATGATAATAAAAATAAATAATTATAGAAAAAAAATCGAATAAAATTTAAAAAATAGGTTATATAAAAATAATATTTGCAAATACTATAAAAAAATATTTTAATTTTATTTGAAAATAAAGTAAAACAAGTGGTATTTAATAATAATATATCTAATATATTTTAAATTAATTAATTTTAAATAATTTAAATTTAAGTTGGATGAAAATTAAAATAAAAAACTAAAAAAAAAATAAATGTAAGCCAGGCACATGCCTAGCCTATTAATGAATTAGGTTTTTATTTATATATTTATTTATTTATTTAAGTGATAGATGATATATTTTCATTTTTTTTTAAATTACATATGAATTGTCTTCTGCATGCTCAAATTCCAACCATTAGACAGTGGTTGAGAAACCTGCCTAGAGTTTTTGAATCTAAAAATTTATTTTTTAACTTGTTTTTTCACTTAAAAACACTTAATAAACATTTATAAGATCTTAATAAACCAATGCATCAACTGAAACACATTCCAAAATATATCTAAAAATACAAAATTAAATTGAAAAAAGTTTCTCCCTCAACCCTAATTTATTTTTTTCAGCAAAATAAATGGTAAAAAATATTTCAATGGAACTATTCTAATTAAATAAAACTCATTAACACTAAAAAATAATTTTTTTCATGATTAAAATATAGTCAACCAATAATTTTTTTTCTTCTATTTTTTGTTGTTTTTCATTGACTTTCTTTCTTTTCTGTCAAACTCAATAACCGCAAAAGAAGCAAAATGAACATGTGGACTAACACTAAAAATTCAAAAACTAAAAGGTCCGAAAAGGAATTCGTAAGAAAGTAAGTGAACAAAAGAGGACTTTTCACGCCATAATATAAATGACCATATAGTTTCTCATGTTTTTCATTCTGGTCCTCTATTTTTAAATTTCACCCTTCATTGAAAAAATAAAAGAAATTTAACCCTGAAAAGATGCAATCAAAAAGAAAAAAAGTTTTGCTGACAAAAAAAAAAGAGTAAAACAAGACTACACTATGATCTGTGGTGAAATATAAGAAAGTTAACATTAAAAATTGCTAGGCGCCATACCTTTTAGTTTCTTTTTGTAATGTAAATTAATGATTAGTCTTTGCTGGCTCAATTTCTCTTCGACAAATTGGTCCCATTCATGAAGATTTTTGTAATGTAATTAAATATCTTAATACTTATTTTTTTCTTAATTTATTGGGTCAATCTCTGATTAACATAATTTTTTTTTCAATATTTATCGATATATTATACAATTCTTAATTTATTATATGTACTATCCTTTTAATTTTCAATTAAATTTATTTTTAATGACATAAAGGTGCATTGTTAACACCTGCTTCTTCTTTTTTTAATTTTTTGTATTGATTAAGAAATTTGAGTCCGACACGCGGGGGACCACAAGATATCATTTCCTCTTCCTTTTTTTTTTTTTTTTGTTCTTTTAATAACGTAAATAAGAAATTCTCTCATGCAGATCTAGTGTGGAGCGACCACCGACAAAACGATGCATCCCAGCCGTTAAAAGCACCATGGTGGCCCCCCACCTCTTCTGATCATAAGTGACAACTGCGATTTTTTTTCAATATTATAAATGGTCCCCACATTTTTAATTTCCTTCTTTCGTGAGAAAAAATATTCATTGCATAATAGGAGGATCGAACACGTGTTATTTGTTGAAGCGACAAGCTTACACAAAAATAGTCAATGATCAACCTCGAGGGATTACAGCTAATTCCTACTTTTCGTTAGAGCAAAAAAGTCAATCGCTACAAGCAATTGCTTACATGTCACTTCATCTATCGTTTATTGAATGTTTGTTATTGCAGTAATTTTTTTTAATAATTGTGGTATAAAAAATTAAATTTTTTAAAAAATGTAATTAAAGTTTCAAAAAAATTTTTAGTAAAACAAATTATATTACTTAAATAAATATTTTTAAATTTACAATTAAAATAAAATATAAATGGCATCAAACCTCACTACAATATCAAATCATTTTATTATAAAACTTAAAGGTATTAACTCAAAGATATTTAAGAATATTACGAGAATTATTTTTTAAAGTGTTTTTTAATTTTAAAATGTATTAAAATAATATTTATTTATTTTAAAAAAATTATTTTTGATATTACCATATTAAAATGATAAAAAATATTAATTTAAAATAAATAAAAAAATAATTTTTTTAAAAAAATATTTTTAAAATATAAAAATAAATAAACTCTATTGTTTTTTTTTTTTTTTGATAAAAAACGGGACATTCACACTTTATCCTTGCATGAAAATACTGCAGACCTAAACATTGACTAGAGATGGCGATAGAGGTTGACAAAAACCAAAATTACAGTCAAGTGCAGCACCCTGCCTCCCATCGCGCCATCCTCCACTGATCAGCTTGCTTCTGAAGTTCAAAGGAATCATTACTTGCAGGTATAATTATTTCCGTATTAAAATGAGTGTTGAGAGGTTTTTTTAAAAAATATATATTAAAATAATATTTTTTTATTTTTAAAAATTTAATTTTGATATAAGTTTATCAAAATAATTGAAAAATACAAAGATAAAATTAATTTAAAATACAAAAAAAATTCAAAATCTTTCAAAACACGGTTTGACTGCTCCTAAAGAGTTCCTTAAGATGAGATTGAATTGTGATTTACTTCAAATTTAGAGTTAGTAATTTGTAGTTGATTCCAATTCTTTATTCTAGTCAGCTTTGATGATGCTTTCTTAGAAAACTACTTTGCTATGATAGGGGTATTTATGTCCTAAACAATACCTTTCCTTGCAACTTCAATTTACTTGATGATACTTGGTTCTCTGAAGCTCCCTTCTCTGTTACAATCCCTTCCAGACTAAAAAATACTTAAAAACCAAAACCCAATACTTCTCTATTTCTTGAATAAAAAAAGACATGAACAATACAATTTTTCTCTTTTATATCTACAACCATATTTTAACAACGTAAAAGATTAAAATTATTATTTTTATATTTAATTAGCGTTATAGTTATTTTTAATTTTTATTATAAATATTTGTATGAGTTAATATTATAAATCTTTCATGACAATTTATAATTTAAATGAAATAAGTTGGGAATAATGGAATGTGTTGGGTTGTGCCTTAGCCAACCTTCCTATTTATATGGAGGCGTAGAACAACTGCAAAGAATCGTAATGATTACAACATCCTATATTAGAATCCTATTCTGATAGATACACGAGTAACTGCAATGATTACAACATCCTATATTAGAATCCTATTCTATAATATGCCCCCTCAAGCTAAGGGTGGGGGATCAACCCGAAGCTTGAATTGAAAAGCAGTAAAGGATGCAACAGGAAGCGGTTTAGTGAAGACATCGGCAAGTTGATCCCGAGAGGGAACAAAACGAATCTGAATTTCTTTCTTGGCAACACGATCACGGACAAAGTGATAATCCACTTCAACATGCTTAGTACGAGCATGGAAGATAGGATTTGCTGAGAGATAGGTAGCACCAAGATTATCACACCAAATGGTAGGGGCAGAGACTGAGGGAACCTGCAGATCTGTTAACAAGTATTGAAGCCAAATGACTTCAACGGTACCATCAGCAAGGGCTTTATACTCAACCTCAGTAGAGGAGCGAGCAACAGTGCGTTGCTTGCCTGATTTCCAAGAAATCGACGTCTAACCAAAGAAGACAAGATAGCCGCCCGTAGACTTGCGATCATCAATACTACCAGCCCAATCTGCATCTGTAAAGCCATGTAGAGCAAAAAAGAAGCCTCGAGTGATATGGAAACCATAAGATGTCGTACCTTTAAGATAGCGTAAAATACGTTTGACAGCAGCCCAATGAGAATTTGTAGGAACATGCATAAACTGACAGACTCTGTTAACAGCAAAGCATATATCTAGACGGGTGAAGGTAAGATATTGAAGAGCACCCACGATTTGATGAAATCATGTAGGATCAGAGAATGGATGATCTGGTAATAAAATGACTTTCGAAGGGGAGACTGGAGTATCAACTGGTTTGCAGGAAGTCATACCAGCTCGGGTGAGGATGTCAAGAATACATTTATGTTGACGCAACATTAAACCCATACCGGTAGACTGAACTTCAATACCCAAAAAATAGTTAACAACACCTAAGTCACGAAATTTAAACTCAGAGCTGAGTAACTGTATAAGGTGATGGAGCATAGTAGAATTGCTACCCGTGAGCAGAATATCATCAACATACACCAGGAGATAAAAGATATTAGTACCATCAGATAAGATAAACAGGGAGGTGTCAACCTTGGAAGCTCGGAAACTAATGGAGAGCAAAAAATCACTTAGAAGAATGTACCATGCTCTCAGTGCCTGTTTCAAACCATACAATGATTTGTGCAATCTGCACACATGAGATGGAAGAGAAGAGTCAACGAAACCTGAAGGTTGTTTCATGTAGACCTCTTCAGTAAGAACACCATTGAGGAAGGCATTATGAATATCAAGCCGATGAATCTTCTAATTTCGCGAAACCGCGATAGAGAAAACCAATCGGACAGTGGCCTGCTTAATAACTGGACTGAAGGTTTCAGAATAATCAATACCTTCTTGTTGGGTAAAACCTCTAGCAACAAGGCGCGCTTTATAGCGCTTAATGCTACCATCAACACGACGTTTGATCCGATATACCTATCTACTGCCAACAACGTTCATCGAAGGATAAAATGGAACCAAAGACCAAGTGCGTTTTTCGCGTAAAGCGGCGATCTCATCACACATAGCATTATGCCAAACTGCATACCGGTCAGCATCAGAGAATACAAAAGGCTCAGAAGAGGGAGAATACGATGCACTGTGGAGGTAGAAGTAGTCAGAAATAAAGCAACCAGATTAGCTGTCTTCAGCTACCGCGGTCTAAAAGTCATAGGATGTCTGCTGTGTGCTGGTGGAGACGCAGGGGAAGACGGTTATAGCGAGGAGACCTGTGGCAACTCAACCACAGGACTGTCAGCAGAGAAAGGGCTGGAAGTAGAGACTGAAGATGCAGGAGTGCTGGCCAGGGAGGGCGAAACAGAGGAGGGACTAGAAAGTGCCCCAAGACCATGAGGAGAGGAGACCAATTGACGATCTGAACCTGCATCATAAGGGTTAGATAAACAAGCATGGGATGATGGCCAAGGGATGGGTGGAGGCTGTGGTCGGGTGGCTGTTTGGAGTGGCAAAACGAAGTATTGTGGGCTGTTTGGGTGGCTAGTGAAAGTGGGTGGTGGTGGGTGGTTTAGCAAATTTGGGAGGGTGACAGTAGCGGGTGGGGTGGGGGTTGTGGTGGAGACCTTTGCAATCTGTTTAGAATTATCAAATAGAAACACATGTTCATGGAAGCGGACATGACGAGAAATATAAATACGGTGAGATGCAATGTCAAGACATCGATAACCAAGATGTGAGGAACTATATCCAAAAAACACACATGGAGAGGAACGAAAATCCAATTTATGATTATTATATGGACGCAGAAAAGAAAAACAAAGACACCCAAAGGTACGCAAAAAATGATAATCAGGAGACCGTTGAAATAAACAATCAAACGGAGAGCGATAGACAAGAATAGGAGTAGGCATGCGATTTATAAGATAAACAGAGGTTTCAAAAGCATAATTCCATAATCGAAAAGGTGTTTTACATTGCCCTAAAAGAGTAAGACATGTTTCCACAACATGCCTATGACGACGCTCTACTGTTCCATTTTGTTCATGAGTGTGGGGACAAATCAGACGATGATGAATACCAATGGTCTGAAAAAATATGGATAGTTTTCTGTTGTTTCCAGATTTGAAAAAGCGGATTTACCTGAAGAGAGATACCATCATGGGCAAGAACATGTGTTGATGGAGATGTGTTGGAGCCATCAACAAAACCAAAAACTCCTTGGCCTAGGAGATAAGACAGCATCTGCAAACACCAATATAAATAATTGGTGTTTGTTAATTTGAGGGAGATGACTTGATGTGTGTGAGAAAGGGAGATAATGCTTGCGGCAGTAGAGGCAGCAGACGTGGGCTGCAAGAGGAGGCGTTCACCAGCCATGGCAGAGGAGAATCCAAGCGGTGACGCAGCAGAGGAAAGCAGAGGAGGCGCTGCAAGAGAAGAGGGCTGCACTATCGGAGAAGAAGAAAGCTGGACTGCTGGTGCTATAGAATTTGAAGATGTATGTAGCGGCTGTTCCATTGAAGAAGGGAGGCTGAGAGGCTGTGAGAAAAGTATGTTTAATTTATTTTAGGGTTTTGTGACTCTGATACCAAGTTGAGGATAATGAAATATGTTGGGTTGTGCCTTATCTAACCTTCCTATTTATATAGAGGCGTGAGAACACCTGCGGGAATTGTAATGATTACAACATCCTATATTAGAATCCTAATATATAATAAAATAGAATTGGTATTCTACAATTAGATTATAACAAATATAAAATATTAAAATGACCATTATAAATTATAATTTTATTTTTTAAAATAGTTATAATCTTGATGAAATTTTTTTTCATAAAAAATTCATCTTCATTCTCAACAAATGAACCTGTTTTTTAATTTTCTATATTGAACAAAGAAAATAGAAAAAAAAATATTGAATAGAAAAAAATATTTTTTTATTAGTGAGTAGATCCTCGATGCTTCCATGCATGTAGGTATTTGTGGTGATGCTATTCGAGCGTGTTGGTGTTTGATTTATTTTTTTGTCTCAATTTCTATTTATAATTTTAAATAATTTTGATATATTAATATTAAAAATATTATTTTAATATATTTTCAAATTAAAAAATTCACGATAAAAAATACTGAAGTAAATAACTGCAGATTGCAAATTCCGGAGTAGAAATATTTACAAAACTTAACAAAATTAAACCTAGAATACTATCATTTAGTTATTGTGTCGAAATCAAAAGGATGAAGAATAATAGATAAATTCATTCAAAAACTATTATGATTTTATGTCTTCGTGTTCATCTTTTTAATTAAATATATTTTGATCTTTTCCGAAAATATTCCTTTTGTCCTGGAACCCTAACCTTTCCACTAAACAAATGCAATGTAAAAGAACATATTTCTTGACAAAATTAAAAGAAGTCATGCTTGCTCACGATCACTCCACCTGCTGTTATGACATTCAACTTCAATCCATCCATTGAAGTTGTCTGGGCTGGTTCGATATTTCACTCAACTACTCAAAAGGATTATACACGCACTTAAAACTGCTTAAAAACACATTACAATAGTTTTTGGGAATTTAACATGCATATATATATATATATATATATATATAACAGAAGCATCTAAAAAGATGTATTTCAGGGGTCTAAATGGTGCTCAGACATAAAAAGAATTTTACAGAACAAAGCAAGAAATGTGGCACATAAATTTTTCATAAGATAATGCAACTGGAAACAATTCTGAAAATTGAGTTAAAATGAACATTTACATAGGATTGTTATGCATGAACCATTGGAATTGCACCTGTTCACTAATCGTATGTAAATTCTTTCTATGTTCAACAATCCTTGCAGATGCCAGTTGTCATCCCTGCCAAAAAGAGGAGAGAATAAATAACTATGCATGCTGAAATTACTGCATCACATGCTTGGTCATGAAACAGGTAAAATTGTGTGCATAAAGAAAATATTGCATGAATATATTATATGCAGTTCCAATCATGGAAAAAATTCACCAAAGAAAAATCCAGAAACACACCTAGCCCCCCTTCCCCCTTCTTCTTTTGGTCCTGAAGTCTTCAAAACCGAAGACTGTTGGGGATGTGAGAAGACTGACTTGGCTTGATTAGAAGAAAACAAGGGTATACAAGCTATAATTTTGGCAAGAAAACTATGGTGAAATAATTTCACCGATGGATTGATTATCTGTTAAACTGGATGGATGCATGCACAAAAACATTGAAATACCACAGCCTAGTAGGCAGATATGCTACCGAGTGATGCTTCATTCATTGAAGCAAAAAGAGACAAAAAACTTTGAACTGGCAAGAAGAAATAGACAACTAATGTACATTGTTTTCTAGCTGCATCACACATTTTATTTTGGGAAGACAAAGGGGTTGGAAGAATGGAGAGGAGATCTAGATGAAGGTCTTATAGGATGTGCAGTCGCCAGTTAGTATACAATCTTAACTAAAAAGCTACCGTTGAGATCAAACAGATGGCATCAAGCTAATCCACATTCATTAGCATCCATTAATCAGACAATCACGCGCAATTTCAAAGGTATTCAACTTCAAATTCCATATTCAGAAACCATCCATGAAGGACAACAAAAGCAGGACATTGTATTTATCCAATCTAGCTTTGTTCTAACAAGGCCCCCCAACTATATAACTAACAAGGGCCCCCAACTATGTAACATATAGCACTAGCATAATTGAGATTTCTAGATAATTAACCATCCAAGATATAAATTCTATCCAAATTGCTTTAAGGAGTCTGCACTTGAGTGCTACTTTTGTAAACATAGCTTATGGATTTCTCACAGGTTGTTGGTCAACCATGGTCCTCTCAACAGGATACAGTAATAATATATATATTCTAGACATTGAAATGAATGAATATATACATATAAGACAACTGAAAGCACACGCCCAAGCTCTCGAAGCTCCGAGTCAAATACACTGCAATGATACAAAACTCTTCAGCCAATCCAAAATCTGCAGTATTAGCATCCTATTCCTATTATACATTCAACTTCGACTGGTAAGTAAGGATCTACTCTGCATGTACCCTAGTGCTTTTCATGCGTAATGTTCATGGGAAAAAATGATAATCCTGCTAGTAACCAAGAGCTCCCATGAAACCAGATCCAGAAGCATACAATTAAGTGTGGTGCTCATATCAATCATGCCATATTTCAATGCCAGGTATCTATAATTGTCATCAACCCTTGTTCTCATCTTGACATTTTGTAAACAAATTGAAAAGAGAACAATACATAAAAACAATACACAGGAACCATACACCACAGCAACCACGCCAATACACCATGATAATAGTAAAAACGTTGTGTATGCAAACATATATCTTGAAAATCCTATTTTTATGTAAAAACTCTTTAATCATATAGGCAAAAGAATTCTCATCTCCGATAAACAAAATAATGTGGCTCTAGAGATACTCTGCCATTCACATTTGCATCACAATCAACAAAGAAGATAAAACTCCCAACTCAAAGTTGTGTCATCAATTCATTGCCAACCATCAAGATCACAAACGTTCAATTGAAAAAAAAAAGTAAAAACAAGAAGACCAAGCTATTATTGACAAGCATTAACAGAAACAGCCAATTTATCACTAAATGAGAAACAAAAGAAATAAAAACAATAAGAAAATGTGCAAGCAAAGAAGTTGTATGGTTACAAGATACAGTACCCAGCAACATTAATCAATCAAGATCCTCTTCTCTAGTCTCGGATCCAAAGTTGGTATTCCCTCTCGAATCCTCATCATTGTTGTTCCCACTCCCACTATTGCTAGCCCCCGCCGATGATCCAACCGACCTACCACTACCACTACTAAAAGGCCACTGAAAAGCAATCCTAAACCTCCTGTCTCTTGGAGTCTGTGCGTTACCATCACTATTATCACCATCACTAAAAGACCCACCACCACTATTCCCACCACCCGCATTCTGATAACCACCATCATTCCCATTCCCTTTCCTCTGCTCATAATCGGGATCATCAGTAGGCAACTCATACCGACAAACCGGACACGAATTATGCAATTCAAGCCATGGGGTAATACAATCCTTATGATAGATATGCTTACAAGGGATTTGTTTCGCTTCCTCCCCCTAGCTCAAAACTATCCTTACAAACCGCACACTGTGAAGAATCCGACTCCAATAATTCCTTCGTTACCTTAATATCAGGGAGATTCTCCACCGCAGACTTTGATGCCGGCGGAGTTCCATACCTATTAGGATCATTCTCCGCCAGCTGTTGGATCAGTTGCTCTAACCCTGGTCCGATAAAATAATCTCCAAGATTCGCCGGAAGACGAAATCCTGTGGTGTCCATTCCACCCATACCAGAATTATTTTCAATCACAAACTGAATGTTTGCTCCGCCGGCTCTCATGGTTTGGAGGTAATTTTGAAGGAACGCGAAAGGATTAAAGCCGTCGGGATCTTGAAAAAGCGGCGACGCGGAAGAAGAGTTTGTTGTTGTTGAGTTGTTTGATGATCGAGGAGTGGGGGCCATGCCACCGAAGATGGAGGCGAATTCGTCGAGTAAGATGGCGGGGCCGAGACCAGAATCGACAGGGTTAGAGCTAGGGTTTGGAGATTCATATTCTTCGAGGAAACCTTCCTGACAGTTAGGACATGAGAGATCGGAGGTTGGTGACGGAGTTATTGTTACGTTTCGGTCGCACTGGTAACAGAAGTAGCGTTGCGGGACGCCGACGCCGCCGGTGGAAGACATGAATATTTTTATTGAAGGATTTAAATGGGATTTTCTGATTTTTGAATTTTTGTGAGTAAGCTTTTTGAAGGGAGAGATTTTTTCGTGAATTTATAGGTGCTTAGATAGAGAAAACAACGATGACGTATTGCGTACATTTTATTTTCCATGTAAATTATAACTTTTAGTCCCTTTTTTTTTTTACAAATAATTACTCTCTTTTTTAAAAGACCATTTATCTAGGTTTCAAAATAAAAAAAAATTCTAATATTTATATTTTTGAAATTTGTTAATAACTTATTTTTCTATGAATTTTCAATTACTTAAATATCTAGTCGTTTTAAAATTAATAATTTATATAGGTAATTTAAGTATATAAAAATAATAAAAAATATCATTTGTTTAAAAAATAATTCATGACAAACAGCCTTCCTAAAAATATACTTTATTTGTTTTCCAAACTTTTGAATGTTTTTTCCTGAATGGTTTATGGGTGACAAAAAGTCACATCAACTTGGAAGTTGGAAGTCAACTTATTTTGAAATTTAATTTCAGTAATTTAATTTCTGTTAGTCATAATTTTTAAAAGTTTGGTTGAATAAATTATTTTATCTAAAATTATTTTTTTATAATTTATTTATCTAAGTTTGGTTGAATTAAACCTACAAAAAACCAAGCTGGATTTAATAATTATAGTTAGACTTGTAAAATATTGAGGATAAATCCTGTAAAAAAAGAAAATCAGAAATTGAAATTAGGAAATCCTTTCCTTCACCATTAGCGATTTAGCGTCATAGTTAGCATGTTTGAAATTAAAGAAAGTGAAACTTAATGGTTCAATATTCGCAAAAATAGAAGAATTTAATTTTTAAAATCTCACTTAATATCCTTAATTGAGTTTTTTCTCTCGAAAAATGTCATTTTAAAAAAATGTTTATAGATTAAATTACACAATTTGTTCATGCAGTAGTTAGGATCTCCAAAATATTGAGTAAGCATATAATTTCTTTTATAGTTTACTCTCTTTATATAGAAAAAAAAACTAGAAAATTTTATTAATCTTAAATAGTAAAACTATTTTCTTCAAATAGAAAGAGTAGGAAAACCTGGTAATAATAAATAGAAATAGAAAAAAACATTTAAATTGAAAAAATAAAATTAATTAAAAAATTATTTAATTTTCCAATGATGCACCAATCTTTCTAGATTAAAATGAACTTGCTCTCGAATTCAACTACAATCTTCTTAGTTGAAAAGATATCATGTAGAAAATATCTAATATAACTGTTTTCAAGTATAATCTTCCTAGTAAAAAAAAACATTAATCCTTTTATATGTTGAATACTTTATTATGAGTTTCTAATATTTTTATAGGTATTTTATTGTGGGTCCCTAATAATTTTATGTATCTCATTTCATTATAGATCTCTAATACCTTGATGCAAGGCACCTCGTAAAAAAATAAAATTAATAAGAAAAATATTTAAAAAAAAAAACTCATGCACCAATATCTATAGATTGAAATGAACTTTGCCTTGAATTCAACTAAAATCTTCTTGATTAAGAAAATATCATTTAGAATCTTCCTGATCAAAAAAAAATAATCATTTTATATGTCAAATACTCCATTATTAGTTTCTAATATTTTTGTAGGTATTTTATTGTGGATTCCTAACATCTTTGTGTGTCTCGTTTTATTATGGATCCTTAATACCTTGATGCAAGTCAACTAATTACTAGAAATCGGTAGGCTTTGATATTAATTGACATGGCCAAAAACAAAAAATAATAAGATTTGTTATAAGTCAGAATCCTCAAAAAACATGAACACTGTAAGTATAGGAAGACATTTAAAATATATAATCACTATTCATTCAAGTTTTACTTGTCAAAAGACTATCACAATTCTTTACATAGAAAATAAAAAAGAGGAAACTCTATTAATACTAAATATAAAAATAAAAATAATTCTCTTTAAATAAAAAACTAGAAAAGACTAATAATATTGAATAGAAAAATGAAAAAAAAATTAAACTAAAAGGAATAAATAATGAAAAAAAATATTAATTTTTCTAATAAAAACTTGTGCATCAATATCCTAATGTTTTGGAACAAAAAATAATGGTGAATTATTACATAAATAATTATTATAAAGATAATTTTTAAGGGTGTATGAATTGATTTTTAAGCATTTTTATGCATTGATATATTAAATTGTTAAATGTTAGTCAAGGGAGAGAAAAATAATTAAATTATAGTAATGATTAGTGAGAAATAATTAAGAATTACCTGGTGTGGACTCAAGACAGAAATAAAAAGAGATGAGAGGAAAAAAAAATTAATTTGGAGGTTCTAGAAAGAGTGTGGATAATCATTAACCCCATTTAAAAGTTTACCCTAAACCACTAAAAAATTATATCAAACTAACTTCAAGTATAAGATTTACATTCCATTAACCAGCTACCAAACAAAACCTAAAATTAATTTATTATATGAGTCTATTTATTTTTTGAGCCATGTCACTCCTTTTATTTTGTGAAACAAAATATTATCTATGCATATAATAAAAATGGGGGACAAAATTATACAAAGGCTCACCAACCCATTCTTCTTTCCTTTCTCTCTTTTTTTTTTTTTTTTTTGCTTGGTTTCCTTGATTGACTTATTCATTTATCCACTCCAGACCATAATATTTTCATATTCTTTAATTCTAGTCCCTTGGCTCTTAATCTTTAGAAAAATAAAGAGTTCAAATAATATCTTGTAAAATTAAGTATTGATCTGATGCCAAAATATTTATTTAATATTACGATAATTAATTTTAAAAAAATTAAAATAAATTATTAATTAAAAATATCAACAAACACATGATGTGAGAACTAAATTAAAACAAAAAAAAAGTCAAAGAAAATAAACAAGAGGGTTAGGCCCAAAACACATTTTTTATATATATAAAATATTGTAAATTACTGTTGTAATTCATAATGTTAATAGGTGAATGAGAATAATGTTGCCTCCATACCTTTTAATTGTTATGTAGTTTTATATAATTTTTAATACTAATTTTATTGAGAAAAAAATATCAAATCAAAACAAGATAACAAAGTTCTCCATCCCACATGACTCGATCAATTGGTGATGATGGTAGATATTACAAACAAAATCCTTCGATTCCATTTGCGATCGTAGTTATTAAACTTAACTTAGTTTAAAGGGTTGATTTGATGATCTTCAAGCTTGATGTAAATTGAATTTTATTACAAATTATTTTTTAAATTAACATAGTCAAACTCGAGTGATCCAATAAATTAACCCATGACCTAACCGAAACTCAAATCAAACCGATCTGGTCACAACTAAAAATTAGAAAAATAATAATATCACTTTAAATAAAAAATATTAAATCCCAGTTAATCCAATAATTGGATACCCTGAGTTATAAGCCGAGTACAACTATACTTGTAAAAATTATTAAACGGGCCTGTGGGCTCAGTCATGTTGTCTGGGTAAAAGTCGGGCCTAAACCCTTAACTCAAAGAAGATTTTCTTGGCTCTTCCTTGCTGTAATCTACAGTCTCACAAAAGTCTTTTCTTTTGTTCTTCACGTCTTCTCCATTGATCGATAAAATTCCGAAATGGGTTCGCGAGGAGTAGCAAACATGATACTGTCAAGAGCAAGCAGGATGAAAGCAAAATTACAATCATCACTAGAAGCAAGTCTTTTGGAAATCGAAGACGTATCACACCAGCACGCAGGCCATGCTGCCATGAAAGGCAATACTGCAGGGGAAACTCATTTCAATGTCAAGATTGTGTCTCCCAAATTTGACGGGCTTAATCTAGTGAAGCGTCACCGCTTGGTTTATGATGCACTCTCGGAAGAGTTGCAGTCTGGGTTGCATGCTCTCTCCATAGTTGCCAAGACTCCACAAGAAGAAGGAGCAGCTGCAAAAAAGTGATCCAAGTGAGGTTAAAAGAAACTGAGGTTCTGGGCTACTCTTGTTCTTGGGTTTTGTGTGTTTTTAATTGCTGTAAGTCTTTTTGAATGTCCTGTTGTAATTGGGCACTTCGATTTATTTTTTATTTTGTCTTGTCAGAAGATAATTGAATGAATTGATTGGAGCTCTGATTTTTGAAGTGGATGGGATATTGGGGGTGTGATGTTTTAAGGAATTCTTGATCTGAAAAATAGAATCTTTTGGTTTTTTGTCAAGAAAATTTACAGAACATTGAATTTGAATTTGTTGCGTTGGGAGACTTGTTACAATTCGTTTCCTTCATACTTGGTCTCAGCACTGAGGTCTTGCCCACGTGATCCTTAAATCAAAAGACAATTTATATGCACAATATTATAATTTTGTTAATGCTAAAGTCTTGGAATTCTCTTCCTAACAACTCATTACACTGTTGTCCTTCTGCGTTGTCTGGAGTCCATGAGATTGCCAATATAGCACTTTTGCTTTTAAGCCTTCCCATCTAGATGATTACCTCTTTATGCTGCTTGCATTATGGGAGTGGAACGGTTCTTTTCAATTGCGCACTGTTGAACTCGATACTTGATAGTTACATGACCATTAGAATACCTGATCGGTCGTTTGTTCTTTCATCTTGTCTTGTCTGTGAATTGTTTGCAAGGACATAGATGAGTTGATGATTCTCTAATTTATAGCCCCGGCTTGTGATTCTCCCTGCGCTGGCTTGCACAAGAGAATCAGTTAATGGTCAGACTACCAACTTTTATTCCAATAGCACTTCTTCATAGCTACCCATAGATTGATAATTATGCCCCGCTATTGTCCTTGGAGGTACTTGGTCATGGATATTCTCACAGCTGGTTTTTTGTTATACCATTTCTTCATAGTAGCTTGCAATGATGATTAAGCATTTACATGGAGGTTCAGCAAGATATGATTTTTTGAGCTTTTCTTTTTTCATTTCCACTGTCTCTTTTGTACCTCACTGAATTCTATTCAACTAATCTGGCTGATAGACTAAATATTTGCAACTGACTGGTAGTAACCTGGAATTCTTCAAACTCACAACCTCCACTTTAAAGGAGAATTGCAGAAACCAGTTCTGCACATATGAATTCTTCATCATCAGAATGTTCATTAAAGCAGTTGTTTATGTTTTATAAAATCATGATTCTTCACCAATGAAAACATCATCTACACATGCAAGTGATATTTTAGAACTTTTTCTGTATTTGATATGAGATTGAGCATGGATGGGCACTGCTGTTATATGTCTTTACAGTTGCTTGTCAATTTTGTGGCTGGGAACCTGTCCAAAAATTCGTAAGTGTAACTTGGCTATTGCACAAGACACTTTAGATAATTATACATTTCAGGGTTACGGAGGCTAGTTTAGTTTGTCTTAGCACCAAATGATAGTGTACTCAGTCACTAATGCTGTTCTAATGAACTCTTTATCTGAATAGTTTGGAAGAACTTTTTTGCCATGCAATATGTGGCCGTAGCCTCTTGAAGTTCCAGGAATTCAACTAAAAATATTCTGAATTTGCTGCACGCTGTGTCCATGGCGAGAGAGGACATGCTTAGGAGTTAGAAGTTGAAGTAAGCTTGTTTGGACAATTGGAGAAACTTGGCTTTATAATGATCCATATCACAGCAAGAATGCCTCATCAGTAATGAGTTAAATAATGAATTATTGTTTATTTTTACTTTTGACTTCTATTTTTGTCTATAGGAAAGAGATTCTGGTGAGTGAGAATCATTAACCTGAGATATTTCTGTAGTTGGAGCTTAGTCTGTGTTTCATTATTTAGAATTTTGTGGTCAATTGGCTCTTCATCATGCGTTACTTATACCAGGAATAGCAATGGCTCCAAAACACTTCAGTGTCACAAATAGTGCACAGCATTCTAGCCCCTGATAACTGGGTCCCCAAATGGAGCATGCTAAATAATGAAGCCCATTTAAAATACAAAACTAGCTTCAAACTTATTCTTTATAAAAATAAAAAACTAGTAAAGTTAACCTTCTTAGGTTTTATTTGGGTTTGATCGGGTGAATCAAATTGCAGATTGCAGGTTTATTTATTAAGTTATCTGGGTTTGATCATGTTAATATTCAAAATAATTCAAAAACAAACTGTCCGGCTTGGTCTAGATTTCAAGTTAAATGTAATCATGTCGACCTGCCAGACAGAGGAAGTTTAATAACCATGCTACAAATTTAGAAAACCATTTCAAACCATTGGAAACAAGCTCAAAGAGAAACCATGGAAAAGAAAGAAAAAAAGAAAAGAAAAGGTAGAATTAGACTGTAAATCCACCAAATTTGAAGGCGCAGTGAGCTATACAGCGCATTTTGTTTGGTCCAATCGCAATGCTCATTTTTAAAAGGAAGAAATATATGATAGTATCTTTCGGTTAGCTAGGAATTTGCCGCCAAATATAACAGCGAGGTGCCTACCAAATCAAAGCTTGCATTCGCTGCCGTCTTTTCAGCTTTCCCAACCATTCCCTCCTTTAATTTTGTTGGTCACAAGCAAACCCCATATCACAAAAACTTAGAAAAACAAACCCTCATTTAGCATGTCCTGTCCCTCCTTTTCTCTCTGATCCAATTTATAGCTTTCTCTTCCCTTTTTTGTGTGCGTGCATGGCGTATCTTTCTTTGTTTGATGGTTGAGATTAAATTCGGATCACAGGGGATACATATAATCATCATTTCCTTAAAAAAAGCTGAGGGAGGCAAACATGAACAGCAAAGCCTCTGTCTCTAAGGAGCTTAATGCCAGGCACACCAAGGTCTGCTTTCCCTTTTCACCGTCTTCTTTGTCATCGTTTAGGATCTTCAGTTTTAGTTTTGAGGGGTCATTGAATTTGAGTCAAAATTTAATCGATTTTCCTTCTTCTTTATCATCTTTTCTTGCCCTGTCTAATAACCCCAGCATGCATTCAATTGCCCTTGTTGTCAGGATATTTTCTTTCCCTGTTTTTTGTTCAAGTCTATTTAATTTATTTTTTGAACTATTCATTGATTTCGAGTTAAAACATGGCTGATTAAGAAGAGAAAAGGGTCTCGCATTATAATATATAGCAGTTCTCTATAATAGGAATGATAGGAATTCTTTTCACCAACTATTGCAAATGGTAACTGGGGTGATGGTGTCGAAAATTGAAATTCATAAGGAGGGGACTATAAAAATGTAGATGATAGATTTGATAAAACAGCTACACATAGAAGAGTTTGAAACAGCTAATTCTTAGACAAGATTCAAGAGTAAACAATCAATGCAGATCAGGTAGAAACTACACATGGTATCTAGATTTTAGAAGTAACATTATCATTGGAGGGCAATACCAGAAAACTGGGGGCCTCAGCATACTTTTAGCTCACTCTTCTAAGCCATTCTGATAATAAATACTACAAAGAGAATGATTTTTGCTTAAAGAGTGATTCAACTTTGAGTTGCATTTACTTAATCAACGTCAAGTTTTTCTCGACAATGTGTTCTTTTTCTTACTCTTTTATGCAGATATTAGAGGGCCTTCTTAAGCTGCAGGAGAACAGAGAATGCGCTGATTGTCATAGCAAGTACTCATTTATGACCCTTTCTTAGCTTCAGCTTAATCAATTTCGCTATTATAATGTCCTGTACTCAACTAGAATTCATCCTCGCCTGGTTTTGGATTAGGCTGTTTCATGCCCTAGCCACTTTTAGAGATAAGTTAAAATCTTCGTGTTCACCATTATGAGGTGCTTGTTTAGCTATAATCTACTTTCAATGGGTATTGGATTAAGTTGCAACATGACATCAAATTCTTAGTAAGCACTCTGGAACCTAACTTCAGCTGAACTTGTATATCCACACACGGAGTTTTGTGAATTTCTCTTATGTTTTTTAGCAGCTGCTTTTAGTCTATCTTAGAAGGAATTCTTTGTTTTCTAATTTCCACTGAAGTGAGGGCAACACCTGAGTGATTCTAGGACTACGAGACAATGGAAGCATTATACACATTGCAAAACTCACAGAAACATTGTAGAGAAAGTTACTGACATAGAAGAGCATAGTGAACTGAATTGTCGTGACTGTTGGCTCCCATTCTTTGCTACCTGTGTGCTATAAGTCAAAAGCCTGGCAGGCATGGATTTTTTCACTGGTTAGAATAGTTTTGACATTCTGGTGACGCAAAAATATGGTTGTAGAGAATTTCAAATTACGTCTTTACTTGTCCAAGAAACTGTTCAGAGTTTGATCTTAGAATTTTGGTTTTTCAATTTATTTATCTCAGGGCACCGCGATGGGCAAGTGTGAACCTTGGAATATTTATATGCATGCAATGTTCAGGAACTCATCGGGGTCTTGGGGTGCATATTTCACAGGTTTGTATTGCTATTCTTGCTTTTCTAGTGTATCTTTCACCTTCTACTAGCAAAATCTGGGATCTTTACTTGTATAGCCATTTTTTACTTCCTTTTGTTATTTGCTCTTTCATTTTTATCGCTATACATTATTTTGTTCGCTCCTCGCTACATTACGTCATTAACTATACTGATAATGGCTTGGACATTTTGGCTTTGCGAATAGGTACGGTCTACCACACTGGATACATGGTTGCCAGAGCAGGTTGCTTTCATGCAATGTAAGCATATCTCACTGTTGTTACGTGTGAAATGAATCGCGAATCAACCATCTGTAAATGATATAGTTTCTCTATTAAAAAATAAGTTGTTTCATGGCCTTTTCCTCTATGAATGACAGAAAAATTTAAGATTTTGCTACAAAAATCTGACTGATAGTTTTTGTTATTTTTCATTGTTCATCCAGCTTCTCTGGCTAAGAACCACAAGTAGATAGTTTGCGGTTTAATGCTTGAAAAGCTTTTGATCTCGTTTAATTTGGAGTGTGTATAATGAAAATTACTGCACAACTGTTATGCTAACCATTCTTATTTGAATTTGTTTGTCTAATAGCCGTGGGTAACAGGAGATCCAATAGTTTCTGGGAAGCAGAACTGCCTCCAAATTTTGACAGAAGTGGGATTGACAGATTTATCCATGCTAAGTAAATCTGCTACTGAAGTTTATAGTGAGCTGTATCTGAGAACAAGATTTCCATCTTTATCTTTCTTGATTAACCCAGTTTGAATTTTTCCAGGTATGGGGAGAAAAGATGGGTTTCAAGAAATTCAAAGCAACCAACTGAAGTTTTAAGTCGAATTAACTATAATAATGACATGTTGGTAGAAGGTGCAGCCAGTAGGGTTGTTCCGAGGCAAACACGGCCACAGTCTCTTGACGAAGAGAGTTTTACCAGGATCACAGCACAACTTTCTCCTCCAATTACAAGACCTCGTTGGGTATTGTTCCTATATAAATCTTAATATTTGTTGATTTGTGCTTGAGAGAAAACTCTACCTGACTTGCATCTTAGTTATAAACTGAGAATAATATGTAAAAGAGCATGGAAGCTAGAATCTTAATCACTTTCTAAGTTTTATGCTATGTGAATAACCTCGCAAAACTCTTTTCAAATCTTGTGCAATGCTACGATATAAAATGACTATTTATATGAATGGTATTCTAATTATCTATAGAATGTTTAAATAAACAAAAACAATGCATGAGTTCTAAAGCTTGTCCATTTTTCCATATAGGCTTCTTTGGACATGAAGAGCGATCCAATTGCTTTTCCTACACCAAAGGGACTAACTGAGAGCATAAAGAGGACCGATGGTCCTACAGACCTCTACAGCTTGCTTTATGTTGATGATACGCAACAAAATACCTCTTCCATGGCAACTCCTTCGAGCTGGGCAACTTTTGATTGTAAGTATATGGTATATCTGTTAAGCATGCTATGTGAACATCTTTTATTGATATATAGAATTAGCATTTTGATAGTTCCTGAAATTAACTGTTGGAATATATTGTAAGAAGGAAAATCTTCACGCTGTGTAAGTTCTTTCAAATTCTATTAGCTTAGCATTCTCTCCTCGAATTCAATGTTTTCTTTCTCCTTTTTTTTGTTTTTGGATGAAATGTATTTTAATTTGTTTGAGATAAAGTGAGATGGTAGTTCTCTGCGATCTATACGAATGAATGCTCTTTATGTAGACTAAGTTGCCTGAAGACAGCCTCCAAGCATGTTGATCCTAGCCTGAACTTGATGCACCGCTCTTGATTCATCATAAAATTAACTGCACCATCAGAATAGACAAGTTATACGCTAGACTCTTATACCACAATCTGTGGTTGCAGGAAACGATGTGCTGTTCAAGCAGGTGGAGCTACTTCACAGCTGGTCAAGTCGGGCCATGGCATCGATTACCAACTAGCCATTAAAGTATAGATCACAAGTTTATGGACTGAAGTGAACAGTTTATATGTCATCAACAAGGTTTGCTCTCTCATATTTTGCCAAATTTGGCACACCCCTTTTCCTCTAGGAGGTGCCATAAGATTCGAAGAACATTCTCTGTCAAGGGTAGTGGTTTCTCATCTCTGTATGTAGGAAAATAATTTCCTAGATAAACATCATTTTTCTGCTTGTGGCTGTGCAAATGTTGACATCCTTTTCTGTATGCCATACAGTATGAAAGCAAGGGATAGTGTATCATTTCTTGTAAATTGTGATATTCAGTTAAAGTTGTGGTTTCACCCTTCATTGATGACTGTTCAAGGATCTTTCTTGGATGAGAAGCGAGGTGTTGAGCAAAAAATTGTACAAGTTGCTCCACTGTATTGTTTACAGCGGCATGTGAATCATACGCAGAAGTAAACAATTTTAAAGCTAAGAGTTACAGTTTGAGTAGGATGGATTTCAGGACATGGATCTATCAGTGTGCATCTGTCAACTTTTCAAGTTTCATGCAGAATTTACTTAAATGTAACACAAAGGCCATTTCTTCCTGTTTTCTGAGATGCCTTTCCTCCCCTTCCCATGACTATTCTTCGGCTGATTACTGGGGCATTTAGGAGGTTCGCGTGATTGATTTACTTCATGTGGTCTGGCAAAACTCTGGGCTGTTGTCATGCATTTTTAAAAATAAGTTTAAGCCCATTATAAAGGACCCAGAACTATGAAGTTATCGAACAAGAGAGAAAACAGAAGATGATTGCTGAGCATAGTTGTCAAAACCAGTCTGGGGATGGCCCAGAAAAAAAAAATCTAAGTTATTGGATGACTGGTTTAACTCATGAGAAAGCTGTTTTTATTAGAACTACATTGTTTGATTTTCTGTTTTTTTTTTTTTTTTTTTAGTGTTAGCTCGGTCAAATTTAAATAAGTTTATTTGAGTTAATAAAATCATTAAAAACTTAGCTAAGTCAATATTGATCTAGCTAAACTAAAACCTAATTTAAGTCAATCTTCATGTCTTGAGTTTTTGAGTTCAACTAGCTTGTTGGACAAGGTAAGACATAGCAATTATGTTCTTGAGCATGAAAAATAAGCCATCAATTATAATAGTTCCATATTATATAGTTTGTTTGCGTACTATGATGTTGGAGGATTCAAATTTTTCTAAACATAAAGAAATATAGGTTTGGGAAAATTATTTAGTGTTGTGATTAACCCTGAAAATTTAGTTGTTTTGATTTTTTTTTATGAAGATAATATTTTTTATTAATGTATTTCTTGTTTATCTTAACCAACATAATATTTTTTTTATTGAAATAATTATTTCTATTAACATTTTTTATATATATAATTGTTCAAGTAAGTTAATGAAAAATATCAAAATAATATGTCTATATTTTGTGTATATGATAGAAAGATAAAAAAAAACATTATAAATATGATAAAATTATGTTGAAAATCTATTTAAAATTTTTAATAATAAAACAGTGGTTTCAATCGAATTTTTATGAACAACTTGTTATTAGTATTATTATTTTCAGATCAGATATATAATAATTAAAAAAATTTTAAATTTTAAATAAAAATTTATAATAATATTTAAGAATAATATTAAAATTAAGAAGTAATTGAATTTGATAATTTTTTTTATGCGTAAAAAAATTAAAAGAAATAAAGAAATAAAAAAAGGAGTAAAGGGCCAGGCACGCACGCCTGGCCCTGATTTGATTTTTTTTATTTTCAAGGGGACGAGCCACCCCTTAAAAAATTTTTAATAATAAAACATTGATTTCAATTGAATTTTTATGAACAACTTATTATTAGTATTATTATTTTCAGATCAGATATATAATAATTAAAAAAAAATCTTAAATTTCAAATAAAAATTTATAATAATATTTAAGAATAATATTAAAATTACAAAGTAATTCAAATCGATAATTTTTTTTTGATGTGTAAAAAAAAATAAAGAAAAAAAAAATGAGAGTAAAGGGCCAGGCACGCACGCCTGGCCCTGATTTGATTTTTTTTTTTTTATTTTCAAGGGGGTGAGCCACCCCTTAAAAAATGAAGGTCATCCACAACGCTGCAACCTCTTCCCTTATCACGCGCACCTTGACCAAATGTGCGATAACACAAAATTGTTATAAATCGATTAAAAAATTGTATTAACATACTTCCCTATGAACATAAAAATATCATAAAAAACTTTTTTTTTATGTTATAGGTTAACATTAACCCAAGCGTGTAAGGGTGTTGAGATACATGTCCAATATTAAAGGTGCATGCTCAACATGGACTCGAGTTACCATACCCGAGCCTATATACCTTGATAAAAGTTAGGTTTAGGAGTGGTAATTCAAGCTCATGAAAATATTTTTTAAAGAGGTTTTTCAAAATCTTTAAATTTAAATTTATTAATTAGTTATCAATTTTTATTGCTATATAACTTTCTATTCAATATATTTTTTAATAGAATTGTAAATGGAACGTAGATATATAATTTTATAATTAAGTTTTTAGTTATAATTATTTTTTAACTGAGACATCAGGTTAATTTATATACACCTCAATTAAATTTCTGGTCTATTGTGCCCATGCCCACATAGATTTCCCACATAAACAAGATAATTCATTGATTATATACCCTTCTTGAGCCATTGAAGAAGATTTTTTTAAATAAATAAATAAAAAAACATCGATTCAATTATGGCAATTCATTAACGGGGCCCTTCCATCAAACTAACAGAATCCCTTTTTTTTAATAGAAAAAAACCCAACAGAAATTCTTGCATTTGTCGTAACTTTATTTTGAATTTAAGTAGCAATCTTGTCTTCCCATGAAACCAATTCCTTCGATGCTTTTCTTTATTTGTTTACTCCTCCTTTTCTCTCGTACGGATTCAAGCCTAAGACCACGTAACCTTAGATTCTCTTCTTTGTTTTAAAAAGTCGATCAATGAAGAAGCTATTGGCAATGCTTTAGGGCATGCAAGGACAACTTCGAGCATGGAATCTGTTCTTTTGCTCGATGCTGTCTACTTTGAGATTGTGCTTAGGACACTACAGCACAAGAACCATAGTAATGGGTGTCTCTCTTGCATCTTAGCTTTCGAACATATAAACAAGATTTTCTTGGAAAAGACAAGCCAACTAAGAGCTGGCACTTCTTGTTATTTAAATTATATAACTTTGAACGACAACTCAACTAATTAGGTTTTAGATTTGCTTTTCAATAATTATGATTTTGAGTTCTTTCGAGGTCATTGAAGATTTATATAATCGTTAACTTCAGGGTCTGTGAGACTAGTCGAAGTATGCACAAGTTAATCCAGACATCCACATTAATAAAAAAATCACACAATTATCTTT
Organism: Populus deltoides; assembly: GCA_015852605.2. Classification (NCBI taxonomy): domain Eukaryota; kingdom Viridiplantae; phylum Streptophyta; class Magnoliopsida; order Malpighiales; family Salicaceae; genus Populus; species Populus deltoides. The sequence continues at coordinate 12,516,654 of CM027581.2, read as the reverse complement.
ATCTACATGGAGAATATGAGCAATTTGTTCAGTTGGGTAGGTATGACCCGTTTGTCTATAAGAAACCATTGCAGAAGATCATCCATTAACATTCCCCGTTTGTTTGCTGGAAAGTAGTTTCATTTTGGAAAGTGAATTCCAAGAAATTGAATTATTTTTCGATGTTTGGTAGTGTAATGGAAAATAAGTTGGAAAACACTTTCCAGTGTTTAGTTATATCATGGAAAATAAGCTGAAAAATAACTTATTAATGTTTTATTTTCTTAAGTTTATTAAAATAATGAGGAACAAATCTTACAAATTAAAAAGTTGAATGAGGATGAAATTGAAAAAAAAAATAATTTCTTAAATTATCTCAAATAAAATAAATAATAATCAAAATAATAGAAATCAAATCTAAAACATAAAATAAAAATGAAAGATGCAGAAATTAAAATAATAATTCTTAAGATTTAATAAATTATTTAAAATAAAATAAGTAACAATCAAAAGAATGAGGACCAAATTTGATAGATAAAAAATTTCAATAAGAAAATGATAAAGGAAAAGCAAATAACAATTATAAAAATAAGGGTCAAAGTTAATATAAAAATTAAATTTTAAGAGATGAAATTGAAAAATATATATAACAATTAAAAGTTTGAGGACCAAATTTGATATAATCAGCAAATAATATGACATTTCTAAATTTTTCACAACTTTCAAAAAGTGTTTTCCGCCCAAATTTTCCAGGAAAACACTTTCCTAGAAACCAAGCTAAATTTTCCTTTGACTGAAAAGTGTTTTCCGTTGACTAACTTTTTTAATGGCAAACAAACACATAAAAATTTGAAAAGTGGTTTTTCAGAAATCACTTTTTAAAAAAGAAACATAGACTTTAGGGTTTGGAGAAGGGTACTGCTCATCAACCCCGACAAGGTCATGCGAACATGGTTTGAACCATTACATGAAAAAACTCATTTTCTTTTGCTGATATAAATCTCTCTGTCTATGTTTTACTATCGAGATGGAGACAATTCCATTAAAATGACCAACTTCTAGGTGTAACAAACATGTTCTTTATTCATGTCTTCAAACCCTTCGATTCCAAATGCTCTATGGAACCATAGTATTTCTACAAGCTTCAGGAAACCAGCTATTGTTTAACCTCATCATTGTATAACTCCTACCTCAATTAATTATTGTTTGGTTTAATTATACTCTCTTATAGAGTAAGGGGAAGAGAGAATAAAACTTGAGTTCAAGCCTTTTTATGATCTTGAGAAATAGAAGATTTTGGAAACCATTCCTACGCAAACCTATTATTGAGGAGACCCAGAATCTTTATGTATTTCATTAAATAAACTATGAAGGGATTATGTTTCTTACCTTTTCTTTGTTTTTTTTTTTTTGGTTTAGATAGTGATTGGTTATTTTTTTTCTTTTAAAGAGAAGAAGACATCAAAAATAGAAGAGAAAGATAGAAAAAGAGATAAAATCACTTATAAAATTGTGTTTAGTAGTGGTGTATAAAATAAAATAATTTTTTTTAAATTATGTTTTGTTATGATGAACAAAACAAAATATGAAAAAATATATTTTAATCTTAATATGTATTATTATGAAACTTATATATATATATAAAATAAAAAAAACAATATATAATTATTTAAATATATATATATAATAAAAAAAACAATATATATATATATTTAAATAATTATATATTGTTTTTTTTATTATATATATATATTTTAAATAATTAGATATTGTTTTTTATTTTAGTTTATATTAAGTGTTGAAATTAATAATACTATAATAGCTTTAGTTATAAAACCAGGATTAACCTGGTGAGTTGACCTGGAATCAGGCCGATGCAGGGCCTGAATTGGTCTGAGTTTAAAAAAGAATAGAGAAATAATAGGCTCGACTTGACCCGATAAAAAATCTAGGTTGACCCATGATAAAACACAAGTGAAAAACCCTTTGATTTTTTATTATTTTTGTTAAAACAAGGTTACTTTGATTATTTTTTAAAAAACAATTAGGTTGACCCTCCCGATTCATTTCTTGAACCTTGTCTCAAATAGACTCCAATATCAAGTTTTAAAACTATAATAATAATCACTTTTATTTTTATATTTACTAGAGTCAACCCGGGTTGACCCTCTTGATATGTAACTCAAGCCTCATCCTGGGTCGATCCTCGAATTAAGTTTAAAAAATATAATGATAATCATTTTAATTCTTATATTGACTCGGGTGAACCTGACTCGTGACCCGGGTCTTGACCAATGGCCGAGCTTTGCCTCAAATCGACCACTGAGTTGAATTTTAAAATTATAATAATAATCATTTTTATTGTTGCATGTTTTAGTTGGATAATTTTAAAATTGAGAGGTTTTTTACAGGGATATTTTAAGAATAAAAAATAAAAAAAATATATGATTTTAAGAGATATGTCCTTTTTATACCTCATGATTTAAAATGACATAAATTTATTCTAAAATTATCTCAAAAACAAGATTTATTTTTATATCTCAATTTTTATTTTTTTTCAACCAAATATACATTTCATTGTCTCTATCTTTTTTTCTAAAATTGTTATCAAACGATATTTTAACAGCTATCTCTACAGTTGACGCTAAATAATAGAACTTTAGATTCTCACTTTCTCTTCTAGAAATTAATTATACAAAACCCTTGATTTTTACTCTTTTTATTAGATAAGTTGGACAAGAGATTTTTATCAACTCCATATATTTTTACTCTTCGCTTTACTTTTTTCACTCCTTTTTTTATTATTTTTATTTGTCTTTTAACTAAAAACTCTATCCTTTACCATTATAGTTTGGGCACATGAGTGTTGGTTTTTGTTTATATATATATATATATATATATATATATATATATATATGTTTTTTTAGTAGCAGCTGCTCTGTTTGATTTCATGTTTCAAAAATATTTTTGAAAAGAATTAAATTTTTTTATTTTTTTGATATTTTTAAATTGATGTGTTGACATTAAAAATTATTTTAAAAAAATAAAAAAATATATTATTTTGATATATTTCGGAATAAAAAATTACTTTAAAAAATTAAAAAAAAAACATTAGTTTTGGCATGTGAGCCTATTTGGGAAACATAGTTTAAAAACAAAAAAATGGATTTTTTTAATTTTTATTTTAGATCATAAACACTATTATTAAAAACAAGAGAAGAGAATGACTCACTGCTAACAACATCATTAAAAACAAACAAACAACGAAATTAAATTAATTAAGAAAGAAACAATTTAAATATTACAACTATTAACAAAAACAAGAAAAAATCTGTAATAAATTACTCGAGGGTCATTAGATTAATGAAAAGCTAATGACTCATAATGTTCTTGAGGTTTCTTTGTTGTTATATATCAATTTTCAAATATTCTTCCATGATCATCGTCCCAAGTCAAAGAAAAGCTAAATACTATGCTCCATGGCTTGCTTCGCTCACGAGTCTCTTTCACTGTTGAGAAGCACTGTTAGCTTCTCTTTTTATGCGAATAAAAGTGGCCGCCTTCTATTTAAGAGATTCTTGTTGTTTTTTAAATATTTTTTATTTAAAAATATATTAAATAATATTTTTTTATTTTTAAAAAATTCTTTTTTGATATTAGTATATTAAAATGATTTGAAAACACCAAAAACTATTAATTTAAAATAAAAAAATAAAAAATTTTCAAATTTTTTTAAAAATACTTTTAAAACACAAAAACAAAATGTACATAGAAATATCTCTATGATAAATTTTTATTTTTCATAAGAGTAGATGCACGTGTACATATATATCATCTTTATTTTTCGTTTTTTATTTTTATTTTTGAAATTGCAATTAAACTCTATCTTAATTTTTATTTTATTTTAAAAGCAGGCAAAAAAACTTAATATCAAAGTATTTAGAGCGGTGGTTGTCGAATGTCAAGAAAGGATAATGTAAGGAAGTTGGTATTTTGCATAAACACTATTTTGCTCCTCTCCAACAATTCTCTGAAATTAACTAGCTAGGTAGACGTACGATGATCAATGAAACCTAGCAAATTGTTTCCTTAAGACGCAGAAACCAGGCATCATCATCTAGCTAGAACATGGAGCTCAAGAAAGACTTGCAATGAAGGAATGGCACCATGAAGAACTAGAAAGTTGACTCTCTGTAATTAATGGTATGAGTTCCATTAAAGCACGTAAAGTAGCTTGGAAACAAAGCATGTACCGCCCTGCAAATCGGTCACAAAATCTTCAAATCCAAGCAAATACAAGCATGCTATTGCTCCTGCATGATGCAGTTGATGGCATCCAATTATTATGAAAAAAGATACTGCTCATCAGTAGCTACTGCGCCCTTACTTACTTGATCACAGTTCAAAAGACCCTTCCTTAATAAAGAAAAACCCTCGCATAAAAGATAACTGCTGCAAGGATAGGGCGCCGCCTGGTGGTGACCCACCACTAACACCCACCAGCCACCACCACTTTGGTGTTTAGTGGCAACAACTCTATAATCTCTTATACAGCTCCTACCAAATGTGAGTATGTGACCCCATTCCATATGGATTCATAACTAGCCTGCACATTGTTGAGAAACAGGTTTAGATGTTTCTTGGGTATTTTTCTGATATTAATTTGATATTAAGATGTTTTTTTATATCATAATAATTATATAAAAAATAAATTAAAATAGATTATCAAACTAATTCTTTTAAAAAAATTAGTTAATAAAATGCAAAGATATAATACAAAATGATAATCCCCACATTCTTAGCTAGCTTTTTAGTTTTAAATACGGTTTGAGAACGCGGTTGAAACTACATTCCTTTAAATTTTAAAATTTTGTTTTTGTTAAAAATTATTTTTTTATGTTTTCAAATTATTTTAATATACTGATCTAAAAATAATTTTTAAAAATAAAAAAATATTATTTCAGTATATTTTTAAAAATATCTTAAATCACTACCACAATTAATAAACTTACCTGATAATGAAAGAATCAAAGAAATAAATGGAGTCGAGATGGTGATTGGGCTGGGAGAGGAAGGTGCAAGTTTGATATCTGTAAGCGGTGATAGAGGATAACAGCAATCGGAAGGAGGGGCGGGGCTTGGGTGTTTCCCGGGGGCAGACATGGAAACCCCATTAACAAGTTGCCAATAATGAAAAAGGATATTCTTTTCAACGAATAAGGCTTTAGTTTGGTAATTACGTGGACGGTGCTGCATGGTAAATCTTCAAAGCTAATTTTTATTTCATTTTATAATCATTAAAATAAATATTTTTAAGAATTCGAAGGATTTAAATTCAAGAAAATATATTTTTTAAGTTAAATTTATATTTCTTCATGAAAATTTTTTTTATTAACAATGTTGTTATTTTAAAAAAATAAAAATAATAAAAATAAAGATTTAAAATAATCTCAACAATTTAATTTAAGGAATGAAAAACCTTATTTCTTTTGGCAAAACTCTCATTTCCTTAATTTTTTTTTGCGGAAATAACATGTGTTTATTTATTAGTAGTTTGTTTTTTTTAAAATAAAACTTATCATAATCTAAAAATAAAGTTTTAAAAATAAATTGAAAAATCATGTCTTCATAATTTTTTTTGGTTGCGTGAAAAAAAAAAAGAATAAGTAATTTATGTAAACCATAGTTTTGAAGCCCGGCCCGGGACCTGGCAAGACTCGGCCAAAAACTCAGTTACGACCCATTGACTTTTGTTTTTTTACTAAAACTATATCGTTTTAATTTTAAAAAAAATTGACCCGGACGACCCGGGCCTTGAACCAGGACACGTCTGAAAACTTTGGTGTAAGCTATATAAAAATTAATCATAAAAAATAGATGTTATATTCTCATTGAATATTCATTTGCAATTTTTTTATATAATTTATAGCATATTAGGCTAATATATTACACATAACCATAAAAGCTCATTGTATTACCAGACAAATACTAAGGTATCAATGCAGAGCTTGGTTTTTATTTTCTTGGAATATTTTGGATTAATTTTGTGAATTAAAATTAAATCTTTTTTATTGGAAATTAATTAGGTAGACATCAAAACTTTAAGAAAAAAGATTAGTTTCTTTTTAGTCTTTTTTTTTACACTTACATGTGAACCAACAATTATTTGCCAATTTTACCCTCCATCTATATATAACTGAATTTGAGATATGAAATGAGTAGGAGCTGAGTTCATTATGCAACTCGAGATTTGACTAAAGAAGAAGGGCACCATCTGTCAAGTGCTTGTATTTATTTATTTATTTATTATTATTTTTTCCTCTCTATAAGATATTTGCATACTATCCAATTAGTGGTGGTGGTGGTTGAGTTCTTTTCTTTTCAATTTGAAAATGAAAGGTAACTAATAAGATCCGATTGTGATTTGTGTAAGGTTTGTCTTTGATACTGTGGTGGTGTTTTTTTGATTTTTTTTAATTAATATTTTATTATTTTTTAATGATTTTAATATGTTAATGTTAAAATTATTTTTTTAAAAAAATACTTTAAAAAATAAAATGTGATTTTAAAATAAAAAAATATTTGTACTGTGAAGTTTGAATTAGGCACAGCTCATGTTTTGTTTTGTTTTCTACACAAATGGGAGAAAAGAGAGATGTTATAAAGACGGTCTTTTTCCAACTTTTGTGGCGTCGAAGACCAAAATGATCTTTCCTGTCTTCTCTCTTTCATGTCAGTAACCCCACCCTAAACTGTAATGGTCAATGATCTTTTCTTTACCTTTTTAACTATCAAGTCCGAAGTGTAGTATTTTAAAAAAAAAATGTTTTAAAAAAATTCAACAATTTTCATAAATCATATTGAAAATTAGCTCCATTTTAAATTTATTTTAGATTCTAAATAAAATAATAAAATAAATTCACTTATTAAATTGTTCTTACTGGAAATTTGTTAAAACATGGTCGATGGACACATCTAGGACCAGATTAAAAGAAGAGTACACTCACTTTAATGATTATAACATAGAACATTAACGTGATTTAAATAAATTATGGGTAAATAAGAAATTGATCTCAAATAACCTTAATTGATATTTTTGGTGAAACTCAAAATCTTCTAAAAAAAAACTCTATCCCATGTAGAAAAGAAAAAAAACTTTGTTAATATTTATATAGTGAGAAGTTGAGAAGTTCAAATTTGACTCAAAGAACACCAGACTTTTAGAGTTAAGAGATCCTAGGCAAAATGAGTTTTGAACTAAAACTCTCTAACACACACATCTATAGTTAACTCAACTTGGGTTAGGTTTATTGTAAAATAACTTTCGAGGCTACAAAATATTATTGTTTGCCAACTGAAATTTAAGCTTGGGGCTTGGTCCATGATGAATTATTTCTTGCACCCCATGAAAAGATGAATTTGATTAGTTTTTCCATAATTCTTTCATTAGTACATAAAAGATTTTCTAGCTCAAAATTCACTTAATTTAAATCCAAAAATATTCAAGTTTAATTTTGATTTTATGGTAGGTAATCAAAGTTGTTAATAAACTTGGGTTGAGTTTATTGCAAACTATGTTTTTGGACTATAAAAGATTATTTTTTCGAACTGGAATTTCAGCTAAGGCCAATTCCATTAAGGATTATTTCTTTCAACTCATGAAAGGATGAGTTTGATCAGTTTTTTCAAAACTCTTTCAACAGTTTCTCAATAATTTTTCCAGCTAAAAAATCACATGATTTAAATCCAAAAAATATTCAGATTTAATTCTGGTTTTATAATGGGTTATCAAAGCTATCGATAAGGGAATTCCATTTCCACTTTTATTTTGTTTAAAGTGGTTATAATTCCTTACACGTTTAATCTAATTCTCTCAACTCTTCCTAGCGTATGGATCTCCCTTCGTGGCTGGTTATCCCCTCTTTACATCTATATCATCCTCAACTTCATCATAATTGCCATTATTGCTTCCTCCATATTTCAACACCCAAACCCCAACACCAAATTGTCCTATTCTAGTTCTAATTAGAAACACAAAAGTCAAAACAAAAGTAACACGAATGATCTCTGGCAAGACCATGGCATGCAAGAAGTGGAAAAACTATTGGATACAACCAGGGGCGGAGCTAGGATTATTTGTTAGAGGGGGCCAAAATTAATATAACAAGATATAATATTTATTTTAATTTATTGTACATGAGTTGTAAAACAAAACATGTATAATTTAGTTTTATTCAAATAACTTACTACAAAAATATAATGACCTTTATATAAGGTAAAATGTTGGAGCAATACCAATTTTCATCCTCCATTCGATTATCATATCAATTGTGAATCTTTCAGCAATTTTTATTTTTATATAGACAATCAATAATTTGCAAGAAAATCATCATCTATCCGATTGTGAAATCTTATTTTAACAATCTTCATCGCTGAAAAAACTCGTTCAGTAATTGTTGTCGAAACAAGAAGTGTCAAAAAAACACATTGTTCCCCATCATTAACTTTCTTCCAACAATTAAATTCTTTAACAGTAAACGTGTCTGATCCTGACTTTCTAGATGGTTTACTTGGAAATAAATTGCAAGGGAAACAAAATGCAGTATTTTTCTCCGAATATTCAAGCCACGGATAACTTTTGAACCAATAAGACTGAAATCGACGAGGATGTTTTTTACCTGTCAGCGGATATTAATTCAGACATCAAAGGTTGATATGACCCCAGATTAATGTATGTCCTTCGAATTTCATCTTGTTGATTCACCGGGTATTCTCAAATTTAAGGATCATTGCTTGGATCTCTAATTAAATGAGCAAAGTCGATTCTAGTAAGAGGTTGCTCACTAATCAACACAGGTTCTTTGTAAACTAAAGCACATTGGGGCTGCTCAACCATAACTTCAACATTACACATTGGAGTTGGTTTACTAGGTTGTGAGTCATCAATATTTTTTCTTTTTTTTAAAAAAAAAAGAATCAATTCTTGTTATTTTGTTCATGGTTCAACTTAAAATCAAAACATATATCATAAGAAAAAATTGATAATTTTGGTGGCTATGCTAAAAACAAAACATAAAAAAATCCAAGCATAATCAAAACAAACCAATAAAATATATCTAATTAATTAGAAAAAAAATCACTATAACAAGAATTCAAAAAATAATTGGTAGAACTAGCAGATCTGGAAAAAAAGAGCAAAAATGGTATAATTATATAAAAAAATCATCAAATTATTAACAAACATCTCAAAACAAAACAAAAATAGATTTTAAATTTAAATTACCTTATTTTGTTTGATGAAAGATAAATTAATTGGTGGCTCTGCTTTAATTTTTTTGTAGAAAATTTTGCTTATGATTTATGTTTTTATTTCTTTATTTGATCAGCTGCAAAATTTATATTAGGATAAATTGATGTCTACATGCTTTGTTTTTTATTTGACAAAGTAATGTCTTTATATATTTTTTTTCAACTGTAATAAGTAAAGAGAAAATTGGAAATCAATATAAATTGACCAAGTAATGTCTTTATTTTAGGATAAATTGATTTGTGGACCACGTAGGTCAAGAGGAAATTGGAAATCAAAGTAAAGTCACTGTAATAAATCTCACTTGACTTCTGGGTAATGAAAAAAATTAAAATGTTTTGAGGGGGGGCCCGAGCCCCTGCTTGCCCCCCTTACTTCCGCCCCTGGATACAACTTTGTCTTTTGAGAAACTCATCGACTCTTCTCAAGATTATTACTCTCCTAACACTTTCTTGACAAATTCTGGTAAAGTGCTGCAAGAAAAGACGAATACAGACACGTCTAAGGAATCTTGCTTGACAAATTCTGCTAAGAAACAGCAAGAAAAGATGGACAAAGAGCCACTGACACCAGAGGCAGATCAGCAGGAAACCCTGGAGGACGCATGGACATTAATTATGGAGAAGCAAGGGAAAGCACCAACAAGGCAGTTAAAGAAAAGTGGCACATGGGACACCCCTCCAAAGGTTTTGCAGAAAACCAACGGGATGATCACTGCTGCTGGTGATGGTGGTAGGGGTGGCGGCGATGATGATGATCCGGTTATTTGAGCTAGGAGAGAACTCAGAAAACCAGATATATTCAATGATTCTGTGTCTTTGAGGAGGGAGAAGTCAATGAGTCAGGACGAATCAACGAGCAGAAGAGTTTATCAGAAAGTTTAATTCTGAAATGAGGCTTTAAAGGCAAGAATCTGAACAACGGTTCCAGGCAATGGTTCGTGGTGGGGTTTAGTAGTTTGGTTTTTATTAATTAGCAATTAATTACTATGCTAAATCATGATGATGAAAAGATTCTGCTTCAACTTTCTCTTTTGGAGGTAATTGCCATCTAGTATATGATTACTAATTAGTAATTAATGTTGTGTATTAATAGCACAGTACTTTGTTGTTAATTCCTTTGTAAATACTATATTTAGATGTCATCTATTCTTCTCGGATCCATATCCGATACCCTTGTTTGGCTGGATAGGTTATTTTCCAGATTTTCTTTTATTTCTCGTGTTTTTAGTTTCCAAATATCTATATCTTTGGCTGGATTAGTGAAATGGTTGCTGGGGGTGATTGATAGATATTAGTCATTTGATTTAATCTGTCTACAAAGCTAGTTAGTCATGTCGTGTTAGAGGGTGTTAAAAGGGGTTAGTAATAAGTATTTTTTATTTTAAAAAAATTACTTTTAATATTAACACCTTTCAAAAACAAAGCAACGTATTAGAAAGATCTATGCTTATGGTAGAAATGGTTATTTCTTCCTTAAACATGATGAGAATCTTTCAATTAGTTAATAGGTTTTCTGATTTGTATTTCTTGTAATTTGTCTTCTACAATGGTGTTCATGAGTGGTAGAATAGACAATGCATCATCATTCAGACAATCGGGTGTTATTATTTGATGTCACTTCCATCTACATGGGTCCAAAAGAAGCTTTTGCTTTATCATTTCTCATGACATCTATTCCACAAGCATGAGTTGTATCAGTGCCCTCCTGTTACACACAAACTTTTCTAGAGTCTAAAGCCTAAAAAAGAACACTTACATTTTATTTACTTCATTTGTAAAGCATGTGAATGGCCAACCATCATCTTATCTGATGTTTGTCGTGTATTAACAATACCTATTTTCTATTCTTACTGCAGATGATGGGCAAAGCAGGAAGTTGCTTTAGTATACTTTTTTATGATTTTTCCTTTCTGGGTTGTGTTTGTCAGACAACAAAAACATGATTCTACATGTTTTTATTATGGTTCACCGCGCTTAGTTTTAACGTAGGTACTTCAATGTCCATTTTTCCTATTTTGTTTCAACAAGCTAAGGTTGTCCCATGGATTGATCTGTTACCCGTAAGAAGAATTTAACTGGAAGTTAGAAATGCATGGAGACAATATAGCATTTCTTCTTCGAGAAGGAAGCCAGAAATGCAGTATCTTGTGAAATATTAAGAGTTGTTTCTGGGTTTGATTGTTTGTGTATTTTTCAAACATAGAGGTAGGTTTTGTTTCTCTTCTTTGGGCAACTGATGATTTTTTCTTCAATTTTAATGGTCATGTTCTTGGACGAGATCCCCTGCATTTGTTTGGACTTCGATCACTACAGTTTAAACATTACGTAGGGGGTTGATTTCTGTTTGAAAAAGATGTTTATAATGGCCATTGGTTGAACTAATTATGATCCAAGCCCTAGTGATTTAACCCCATGAATCACAATCCAACATTCTTATGCAATTTATCTCATCCTCTTAGTCTCATTGTTGGTATTGACCCCATCTTATTACATCCTAAAAATAGATTCCATATGAATTCATATCCTCGGGTTATCATGCAAAGACGTGGATCACAATCGCTTTGAATATTCATATTCCACATAAAAATAAAAATATTGTGTTACAAATTATAAAAAAAATATTTTGGATATGAAATTAACCCTCTGGAACTGAAAAAAATTAAAAAAATGTGTTAGAACGAGGCAGAGTGATCTCAACATATATTTGTCATGCTTGTGGTTATGGGAATGAGTTGTGATCTTCGACATGTGGACCTCATGTAAGATGCCAAAATCTACAAAAAAAATATGAAGAAAAATAATTGATTTTAAAGACTATATTATGGGTTTTCTTTGGCACTGGTATTTGATTTGAATTTGGGGCGACTCTTGGATCATATCAAGGTTATGGTTATTGGTAGTCACATGGTTAGGGAGAGAACGCGGTAAGGATCATCATTGGATCTATAGGGAGAATGAGAGTGTGACTAGTCTATGACTAAACTATGATGTTATTTAAGTTGTTGTTGTATTGAGAATGGAAGGAAAAAAGGCTTACTCATAGTGATTTATGTGATTTAATGGCGATGATTATGGAAAAGGGGGATGTAGTGTGGTTAGGCTCAACTTCCCGATTGCAGGGTTTGACTTCCTTGTTGTAGAGCTTGCACTTCTTGATTGTAAGGCTTGAAAACTCATGGTTGCAGAGCTAAACCTCATGATTATAAGGCTTGAAACTTCCTGATTGATGTTGTTGCAGTGAGAATAGAAGGAAAAAGGGCATACTTGTGGTGATTTGTGTGATCTGGTGGCGATGATTATGAAAGAGAGGGATGCAATATGGCTAGGCTTCACTTCCCTATGGCAGGGCTTAACCTCCTGATTGTAAGGCTTGAAATTTATCGATGCATGGCTACTTCTTCCTAATAGTAGGGGTGGACTAAAAATATCCTTTTTTGGATCATATTCAAGAAATTATTGTACAGATACTTTATAAAGTATGAAGCTTAAAAGTTAAAAGCTAAAATTGACAAAAACATTTTTCAACTTACATTAATTTTGAGAAAATAACATTTTATTTAGCATTTAGCTCAAGAAAATCTAAGGGGTATATATATGGTAGCAACTTATTCTGGTTTTACTTATAGAGCATACCTTTTGGAGTCCAAAAGGAAACATAATTTGTTTATTTTTTTGGTAATTAAGAACCCTAACTAATCTTTAGAGTTCTAGGTAAATGGTTGGTTATATAACATGGAATATGAGTATCACCAAATACACTCTATCTAAAATAATATGTATTTTGCTTATTCTAAAATTATAAAAGTACATATGTGCTCTTGCTAAACTTTTACTGAACTAGTATTAATCCTAAGATAGTGATTTAGGACTTGGGTTTGATAACAAGGCTCAAGCCTTACTTTTAAATTACGAACATCAGACCATAAAGAATGGCAATGATAAATTAGGATTCGAGCCTATTTGCAAATGATGTTCTTCCATAGAAATGAAATGATCTTTTTAGCGGTGATAACCATTAAAACTTTAAACTCGACCCATTTGGTGAAGTAGTCCACCGCTACTACAATGAATTGTTTGATCCTTAATGGCCTTTGGGAAAAGACCCAATTTATCCATTCTATATTGGGCAAAAGACAATAAAGAAGATATGATGGTCAATTCTACATAGTGTTATCTATAGATCGGCATAAACTTTTGATATTGATTATACCATTTCACCAAGTTAGTTACATCGTCAAGAACTGTTGGCCAATAAAAACTTGTTATGGTACCTAAATAGTAAGAGCTCTACAAAGATGTCGATCAACCATACTTCTTCTAAACTTTTGCCTAATAGGCTTGTGTGAGTTAGATAATTCCAACGTAGAACAATGAGATTAATGGATGATTTCTTTCCCACAGTTTCCAGAGGAATTATGTTTGGATTGATTGCTTATTATGAGAGTTTTATGTCCATGAGAATGAACCCCTAGAGGGGCTAGTGGATCGTTCGAGTGGAAAGTTGTTCACATCATTTTATCTTGCCTCTTCTGGATATGGTAAATGTCTTCTGATAAAGGGGTAACTTGTGGTTGAGAGATTGGTAATAAAGGAGATACATCATGTGTTGGAACTAGCTAGTGTAGCGAGTTTTGATGTTGTCTTTAGAAAGCCAATAAGATTTAAGTATGCACCTGATTAATAAGTTGCTGAAACTCTGAAGGGATTAGTGTAGCAGATATGTCAGCTGTTGCAGGGAGGTTCGTAACATGTCCCATCCCAGGGGTTTCTTGATTGTTTATCATTAATAGTGATTATGGGCATTAAGAACCAGCTTTGGAAAAGCAGATGATGACTTTTTTTATTTCTTTCCCGCATATGACATCAATTGATGATCTCTTAGGATCCAATATACTTAGGAATAATGTTTGATGAATTGGAAAATAGATGATCACATGTTTACATCAATATTCCATTCCTAAGGACATGAAGAGTAGATGATTGGTGGTAAAAGTTTCAATTCCCACAAAATAGTCTTTTTATAGGGTTTTAAGATATTTCAATGATTAAGTTAGTGACTTTATAGTAATATATTGTAATATATGAAGAGAAAAGCATTAAAATCTAAAAACAAAAACACATGCTTTTAGTTTTTATGTAATAAAATCTTTAAGAATGTAAGATAAGAGAATAAAGATCGGCTCTTAACATTATTAAATATTAATGGTAATAACTTTATCATAACATTAATGTCAATTAAAATATAATCGGCTCTTAAAGAACTTTTATACACTTAAGGATATAAGGGAATTATTACCCTAAGATTTAGCGTTGTTTTAGACCCACGTGCACTCGGGTCAGGTTTAAACCGCACATTAGTAAAATTACATATGTACAACTGGATCTAAGAAATTTAATTCATTAGTGTTAGGGGTATTATGGTCTTTTACTCTCAATTTTTTTATTAATTTTTGGTTTGGTTAAAGATTGTGATGTAATTTAATACTAAAATAATATTTTTTTATTTTAAAAAAGCTACAGGTGCGTAAGAGCCACCATATACTTTGGGCAACTCGTGTGACTTCCAGTGGTAAAAATTAGCCTTTCATTGTCTCATTTGATGCCTCGATGTCTTATCTTCCATAATCGGTGGCGCAAGTAGTCAAAATATGGTTGATTTATCGTCAATGACCCTTTCTTCTTTTTTTTTTCCATTTGTTTCTCTCTTTTACCCCTAGAAAAGCACTATGGTCCTCATTATTTTTTTGCATTTCAAATTCATTCTTTTTAGTTTTGATTTTAGTATTTTGGTCATTTTTCCTTTTATGAAAGGTTTTTTTGTTTTTAATTTAACCCTTGATTTCTAATTTGTACATGTAATATGTTTCAATTTGGCCATTCTTCTTTTAATTTCTTTTTTTTCCTTTGTTCTTTTGTCAAATTTTGTATTACTTTTAATTTTACCTTTCAAACTAAATTTATGATTTTTATTTTTTAAATGATAATAATAATAATTTCAATTTGGTCTATTTTCTTTTGATTTTATATTGTTTTTCTTGGTTCTTTTGTCGAAATTCTTATAATTTTTAATTTTATCTTTTAAATCAAGTTTATGAGTTTTTATTTTTTCGATACTAACAACAACAACGATGATGGTGATGATAAAGGTTGTAGTATTAGTAGTAATAATAATAATGTATTATAATGATAATGATGATGATAATGGTGATAATAATAATTGTATTGATAGTGGTAATAATAGTACAAATTATAGTTATGATATTTGTAATAATAGTATTAGTAATAATAATATTATTATTAATGATGATAGCGAGAATGATAATAATAATAAGAATAATATAAAGAAAATGAGGAAGAAGAAAAATGATGATGATAATAAAATAATAATAATTGTGGTGGTGATAGCAATAATAATGACCATCATAATAGTAGTAGTAGTAGTAATAGTAATAATAATAGTGATTATATTATTTATTAATAGTCTTTATGTTTTGAATTATTATTATTTTAAAATCTTTTTATATGATTGATTTTTTTAAAATTTTATTAATTAATATTTAATTTATTAAAAAATAAAATTAATAATTTTTATAAATTAAATATTTCGGGTCTAATTATTTAAGTTATAAATTTAAAAATTTAATATATTTTTAAAATGAGTTTTATAATGTTTTTATTGAATTATTCTAATTATATAAATGGGGGCTACGGATTTCACATCATATCTTATATTGACTAGCTTTAATTTAAATCATTATATATTTGTCAAAACAGATTTTTTATGTAAATTTTTAACCATATTATAATATCTAAAAATATTTTTTTATAAAAAAAAATCCAGCACCGCTATAAAACACGGAAACCAAGGTTAGTGACAACTACAGCTGGTCAGACTATAACAAAAGTGGTCACGGCGACAGCTCCTAAGTCCTTTGACCCATTAGGCCCATTGCCCACTTTCTCCCTACTTGTTCTCGAAGCAGCCGAAAGATTGTTAACGAAGCAGTTGACAATAGTTTCAAAATATACAAAGAATCTTCTGGAAAGCAACGTCTACTTTTAAACCCAAATTAAATTAAATTAACTTTTTAATTTTATGTTATACTTGAAAGGGGTGTTGTGGTATGATTTTATTTATTTTTAAAATAGTTGTTGTTTAAAAATCTATTAAAATAATTATTTTTATTTTTAAAAAATTATTTTTAATATTAATGTATTAAAAAAATTTTAAAAAATAAAAAAATAATTTTTCTTTTTATGAAATACCGTTTATAACAGATTCCAAGCCGCGCCTTGATTATTATAATTAGCTGTTATTATTTTCTTGATTGGACAGCTGATTATGGGCGACAGCAATTAAATGACAATAATCAAGGGTATTTCGGTATTTATGAACGTGCAGCTTGGTCACGAGAGGACAAAACAGGTGTCAAGTGGATGGAGCGAGTAGGGAAAATGGAGAGTAAGTTAGTGGGTTGCGTGTTTGTGAAAGACGAGTCGTGGCCAATCATGCGGATTGTATAAACCTCGTTGCTCTCCCCATTTTTATTTTCTTAACTTTATCCATTCCACCGCGCTTTAACCCACTTACCCTTTTTTTTTTTTTACTCCTACTAGATTGTAACATTTTTTATGCCATTTCTTCTAAATTATTTTATAGGATTAATTTAGTATATAGTTGGGCTCGTGTTAATTTTTTTCCTAACATATTAAAAGAATGTTAAAAAATAATAATATTTTTAAAGGAGTAAGAAAAATCTAGACTCTAATAATTAATTCAAATAAATTTAATAAACTCGGTTAATTTAATAATATGATTATAAATAAAAAGAAACAACAATAGCTAATAAAAAAAATCAAACACAAGCTTAAAATATTTTAACAATTTTTTTATAACAAAATAAAAATTAAATGAGAATGAAATAATCTCAATGAAGAAAAATGACATAAAATCTAAAGCTCAGTTATCAGTAACTTTATTCAATAACGAATCAAACATTGAATGACTAACTGAAAAAATCAATATTAAAAGAGGATAAAAAACTAATTTGAGTTAGTGTGCCAATTTTGAGACTCGATTGTAGAATTATAATAACCTCATACAAAAAAATAAAATAAAATAAAATAATAAAGGTCAACTTCCAAGTAAGTTAATGATGAAATGCAAGACAGATAAAAAAAATAGGTAAAAAAAAGCTAGAACAAAGCTTTAGTCAACCCTAGCTAACTCGAGACTCGGGACATTAGATTGAAAAAAACCCCATATAAAGAAAATTAGGAAAAATCATGAATCTCAAGCCCCAATAACCTAGTGTTAAATTATGAAATTAAAGAAAAAAATAGACTAAAAAAACTAAAGTCAAATTATGCTAATTTTCGAAACTCATGACTCGGATCATGGAGATTAAGATTATTTTATATAATGTAAACATAAAAAAATCATTAAGTAAAATCCTACTAATCTAAATATCGTTGGATGAAATTGAAAAAATATCAATCAATAAAAGTATAAAAAACGAAACAAAAAATACAATCTAAAAAATAAGCATCAAATCTAAAATAAAAATTAAATGAAATAAAATAGCGATGAGTGAGGTTAAAAAATAAAATAAATAAAAAAAATGATAAAAAAATATAGCAATAAAATGAATCATAATGAAATTTCATACAAAAATTAATCAAAATCAAATTTTAATAGATAAAATTAAAAAACAAAATAAACTTTAAAAAAAATATAAAAAGCAAAACCAATAACAATAAAAAAAAATAAAAACCAAGATTTATACAAATATATACCGGCAAGACACAAATTTTTCTTTGGAGGGGCGTACATGGAACCCAAGTCAAGGAAAGAGAATAGAGGGAGAGAAGAAGAAAAAAGTCCATTGTTACGCCGCTGTGTGCACATGCCTAATCACCGGGAAGAGGACGTCAAGTAACTTCCAATGCAATTGTGAAATGCAGCTTCTGGTTGCCGGGAAATGCTTCACACACCACCTGAAAAATGCAAATGTCTCTTATTTGCTTGGCGTTTGTAGTGCTTCCACCAGTCACTTTCTATTTTTAAACAATATATTATATTTATTAAGAAATTAAATTCCACTTAATCAATTCATAACTAAAAGACCAAGATGAAAATAAAAAAAAGCTCTTGGATGCTGATTCAATGTTTTCGCCTTTTAAGGGTAATTTAGTAACAAGTGAAGCAAGTTTTGAGTTCAAGGATAAAATGGTAATTTTATTATGCATAAAAAATATAAAAATGATTAAGCCTAACTGGGTGTGTGGTTGCGATTATTTTTAGAAGTGTTTTTCGTGCTAAAATACATCAAAATGATGCTTTTTTATTTTTTAAAAATTATTTTTGAGATCAGTACATCAAAACACAATCCAAAACATATAAAAAAAATTAAGTTTTAATAAAAAAAATTAAAATTTTTAAAAACACGAGTTGCACCATATTTTCAAACGAATTCTAAATTACTTGCTATTAATTTAGTAATGATTAATTAACATTGATAAAAGATTATATTATAGGTCAATAATTTTTTTTTGTTGAAAATAGCAAAATAATTATTACACGGTTCACTCCAAAATGAAAAACTAATCTCCTTATTTTTTTTAATTTATAACCAAATTTATTATTATCAATTTAACACCGTATGTTACCACATGTGAATGGTTTTTTTTGAATGGCCTACCTAAATCTACTTAAATCAGCTATTTTCGATATTTCATAGGTGCGTATGTTAACTGTAATTTTTTCCAAGTTAGAATGTCGTCGATTGGGTTTGTGACATGTGTACTTCAACATTATGCATTTCTATTTATTTTATAAACTAAGAAAATTACTGTCTTGAGATTTCTAATGAAACAATCGATTTTTTTCACCTGTCATAATGTGAAACAATTTGTATTTTTTTTTTTATCATACATTGGTGTGAAATCGATATTTCATAGGCCGTGTATATATATATATATATTTAAAAAATTATTTTAATTATTTTCAAGTGATTTTTTTTGAAAAAAACAACTGTTATCATACTCCAAATAATCCTTTGTTATGGTGTGAAATGTTTTTTATTTAAAAATACATTAAAATAAATTATTTTAGATTTTTTAATATCAATATATCAAAATCATTAAAAATAATAAAAAAATCATGAATTCAAACTTTTTAAAAGTAAATGCACCTAAATACAAGTGAAAATGCAATGCAAGACGATCATTTAAACTCAATAAAAAAGTATTTGAAAGAATGATAACAGTTAATTTTCAAAGTGTTTTTCGTTTGAAAATATATAAAAATAAATTTTTATGTTTTTTTTTTATTTTTAAAATTTATTTTTAATATTACCATCTTAAAATTATAAAAAAACTAAAAAATTTATTTAAAACAACAAGTTTTATTAAATTTTTATAAAAAACACGTTGAACCCGAGTAGTGATTGCCGAAATATCTTATCTTTCTCCCCTCTCTTGTAAAGATTCACATTGATAATATTGTTGATATCTTTTTTTTTTTTTATTATTTTATATAATTATTCCCACCGTCCCATTATCAAAACACACACACACACACACATATATATATATATATATATATATATATATATATATATATATATATGATTTTATTTGAGAACTTTTTACTAAATACATACAATAGATGAAAACAATAATTCGTCTTCTACCATGTAAAATATCACACCACCCAATATTTCCTTTAATTTTCCTTTTTTTCCCCTATAGGAACACCTTATATCCTAAAAATATAACTCGATATCAAAAAATTAAAATAAATCAATTCATATATTCCTTTTTGATATACGACAAATAAAGATCCGAAACAACGAAGTCTCATAACTCCAAACAAATAAACAAGAAAATAATTGCCACGTCACACAATCCCAACAAGTAAAAAATCTCAAACCATCCAGCTCGGATCTACGTGTCAAATGTTAAAGCAACAAAAAGCCCTAGCAGTCTGGCACTGCTCCCTTCTCTATAAAGTAGAGTAGGGACAGAGTTGTCATTTTCAAACACCTAACCTCTCCTTTATAACGACCATTTTTGTAGATTTCGGTATTTTACAAGGAGCTCTTTCTTTTTTCTTTCTTTTTTTTTCTTTTTTTATTTTATCTTCTCTCTCACTCTCTCTACACGAAGTGCGCTCATAGTGCTGTACGGTCACCCTTCTTTTTGTCGTTTTTCACTCTCCGGTGACCGAAAAGTTGATTTCCGATAACTGCTATCAGGTGATGCTACTGGTTCTCTTCTTCCTCTCACTACCTGTTGACTCTGGATCTACCGTGTTTGACCGCTTTCAGTGATTTCGTACTTGTTTCACACAGATCTGTTTGGTTTCAGTCACTGTTTGCCTCCTTGAGCTGTGAAATGCAGTGTTCTGGTTATGGATGGCGAGATCTTTTCGCTGTGGCTATTTAGTGGTTTATTTTTAGGATTTTAAGTGGTTTTATGGAGTATTGAGCGACTTTAGTGTAGATTTTTCGAACTAGGGTTTCTGTTCTCGTTGTATGATCAGTGTTGCGTTCTTATCACCTAAATTTTATTTGGCATTTTTTTGTTGTTTACGAAAGCGAACTCTGGAATTTTCTTTTGTTAATTTTTTTGTGTTTAATGCTTGATTATGAACTGAATGTCTATTTTGATTTTGTTTTTTGTTTTTACTTTTTGAAATCTTAGGGTAGTTTTGTCATTTAAATCGTGTGTATGGTTGAAAGCTTGGGGCTGTTATGACTGTTGTTTTTGTTTTTCTTGAGAATGAGTTTTGTTTTGAAACTTGCTGCTAACGTTCGATTTACTTGTTAGTCCGGGGAAGCTTTTATTACGGAGCGGAATTAATTTTTAAGTGTTCACTCTTGCTAGTTTAATTATACAGCTATGCTTTAATGTTCTTGCTTTTTCATAATTGCTTTTTGTTTTTAGTCCAATTTGTAGGTGTTGCTTATTATGTTTTCTGCTGTTTGGCTTGAGATTTGCTATCATTTAACGGGATTGACTCATGTTAGAAGTGTTTTGCTTTTGTAGGTATCATCATGGTGAGGAAGAGAAGAACCGAAATTCCTCAAAGTGGGGGTGAGAGTTCTGAGTCGCAGGAAACTGATACTGGTCGGGGTGCCCAGCCCCCAGCTGAGAGGAGTGGTCCACCTCATCAGGGAGGAGGTGGAGGAGGATACCAAGGTGGAAGGGGTTGGGGTCCCCAGTCTCAGCAAGGAGGTCGTGGAGGTGGGTATGGTGGACGAGGCCGGGGAGGGATGCAACAACAGCAATATGGTGGAGCCCCTGAGTACCAGGGCCGGGGAAGAGGGCAACCTCAGCAAGGAGGTCGAGGATATGGTGGTGGTCGTCCTGGAGGTGGCCGCGGAGGGCCATCTTCAGGTGGATTTAGACCACCAGCACCCGAGCTGCACCAAGCTACCCCAGCTCCTTATCCAGCTGTGGTGACCACTCAGCCCACGCCATCTGAGGCAAGTTCTTCGATGCGACCACCAGAGCCATCGCTAGCAACTGTATCGCAGCAGCTACAACAACTATCTGTTGAGCATGGAGTTTCTTCTAGCCAGGCGATTCAGCCGCTGCCAGCCTCAAGTAAATCAGTGAGATTCCCTCTTCGACCAGGAAAAGGTAGCACTGGCATTAGGTGTATTGTAAAGGCCAATCACTTCTTTGCTGAGCTACCAGATAAGGATTTGCACCAATATGATGTGAGTGACTGTTTCTACATCCATCTTCCGTTGATAATTTGTGTTCCATCAATTATTGTTGCATGTGGTTAATTGGTTTTGTTGATGGGAATAGGTCACCATAACACCAGAGGTCACATCAAGGGGTGTTAATCGAGCTGTAATGGAACAACTGGTTAAACTGTACCGGGAATCTCATCTTGGAAAGCGTCTTCCTGCTTATGATGGACGGAAGAGTCTATATACTGCTGGAGCACTTCCTTTTCAGGTGAAAGATTTCAAGATCACCCTCATTGACGATGATGATGGATCAGGCGGGCCAAGGTTCCTTTATTTTCTGCTTTCTTATGGTTTCTTTTCATGTACTGTTTTTCATTCTTGGGGGGCTTTTTTGGTTCAATCTCTGGGATTTGCATTCTGGTTCTTGTCTGGGGAGAAACAGCACTTCAAAATGCCAAATTGTATGCACTTTTTCTGTTATCCAACTTAATATTCTCTCGTGGCATCATAATGGGGTGATTGCCTTTGCGTTGTTTCTTTGTTCCATGCTGTTAAATATCTTTCATCTTGCAGGAGAGAGAGAGAATTCAAAGTTACAATCAAATTGGCTGCTCGTGCTGACCTGCACCACTTGGGGCTTTTTTTGCGGGGACAGCAAGCTGATGCGCCTCAGGAAGCCCTTCAAGTTCTTGATATAGTTCTGCGTGAATTGCCTACTGCTAGGTAGCCTGTAGCCAATGTATTCACTTGTGCACTGTCACTTCTGCATGCTAAAGTGTGGTTGCTGATAAACTGTAGGTATTGTCCTGTGGGTCGATCATTTTATTCCCCTGACCTAGGAAGGAGACAATCACTTGGTGAGGGCTTGGAGAGTTGGCGTGGTTTCTATCAAAGTATTCGTCCTACTCAGATGGGGCTATCGCTGAACATTGGTATGTTCTATTGATTAAATTTGTTTTCACATAGGGTCTTGTTAAAGTCCATCTCTTGCACGTGTGATTATTTTTCTGTATTGTAATTCAACAAATATGTAGCGAATTTTCTTTGCAATTTAATGGCTTTTCTGTGCTGCAGATATGTCATCCACGGCCTTCATTGAGCCACTGCCAGTCATTGATTTTGTGACTCAATTATTAAATCGTGATGTTTCCTCTAGACCGTTGTCTGATTCTGATCGTGTAAAGGTTAGAATTTATTTGTTCTTTTGGTCTTATTTTTTTTATTACAACTCTGGCTCATCTGATCTAGTTGTGAGGTATATGCCATTTTATAAAACAGTTACTAGTCATTTGCTACAATTTCTATGACACATGTCGTCTTGGTTTTTGCACTCTTCAATTTTCTCAAATTGATTTATCTATTACAAGACATGAACACTTTCTTCTCTATTTAAAGATTAAAAAGGCGCTAAGAGGCGTCAAAGTTGAAGTTACACACCGTGGAAATATGCGCAGAAAGTACCGTATTTCTGGCTTAACATCACAGGCAACACGGGAGCTGACGTGAGTTTCATACTCTATGATAAGTATATGTTGTTAGAATCTGGACGTACTAAATTGGTCTTAGTGGGTGACATAATTTTTTCTGTTCTAGTTTCCCCGTTGATGAAAGAGGAACCCTGAAATCTGTCGTGGAGTACTTCTATGAAACCTATGGTTTTGTAATTCAACACCCTCAATGGCCTTGTCTACAAGTAGGAAATCAACAGAGACCTAATTATTTGCCTATGGAGGTAATACATATTTCTTCATTTCCATTGTGTGGTCAGTTTATGGGTGTACCTGCTTATGAAATATCCCTTGAAAACAGGTCTGCAAGATTGTTGAGGGTCAGAGGTACTCCAAAAGATTGAACGAGAGACAGATAACTGCATTGTTGAAGGTGACCTGCCAGCGTCCTCAGGAAAGGGAGAAAGATATTATGCAGGTAAGATTATTATGCTGGTATAATGTAGTGAGTATGTTTGTACTCTGATCGCAACCTTGCTGGATACTTAAAGAGTCTATTGGCTGTATATATTAGTCCTTCTGTTTAAATGGTTCTCTTGCTTTCTTGAACTTTTATGCATTGCTTTTTTTTAAAAAATTATTTTTTCATGCTCAACTATTTTTTAAAATTACCGGTTCCCTTTTGTTTTTTAATTGTCAATAAGAAGTGTTAATATATTTATATTTTAGGATATGGATTGCCAATTGTGCTAATGTTGGCATAATTTCTTTTGACCTGAGGTGCTCTAGCTATGAGTTAGGAGCTTCCTTTAGTTAGTTATTTATGCCTAAAAGTTTAGTAGCAAATTGTGAAATATTATTCTCCTAACATGCTTGATTGCTTGAGCAGACGGTTTATCACAATGCATACCACAATGATCCATATGCAAAGGAGTTTGGTATCAAAATCAGTGATAAGCTTGCTTCAGTTGAAGCTCGCATTCTGCCTCCCCCATGGGTAAATAGTCTTTGTTTTCTATGTGTTTTGTCACCTATTTAAACTTTACATCATGTTGTAAGTGTCCATTGGTTGCTTCCTTTTGTCTTTGCAGCTTAAGTATCATGACACAGGCAGAGAGAAGGATTGTCTTCCTCAAGTTGGGCAGTGGAATATGATGAATAAGGTATTGCTTGATATAATAGCCATATGCATTTCACATCAACTGTGGTCTATCTGTAGTTTGTCTCTGCTTTTTTTCTTTATCCTGCTGTTTGTTTAAATGTGAAGTTGCCAGTTTATGTGTTTGTAACTCAGTGAGATCTAGAAAGTAGCCTGTCTGAATTGTGGTTAGTGAGTGGTAGGAAAAGAGGAAAGATGGGAGGGAGGCTAGAGATATGCCCATTATGCCCTGGGACCATCTCTAGTCAGCGAGGATGGTGGTTGGCTTTAGTAGAGATATGTCTATAATGAGTAATGTTAGATACACTATTTGAAGTTCTACATGTTGTGGATGTTTGGCTCACTTTGATCTTTGCTCACAAGATCACAAGCATCAATGCAACTTTCTTGTGCGCACAAGCACTCTCTTTCATTATTGGCTGGTTATTGGTACTTTGGTTTGGGCTTGTATATCTAACCTTCATTGTGTGAAATATTTCCTTTCAAGTTAGAAGGCTAAATTTGTTAATTGTCATCATGTGGCAGAAAATGGTCAATGGGGGAAGAGTGAATAATTGGATCTGCGTCAATTTTTCACGAAATGTGCAAGACAGTGTGGCTCGAGGATTTTGCTATGAACTTGCACAAATGTGTCAAATTTCTGGCATGGTATTTGACTTGAACATTTCTTTCGGGCATCTGCTTCCAATTTCTTTTTGGACTTCAATTTTGTTCATCTCTAAACATTGGATTTTGTGTTTTTACACAGGACTTTGCTCTTGAGCCATTGCTGGCTCCTGTCAGTGGTCGTCCTGAGCATGTAGAAAGGGTTTTGAAAAATCGATATCATGAAGCAATGAGCAAGCTCCGGCCCCATAGCAAGGAACTTGACTTGCTTATTGTGATTCTCCCTGACAACAATGGTTCTCTTTATGGTAAGAGACTGGATTTCAGTCAGGTTGATGATGCTTGTATAGTCTTGTTTTTGTTTTAACAAATCAGAGGGTATTGGCGAGTTTTATTAATTTTTTTTTATTTCATGCTGACAGTTTTGTATTCAAATTAAAATCTCTGTTGATGACTGCCAAATTTATAGGGAAAATTCTGACAAGAAATCTCTGCTTTAATATGCATCTGAATATATTTGTGCATAATTTTTTATTTTCAGAAAATACGCTAAGAGTCTAAGAAAATTGTATGTGCAGTTTAAAAGATCTATATGTGCGTGTTTTTAATTATTTTTAGCTGTTATAAATCTTCCCTTACCATTGTATGTTTTTAAAAGTTTGTTATCGTAGATACTTTATATAATTCATTTTGCAGTTCACAATTTGTTTTTCCTTTTGTTGCAGGTGATTTGAAGCGTATTTGTGAGACAGATCTTGGGCTTGTTTCCCAGTGCTGTTTGACAAAGCATGTGTTCAAAATGAGCAAGCAATACCTTGCTAATGTGGCTTTGAAGATAAATGTGAAGGTTGGAGGAAGGAATACAGTACTTGTTGATGCAATATCTAGACGTATCCCTCTAGTCAGCGACCGACCTACTATTATTTTTGGTGCTGATGTTACTCATCCTCAT
The DNA here is from genome assembly GCA_015852605.2 of Populus deltoides. Lineage (NCBI taxonomy): Eukaryota > Viridiplantae > Streptophyta > Magnoliopsida > Malpighiales > Salicaceae > Populus > Populus deltoides. The sequence continues at coordinate 12,490,494 of CM027581.2, read as the reverse complement.
CCTGGGGAGGACTCAAGCCCATCTATTGCAGCCGTATGCAAATCTTTTATCTTCAGCTTCTGAACGCCTTCATCTTTTTTTTTTCACCTGCTTAGGTTTTTTGGTTGATTAATACAATTGGAGTGCAGGTTGTGGCTTCGCAAGATTGGCCAGAGGTTACCAAATATGCTGGCCTGGTTTGTGCTCAAGCCCACCGACAAGAGCTTATCCAAGATTTATATAAAACATGGCAGGATCCTGTACGAGGGACAGTGTCTGGTGGCATGATCAAGTATGATTTACCTCTCCTCTTGTACTTCATCTCTTTCTCTTCATGCTTGTCTTTGGTGCATTAAAGTTAGGATTATTGTTAGTTGACCATTGAGTCAACAACTAATCTGTCTCTGTTCCAAGAATAGTTTGTGGTTAGATGGTTTGAATGTATTTTTCTATAATGCAGGGAGCTTCTCATATCCTTCCGTAGGGCAACCGGGCAGAAGCCACAGCGAATTATATTCTACAGGTATTATCCTGTTCTCCCTGTTTTTTTTGTGTATTGCTGCCATGTCTAATGGTGTAATTATTTTCCAGAGATGGTGTCAGTGAAGGACAGTTTTATCAAGTTTTGTTGTACGAGCTTGATGCTATTCGTAAGGTAAAGCTGCTTTTCCTCGAAGCTCTCTAGGTTTTTTCTTTTCTATTTGGTCATTATCTTGTTGGATTTTGTAAGCCCTCTTAATTTCCCATTTCTCTGCTTGTCAACCTCAGGCATGTGCTTCTTTAGAGCCCAATTACCAGCCTCCTGTGACATTTGTTGTGGTTCAGAAGCGTCATCACACAAGGCTGTTTGCAAATGACCACCGTGACCGCAATGCTGTTGACAGGAGTGGGAATATATTGCCTGGTAATAAATCTGGCTTGGTGATAGAATTGTGTTCCAATTTGCTTTAGATTTGCGTGACATGTTTCGCTAAACACTTCATATGGTAGGTACTGTTGTGGACTCGAAGATCTGCCATCCTACTGAATTCGACTTCTATTTGTGTAGTCACGCTGGGATTCAGGTAAGACTCAGCATTTCTGCGCAAGATTCATATTACCTAGTGTAAATCTGATTGCTGTAGAGCACTTGATGCTTTTGATTTCTCACCAATGGCCACCAACAACAGGGCACAAGCCGTCCAGCTCATTACCATGTACTTTGGGATGAGAACAAGTTTACTGCTGATGGGCTGCAGTCCCTGACGAACAATCTTTGCTACACGTTAGTCTATGTCTTCTTTAATTTTACAGTATGATGTGTCTTGATAGTTTATTGATTTGTTTCCTTTCCTTACTTATCATTCTATTTCTATTTCTATTATTTTTATTTTTATTTTTATTTTTATTTTAGCTCTAATTTTGGTCTTGCTACCCTTTTTTTTCCCTTCCAGATATGCACGATGCACGCGATCTGTTTCCATTGGTAAGGTCCCCCCTCTCTCCCACACACACTCCCCCACACACACACACACACACCCACCCCGCCCACATGATTCAAGTCAATACAATCATGGATTGTACTAGACTAATAACTTCCACTCTTGCTTGCTTTATGATGTTGCAGTGCCACCTGCATACTATGCTCATCTTGCTGCATTTCGAGCTCGTTTCTACATGGAGCCAGAGACATCAGACAGTGAATCAATTGCAAGTGGCATGGCTGGTGGTCGAGGAGGTGCTGGTGGGGGTCCTCGTCCAACGCGTGGACCCGGTGCTAATGCTGCTGTGAGGCCTTTACCTGCCTTGAAGGAGAATGTCAAGCGGGTTATGTTCTACTGCTAGGATTGTTGGAAATCCCCTACTTTTCGATGGACATTTAAATTTTACGAGTTGAAGCTGTTCTGTTCGGAAAGCGGGGGAGGCCCCTGCTTGCTCTGAAGCAGAATATCAAGCTGGCTATGCTCTGCTTTTTGTGTCGTCTGGCCAGTTGATATTTGCTTTTAAATTGCCACTGATACTGCCGTGATCAGAAAGCTGCTTTCTGCTCATGCTGTGTGTATGGCATCGAATATCATTGAATCTTAAAACTCTTAATCCTCCTCTGGAAACTGGGATTTCATTTTTCATACATCTGTTCATCTTCCTGCCACCTCCATTTATCTCGGCAGGGATCTTGAAATTGCAGTTTGGATCTAGTTCCAACAAGCCAAGGTTCAGATTTAGTCAAATGGTAATCGATTACAGATTAAAGATTATGAGAAAGCTAGTTGGTGATAGGGAACGAGGGCTGTCAGATACTTCTTTCCTTCCCAGTCACAACAGTTCATGGCGTCCGCTAAGCCAGTATTGTTGCCAAGAAATAGCACCAGGACTCTTCATTTTTCCGCTCGGGTTTAGAAAATTGTATAGAAGCAGCCGAGAAGTCTCAATCCTTCAAGTAATTCGAAGTCTTTACTTAAAAATTATTGTTGGTAAATGAATGATAATTGTAAGGAGTGATATGGAAACAATTTGAAAATTAAACTCATTAAGAAATTTTATCCTTCGATCGAAACAAGATTTAATCCCGTTTTATAATCAGCTTACGATTTAGCCCAAATCAAGATCAAGAAAATAATTCAAATCAATTTAGAAAAATCACATCAAGCATAATCCAAATTTACACTATCCAATAATGCTCTCTCATGGGCCAACATACACGCCAAGGTATAAAATAGTATCCAAGAAAGAAGTAACTTGCGGTCGTAGCAAGCAACCTGAGAAATGAAAAAAATAATTTTTTAAAAATAAAAATGATATTATATTAATATAATTTTAAATAAAAAATAGTTCGAAAAATAACTATTATTATTAATTTAAAGAGTAACAAGATGCTGAAACATGGAGATCACACACAGGTCACGTGAGAACTTGTAACCTTCCTTTGGGAAGGAGAAGAAAAGCATAAAATATATTAGTCCTCTCCAATCCATGCATTTTACTCACTGTATCATTCTTCCCCTCCACTTTTAAGATATTAAGCAGAAGAGGCAATCTAAGCTTGCTTCCTCTGTCAATCACACATTCCTTTCTTTTCTTTAAGATTTCTTCTCCTCCTCCTCCCCCCCAGCCAAAGCCTTTTTATCTTTCTTTTTCCTAAGCATTTCGAGCTCCCTATATAAGTACATTGTCGCACACCTTTTACAAACACACACAGGTTGCTTTGTGTTTTTGAAAAAAAAACCCCTTTTCTGTTATCATTTGTTTTCCTGCTGAAATGGCTTCTCAACCAGTTCTTCAGCGATCTGAAACAATTACAGAAAGCATGCCTGAAGCTTTAAGGCAGAGCCGGTATCACATGAAGAAATGTTTTTCCAGGTATATGATTGCTTCAATTTTTGTCTGATGAAGTTCATTGCACGCTTCCTCGTTAGAGGAATTAACGTATCCTCTTATTTCTCCCCGCCTGGACGATGGGAAAAAAATGAAAAAATAAAACAGGTTTGTTGCACCTGGGAAAAGGCTGATGAAGCGCCAACATTTAATGGATGAAGTTGATGAATCAATACAAGATAAGAATGAAAGGCAAAATGTCTTGGAAGGCTTACTTGGTTACATCCTGAGTTGCACTCAGGTATAATATGTTATTGATTGATCTCTCTGCTATTCTATTTCTCTATCTTCACCTGCCTGCTTCCTGTGGACTTACTACTGTTTCTTTTTCATCTTGACATCTTGCAGGAGGCAGCTGTTATTCCACCTTTTGTTGCATTTGCTGCACGACCGTATCCCGGTTTCTGGGAATATGTTAAGGTGAATGCTGAAGATTTGAACGTAGAAGGTATCTCCGTTTCAGAATATTTGCAGTTGAAGGAGATGGTCTTTGATGAAAAATGGTATGCACAAGTCCGAGTGAAAATCTTTTGAATGATCTTGGAACTGGCTTTTCCTTCTAGTAACTGCTACATTAATGTGCAGGGCGAACAACGAAAATGCTTTGGAACTGGATTTTGGAGCTATGGATTTCTCTACCCCTCGCCTAACTCTTTCTTCTTCTATTGGGAATGGAGTCAACTACATGTCAAAGTTCATGTCATCGAAGCTCAGTGGGAGCTCTGAAGCTGCAAAGCCTCTGCTCGACTACTTGTTAGCGCTCAACCATCAAGGAGAGGTAGGTGTCCTAACATCAGCAAAAGATGATGACAATGATATGCCAGTCTTAGTCTTAGAAGAACCAGTGCTTGAAATCAATTGTAATGCTTCTCATTTTGTAATATGCAGAATCTTATGATCAATCAAACTCTAGATACAGTTTCCAAGCTTCAAGAAGCATTGATTGTAGCCGAAGTGGTTGTCTCTGCATTTCCGAAAGACACCCCATATCAGGATTTCCAGCAGAGGTCATATATCTACTTCTTTATTTCTATGAACACTTTTCTCTCTCTATAAAAGGATATCATCCCATGAAAACTTCACTTCCTTGTTGTGAATTAATATTCAGACTGAGAGAGTTGGGCTTTGAGACGGGATGGGGAGACACTGCAGAAAGAGTTAAAGAGACAATGAGGTTGCTTTCTGAATCACTTCAAGCTCCAGACCCAATGAAACTGCAATTGCTCTTCAGCAGGATTCCCAACATGTTCAACATTGTGATCTTCTCTCCACACGGCTACTTTGGCCAGTCAGATGTTCTGGGATTGCCAGATACTGGTGGCCAGGTGTGTAACACAAGCCTACACACTACTAATTATGGCGCGATCATAATCGATTATAACAGCGCACTAAATTAATCTGCTTATATGTGGCACACAGGTTGTTTACATTCTTGATCAAGTAAGAGCCTTAGAGGAAGAACTCCTACTTAAGATAAAGCATCAAGGCCTTAGTGTGAAGCCTCGAATTCTTGTGGTGAGACAGATATATGAAAATTTCCCAGGTTTATCTCTTGCACTCAATTGAAGAGTTGGATTCTGAATGATTCTTTGCTACTTCTCTGTATTATTTATATGCATACAGGTAACCCGACTTATACCAAATGCTGGAGGGACAAAGTGCAACCAGGAGGTAGAGCCTATTTTCGGTACAAAGCACTCCCACATTGTTAGGGTCCCCTTCAAGACAGAGAAAGGGGTTCTCCCCCAGTGGGTTTCGCGTTTCGATGTATACCCTTACCTCGAGAGATTTTCTCAGGCATGTGCCTCTATTGCTTTCTAACTTCTATTTTCAGTTAGTTCTTTATTGAACACATACTGATTGTAATGATCTTTTATGTTTCTCTGGCTCATCACCAATCACTAGGATGCTGCTGATAAGGTCCTTGAACACATGGACAGTAAACCTGATCTCATCATTGGGAACTATAGTGATGGGAACTTGGTGGCATCTCTAATGGCTCGGAAACTCAGCATAACTCTGGTTTAAGCTGATCTCTATCTATTGAATCTCACATATTTCAAATAAAGAACTCAGACTAATCTACCATTTAATTCTATTCTGAAATTTGGCCTGCTGTAAATCCAGGGGACTATTGCTCATGCTTTGGAGAAAACCAAGTATGAAGATTCTGATGTCAAATGGAAGGAATTGGATGCCAAGTACCACTTTTCCTGTCAATTCACAGCAGACATGATCGCGATGAATAGTGCTGATTTTATCATAACCAGCACGTACCAAGAAATTGCAGGAAGGTTTGTCTTCTACTACCATCATTAGTTATATGCAGACCTATTGATCAATATAATTTGTATTGCCAACTCAAGAACTTGCATCAATTTTTAGCAACGTTAGGCCAGGGCAGTATGAAAGCCATACGGCATTTACCATGCCAGGACTTTGCCGTGTTGTGTCAGGCATCAATGTCTTTGACCCGAAGTTCAACATTGCTTCCCCTGGGGCTGACCAATCTGTCTACTTCCCCTACACCGAGAAACAGAAGCGGCTAACCTCTTTTCATCCTGCCATTGAAGAACTGCTCTATAGCAACGAGGATAACCATGAGCATATGTAGGTCTATGAATTCCCTATTTTTATCTTGACAAGCTTCTAAAGATTTTGTCATTTCATTTGCACAATATAATTAGCAAAAGAAGGCCTGTAGTCATTTTTATGTGCTGAAACTAATTTAAACGTGCCTGGAGCAGTGGATATCTAGCTGACAGGAAGAAACCAATTATCTTCTCCATGGCAAGACTGGATACAGTGAAAAACATTACGGGGCTGACAGAGTGGTTCGGGAAAAATACAAAGCTAAGAAACTTGGTGAATCTCGTTGTTGTAGCAGGATTCTTTGATCCATCCAAATCAAATGATAGAGAAGAAATTGCGGAGATCAAGAAGATGCATGCCTTGATAGAGAAATACCAACTTAAGGGCCAGTTCAGATGGATAGCAGCTCAAACTGACAGATACCGAAATGGGGAGCTCTACCGCTGCATTGCAGATACAAAGGGAGCTTTTGTTCAGCCTGCACTTTATGAGGCTTTTGGCCTGACAGTCATTGAGGCAATGAACTGTGGATTGCCTACCTTTGCCACCAATCAAGGTGGCCCAGCAGAAATTCTTGTTGATGGGATCTCAGGATTCCACATTGATCCCAACAACGGAGATGAGTCTAGCAATAAGATAGCTGATTTCTTCGAGAAGTGCAAGACAGATGCTGAAAATTGGAACAAGATGTCAGCAGCTGGTCTCCAACGCATCTATGAATGGTGAATGCGCAACCCTACCAAATTCATCAGATATAAACTTTTCCATCAGTAACTAATCATATATGTTGTCCTGCAGCTATACATGGAAGATTTATGCAAACAAAGTGTTGAACATGGGATCTGTTTATGGATTTTGGAGGCAGACGAACAAGGAACAGAAGCTTGCGAAGCAAAGATATATCGAAGCCTTTTACAATCTCCAATTCAACAATTTGGTGGGTTATTGTGGACAGTTAGTATTATGAAGCAACTCAAGTCCAAGGGAATAAGACCTGACTAATGAATAATCTACTCCTATTTGTGACAGGCAAAGAATGTTCCAATCCCAGAATTTGCATCATCCACGCAAACTTCATCAACTTCAAAAACTAAACCCCAGGAAACAGCACCAACTGCTGTAGTTGAATCTCAGCATTCACTTCCAACCCAGGAAGCCAAACCCAAAGTAGAGGAGGCGCCAGTCCTAATGCCTAAAACTCAGCTAACACAAAGGCATGTCTTTTAGCCCACCTTAATTTAACCACAGTTAATCATATTATCTTCTTCGCTACAAGCTAATTCAAATTTTGATCTTTTTGACTGCTGACAGAAGGACCCAACCCCAGCAGCCTCAAAGCCAAAGGTGAAGACAATGAACTCTCTCATTCTATCCATTAACCTCTGCAATAATGTTTATGGTTAATTCTTGGAATCAGACTAGGCTACATTTAACCAAGGAGGGACTTTTTGTTTGCAGGAATGGCGAAGAAAGCGTAGGGCAAAAGGACCTTGCACAACCAGGAAGCAGCAGACAAAGTAGCCGGAGGTGGTTGTTATACATGATCGCTTCCCTTTTTATAGTATATTTCATCGGGAGCACACTGTATAGCTATCTCACATGAGTTAAGTAATTGCAAGTTGTACCACTAAAGAGGGTAAATTACTCACAATGTAAAAAAACTTTACATGCATCGTAACTGATAAAAATAAAATACTTTGTTCTTTCGTTAATTTATTTGAAGTTGTCTTATGTGTACTGTATTTCCCGACCAAATACATTGACTTGAAATTTAATGTTTGGATCGATACATGTTACAAAAAAAAAATAATCAATTAACATGATTTAATTCAAAATTAGGTTACTATATGACATAGTCTTTAATTTATTGATTTTTTTTATTAAAATAATATTAATTTAATTTTTTATTTTAATATATATAACATCGTATTTGATTTTTTTAAATACCGCTGTATGAGATGATAGTTTTTTTTTTGTCTATATATTAAGTAATTTTTTTATATTGGTTATAATTTTTTTATTAAAAATTAAAAAATTATTAAAAGTGTTTGCAAAAATTTTCATTTAAACCCCACTAGAATTGTTTTAGATTTTTTTTTTTAATTCTCGCTAGCAAATTTTTTCTTAATGATTTGAGTCTTGTAAATCAAAAATCGGTCTAATAATATTCAATAAAAGATATATAAGGTGAATGATGTACTGATAAACGTGTATATTTTTTCATGAATTATGTGATTTCATATGTTTGAGCTTTTCTACTTTTTACATTAAATTTATTTATTTTCTAAGTTTTATCTTTGGTTTTTTAAAATCAAATAAAATAAAAAAATAGCATAAATAAATAAAAGATTAACAAAAAAACTTCTTAGTCTTTATTTTTTATTTTTTTAAGTAAAATAAGTTTTATGATGTAAATAAAAATATTAGAAAAAAAATAAAAATAGTTTACAATGGTAAATAAATAAAATTAATATTTATAGAAAATTAAAGTTCTAAAAATAAAAAACACAAAATACAAAAAAAACAAAAAACAAATAAAAAATCTTAATCATTCTTACTTTTAAAAATAAAATAAAGTATTTTTTCCAATATATAGTCACTCTTCATGACGAACAATATATATTTGTTCGATGATGATCGTGCATGCTTCGTGATGCAATAACCCATTAAAGTCAATTAAGTTAATACCACAATAATTAAAACCAACAACAAACAAAATTAAATACATTAGCCCACATTTAATTCATTTCAGATGTCCCTTGTAAGAGTTCAAAAAGAAAGTCTTGGCCTGGCGGTGGGAGAGGCTTGTCTCTTTTTGCTGCTCCTGGGTTCGAGCTCTCATGTACATGCCTGTTATTTTCGCAGTGCCTTATATGTCTACTGGGTTTGCAAGGTGTTCAGTGGATCGTGGAATTAGTCATGGTGCACACAAGTTGACCCGGATATTCACTTAAAAAAAAAGAAACGAGTAAACTAGGAAATTAAAAACAATTCCTTCGCTCTTGATTTCTCGAAACCAAAGGAATTTGAATCTAATTAATGAGGGAACTACTGAATACCATGGAAGAAACTACATTTATAACCTTCCCCCGCTCTTGAGCACATCGCTTCTACGGTCCACGGCTAAAGGAAGAATCGAGAGTGCGGTGCCCGGTTCCTCGGAGCTTCAGAACTGCCATAAACCGTTCGCTATCAGCTTGTCTGAGCAACGCGTTGAGCATGAGGTTGGTGAGACCACGAGACGGTTTCTTTCTTTGTCCCTAGAAAAGGAGATCCCAATTGGTACCGGTTAGGTAGTCTCATGGCACGGCTCCCAAGAAGAGAAAGTTCAGACAAATTCCCCTTCTCCGTTCTGTCACAACCAATTGGTTGATCCATAGTAGTCAATTCCCAAGTATTCTTGTCTGGGAAAGGCAGGTCATCGAAGCTATCAAGGGCGGCATGGCGTAGTATAGTGAGAGCCACCGGTTCGACCTAGAATAACGTTAGTAGGTAAGATTTGAGTATACAACTATCAATAGATAAGGGAAACAGCCCAAGAGGGTGTATAAAAAAGGACAGCACCAAGGGAGTCTAGCTTGCATCTCTTTGTAGTGAATTCCTCTTTTGATTCAAGGAGAGCAGCATGCTTCAAAACCCATTTAGAAGCGATCGAGAGAACTAGGTCAAGATCTCAACTTTTGCTTAAGAGAACTTAGCCAGGTCAAAAAAGACATCTTGAGCCCTATCTATACCATACCCCGGAGGGTTCGGGAGAGACTATGAAAAGCTTTCATTTGGTGGGCATCTTCCTATTCATAAATTGCTCGTTTCAAACCCGGTCGGGTTCATCCAAGTCAATCTGCGTTAGTTTTCCTGGTCAGACACCGGTCATACAGAGACAAATCCTTTTGAGAAAGTATTCTCGCAACCCAACTCCCAAGTGTGGGAAATCCCTCTTGGTGAAGCCTCTGCTTCAGCTTATACTTTCGTCGAGTTAGGATCTCAGACAGATGAGACTGGAAGCTTAGTGAGTTAGGTCGGCAAACACCAAAACCTCATGGCCTTTGCCAGAAAAATGACTAAAGGTGCCAATCACTAAAGAGGAATACCCCGAACCGAAAAGGGGATGTTTTCATGAAATCTCTCCAGATCTTGCCCACACCGCTGAACGCTCCGCTCATACGGATAAAGCCCACTCAAAGCCGCTCGGGGAGAAAACCCGGACGAAGCGCTTCGCCTTTAAGCCCTAAAAAGAAAGGTGCTACACTAATTATAGTAACCAGAACAGGGCCTTAGCCCCAGATGCTATCTCCGACCGAGCAAAAGGCCTTGTTAATAAATACCTAAATAGGCGTGGTTCGGGTTTTTCGTCTAGCCAAAACTGCCCCTTTCCTGTCCTTCAAGTTGCGCTAAGGTGCCCCCTTAAGATTGAGAGGGCTAACTTGGATAGGGCGGATAGTCAAGAAAGAGCGGATAGGTCCAGCAGGGGGATCGGGGGAACTTCACGCTGCTATTGACGTTTTTCTTAATACTTACTAATAGCTAGACGGAGAGCTTCCTACTAGCAACTCGGATAGGACTAATAGCAGCTAGGAAACAAGAGAGAAGATCTAGCTACCTTCTTAGGATTGGATAGGTCGGACCTTAGCCCATTCCTGTCTTGAATATGGATGGGGCCGGGCTTTAATAATTCCTTCTTAGGCGTGTGAGTGCACTCAAGGAGTTTGTTACTATTAAGGCAGGTATTTCATATTGTTAAATGGCCGTAGCTGCACGGTCTGCCTCTTCGCCTGCAATCGAGGATGTAACTCTTTTGACGAACTACTAGTAAGAAAAGAGTTGAGTTAATCCTACTTAGTTGAGTTCCGTAATAAACGAAGGGAGAGCAAGGAAGGCAACCCCCTTCCCCGGTACGCACATTCCCAGTCCGCTTCCGTAGTAGCTTACGAGTAGAACTACTAGATAGAAAGTACTACTTCTCATTGATATACGATATCGCCATGGAGACGTTGACCTAGTCCATTGTAACAAGAAAGAAATAATATTACATAAACAAGGCATTACTTACGATCCAGTGATTAGGATAAGGTAGGTGGACAGACACAGAGTGAGTTCGGTCACGCCAGAGAATGCCAGTCGATGGGGAGTGGAGGTGGAGTGGCACCGGTTAGTAATCGATTGATTCCCCACATACGATACAAAGGAGTGGTCCAGGAAGTACTGGTTAGTGACTGATTGATTTCACACATATCGGGAGAGAGGACTAATCCACAAGACCTAGAGGAGAAAGGAGTATTCAGCAGTTAGTACAATGTAGAGCTGTTCTAATTGAAGACACCATATAGGTAACGAGGATGAGGCTTACACGTAGAGCTACACATAGTGTGCTACAGGGGCCCCTAATCAAAGGAGCCTAATTCACAGGGAGGACACATAAGTAAGTTCCCAGGAGATCATTTCACATAAAAAAAAAAGAAACGAGTAAACTAGGAAATTAAAAACAATTCAAGGATGCGTGCGTGATAAAATTCACCCTACTTCTTTTCTTTTGGTTTATTACAATATTTTCAATTTCTCGACTTTTCAAGTAGCCAGGAGGCCATATATATGGCGGCTAAGAAGAAGAAGAAGATGGCAAAAACAACGTTGTGCTGTCAGCACCTTTCCTTGAAAATAAAAGTCCTGTCAACTTCTATTTAGTCTCCTTAGTTTGGCAATTATGTTTTTTAATCCAAGACTTTATTTCTTTTATGTTCAAGTATGGATTTGATGCAGGAAAGAGGAAGTCACTAGAAACATTGAAAAATAGAAAAGAGGTTGTTCCAGCACCTAAAAAGTCAAATTTAGTATCAATAAGTTTCAATTGAGATGAAGAGTTTCATCTAGGTGTTTTTAGCCTTTAATATTGTTCGAGAAAAGAAATAAAAATAAAAATTAATTGGGTTAATTTACCAAACTCATGACCTAAGTAAAAAGACCGAGATAACTTAAAAAAAACAATATATAAAAGCTTAATTTCAAATTAATCAAATATTGAAGGATGGAATTGAAAAAAAAATCAACTAAAAAATAGCCATAAAAAACCCAAGTTAACTCTCCAAATCCATGACTTGAGCCATGAGACTGAGATAAGCAAATTCAATATTGAATTATGAAATTTAGAAAAAAGAGAGTTAAATCTTGAAAAAATAGAAAATAAAAAATAAAAAAACAATGAAAGCATTGTTCAAATTAGCAATTTTTTGTGAGGAGAGGAATAATGAATTCCCTTCCTTAATTAGTTTATGCTAGATCACTAGCTTGCACTGTGCCGTTTTATTTGTGAAGTAAATTATGAGATTATGATAACTTTAAAAAAGGTAAATCAAAACAAATTATAAAACTCAACTTTCAGTCAATCCATTATTGAAGGTTGAAATAATAATAAAAAATCAATCTAAAAACAAGATATATTAAAATGACTTGAGTTTACCTGAAGTTAACTTCGAAAAACATATAACCTGAGTTATAAAACTATAAAAACCTCATAGAAATAAAACCGAAATAAATCATGAAATCTAATTCATAATCAACTCAACGCTGAATGAAAAAATTGAAAAAATATCAATTTAAAAAAAAAACTCTAGTTAACTGGGTTAACCGGCCAAACCTGTAACCCGAGTTATGAGACCATGATAACCTTATAGAAAACAAATCAAAATAAATAATGAAATATAATTTTCAATCAACTTAATGTTTAATGATGAAATTGAAAAAAATAATTAAAAAAGATAAAAAAACTCAAGTCAATCGAGTTAACTCATCAAATCTATGACACGAGTTATGAAACTGAGCTAACCGCATATAAAACAAATAAGGAAAAGAAATATAGATTTAAAAAAAGAAAAAAACCAAAGAAAAAAATATTATTAAAATAAATAGTACTTTATAAGATAGTATATAATAAAAATATTACCACTTTTAGTTTATATTATAATCAATGATATTTTTAATAAAAAATTTATTTTTACTGGAAAAACCATTTATGATGGCTAGATAAAGATAACAAATTTAATTTAATTTCTTTTAAAATCTCGTTTCAAAATGATTCTCGAACGTAAAGTAATATTTTTTATTAGTGAAAAGTCTTAGTTTAATTTGTGTATAAAGAGTAAAATATACCTTTTTATTAAGAAAAAAAAGGTTGCATCGAGACATCGTGGTTGATAAACTGAGGTCACATAATTTTTTTTTAAATTAATTTTTAGAGCTTTCAAAAACATTATCATAAAGTTACGGTCCAAGTATTAGTTTTTCCGAGTCCAAAACAATAGGCGCCAAACTTCATTTTTCCTTCTATGTTTTGGGTAATTTCTAACTAGCTAGCTTTCATACATTAATTATTAATTCAATATTTAATCATTTTAATATTTAAAAATAAATATAATCTAATATACCACCATATTAACATTTAAAATAAATCTCGTTCTATATATATATATATATATTGCATTTTGAATTGATGATTATTTTTTGTTATTATAAAATGTATTAATAATGGTTGAATATTTTTATTATATTAAAAAAACTAAGCCGTCATTGAGCGCAGTGGAAAGCCTCGAAGTGTTGCGGAGCGGGTGATGAAATACTTCGGCAAGTTGCTTTTCGTCTCTATATCTTTAATAGCAGGCTCCATAGTTAAATCGGTAGTCACGTCAATGAAACGAGTACTCCAGCTACTGTGATACTGCCCAACTGTTTCATCTCCTCAATCTCAACAAAGAATATTCAACAGATAGGCTGGATAGATCAAGAACAGGTAAGAAATTAACTAAGTACTAAACCAAATATATAATCAAATAAGGCAGTCGAGAGAGATTGAGGGCAACAAGGTTGACCTGCAGAGAAGCTACGTATACATAAGAGAGATCAGTTCTAGTTTGGAGAAAACAAGGAATTACAAGGCAACAGTTCATCACCAACAGCAGCAGGCAAAATGACTGGTACTGGTGGTGACGGCATGGTCAATGGAGCATTGCATACTTCCTCTGCGGTCATCCACAAGCCGATTGTAAGAATCACAGTTTTGTTTCTGGGAGTTCTTGCTGTTTCTTGCATCGTTTTGTACAAGTCTGCCTACCATTTTGAGTTCCTGCCTGGCTCCTCTGATTCAGATTCACTTTCCATGTTAGACAATCGAACTTCTAAGGTGAGTTTTCCTTTTATCATCCTGTAATGCTTGGATTTCCTCCATTAATTATGTGGGATCTAACACAATATATTCTTGAAATTAAGTGTTCTTCCTCCTCCTCCTCCTCCTCCTCCTCCTCCTCTTCTTCTTCGTCACCCTTTGGCTTAAAACTTTCAAGAATTCATGTAGCTATGTTAGCAGCTTGTCTTGAATTCAACAGTAGTCATGAAACCAAGACAGAATTGCCCAAGAACCAAAATCACAAACATCAAGGCATTAAACTAGATAATCCAGAGGAAGAGCATGTGTGAACTTCTCTTTTTCCTGGCTAGCTGAAGTATTTTTAACATTAAACAGTGTTATCATCCATTTTTTTTATGTTTAAGTAAACATTACTCAATTATCTGGATTTTTTTCGCAAACTATATTTGAGTCTCCAAATATTTATCAACTTTTCACTCCAGATCCTGTTGTTTAAGATTCTTCAATACTAACCCAATAGTTTGGAAAAAGTCTCAATCTAGCCCCCCCTAAATGCTCAATACCTAATCCAATGAAAGCATGGAACCTTTTTCCTTCCTTTTTTTGAAATTTCTCCTCCAAACTTCGATGTGATAAATAAATATATTTCAAAACCAGACCATAAAATTAACAGTGAAGAATACAATAAGTGTAGGAGCTAAGATAGAACAGTAGGAAATGTCCAAGGGCTATAACGTAGTTTATCCTTCTCGCTGGCTTCCTGCCTAGAAGTCGATAACTCTGCAAACCTTTCTTACAAGTCCGAGGAAAGAAGCACTGACTTGTTTTCTCAGCCATTACAGGAGACCCAGTCGTTTGTGGGGCCAAGATTGAACATGAAGAAAGGGTCATTATTCTTAAAATAATACCAATAATTTACAATATAAGAGTGATCTTCAAAGAGTCGGTAATTAGTGATCTAATTATCTAGATTATTATTGTAATTAAGATGTTTACAAGGTGGTAATGACGATGTGACTTTCTGGGGTCCACTCACTAATTTTTTTTTATGGGACATTCATTCACAAGAAACTATATGATAAAATAATTTAAAATTTTTCTAACGTGTACTTACAATTTTTTACTGCCTGACGTTGATTCGGGAGCACATCATTGAGTTTCTCGAATGTGATTCCGAATCAGCTTGCCATTTCATTGGTGGATTCTCTTTTATGGGCCCCATGCCAACCAATCAATGGCGTGGCTTTGGGAATTTTCTTTGGAAATCCAAATTTGATAGTCTTAATTTGGGTCATAAACAATAGGTTATAACGAGGTCATTAGTGCTAATCAAGTTGCAATTCATTCACATGACATTTCCAATTTAATACTTTTTTAAATTAATAAAAATAGTTGCATCTCTAGTTGTATTTATAGAGTGGATATATTTTTTATGGTACTTTTTTATATTTAAAATATGAAAAAATAATTATTTTAATATATTTTTAAGTAAAAAATACTTTAAAAAACAATCACTCCTATACTTTCAAACACCCTCTTAAAATAAAAAAATAAAAGTAAACCAAAAACATATAAAATATATGTGAAAGGGGGCTAGACAATTGTACAGCTAATTGTGCCTAGATCTAGTTTGCATTTAAGTTGCCTTTCATTTTATTTTTATCTTGGACGTCAGAGTATGTTGAAGTTTTTGCTTTTAATATATTTTGAAAATGGAGTTCTTTATGTTTTGAAAATATTATAAGAGGAAGGGGAATAGACGACACATCAAACTATTGATCGCTGACAGTGTAGTCAATGGTGTTTTTTTTTCTCTCCGACGAATGAGTTTACAGGAGACATGGTTTGCTGAGTTGTGCACCATGTTATCTAGCACTTGACGGAAGAACTTGTCAAACATCCAATAAAAAATTGTTGGGCAAAAAATTATTGACATCATAAATTCAATCAACAAAAAATAGCTAAATGTTAGGCAACTTGATGAGAAATTAATCATCTCTAGTACTTTTTCGAAGCAGAGGCGATTTTTTATATATTTTTTTGGTTATTATTATCATTGTCTCATCTTCTATAAACTTGAATTTGTGTGGATGCAATTAAGATGGGTGCATTTCATGGATTTCCAGGGAAAATTTGATTTGGAATTGGAGGGAATTTTGAAGAACGCATCCACCAAGCATAAAACTGTGATCTTGACAACATTGAATCAAGCATGGGCAGAGCCTGGATCTATATTTGATCTCTTCTTGGAGAGTTTTCAAGTTGGAGACAACACACAAAAACTTGTAAAAAATTTGATCATAATATCCATGGACCAGAAGGCACATGCTCGTTGCTTGGCTATACATCCACATTGCTATGCTCTCAGAACTGAAGGGCTTAATTTCTCAAGTGAAGCATACTTCATGTCTGAAGAATACCTAAAGATGATGTGGAGAAGAATCGAGTTTTTGGGCACTGTTCTTGAGATGGGCTACAGCTTTGTTTTCACGGTATAGACAGACCTTTTTGGCTTCCTGTGTTCTTCAGATCAACTCCATTTTCCTGCTATCTGACTCCTTTATTCCCCTTTCCAGGATGCAGATATTGTGTGGCTTCGAAATCCATTTCCACGGTTCTATCCGAAAGTAGATTTCCAGATAGCATGTGATAACTACTACGGCAATCCTGAAGACAAAAATAATCGACCAAATGGAGGGTTTACCTATGTCAGGTCCAATCTTCGGACGATTCAATTCTACAGGTTTTGGTTCCAGTCTAGAGAAACCTATCCTGGCAATCATGATCAAGATGTATTGAATATGATAAAAAACGATCCTTTCCTCGAGAAGATCAGACTAGAAATGAGGTTTCTAGACACAGCTTACTTTGGTGGTTTTTGTGAACGTAGCAAGGATTTTCACGAAGTTTGTACAATGCATGCAAATTGCTGCTATGGTCTGGGGACTAAAGTTCATGATCTTAAAATTGTGCTTGAAGACTGGAAGAATTTCATGTCATTGCCTCTTAAGGAAAAAGCATCAGCATCACCCGCTTGGAGAGCTCCTCAAAATTGCAGGTATGGTTTCGGTATCTTCAACCTTTCGGTCTGATTTCCGGCTGCTATAAGATATTATCAAAAAATCATCCTACCGATAATCTTTCATACAAAACATGGAGGAACATAAGTAGCCGAATTCGAGTTCTATTATGATTAATTACTTCCAGAATAACAAAGGAATACATAAAAATCCAATATAATATGCTGCGCAGGCTGTGTTACCTCTGGTTTTCATGTGTTTGATTGCTGAAGCCTGTTTTTCGACCATTTGCAGGACATAAATCCAGAGTGATCAGGCTTCCACGTCCATCCTGCATCCTTTGACCTTCCTGATAGATTCTAGAAAACTGATCATGGTTAACATTTCTGCACATTTCTATAGCAATTGTGTGAAATCAATGAAGGTGCGAAACTGTTTTTTTTCAAGGATTGCTCTTGATGTCTCTCTAAGAAACAAGTGATGTATACAGGTTGTAAAACCAAAGACTTGGTTAAAGTGGAAATCTAGAAATTGCAAATAGCTTTTAAAACCCACCAACATGGATGTTTCCAGGAGTTAATTTTGGAATTCCAACTTGAAGATCCTCAATTCTACTTCTATTAGGATGGGGGATAGGGTTCATGAAATGGCAAATAATTCTAGCCTAATAATCCCCCCAAAACCCAATGTAGTTTTTCTTATATCAAATCATAGAGCAGACAGAAATCTTGTAAAAGTTTCCAGTTTCAGTTCAAAAAGTTCTGTACATGATATTACGCCTTACTTGTTCTGCAGTGAGACATCGGACCTCGACTGTTTGTTGGACATGAAGCAACAGCCATGGTTCCACCAATATATTCAAGTACTGTGCGGTTCTGCAGTTTTTACGTAAAACAAAACAATATTTTCTAAGCGGTATTTTTAAAAAAAATCCACAATTCCACATTATAAAAACAAAATTAAAAAATTAACTATTCTCAATCCTCAAATTTCAAATATAGAAAAATTACATTGCAAAAATATTCGTGACTAAGATCATGCGAATAGAATAGTTGAGTTTACTCAGGTCATTAATTAACTTACCAAATTACTTACATTTAACCGAGTCAACTATACAATAATCCAAAAAAACATAACCTAAATAAAGATTCAGATCAACAACTCACCGGGTTGCCCTGCAGGGTGGATGATTTTCAAACCATAGATTTTAGCTCTGTTAAGGAGTTTACAAAATGCACGGAAAAATCACCACCCCTTCTTTAAGGTAAGTTGACGAGGTCATAGAAAAATTTTAAACAGAACTTTAGCTTTTCATGGCTGGGTTCTGGATTGATGAATGGTGTGATTGAGCTGATCACTAGTTGATGGACTTTACTAGTGTTTATGTGATTTGTTTTTTTTTTTTTTTTAAATCACCTAAATAATAAGAAATTCTCGATATTTAAGTGAGTTGGTGTATAAGAAAAAAAATATACAAGAAAAGAAAAATAAAGTGAATAATAAAAATTCGTATCAGCATGTGTTGGCCTAATAATTATATGGCCTAATAGCTCTGGTTAGCTTTGGGTAGCATTGGCTTGCTTTGACTAGCTTTCATTAGCATTGGCCTAAACACTGAATTCCTGGCATGCAAAACATGTAGAGCCCCTGGAAAAGAATTGCAAGGAACATCCGTTGTTCGATAGCTGGTAGAAATGGGCTCCATTTTTCAGTACAGGGAAGGGAAGGGGGTGTCAATTGAGCACATTGATACAATTGTTCGATAGCTGGTAGTTGTATCTCTGATGCTGTGATACATTTACTATGTGCTTCTGGATGCTCTTGATATTTTTTTTAACGCAAACAAAGACATGATGCACTGCTAAGTTCTTGATCCGGAACAAAGGCTGATGGCTCTATACAGAGTCGAATCACTGGACCTGTACTTGATTCAGAAGATACAAGATCTCCATCTAGATCTACCGTTTCATCTTCCCAGTTTGCTCGCCTTGATTAGAAGATTTGGATGAGTTCTGTAGATAGCATTAACTGCTGGCATTTCCTTAATGTTAATATCCGGGTCTACTTGAAGCATTGTTCATTACTCTTGCAGCAGGTCTCTCATGTTGATGCTCAAAATTCATGCAAACACGTACATGGATGCATGCATACACACGGCATTCTTTCATCTAAAAAAAAAAAATCAATTTGATTATGTTCATTTGATAAAATCAAATAACATTCCCATGTCTTTTCTCTCACCATCACCTTGTTTTCTTGAGGGGTGAATTATGTCTTTATTGCTGAAATCGAGAGCTTGGACTCTGTTTTTGCCATTCTTCTTTTGTAATTTTGGTCGGTCGTTATGATATTTTTCACCTAATTATCATTCATTTTACTCGTATTAACCTAATAAGTTAACTCAATAACGCATTAACTTAGAATTTAGTTCGGCCTAATTTTACTTCGAACTAGTCGATGCTTTTATTTTACCAAAGATGTTGATTTTCTTTTTTTAAATCCCTTAAGCAACATTTCAATGGTTTTTTATATTAAAAAAAATCATAATATGAATAGTCTTGTTGACTCGAAAAATCAATTCATAACTCGAGTTTTCACCTAGATATCTACATGAGTTGTTACTCTAGTTGAAACTTGCAAATAATATCTGGTTTTGTGCTTGGCCTAATGTTATTAGGGAAACCCATACATTTACTTTCATTAATAGGATTTGATCGCCATCTTCAACCATCCTCCAACTATTACATGTTACTTGGAGTTTTGAAGGAAACAGCAAGAAAAGTAAGGGATGGAAATTATGGAAACAAACCGACATGAAGAAAAAGTGAAGACTTTCAGAAGGTTCCATGCACTTTGATGCAGTTAATGATGGAAAAACAGTTGAAAGTAAGCAATGTTCGGGTAGATCAGAAGACAAAAGGAAAACAAGGGGTCTATTAACGTTGGAATGATGGAGATTGAGCAGATGTTTCCTAATCAGCACACTAATGAAAAATCATTAAGTGGTAATGATTTGTCGGAGGCCCAAATCAGCTATTGATTTGATATATAGCCTTGAATCTGGATTTCTTGTCAAGAGGACAAAAACCTTTTATTATATAACCTTTTTTTTTCCTTCTAATTTTCTTGGAGGTGGCTCAATACTACTTGATTTTAGTAGTCTTGAGTTTCTTAAAAAATATAATTAAAGAGGGGGGAATCGGGTGAGGGAAGAATAGAATAACACATTAATAACTTTTTATAATTATGTTAAGAACTCTAGAACTTGATTTTATTAGTTTTAAAAATTTTATTATGGAAAAAATCACTCTGTACCAAGGTTAATTTCTGTTCAATTTTGTCTAGAATGACCATTGTATTTCATTTCAGTTTAAAAAAAAATAAACCAAAATAGATTTCATCTCATTTAAAATCTCGGTTCATTTTATAAATTCCGGCTAGAATGTTCCGGTTCTGATCTGGTTGGTTGTTTTGTTTTGGCTAAATAATATTTTTTTAAATATTATTTAGTTTTATGATATCAATTATATCTCTCAATCTGATCATTTAATTAAACTGAAATTTTACAAGAAGTTTTATGACATATTATTATATATGAGATTAAGTTTTTAGGGTAATTAGAGTTTAAAAAAAATCTTGAGATTAAAGAAACAAAACTTCGTAGAGTTATGGCCAAAGTTGTGACAACAAACACATGGGGAACTATAGCTTTGAAAAATAGAGAGGCTGCTTTCTTTACTGATAGATAAAAAGGTGTGTTTGGAATCGTTATAAAGTTATATTTTTGAAAATTCTTGAGATTTTTTTAAATTATTTTTTTATATTTTAAAATTATTTAAATATATTAATATCAAAAATAATTTTTTTTAAATTATTATTTTAATATATTTAAAAAATATATATTTTTAAAAATAAACTCTACTACAATTTATCTTTTACAAAATAGAGTGTTAGTTTACTCTGCTTCATAGGTATCTTGCATCATGTGATAATAAAATGTGTAGTTTGATTTATTAAGTTTTACATTTGTTTTATAGAAGTTATCAATTTGAGTTTTATAAATTTAAAAACAACTAAAAATATATATGACTTATAAAATTAATCAACTTACAAGTTAGGTCAAATAATAATAATAATAATAATAATATTCAACCGAAGCATTAATTAGAGTAAATTCAGCCAGAAATTTGGCCTTGTTGGGATGAGAGATTTTAAGGGCTTGATGTCACATAGCATAGAGTAGGGAGAGAGAGCTATTGGCTTCGAAGGACAAATTATCTTGTAATTTAAAATACACGGTAAAAACACTGTACAGGTAAAGTGGATATAGATCTATTGTATTACGAATCACAATATACATAGAGTGTATGGTGGATAATACTGTAGCACTTGAGAAGAGTTTTATTTTTTTTATTAATTCAAAAAATGCTGCTATATCTTGCTTAGTTGCTAGACCAATTATTATTGGACTTGACTCGGAGTGAGATCTAATATTATTAAATCTGGTTTTTAGGTAGATTTAATGTTATTGAATCCAGCTTTGTAGTTAGATCCAACCTTATTGGATCTGGTTGGGCCACCATATACTTTTATTTTTATTTTTTTTATGTTTTTAATTTTTTTTCTTTTTTCTTATTTAATTTTTTTTTCATACAGTAATGATGAATAAATTGATGAGATTTTTTTTATATTGTACAAAAATTAGGTGATGATAATTTCTTTTTATTTGAGATTGGGTTGAATTTTCTTATTATAGCATGTTTGTTTTTTTCGTTTTTAAAATGTTTTTAAAAAATTTAAATTTGTTTATTTTTTTTATTTCAAATTAATATATTTTTTATATTTTTTGTATTATTTTGATATGATGACAGATCTAAGGAGTCAGACCCAAGACTATTAGGTTTGGCTCGATCGCTAGACCTAGTAGCATTGGGTCTGACTCTGCCTTTAGACCCAATACACTTAAAATCACGCTTCATATATTTTTTTACATTTGAAATAAAATTTTTTATTGACTTGCTGAGAAGCACGAACCAATATGCTAGTATTATCTATGTGAATTGCGTGGCCACCAAAAGCCTCTTCCCTACACTTAGGTCATGATCACACTACCACGTATTTATTTGGGTTGATCCAATATTTTGGCATTTCAATATTTTTTTTAAAACATATCATCTTGAAATTTTTTGAGTTAATAAATTATATTTTTACCATTCTTCTATATTATCTTTGAACTTATCGAATTGATTGGGTCATATTAGTTAAACTTTTATTTTTTTTTATATTTGAAATTTAAATTGTATAATTTTAAGTTAGTTTATCTTTAGATTTGAATTAAAATTATATTTTTTAAATCAATATCTTGAATTATATATATATTAAGCAACTCTGTTTTTTTTTTAAAGACAATTGAGTAGATAGCTAGAAGAGTAGCTAGTATTGTTGGGGCACCTTTGAATCTACAAATCTTGATTCACGAGGAAAGGAAAACAAACTTTATTTTTTTTTCTTAAAACAAAATATTAAAAAAAAATAAGATATTTTGAAAATATTGTTTTTGAACCCCATAATATCACATATTAAGCAATTTTATTATTTTTTAACAGCACCATATGACATTACTCGATGATTCTATATCTTTCATAGAAAGAATCAACGAATAATAAAATTATTAATACATAATAAAATTACTTGTTTCACCTCATCATGAAAAATCAAACACCAAAAAAACAATGTTTGCATAACAAATTTTCACACCAAGATCAAACTATTGCGTCACAAATAAGCCTGTTACAACTTAATCCTCTCTATCTCATTGTAGGGTGTTGATTCTAATCTTATTTCACCTTAAAAAAATAAATTTCTCAACAACATGATGTATTATCACACAACAATGTAGACCCCAACAATTTAAATAATCACAATTATCAATCAAATAAAATCATCAACAATAATCAATATTTTGTTATAAAAAATTCAATAACTTGTAAAAATTGTTCAAAATTTATTTGGGGTTCGATATCAACCTTGAAAAATAACCGGAGTCGATCAAAGCGGCTAGAATCAAGGATTACGTTATTGGCATGTGGTCGTGCCACCACTAAGAACGTGTTTGGCAGTGTGATTGCGGTTGCTTTTCAAATAACTTTTCGTGCTGAAATACATGCCAATGATTTTTTTCATTTTTTAAAAATCATTTTTGACATCAGCACATCAAAACGATCCAAAAAGTACAAACTGCACTTAATTT
The DNA here is from genome assembly GCA_015852605.2 of Populus deltoides. Taxonomy (NCBI): domain Eukaryota; kingdom Viridiplantae; phylum Streptophyta; class Magnoliopsida; order Malpighiales; family Salicaceae; genus Populus; species Populus deltoides. The sequence continues at coordinate 12,467,165 of CM027581.2, read as the reverse complement.
TAGCAAAAAAAATTCAAAATTTAATGAAATACAGTTACAAACACAATGTCAAACAGACCCTAAATTATATAGGGCATCGTAGTTGGCTAACGAGTGAGAGAAGGTTTGTTGGTGGGTTGGTTCGGGTTTCATGGTGGAGAGAGGAAATGGCGAGGCTAGTGGTTGTTACAGTGCTGCCATGGATGTTTTTATTGATGAGCTATTGTGACAATGTTGTCTGCATTAAGCCATTAATTGTCGGACTGGTGAATCGTAGAGGAGGGAAAGAGACGGGTTGTCCAAGTTTTTCTTTTTCTCTCTTTCTTTAAATGTTTTTCACTCCTTTTTTTCTCATGTTTTTTCTTCTTCTCTCTCTTTTTTATTTTCCTTCCCCTGTGGACCTATCTCTATTTATACTTCCCTTTATTTTTCTTTTCTTATCTTCTCAAACCTTCTCCCACCTTCTACTCTCCCTCCCTCCCTCCCCATCATTACCTTTTAGAATTAGCTTGGCAGTGTGGTTGCGGTTGCTTTTCAAATATCATTTCGTGTCGAAATGCATACCAATGATATTTTTTATTTTTTAAAAATTATTTTTGACATCAGTACATCAAAACGATCCAAAACATACAAAACATATTAAATTTTAGCCAAAAAAATTAAATTTTTTGGGAACGTCGTTTGCACCGCGTTCCTAGACAGTTTCTTAATGACTATAAGAAAGGGCAAAAACTTTATGTATTATCGCTTCTCTCACTAATTCTTTTTAATTTTTCTTTTCTCATGTTTTTTTATTTTTTTTTATAAAAAGATTATCGCAAAGGGGATGGAAATTATAAAACGGCTGTAAAATGGCCAAATTGCATAAATGTAATTGTTTTAGATTTTTTTAAAAAACAAGTTGAAAAATGGTGGTTAAAAAATAATGATGACACTTATAAAAAAAAATTTAGTGATCTTAATTGAGAAACCAATTTTATCAATTTTGATTATTTTGGGGGTAAGTGGCTTGATATATCTTGCTGTAATAGGATATATAGTTCTTCGATTTGTCCTTACATATCTAATTAAGCTAATTTTTTTCGAGTTAAGTTTCTAACTCATCATTTGATAGAAATTTTTATATCTCTTCTTTATTGAAATATTACGCGTAACCATAAATTTATATTTCAATACATGTTAAGTTCTCAAGTCATATATTCATCACAAGTAAATCACATAATTGGTTTCAATAAGCTAGTACAAAAATCTCATCAAAAACCATAGGTTAAAGATTTAATATATATTCAGAGATAAAATGAGCTTCCATTGAAAGATAAATTGAGTAAACAAAACTGGTTGAGCAACAAGGTTTTGATAGAAAGACACAGGAGACGTTTCGAAAGAGGATAGCTAAGCTACGAGGTTTTGATCACGGCCCTTAATCGCATTATTTTCAAGATGTTATCTTCCATTATTTTTAGTTCGGTTTAGTTTTTATCAAAAACATAATGAAATCAATTTTTTTTAAACTGAAACTAAACTGGAATCGGTTCAAACTGACTGGTTTCAGTTCAGTTCGGTTATTTCAGAACAAAAACCGGTTTGGCTAGGTTTTTCGGTTTGACTCAGTGTTTTTTCCGGTTTGACTCGGTTTTTTTCCGGTTCAGTTCGGTTTTTTCGGTTTCAAGTTTATAAAACCGAACGAGCCAGTTGGTTTTTTAAAAAATTCTAATTGGTTTTTTTACAGTTCGATTATTTCAATTATTTTTTTCTTCTAATTTTCTTAATTTAATTTAATTTTTAATTTTTTTACTCACTTCTATTTCTCTTGGAAGAACTCGTACGAAGGAAGAAGCCAACAAAGAAACAAAACTTTGTAGAGTTATGGTCATAGTTTTGAAACTCGGCCAACCCAGGACTGGAGTCGGGATGAGTTAAAGAAAAAATAAGGGAAGGAAAAACCCGGCATGATCCCGCGACCTGGTTGACCGGTCAAAAACCTGGTTACGAGCCATTGACTTTTGTTTTTTTACTAAAATGATGTCGTTTTGATTTAAAATAAAAGGAATTGACCCGGGCGACCCGGTCAAAATCCGGAACCCAAGCCTTGAACCGGGCTGGGTAGTAAAAAGGTGTGCTTAGAAGAGCGTAAAGTTGTATTTATGAAAATTGTTGAGTTAAATTAATTTTTTATATTTTTAAATTATTTTAATATATTAATATTAAAAACTAATTTTAAAAAATTTAAAATTATTATTTTAATATATTTTAAAAAATATTTTAAAAAATAATATCTAATACAATCTATCTGGCTCAAAATAAAATATTAGAGCCCGTTTGGCTACGAGGTAGAGAATGCATTTCTTCAAAAACATACTGAGCTTGTGTTTGGTTAAGAAAAAAAGCTGTTTACTATACATGATCCCTCAATTTATTGCGTGCGAGACGCAGGAAAATGGAAAGCAGCCAATTGCTGCTTTCTGCGTGGCCAAACTAAGGCAAAGCTGTTATGAAAGTTCTTGAGTTTTCCTGTTTTGCTGACATGGATCTAAACCTTTACTTTTATCTAGTTTCAAGTTTCAACCTTTAGTAATTGTTTTTTTTATCTTGATAGTGGCTTAGTTTATCCTTCTCCTGTAATGAAAGATAAGATTGCCTGGAAGCTGACAGCTGATAATCAATAATATTGCTAAACAGTTTTTTTTTTTTTAAATAGTGGTGAACAGTGGAGGCATGTCTCTACTGTTCGCTGAATATGTTTTTTTTTTAAAATCAGTGTAGTTAATTGATTTCACTCGCACTGTTCACGTGAACGTGAACAAGAATTTTTTTTTGTTTTTTTTAAAATTAGTTTAAGGTTAATTAAATTTACTCGTACTGTAATCTTAATTTTATTCTTGATAATATTTTATCTAATTTTGTAGTTCTTGTCGGATGAATTTTGTACGTAATGGAATTGTAGATAATTTTTTATTAAAGTAATTTTTTTTATATAAAGTGTGATTTATTTCATGATGTAATAGCAATATTAAATTCATAATATTTAAATAAAAAACCATCAATATTAATATTTTTAAAAATTATTTTATAACCTCAATTTCAGAAGCATTCTTAACCAAACACATTAAAAATACTTTTTCTTCAACCTTAATTTCAACCACAGTTTTAATCAAACACTTATTTTTTCAAACCAACCTCAACTAAAAATACTTTTTATAAAACAACTTTTTTCAAATCACAACCACAACAGCTACCACAATACCAAATACACTTTTAGTCTATTATGCTCCGCAGATATCTTGCACCATGTGGTGATGATGATGATGATGATGATGATGATGATGATGATGATAATAATAATAATAATAATAATGATTCAAATTAATAATGTTGTGTTGTCAACGGAAGCATTAATTAGAGTAAATTCAGCCAGAAAGTTGGCTTTATTGCGATGAGAGATTTTAGTGGCTTGATGTCACATGATATTCTGGGATAGAGCTATTAGCTTCAAAGGACAAATTATCTTGTACTTTAAAATGCGTGGAAAAATATTGTATATATATTTTGAATATAATTTTATTGTATTGTAAATTATATTGTAGATATAAAATATTTGTACAGTGAATAATATTGTAGCACTTAAAAAACATTATTTTTTTATTTATTAGTAAAAAAATATTGCTGGATCTGATTTGATATCCAGACCCGCTGTTATTAGGCCTGACTCACATCTAGACCAAATACTATTGGGTTTTGGCTTTACAGCGAGACCCAATCCTATTGGGTCTGGTTTGGTAACTAGATATTTTTAATTTTATTTTTTTACCTCTTTAGATTTTTTTCTTTTTTCTTATTTTTTTTCATACGATAAAAATAAATAAATTAATGAGAGTTTTTTATATTATATACAAGTTGGGTAATGATAATTTTTTTATTTGAGGTAAGGTTGAATTTCTTTATTAAAACATGTTTGTTTTTTCCTTTAAAAAATTTGATTTTTTTTGTAATTGTTTTTGTTAATTCAAATTAATATTTTTTTGATGTTTTTATATTATTTTAATGTGATGATATAAAAAATAAATTTTAAAAATTAACCATTATGTAATAATATAATAGCTAGCATATTGGTCAATGCTCTGTAGCTAGTTAATAACAATTTTTTTTTTTCAAATGTAAAAATATCTAAGTTGGGTTAAAATACAGAATGTATTTGCATCATCATCATCTTCAAATAAAGTATTTTATATAGTAACACCATGAATAACATATATTAGAGTAGCGTCCAATACACCAACAACTAATTTTTTCTTCTTTTATATTTGTAATTTTTTTTTTTTATTGATTTTTTTTCATACAAGAAAGAGTAAATAAATTAATGTGATTTTTTTTATATTATACAAAAGTTGGGTGATGATAATCTTTTGTTATTTTAGGTTGAGTTGAATTTTCTTATTAAATCATGGTTTTTTTTACATTTCAAAAATACTTTTAAAAAATTTAAATTTATTTTATTTTTTTAATTTTAAATTAATATTCTTTTAATATATTGTTATATAATAACAAATCCAAAAAACCAGACCTAAAACTATTACATCCGGTAGATCGCTAGATTCAATGCACTTAAAATCACTCTTCATATTTTTTTTTACCTTTAAAATAATATTTGTTATTAACTTGCTGGATAGCACATATCAAAATGCTATTACTGTATATGCGCATTGCGTGGCCACCAAAAGCCTCTTTCCAACACTTAGGTCATGATCACACTACCACGTATTCTCGCAGCTGTTCTTGGTGGATTTCTTCTTCACAAGAATGCATGCATTGCAGCACTAGCATTTGATTTGCCTTTCAATTAATGACTGTCTCTCTTTCTGTTTTTTATTCATTTGATTAGCAATGTATCTGCTGACACCGGGGATGGTTATGGATCTATATATGTATGGTTGTGTCTTCTCAATCCTTTTCCAAGGCAGGCCAGAAATGGGTTTCCATGCTAAATCTCATCTCTGTTGACTTGTTCACAGTAACGATTCTTCTGAACATTATGAATATATTTGATTTATCTTTCTTTTTTTAATTTTCTGATTTGATATTGATTTTAGCCCTTAATCAGCTGGGATATACTAAGCCCTCTGATTTATCAATTAGTTAAAATTTCAAGCTGACGAGTTTTATTGCTGTTGAGTGCTTCAACCGAACAACACTGTATTGATTTGATATGTCTGTGTGATTTGGTCCCAGCAACCTTTTATAGTTGCCAATACGATAGATTATCAGATATGTTCCTACAATTTTGTGCAGCTGGCACTTTCTCTGCAATCTTGTTTGTTTTTATGTTTCAAAAATATTTTAAGAAAACATATATTAATAAGAAATCAGTACTACAATAGTACTAAACAAAATCTAAAACAACTAAAGATTAGGCAAACCAAGTATATAGCACTAGTAAGTGATCACTTGTGTTAAAACTTATAGCTTTGATAGTATAATAATCAGTGTTATTAGATATGATCTGGACATTGATCTAGTTAAGTTTCTGGTTCATCCAGTGGACCATTATCAGTAAGACTGTTGTGTTCATTGTGCTATAATAATATGAATATATGCTACAACATATGAATCAAACATGGATAATAAATTGTGAAGTTGTAAATTTAATTTTTTGGGTTTCTTGCTAATGTGCTTGATGTTCTGATAAAATCATCATGACGATCTCAAAATGTATTAGAAAACCATTAGAAATTTACGTATTGCTTTGATCTTCTAGCTACCGCATATAGGTTCTAGATAGTGAAAGAAGTACTAAGTTTTCTTCTAACTACATCACTCAAAAATATCCCTCGCATCTTGAGAATTTAATTTGTTTTTTTTGTGTAACTCGTGGCGAAGCTAACGCCTATATATAGATAGGCAAAATGGCAAAAATATACGTTCAGAAGCAAGACATTGGCTTGTCTTCTATACCCAACAATTGGGAATAGATATGGAAGACCAGGCACAAAACCTTGTGCATGGAAACATACAGTTAGCAGAAAGAGTAGCGCCACCACCGGCAACAAACCTAGAGCTGACAGTGGAGGAGGTGGTGGAGGAGTACGTAGGGTCCTTCGGATGGTCACAGTTTTTACATGTGCTCTTGGTTTCACTAGCATGGATATTTGATTCACAGAACACATTGGTTACCATCTTCAGTGATGCCCAACCATCTGCTTGGAGATGCATAAATAAGTCATCGTCGTCTTTGTGCTTGTCTAGTAGCAGCAAAGGTGATGTCTCTTATGTTTGTGGACTGATGCCAGGCACTTGGGAATGGGTCAGTGGCCATACAAGTTCCATTATTGCTGAATGGGGTCTCATTTGTGACCGCAGGTTCCTTGCTGCTATACCTGCGTCACTGTTCTTTCTTGGTTCCCTCTTAGGTAATGAACTACATGTTCCGACATTAATCTCTATGAATCCCAGGAATAATCAATTTCATTATCTTAGTTCAGATCCTCTCGTGTTCCAGGGGAGCATTTTGGATTAGATGAGAAGGAAAAATAATAAATAGTTAAGTCGCTGTCGTTTTTATTATGTGACGAATCATGTACGATAAAAAAGAATATGAGAGGATACTAAACAAATATCTTAAAGAACATTACTTTACGTCCTGATTTACAGTGATTAACTTTGTGAATTGTTAATTTGGCAAGCAGGTTCTGCATATTTTGGCCACCTAGCAGACGCATCCCTGGGCCGAAAAAGAACAGTGCTACTCTCATGTCTCTTAACCTCTGTCACTGCTTTCCTTACATCCCTCTCACCGATATTCCTTGCTTCGATTCGCAAATGGTTTTTCTCGATCTGGAATAGGAATCTACTGTATTGTTCTAGCTACAGAAGTGGTCGGACGAAAATGGCGCGGTCCAGTTAGTCAATATGGCTTCTTTTTCTTCACTGCAGGATTTCTTTCCCTGCCTTTAATTGCCTATCATACAAGAACAAATTGGAGGAGTTTATACAAGATTTTATCACTTCTCCCTCTAGCCTACTCTGTATTGTTCTTCCCTTTTGTCTCAGAATCTCCGCGCTGGCTTCTTGTTAGGGGAAGGAGCGAAGAAGCCCTTGATGTTTTGAAAAATTTCGCAAGGCTTAATGGCAAGACACTGCCCGAAAACCTCTGTCTTGCCAATCCGTCAGCACCGGGAGAGGGTGGTGAAAATGAAGCGTTGACAAAAAATTTCACAGAAGAAAGCCTGTGGAGGACAAAATGGGCTGCTAAAAGAATGATCACAGTAATGATAGCAGGTTTCGGAGTTGGTTTTGTTTACTATGGTGTTCAACTGAATATTGAGAACCTGAATTTCAACCTTTATTTCTCTGTTGGACTCAACGCATTGATGGAGGTTCCTGCAGTTGTCATCGGTACTATACTTTTGGGCCTCACTGGCCGGCGACTTCTCTTCTCACTCTCTGCTTTTCTAGCTGGGATTTCTTGCCTTCTTTGCATCCTTTTCGCTCATGGAAAACGCGCAAAGAAAGCTGACAAATCCAGTTCTGGGAATTGGGCTCAACTGGCTATTGAAGGAATTGGTTTCATGGCTGCTTCAGTAGCATTCGATGTCTTGTATGTTTATTGCGTTGAGCTATTCCCAACCAATGTGAGAAACTTTGCTGTGTCGCAATCAAGACAAGCCTTGATGGTAGGTGCTTCAATAGCACCATTGCTGGTTGCTGCCGGTCGCTTAAGTCCATCTCTTTCTTTCCTCGTATTTGGGATCCTCTCCATTTTTAGTGGAGTTATAAGTTGGTGGCTACCTGAGACAAGAAATGCTCCTCTTTATGATACTTTGAAGCAACAAGAAGAAGATGAGAAAAACAAAGTTGGGAATCAAATTACTCAAGCATAGAGCCTATTGTAAAGTATATGGAAAAAATAAAATAAAAAATACGAGTGCTTTTCCATATGTATGTATGATGTAGTGCTCTTACAAAAATTCCAGGCTGTAATTCAAATTTCAATGGTCTGTAAAGTATTATCATGTAATAAATTAAGTATTTTAATTCATATTTTGCATTGTCATATTGATTGAAAATATGTTTGTATAAATGTATCTAAAAAAAAAAGGTTTCGTTATTATTTAATTTTTTTTAATTTTATGTATCAATATGCTTTAAAATCATTAAAAAAAAATAATTCTATATAAATATCTTTATCGTGAAATAAACAAATCTTAATTTTGTCATAATAAAACAATTATATATATGTATAAAAATAATTTATTTGGGCCTAACCCGAAAATGGGCCTCGATTTTAAAACTGAAATTTCTATCGAATAAGTTTAGGCCCATCATCTTAAACCCAAAGAAGCCTACAGAGTGAAAAACCCTAGCGAGGGAAGTTAATGAAACTAGGGCTAGCATGCTATAAACAGCCGCTTCCGCTTCACATAAAACGCTTCCGCTATCCTCCCAGCTGCGAAGTGTGAGGGAGAGCGATCAAGAAACAAGTAGATGGTGTCGTTGAAGCTCCAAAAGCGGCTTTCCGCTAGCGTTCTAAAGTGTGGGAAAGGCAAGGTTTGGCTTGATCCAAATGAAGTCAACGAAATCTCCATGGCTAACTCTCGTAAATACCTTCTCCCTCTCTTTCTCTCTTATTATCATACTTTTAGGAATGGTGATTCCGGAATTCTGAAGTAGTCCAAGATATCATAGTAATAATAATCATAATCGCTTGTTAATCGTCTTTTTTAGATTCTGGAGCCCATTTGCAATTTAATCTCACTGAAGAAATTATGGATTTTAAGTTTCTTTTTTCGGATGTAAATGTGTATGTTCTTACTTTATTTATATAATGATTATCAATAGATAATGTATTTTAGGATTTGAATTCAAGGGTCTTGAGATAAATCTAAGCACTCCCCTATTCTCATTTTGTAATGATAAATGTTTTAATTATTTTTTGAGAAACTTCTGTAAAATAAGATTTTATTATCAATTTGTGGAAAATAGAAAAAATATACTATGCATTATTGTTTTTTAAAAAATTAATAAAGGAATTAGTTTTTTTCGCCAATAGGGTTGGAGGGGTGGTAAAATACTTGTCATTTTTTTTTAATGAAGTAGTTTTTGTAAGAATTATAAAATTCATCTTCGTTTGCACTTGATTTGGTTTTGGTGTTCCAACGTTGTATTTTGGTTGCCTCAATTTCTGACACGATGGAAACTGCCTTGCACCATCATTGATGCTTATAGCAATAAATTCATATGTGTGGGGTGGGGAACAGTTGCTGTTTGGGTATTGTTTGATTTATGCATTCACTTTGTACAATGCAGGCCAAAACATTAGGAAGTTGGTAAAGGATGGTTTCATCATCAGGAAGCCAACGAAGATTCACTCTCGATCTCGTGCCCGTCGCATGAAGGAAGCCAAGAGAAAGGGAAGGCACTCTGGATATGGTATATTTAATCTGAACCATTTGACTATTTAGAGTATTTGCAATTTTAATTGTATGTTTGAGCTTGGGAGTTGTTGAAGAATGAAGCTCTATGAAATATTTTTGGAAAAAAAAACCAAGTGTTTTTTGTAGAAGGAGGCCACTGTTCATGTCTTATATTCTACTGTTTGTGTCTCTAGCCACTGTTCATGTCTTATATTCTACTGTTTGTGTCTCTATCTTGCACTTTCACTAATATTTGTTTTGAACTCGATTTATTAAATATGTGAAAAAAAATTCTTAAGAGAGAAACTGAAATTTTTAGATGACATACCTATTAATTACGTTGGGAATGGTGCTATGATTTCTTTTGTTCGTATCATTTGTCTTTGGCTGGTTCATTTCCTATATGTTTTGTGGGAAAAAGTTTGCTGACTACAAAGCTCTTTAAAACTACTCTAGGTAAGCGCAAGGGTACAAGGGAGGCTAGGTTGCCAACTAAAGTTCTCTGGATGAGGAGAATGCGTGTCCTCAGGCGTCTGCTTCGTAAGTACAGGGAGTCAAAGAAGATTGACAAGCACATGTACCATGACATGTACATGAAGGTGAAGGGTAATGTCTTCAAGAACAAGAGAGTTCTTATGGAGAGCATTCACAAGTCAAAGGCTGAAAAGGCTAGAGAGAAGACTTTGTCTGACCAGTTTGAGGCTAAGAGGGCAAAGAACAAGGCAAGCAGAGAAAGGAAATTTGCTAGGAGGGAGGAACGTTTGGCCCAGGTAAGATGTATAGCAGCATTGATATAGTTACTCGTTGCTTGAAATTTTATTGTTCTTTCTTGATTTGTTTGGTAAGATAGTTGAACCTTGGTTTTATTTCCCTGTTATAACCATGTTAGGAACATGGGAATATCAAAGATTTGGTTCTTTTTGTTTAGTCCTCTTGATAAGTGAAGTGTGATCCTTTTAGTCACATAATCTTGTAAGTGTTTAGTGGATCATTTTGTGAGTTTTCAATTCATATCATGTGGTAAGCACAATGATTATGGGTGAATTTCAATCTGCTCAAATCTTGATGATTTTTCCTTTCATTCTCAATTGAATCTTATAAAAGAATCAAAATCAGAAGTTTTATGTAGATCCCAATTGGATTCCCGCTATTGCAAGGGATGCTGAAATATTTTTGTTTTGATTCTGTTCAGGGACCTGGCGCAGAGAAACCAGTAGTTGCACCACCCCCCGCCGCCGCTGCACCTCAACCAGCCCAGTAAGCATCTTTTTGACAGAATTTTACATGCATTAAAAACCCTAGTGTTGTGGTTCAACATCTTGATATTTTTTTTGGCTTACAGGGGATCAAAGAAACCCAAGAAGTGAGAACCTAATTAAGAGCTCCAAGGATTCGTGACTTTAGATCATCAACGTGTCCTTGGTGTTAGTTTTGTTCATGTGTTTTTCTGTTGCTGGGACCTCGTTACTTTATATCGTAGATGGACGATGAACATATTTTTGCACTTAACAATCTGTTTTTAATTAATTATTGTTCCTTGATAAAATTCCAATTTCTTGGAGTTTTTTCTGGATTTCTTGCTGTATTTCTTTATATGACGATACCAGGCCATTGCTGCTTCCTTTCTCAAGGGGCATGTGGTATAGTGGCAGCTGAATTGTTTCAAAGAATGAAAACCTTCTGAATTGTAGGATCTATTCGACATCAATTTCAAGAGATCAGCTATGATGCCAGGATAGGGCACGAAATATTTATTTCAAAATTAAATGTGGATACGGAACAAGGCAGTGTATTTGAATTTTCCCGAATTGATGATGGGGATTCATTAGTTACACTTATTTCACAAACACAATTCACAATTTAATAATTTACAATGTATAATTAAAATAGTTATTTAAAAATGCTATTAATTTAATGATATGAAATTGCCCCTCCAAATATCATCATAACAATGTTTTTCCTGCATATATAAAACAGATCTATCATGAGGACTTGCCTCAACAACAAGGTGGTTTTGTCTGTTAACACTTCTAGAAGTAGTTGAACATGGTTTAGTCCAAATCATGCCTCTCTGGAGGTCCGAAGTTTACATAATTTAAAACAAGTACAAAAAAAATAACAAATATTGTCTAGTTACACAAGTTTTTTTTTTTTTATATGATCCATTTAATTGCATATGTCATATCTATTCAATGAGTGCCTCTCTCTAGCATCCATTTCATTATGTAGACAAACAGATTTCATTTGACCTATATCCTTTTTCCATCTAATTGGACATTCATATACATCCGAATCAATATATACAGACCATAACAACATATCAAGCAAAAGTTAAAAACAAGGACTAAATGTATTTTTGTATGAAAAGTTGGAGTAGAAATTATCAATAAACATTTCATAAAGCGCAACATGCAATCAAGTGTGAACATGGTTGATGATACAATTTTTATTTGCCACAAGTACAATTTGCATTATTAATGTTAATCGTTTCCAACAATTCTCTTGTAACACCAACTGTTAGAGGTGTCTCAAGCTGAAATATCTCCCTTCCAAAATCAAATAGAGATATCACGTGTGATCTATAAATTGTTGTATTGGCAATAACCTTTGGAGGCCATAATACATCATGACTAAAAAAAATCATCAACCTTTTTCTCTACGCTCCAAAAAATATTTATTGCATCTAAAAATATTATCTACACTATAGCTGATACAGGCAAACCATAAACTGTTTTTAAAACATTATTAAAAACTTCTAATAAATTTGTAGTTGTGTTTTCATAACAACAACCACCAAAATCATATGACATTGCCTGTGTTACTTTAGGTTTAACTTTAAGTCATGCTCTAGTTGCATTATCAGTCTCCATCAAATCCTCATATAAAATGTTAAATTGCTATTTAAAAGGATTAATACATGTCATATGCAACATACTTTTCAAGGCAACATTTCTCAACTTAATATTGAAGTTATTTACAAAGTGTCGTGAACAATATTAATGATATCTAATATTCGTGCCATGAAACTCTTAATTGATACATGTATATTTGATATAACACATAACTCAGTGCGACCGTCAATCACATATCAACAAAGCAAATCTAAAAATGAACTCTAATTATTGTTTGTTTCTTCCTCAACAATAGCAGAAAAAAACGAATAAACTTCATTATTTACATTATCAACAACTGTAACCAACAATTTTTTCTTGTACATACCATAAAGGTGAGTACCATCAATACTAATTAGAGGATGACTGAAATCCATCAATTGAAGCACCAAATGCCTAAAATGCTTTCCCAAATATTATCTTATTGTCACCAAGCATTTTATGATCCCAAGTGATAATTGTTCTTGAATTTAAATATCTGATAGCCATAAACATTCTAGGTAGATTTTAAAAAGACTCTTTATATGTACCAAATAACCACTCTAAAATCTTCTGTTTAGTCATCCACGCCTTCCAATAAGAGACTTAATGCTCATAATCTCTCTCCACAGTACCTTGAACCATTGCAACACTCATACTTTATACCTCTTCAGAATTGTCAACATCATCTCAGTAATGAGATTTGAGTCAACCTGATGATGATGTTCAAAATAAGAGGGTTCCAACATATGTGTGGCCCTTTAAATTTTGAAATTTCTCATGAATTAGACTTTTGGTGATATCCTTCATGCAAATACCATCTACAAACTGGTTCCTAAACACATTGCAACTAACACATAAGTTTTAGTTTAACGATGGACGTTGTATTGCAATGAGTTCTTTATATGCCACATCTTTACTATAGTAATACATTCAGATTTGTTTTTGATTTTTTTTTCAATATCTAATTCATCAACTAATAAGCCTGAATGCCTACAACTATTAGCCCAAACATTGCATTTGTATTGGTTATCTGCACTCACAACCTTAACTTCAGTAGTAGGAGGAGCCATATAGTGATTAACAGGCTCAACTAACTCAGTATCCCCATCTTCCTCCTCAATATCAACTCTATCAATGTGATGGTCATCTTCGTTGTCACTTATTCTTCATAGAAATATGAAGTAGATATCATACCTAACCGAGGTTCCACATTAACAATTTCCTCCACTGATATTTTTCTACTTACATTGCCACCTAACCTAGATGGACCAGCTGCTTATGATGTTTGTATGATTATCTGAGAGTTACTTGGAACCCGGATCAATTCCATACTAAAAGAGTTTCTTTATCTAGATCTATTATTCAGATAGAGCTCTAGCATATTAATCTCATTAATCATTGCAAACCTAAACATTGAATTCACACTTTCATTACTACATATTGGTACACCGAAATAAGGAGCTTGACTGACCCCGATTTATAACATCTTCCAAGTAATTTCAACTTTTATTTCAAACATATTCCAGTTAAGTCGATCATATAACATTCTAGATAACTTATAAATGTTTAATGTAGCAGTTAAGAACTCATGACTTCCTCCATTATAAGTGATACCATTGTCGATATTGACAATAATACCATAATGGAAGCATAATATTCCTAAATTACAAGACATTTTATCATATAACACAACAAAACATAATTCTAGTTTATTAATATCTTGGGGTTAATCAAAGTGCATAATTTATCAATAAAACCATAACAATAACATAATTGGTTAAAACCTAAATACATCAAATTAATCAACGAACACCTAAATTTATCAAATTTCACTACCATAACAAAACTATCAATCAAATTCATGTATTTCATAGCCAATTTTCTTATTTTATATGTAATTTAGTATACTCCATAATTTAACCTAAATAAACAAACTCTAACAAAATAATTTTATTAAATCACAGTCAGCAACAACCCAAAATCATTGATTATTTTACAAAATAACCTAATTATCAACTCAAATTATATTTAATTAAAATAATCCTTAATTCAAAACCCTAACATTCTATGAAATCAAATTAACACACATTAACATGAATTACATTAAATTGATAGAGAAGAAATGATTAATATACCTCTAAATGTAGAATGTGAGTAGTGATTGTAACCAGTGGTGAATGTTTTGGTCGGAAAATGGATGTTTCGCAATGAGAAGAGAGAGAGATAGTTAGAGGAAGGTTGCTGGCAATAGTGAGAAGGGAGGGGTGGGTGGTTATGGGGAGAGAGAGAGAGAAGAGGAAAGAAAAAGAGAAAGGAAAAGAAAAGGGCTCATAATATAAATTTCACATAAAATCGTAGATACCATGTACGGCATGCAACTCGTGTATCACAGTTGCTATCTGCAACTTGTAAAACCATGCTATATCCTTAAATATTTTCTTTTCTTGGTTCATTTCATGAAACAAAATTGATAGTTACAACTCAAGTGTCGTAGTTTCCATCTGTGACTTGTGAAAGTGTGATTATATCTCTAAATATTTTTTTCAGTGTTATTTTATCAAAAAAAAATAAAATTAATAACTGTGCTAAAAACAAAAAAAAAAACCAAAAAAGCTAGAATAAAGGTGTTGAAGACAACAATATTGTCTGCATATATATGTATTTTAGATTTGAGTGGTTTATAGACATGTCCATGTTACAATGAGGTCAATATCTGTAATTAATGCTTCGTGTGATCGCATGCCAAAACATGAAACGCCAACCCATTTTCGATCCCAAGATGATGAATTCTCGAGCAACTTGACAGTGGCTTTATGGCTTATGTAAAACGTACTTCCGCATTTAAGCCACTTGCTAGGAAGGGAAACGAGTCTAGGATGGCCTAGAGTGCCTACAAGAAATTGAGACACAAAGTGATGCATTCGTGAAAGAAGAAAACTTGAAGAGAAATATTATAGAGCGTCATGCTATTAAATGCTGCAGTTTTTTTGTAAAATCTGGCCGATGTGCCACTAACTGGAAAACAAATCAGCACAAAAACCTTCCTCATTTTCTTACCAGAAAATAGAAATCGAGTTTCAAGAAAAGACAGATTCAAAAATCCATAATCAGGATAACAAGGGAAACAACAGTGTAAATAGAGGGGGCCTTTGACCTGAGTTCATGCCACGTCAAAATGTGGACTCCTATGAAACTAACAAGGTCATAGCTCCATCCACTACAGATTTTGCGCCCCTCTGATCAACATTTTATCTGGTATTCAATTGCGTGCATTTAGCTCATGCACTAACAACCAACAGCTCCTCCAAAAGATTGATGCTTATGACAAAGCATTCTTGGTACTGCAAAGGTATTCCCAGTATCGATTTAGCATGTGATCATTTGGTCTAACCTGCTCCCACTTTCCTGTGCAGAATATTGCATATGCATCAGCAGCATACCTACAAGAAATTAGAGAAAAGTTTATCAGAGTTTCCCATGATAAAGTTAATACAGTTTTAAAGGAAGAAAGTATCTACCATGATGAAAAAATAATAACAACACTTACTTTCCAACACCAGGCAACTGAGTGACATGGGTCCAGTCCTCCTCTAAATAGTCTTTAGATAATCGCTGTACCATCTTTGCTCTCCTCTTTTGTAAACCTAGACTTTTAATTGCTCTTTCAATCTCCTCTGTGGCAACCCCAGTGGCAGCCTTTGCATCAGGACACAGAGTAAAGAGGTCTGATACAACTCTTTCAGCCTGCATTTAGTTATGTTCTATTTAAGTAAACTGACTGCATCAATGCTTATGCAGTGGTCCCTTCATGTTTGACAAGAGACTTGAAATCAAGTTGAAATTAAGCGGATGAAGAATACTTGAAAAAGGTTTTTGTTAGCAACATTCAACCCAATTTTCTGCCAAATAGTGATAGGAGAAGGGGATAAATTGAGATACAGATTAGGATTGCTACTCAGAAAACACATCAAGAACCAAATCAAGCAATACCACAAAACCAAACCAATCCTTACCTGAAGGCCTGTTGAGGGACTGAGAGGGTGGGTGGGGTTTCAAAAGGGAAGAAATCCAACCAGGTCTCTATTGTGTGAGGAATCAAGGCTTGTGCTTCATGATGCTCAGTCATATTTATGCATTCATATTGTAATCTTCTTATTCTTATAGCTTAACTCCCCTATTCAAAAAAGAAAGAAAGAAACTCTATTCCAAAATGGAAAATTTAATGTTTAATGCTAAGTCACAATAATCAGTACAAGATCTCTCCTTCCATTTATTCCAGTCCAGTTCGTCTTGCCATAATATCAACATTTAGCAATCAAATCCAATGAGCTATGATGCCCAAAATCTTAGAGTCATACATCTGCTTGTGTGGTGAGCAACTTGTTTAGGCACTCAAAAAGATGACACAGTTGGCAGTATAAATAAAATCTTTGAATAACATTTGATGTTGTCGTTGTTGAGAGTCTTATAGGAACAAGAATGATAGCAAATAAATTTGCAAGCCATGATCAAAGGCAGAGATTTTTCTTTCCATAGAGACTACATCTAGACCTATATAGTCTCCTAATTGCAGGTTCAACATAAATTTGCAAGACATGAACTGATTGTTCTTGGTTTCTAATTACATAGAACTTGGTACAGAAATGGAATAGCATCTGTCACCAGACAATAGATAGGTACAAAACTAAAAGGCTGGTGTTTTTAACAAAAGACATGAAACCATGCAATTTAAAAAAAAAATTCCCGCCGGAGAAATATATCAATGAACCCTAAAAAGTTGATTGGTAACAGAGAGGACCTAGCTCTTGCGAGAGTCTTAACTACTACAGTTTGTAGATGCTCTACATAACGCCTTGAACATCCTCGTCCGGCAAAAAGAACATAAAAAATCACTCAAATGAGCACAATAGTTAAGAGGGCAAGACCACCTTCCAATGCCTTGGGAAATAGTCCAGAGCAAGAGTTGGCTGCGTTCAAATTCTCAGGCCAGTTTAAAGTTTGCGTACAATTACTTGAAGTTTTATTCAAAAACACAGTGGGAAAGTACATAACCTAGCGGTTCAAAAAAGTAAACCTTCCAACTTCTAAGAAGCTGTCAAACAATTAAAGAAGTGTAAATCCTACATGAATCATCTATCCTCATTCCTATTTGTATAGGGAAATAATTTCCAAGATCTTTTACAGATAAATAGCACCATAAAGTTTCAATTTTTATTTTTATTTTATTTGAAGTTCAGTACTTTTTAATTTACAATATCCAAACAAGTCTTCTAAACCAGACCCAATTATCAACAGTACATTAACAACTAAAATTCGCAAAGTAATCAGCTAAGAGGTAAAACATTCACGCATACCCACAAATATCAATTTCAAGAAGAAAATAAAACCACCAGAAGAACAGGAAAAGACTGAGACTCTGAGAGCATATAGAGTACCCGAGTACCAGCAGTGCGATTAAGGAGCATACAAATGACCAAAACTCTCCAAGGGTCATGTGCATGATTATGCAAGAACCCAAATTCAGATTGTGGTGGCTTCCATGTGTTGTCTGCTGTTTTCCTTTCGTAAGCCTCATCAAACTTATTGTAATAAGGACTAGTAGTAGCAGAATGAAGTGACGTTTTTGTCCCTTCTTTCTTCTTCCTCTTCTTAGACCTGCCAATGACATTGGCATCCTTCTCTTTATCTTCTTCCTGATTCGAAATTGGTTTCTTCTTTCTCCTCTTTGCCTTGTTGGAATTGCTGCATTCTTCTAAGTCTAACTCACCCTCTCTTGAGCTGTCCATGCTCAACTCCATTGCCATTGAGTGTCAGAAATGCTCGTCTTATGCAGTTTCCTTCTGCTGGACTGTTTTGTAGTCAATCCAATGTTTTCAGGCCCATTACACCCCTTGCAGGCGCAGCTTAAATTCTTAGTTTCACAGTCACCATCCCAAAATGAGTAAACGAAAAGGCTACCAATTGTGGTGTCATAATCAAACTTTGTAAACTTGGGCTTGGCTCGTGATCGAAATTATAAATTAAATGGATTAATTTGGGTTAATTTAAATTAAATTTTAATTGTCTTGATTAAGTTATAAATTGAATTTTTAGGTTGAAGGTTTAATGTCTATCCAGTTTAATTCGAAATTCTACTAAAATTAATTCAAAATTCTACTAAAATTGATGAATCACTAGATTAACCTGTTAAACTAAATTATTTATTATAATAATAAAAATAAAAGCTAAAAATTAGTGCATCAATCTCAAATCTCGTTCTAATTGTGTTGGCCTAAAATTTAGAATAAAATTCATTAATGGTATTTGTGTTATGAAAATGTCATTCCACTTTCACCCCATAATTATAAATGACCTCACTTCATGAGAAAACCCCTTTGCTAAAACAAAAGAGACAAGCAAGAGAAAAGGTTGGGATGAAAGCAATCACCTTTATGAGAACTCATGAGAATTATGAAGCTTTCAGGCATCAATTTTCCTCCTGCAAGAAGATAGAGAAAAGACACGAGGCAACTTGATTTTTAGCACTTACTTGACAATTTATCAAGAAAATAGTAACTAGTTTAAACAACTGTGTTGACAGAAACATCCACAAACTGTTCGTAGTGGAGACTCTGTTTTTCATGATGTTAATCACTACGTTTTCTAAATTCTTCCAAATTATCACCACGTTATGTGTTTTGTGTTTTCTTTTGACAATTGAATCTTTGGATATTGACATATAAAACCAAGTGCTGTATTTCAATGCTCCATACATGGACATCCTGTTAATTCCCTGTATATTCAAATCTTTGTCTTAAGTTTATGACAACCCTCTATATTCAAATCTCACAGTATGGTACAGAATTTCATCTAACCCTGTTAATTCCCTTAGCAGCAATGGATTAAATTATGTTTATTAGCTAAAAGGATGCTCTTCATGGAAACTTGAAAGGAAAACATGTTTTGCATCATTTCATTAATAAACCAACAAATTAAAATTAAGTTCAAAGCATTCTAAATTGTTGCAGAAGTTAGCATTGTGAAGATGGATACGAATACCTCAACAGATGGAGCAGCTAGGCGGGCAAATTCTGCATTATATAGCCCCCGTTAAACATTTTGATCAAGTCTAAAGCAAACTTTTCTTTCTCAGCAAATGTACCATGTTCCCGGATACCATTAGGTAGATAAACATGAATGTTCCCGTTAATAAGGGAGGCTAGGTCGTGCCCACATTGGAATAGATGGTGAACTTAATTCCTGCTGACAAAAGTTAAGGTCTGGAAGAGAAGCTCACGAGTGTTCCCATCTTTAGGCCAACAGACATGTCTGGACTGCCTGCTTCAGGTTAAGAAATGAGAGTATTTTATGGATGATGGGGCCTGCTAGGGGACTCAGTCTGTCTAGAATCTCTACCTCTGTTGTTTTTTCCTTTCTTCCCACTTCTTGTTTTTCTTTCTAGCTTGCTCTTATTTATTTGATTTTCACTTGAAAGTTGCAGATTTAAACCCTCGCCCTAGGGCTAAGAGGAATAATAGAATAAGGATAATGTTATATTAGTTAGATCATACATGTATAGATTATAAATACATGTATGATCCAACATGTATTAGAATAAGGATAATGTTAAATATAAAAAGTGGTGAAAACTAGATTATTTTTTTTTTCAAAATACACCAGTAGAAAAAAAAATTAACTTTTGTGTACACAGGATGAATCCAAATTAAAGTTTTACCTGAGAGCTTCACGATATTTAGATGGGCATGCCCAACAAAGTGAGAGCATATTAATCATTTTGGATCCAATCTTTAGCACCTAATCATGTGTTTATGTTATGCTAATTCCAACCAACAAGTTAGGGATTCTGTGTTAGCTCCAATGATTTATGATACAAGATAATATGTGAGATTGACATGACAGTAAGAATAAAACAGGCCTTGGATTCCTTCGTCGAATAAACTTCAGTTTTGTTACATAATTGGCAAGGCGGCGATGATAACCGGTGGAGCTAGTGGAGCAGTACAAGTCAATAGCATTATAGCAAGGTTGTTTATACAACATGATGCCAAGGTTCTCGTTGTCAATATCCAAGATGAACCTGGTCGCTGCCTCTATATGAAGAACTTGGCTCCCAAAATTCAACATCTTACATTCCTTGTGACACGCGACTCCGAAGTGTAAAACGTTGCAGACTTGGCTGTCTCTATGAATGCAAAGCTTGATGTTATATACAACAACGCTAGCTGATGTTTCAAGCGACGTGGATCCCAGAATCTTAGCTACCACCGGTGATGAATTCAAAAGGGTTGTTGATGTCAATTTGTTTGGTGCTTTCTCAGAGCTAAACATGCAGCCAGGATAATGGTTCCAGTCAAGAAGATGTGTTTTCTTCACTTCCAAATCTAGTTTCTGTAATTTGCGGAGAATTTCCTCGTGCATGTGGAGCATCAAAGCACGCCATGGTGAGAGTGGCTAAGAAGCTATGTGAAGCTGGTGCAGTATGGAATAAAAGTTGAACCTCATTTCTCCGATTGCAGTGGCAACTCCATTGCTGACAAAAGGTTTGGTAACATGGAGAAGGTTGAGTTCTTCTCAGAGACAAATTGAAAGATATGTAGTACCAAAAGCAGAGGCAATCCTATGTTTTGCAAGCTGTGAGTCCAAATATGTAATGGAATTAGCCTAGTGTTTGATTTTGGAGGGTATCGTCAGCCAAACCCTACACTTCAAACGACAATTGAAGGTTACTTGCATAATCTTTATGTACAAGAAAGCTCTATTTCACTTGTGAGTTATTCACTTTTCATGTTCACTTGCAATGCAGGCTATGCTATTGAACCCATCACCAATTAATAGTGATTTTAAGAATTTCACAGCGAGCAAAGACCTGAGTTCTAAGTCTAGATAAAAATATAGACCTTCTTTCAGTAAAGAGGGTACCTACTGATCGATGAACGTATTTTATATATGTGATATGTTTGTTTAAAAGTTCATAATTAAAAGGGTTAAATGTAGGGCTATAGTCCAATATATTTTGGTTTGGTAGAATGCCAAGCTTAGATGATTTAGGTCTAGCAAAATATATATCAGACTTAACACTCTTGAATTTAGTTGTATATTGAGCTCGAGTGCATATGAGTTTAGCAAAATGCTAAACTCAACACCCTTGAGATTCAAGTACGTGTTGGAACCCAAATACATGCAGGTCTAGTAAGATACCATACCCAATATCCATGGGGGTCAGCTACGCGTTAAGCCTAAATATATATGTGTCTAGCAATGTCAGGCCCAACACCATTAGATTCAACTACGTGTTAAGCCTAAGTACATCTGAGTTTGGCAAATTGTCAAACTCATCATCCTTGATTTTAGCTACGTGTTGAGCACAAGTGCTTGTGGGTCTGACAAGATGTTAGACCCAATACCTTTAGGTTCAACTACGCGTTGAGCCCAAATGCTCATGAGTCTGACAAGATGTTAGACCAATACATTTAGGTTCAACTATACATTGGGATCAAATACATGTTGGTGTGGCAAAATGCCAAACCCAGTATTTTTGGGTTTGGCTACGTATTGAGCCCAAGTATAAATGAGTCTGACAAGATGTCAGACCTAATACCTTTGAGTTCAGCTATGCACTGAGCCCAAATACATGTGTGTGTGGCAAGATGTTAGACCCAATATCTTTGGATTCAGCTACATGCTGAGTCCAAATACATATGAGTTTGACATGTTGCTAGACTTATCACCCTTAGATTTGGAATCTTTCCATCCAAGTCTAAATATATTTTTGAGTTGATAATCTTTTTAGGCCCTTTGTTGAGCCACAAGAATTTATTTGTCTATTCTTAAGTCTTTTAATATAAAATATTTAAAGAAAAGAATGATTATCTCCCTATATCATTGGATATATAAAAGTTTTGTCGAAGCCTGTCATATTTCTGTCAACAATTAATATTGTGTAAGGGGTATCAACCCCTTATTAATATTGTGTAAGAACATATATCTCTCATTAATATTATACAAGTATCAACCCCTTATTAATATTGTGTAAGAACATATATCTCTCATTAATATTATACAAGAGATATTTATCCCTCATTAATGTTATCAGAAAGACATGATATTCTAACCTCTCCGTTCAAGTAACATGACAAATTTTAGAGGCTATATATACCATCTAAACCACACATGTAAAGGATCTATATTTTTCATATTCTCTATTCATACTTTTATTTTTACAAAGTATTTATCATATATAATTAAAAACAAACACTCTTGTTCTTAAGAATTTAAAATTTATTCTCTTATTTATTGTAATTTTTTATTAAAAGTCACTGATTTTATTATTAGATAGTCCTTAAATCCTATTAAAAAATGACTATTTTACAAGTGTTGTATTTTCTATCACTAATTCATCAACTTCTTAAATGCCGGAGAAGGAAATATTAACGTAAATATATAATTACTCTCTATCAAAACATTTTAAAAAAAAACCAACTTTCCTGAGTATTTTGAAACATCATCACGTACCTCTTCAAATTCAAGGTAGATCATTTTATGATAAATAAAAAAGAATCTTCATTCAAAATCATTTATCATACCAAACATGTTTTGTGCAACATCCTGTCTTGAACCATTTTGGCTGACTAGCTAATGTTAGAATATCTTATTTAAAGTTGATGAGGGTCGTTCGGTCATCAGAAGACATGGTAGCGTCGAAGTGATACGAGCTGTATATTTTATTCTCATTCAATAAATATTTGATGAGAAAATTATTTTTAAAAAATCTACATATTATACTAATGCATAATTATTCAAAAAACAAAAAATAATATCATTATAAAACATTATAATATTCATAAATATAATGGCATACTTAGAACTAGCATGGCAGTGTAGTTGCGGTTGCTTTTCAAATAACTTCTCGTGCCAAAATGCATACCAATGATATTTTTTTACTTTTTAAAAATTATTTTTGATATCAGTATATCAAAACGATCAAAAACATATTAAATTTTAACAAAAAAATTTTAATTTTTTAAAAACACAGTTCCCAAATGGGTTTTTTTAGATAATCAATTACATATTATTTTAATAAAGTGATTTAAAGAAATTTTTTGTTAGAAAATAAAAAATAAAGAGATATCTAAGAAAAATACCAAGCATACAAGGGTCTAGGATGAAGGCCCATGAGCCTTTTTTTTTTCTAACGGATAAACGACAATTCATCCGCCCCTAATGATTTCTTAGTCGAAACCAGCTAAACTAGAGTTCCGAAGAGCTTTTCACGGGATAACACCCCCTCGGAGATTATAATTTTTTTATAATATAATGATTCGCGCATTGCCGTGGTTGCGGTGCTGACATTCAACCAGGAAAATATCAATCACGAATTTCAGAAAAAAGTATATTGGATCGAAAACTCAACATAACAACCATTATGAGTCACAGAGAACATAAGATTAAGAACGATGTCATTAAAAAAAAAATGGATGACACTTCAAAATCACAGGATGCATGTAAAATAGCACAAAATCCTTTTAAATCTCTCTAAGAAGCAGCAGCTTTATCCTCCTCTGCTGCAGCTTCAAAGGTCTCTCCAGGCACAAGATCCGGGACGTCATCATCATCGTCCTGTGCTGCCGCTGCAGGCGCTTGCTTCTGGATCTGTTCCGCCAATTTCTTCAGGTTGTCCAAGTTATCAGGACCTACAGATCAGAGAAACATAAGAAAGTAGAAGTTATTACCGCGTATCAGTTACAATTCACAGATGATTACGGAGAATAAACTCAAAACAGCATACCTAAATGCCCAAGAACTTGTGGAAGAATATCTTGCAATTCTGAAAAGGAAAAATCACAACAAATTTGCATGTCAAATCTCATGCAAACTAAATGGGTAAACTAACGGTTAGCTGTAAATTTCCTTTGAGAAAACCAAATTCAACACAAGAACATTTAACCACTGGCCACTGGGTGAGTGGAACGATAATTGTGTTCAACCAATTAACAGAAATGATTTACTTTTCATTTCTGGGTTTACATAGAAAGTCTTAGAGCCATACTCTTAGTTTGTGGGGAACCACTGACAACCCATGTGTTGGCAGCAATGGATGCTTGCACTGCAAAATTAAAACCAAAATAATAATTAGCCACTAATTGACCAGAAGGATATGAACGATGTGAGCATATCATGTCCATTTATGGTAGTCAGCTTTACCTTTGGGATTTAGAAACTGGATGACTATGTCATCCTTGAATATGTTGACTTCCTCGATTGCAGGTATAGCATTCACTCCAATTCTCTTCAAGGTGCTCTGAAGCCTTTTATCATCTGTAGTAGTAGTCTTGTGGACAGCTTTCTTCTTCCTGCAGTAAAGGTACAAATTCAAAAGAAACTCATTAGCAGCACACAACAGAAGCGTACAACACAGCAGCCATGTAATCTTTTCTTTATCAGTAACTTCAATTGCTTCATAGAAACATATGTTTAGATTTTTCAATGCAAAATACCCAACTGCAAGCAATACTCTATAGAACCAGGCAACAGATATTTCTCACCCCAGCCAGAAAACCATTCAAGTTGTAATCAGCATAACACAGATAAAACATGCGCAAAACCAGACCACACAAATCTCATTCAGTATGCTGCTCGGCTGAATGTCCGATAATGCACTTTCACTTAAAACAATTCCTTCCATTAATTTACACTTCTTTCATTACTCAGCTACTTGATGCGAACACAATATAATTTAGCTAATTGATAAATTCCAGTGAGAGCTAGAATAGTTGCCATGGAATGGTCTTCCCACCTTCTCACGCTACCCTTTCCACCAGTGCGAACTGCAGTGGCCATCTTCATAAGCTTCTCCCGATCCATCTGTATAAAAGAGATAAAGGATTACAAAGAAAAGAATTGTACAATGCATTGACCAATTAAAAACTTAACATGAAAATGTTAAAAAGGAATTCGAAAAAAAGTACCAGGTATACAACAAGAACCAAACCACAACAAGACTATTAATCTCCAGCATGTTCCATTAAGCATTCATGATAACAGAATATAATGTAAAGGTGACAATTTAAAAACTGCATTTTTTTAAGCATAGAGAAAATTGAATTACTAGTTCATATAATAGGTATATAGAAGACATCAAAGGAGAAAATAGCCTGGCACCAAAAGTCTAACATTCCATGTTCAGGGCAATTTGTCAGCACCTTTTGTTGAATATCATGGGTCCTAACATCTCCCCTCCCCCAGAAGTCCCAAACAGCAGTAAAACTCAGACCCTCTTTTACCTGTTATTACTAATATACCAGGTTTGACTAAAATCTAGAAAATAAAAAGGATGAAGGAACAAAATATGAATTAACTAAAGGCCACAAAAAATAAGCTCGTGTTTATATCATAAGAGCTTAGGAATTAGAATTGATAAAAAAAAAAAAAAGACTAGAGCTTCCAAATGGAAGAAATCATATCCACTAAATCCTCCCAAAACAGCTTCCACATGATTAAGCTTAAGACTCTAAAATTTTGGTTTTGATTGTTATTTAAACTATTTTGATTTTATGCTCTGGTATAATCAGGTGGTTATATAATAATTATAGGCAACTCTGGGAGAGCAAGAATTAACAGCTAACAAGTTCTTATCAAACTGGAGATTATAAAGCAAGTTCCAGAAACTCAAGAAACACAGTCCACCAAAACAAGTAAACAACATAGCAACTCCAGTTATAACTAGTTAATCAATTTACTTAGCAGATAAAACCATTATTAAACCTTCAGTAATAATACTTCGAAATGGGCTTAAATTTTCTTACTTCACTCAAATCTTGATAGTTTAACTTCAAAACAAACCAAATTAATCACATTATGGGTAACAAAACAACTTCATTAAACATCATAGGCAAAAGCCCTAAACAGAGATTAACAGTTTCCTTTCACTTCAAACCACAAAAACCATGAAATCAAGCTCTACAGGCTTCAGCAAGCAGAACCCATATCACCAAAAACCACTAAAACAAAAATACACTGGCATTAACTAGAAATGAATAAAAAGAGGCAAACTTGAACATGCAAAGACATGAAAAAAATCCAAAAAAGAAAGATAACAGCAATGGAATTAAAAGCCAATGTAAAACAATATGAATGAATCTAGGGATTTTAGGGTTTTTGTTTACCCTTGTTTGTTTATTGGGTTTTGGGAGATAGGTAGGAGAGTGTTTTTCAGCTCTCAATAACAGGCGGCGATAAGGGAGACCCTTTTTATGCGTTGTGTATATGAGCGTTTTTAAAGAGAATCATTGCAGTAGATCTGACGGTGCGTATGCAATCAATTTGCACGTGTCAACATCTTGAGAATTTTTCTGTACACCTTCTTTTTTTGCTGTGCACTTTAGCATCTCTCCTCTCACTGCCTCTGTGTTTAAGTTTGAACTGTTTCGAAGCGTACATTAAGGTCGCGTTTCGCGTTTCGACCCGCCAAAAATGCGTTTTGGGTCAAAACTAGCATGGCCCAATTAATAGATGGGCTTTATATTGGCCTCTATACCCTGCAATCCATCTAGCCTATTAGTAGCATATTATCCCATAATTTTATATCAGATTAATAATAAAAAACAAAATTAAATATAAAAATAATCGAGTTAAGTTAAAAATATGGAATATATTTACATCATTATTATATTCAAATAAAATATTTTTTTATAATAACATTATTAATAGCGCATAATAAAGTTGCATCTAGTACACCGATAATTTTAAGATGTTTTTAATTTTTTCTTTTTTCTTTTTAAATTTTTTTTCTTCTCTCATTGAATTTATTTTTATACCATAAAAAATAAATTAACATGACTTTTTTTATATTTTATAAAAATTAGGTGATGGATAACTTTTTTTCATTTTATATTATGTTGAAGTTTCTTATTAAAATATACTTATTTAGCTTTTAAAAATTTTAAATTTTTTTATTTTTATTTTTACTTCAAATTAATATTTTTTATATTTTTATATTATTTTAAAAAATATATATATTGAGATAATCACAACGGTCAATAACAATTTTATTTCCAATAAAAAAAATGAAATATAAGGAAGCCAGAACAATATCCATTGGATTTTCAAATATCTTACTTGAAACTGATTGTTTACAGGCCAAGCACTTCTCTACTTTTTTTGGGGCCCGTTTCTTCATCTGTGCAACAATGGCATAATCATGGGGGAGCTTACCTGTTGACGGCTCCTTCTTCATGCTATCTCCTTGCGTACAAAAGACAAAACAAAAACTTCTTACCATCAAAATGAAAATCCTGTGGTAATTCTACTTGTTTAGTAGGCAAGCATGATCAAGAAGTGCATCTTCAATATCCCGCGAGAAATTTAGGCATTGATACTCAAATTTCTTGGAAAAATCTGTTTGCCAGATTCACACAATCCACTGAGTTTTTAAGCCAGAATCAACATTTTTCCATCCAACTTTTGAGCATCAGCTAAAACATAAATGAATATCTAATTAGATAAAATATTACTATCTCTATTAGGATTAAACAGAAATTAAGACATCAGATAGTATTAATCCCATACTTAATTGATATGAGCCAAAAGAGGAAGAAAAAAAAAACTAAAAATATCTGCCTGGAACTCCCATCTGATGCAGCAGCGGAAGCAGTCTGGGGAGGTAGCCATGGAATGTCAAGGGGAACACTGAAAACCACACATAAACAAGTCCATGCTCTTGACCTTTTCCCACCATTTTGGCCGTCTCTTTGCACCACCTTTACTAACAGAAGCTCCATCCTTTTTCTTCAACTTCAGCTTCTCTATTTGAAAGCAACAGCCCACAAAAGCGACGCCATCATCTTTTCTACTGCTGATTTTCTCTTCTCCTTGCAGCTCTTTCCTCAACAACTGCAGATAGTAGTCCTTGTTTCTCATCTCCAACCCATATATCTGTCCCTGAAGATCCTCAATTTTTCTAGTAAGCATAGACACCCTATGATCCTCCCTCATCTTTAACACACACCTAGCTAGCTCACCAGCTTTCCTCTTTAAGAACACTGCTTCAGATGACAACCCTTTGTTTTCTTCCAACACAGCTTGCATTTTGTACCCCAATCTCACATTCTCATTCAGTAACACTATCCTCTCGGACTCTAACACCTCAAGAAGTTTCTTTAATAGCTCTACTTTTCTCCATATTGATTCTTGGCCTTGCTGCTGCTTCTCCATTTCACTAAGCTGGTCTGCTAATATATCATTCTCTACATTCTTCATTACAAGATCAACTACAACCTCATCGATGCCAAGAACGGTATCACTGCCATCTTGAAAGGGGGTTGTTGGTTGTTGGTAAGACATAGAACTCTCAGCATCCCAATCAAGAAACTGGCAGCTGCTAGATCCACCACTACCTTCTTGATCTTGGTCATCATCAAGAGCCATTAACATCGGAAATGAGAAATGATTGCTAAGTTTCTTGCCCTTTTCCAATCTACTGCATCTGTCCACCAAGGCTGTGTACCCATTGTACAAGTCTCGAAGTAAAGCAAGAAGTTGAGGGCGTTTCTGATAGTACCATTCGGCTCTCTCTGCAAAGCTGTCGCCACATCCCATGTCTTCTTCTGATTTGAAGTACTCGAGCAACATTTTCACTCTCCCATCAACTCCCTCTGTAGGTAACTCAACTGGGGTGTTTTGAAGTAAAGAGAATTCCCCCATTCTAGTTCAAATGTGAATGAATTGCAAGCTGAAAGTTGTTTGGTGGCCAAGGTTGGATCTTTATATAAGCAACATCCATCTCAACAAGCAATGGACCCCTTTGTACAGTCATGATCTCTAGCTAACAGGCTACACACGGAAAGACTGACAAAAAATTCGAACTTTAAGATAGGAAACTGACAAAAGTTAGAAAGGAACATGTATGTTTGAAATTTCAAAACACTGGTGAAGATGGCAACTGGACAGTCGTATTTGAATGTTTAAATTGCAATCCCCCCCCCCTCGAGCCATTGTGTAACGTTAAGATCCAGTGGTCACATCAAGATTGAGCTCCAATGGCCCCATCAGTAAATTCCTTGGACCCTGTAGGTTGCTAGCCTTCCAGACATGACATAGACTAGATCCCATTCTACTGCGATGATTAGATTTCCTGAAATTATTGAAAATCAATTGAGGAATTTAATGCAGGTTCCAAATTCACAACCAGTCCCACAAATTCAAACACGCAGCATGAATAAACAAAGAATAAAATTTTGGGTTTTTGGCGATAAGAATTTGCGTGTGAGAGGTCTCTTCTGCTACAAGAATCAAATGGACACTGTATCAAGGCATTGGAATGGGAGAGTGACAGTGATGTGATGATGGCTGATGGGATTCCAATTTTTTGCAGTGAAATGTCTAAACTTTAAAAACAAAAACTGCACGAATATTGCAGTACTCAAAATTGCAGAAGTTGACAAATGGGACAAAGCATTGAACTATGTATTGAACCCAAAGATTATAAAAGATCTTCATCATTAAGGCCAGAGTGTAATTTCTATAAAATATAAGGATAAAAAATCTTCCAAACAAGGACCGATTTGTAAATAAATATTTGTTTATAGGTTACAGGGATTAAAATGAAACTTTGCTTTGGGTTCTAAAACTTTTTATAATATAAGGATAGCACTAAATCTTTTCATTAAGAATATATTTGTTTTTGTATTTTAAAAATATTTTAAAAAATTTTGAATTTTTTTATTTTTTAATTTTAAATTAATATTTTTATATCGTTTTGATATATTGAATATCAAAAATAATATTTTAAAAATAAAAAAAATTATTTTGATACATTTTCAAAAAAAAATACTTTAAAAAATAACTGTTATCATACTTTTAAATACCCCTGCATCACATTATTCGACCACATATGTCAAAAAGTCAAAAAGGGTGAGGGAAAAATGATAATTTGTGAGAGTAAAAAGGGATGTTTAAAAATATGGTAAATATTGTGTTTTTAATATCTTTTTCGCTTAAAAATATATCAAAATAATATATATTTTTTATTTTTTAAAATTTATTTTAACATCATCATATCAACACGATATAAAAATATTTAAAAAAATAATTTTAAATAATTTTTTAAAAAAAATAATAAAAAACACATTCAAACTCAATTCCAAACTAGCATTAGCAAGACAACTACTCTTTTTACATGATCCTACGTTCAATTTCATTTCCCTATTATGAATTTGTTTTTTTAGTAAATAGATTTTGTTATAAAAGTGTTTTATTATTGGAAGTTGCTTCACATCAGGTTTTTGCTAACTTAAAAATTTGGATTGATCATAGTTGAGAAAAAAATACAGTATTTTCAATTTTTTAAATTTAAACTTTAAGCTGGCACCTTAAAGAATTTATTAAATTACTTTAAATACACTAACGTGGGAGGTACATTTTTTAAATCATTCGTAAAAAAAATATTTAGTTTTGGCTAAATTGTATTATGGTGTCATTTATGGCCACATACCCCCTGTTCAAATCCATTAATTGTATATTTTGAATGTTTTAATGTAAAATATATTAAAATAATATTTTATTTTATTTTTATTTTATTTTTGATATTAATATATTAAAATAATTAATAAAAATATTTTTTAAATAAAAAATAATTTTAAAAAACAACAACAAAACAAAACTCTCCAGTAGAATGTAAAAGCAACATAGAGTGTAAAGGGCTGCCGTTCCAATAATAATTTTAAGATGTCGATGGTGTTTAAGAATGAGATAATAATTATTTTTTAAAGTATTTTTTTATTTAGAAATGTATTATAATAATATTTTTTATTTTTAAAAAATTATTTTTGATATTATTACATAAAAATAATCCAAAAACATAAAAAAAATTAATTAATTTTAAATAAAAAAATTAATTTTTTTTTCATAAAATACTATTTAGAAAGCAATTTCATTCGGTGCTGTTAAAAGCAAATAAAGTGGAGTGCTGCCGCGCCAACATCTTTTGAATCCAACTCTATATTGGGCTACTTTGCAGTGATTGGGGCCTATATTGGGCTCACAAGAGCGGGCCATGTACTTTTTATGAATAAGCCCAAGAGGCCCGTTTGATGTAACCCAAATTTCAGTGGACAAAAGATTAGAGGCTTCAGATAGAAACAGCTGCGGTGCCTTTATGTCTGAGCTTTTGTCCTTGGAGAGTGGCTGATGTCGCCATTGGTCAACGATCATCATTTTTAGCCAATGGTCAAGAGGAAGGGAATGTGTAGTTTATTATTTTACCCATCCTTTTTTAAGAAATTACCTCTCATCCAGTGGACTGGAAGGCCATTTTCATATAAAATACTTAACTCTTGTTATTTTATTGAATTTCATAATTAAATTATGATTTCTATATTAAATAAAAACTTAAATATTATATTGCTTTATACTTTAGTATGTATTTCATGTTCATAAAAATAAAAAGAACTTTTGGACCAAAATAATTTTTTTAAGAGAATGTGAGAACAAAATATATTTTTCCCTGTTTTTTACAATTTAATCTTTAATATTTTAATTTAGTATTTTCTATAATTCCAAGTCTAATTTTATTAAATTAGGTTATAAAAAGATTCAATTGCAATAAAAAAAATTTAAAAATAAATAAATAAAAAATATAAAGTACTTTATTGTTCATATAAAAAGCAAAACACATGGAGAAAAAACCCCAATTCTTTTAATATATACTATAATTTACTTATAAATATGATACAAATGTATTATCATAATTAACCCACTAAGTCACCATCAATCAGTTGACTTATGAGCCGGTGATCCGAGACATGTGAAGTATTTATGATTTGGTATTTTATTATTTTTTTCTATTTAAGTGCCAAAATTAATTTTTGTTATTTGAATGCCTGTACTTATAAAATTTTATCATTAGTTTTGTTGTAGAAATGTTGACTTGTAGAAATGTTGACTTTTCATTAGGTAGGCCCAATTGATATTATTTTATGTATTTTTTAAAATAAAAATAATTAATGCCATATGAAATACTTGTACTCATATTTTTATGTCATGCGCATATTTGTTTTCTTTCTATATAAGTACTTGTACTCATAAATTTTGTTCAATCAAGTACTTTTATAAATTTATTTTTATAAATTAGTTGAAATGTTAGTTAGGGCTCATATATTTTAAATAACCAACATTTGTTTTCAACATTTTTAATTTCCTATCAGAAAAATAAAAATAATAAAACTTTTAAAGGAAACCAATATATAAAACTAATTAATTAAACGAGTTTATGTTTTTATTACTCATTTGTTACATTTTAATTTTGGGTAATGATACATGCTTTAGACCTTAACTAATTAATGAATAAAATAAATATAAAATCAAGTAATTAATTAATTAATTAGTAAGTAACATTAATTTATATTTATATATATATATATAAAATAGTACATGCACTCAAATTTAAAAAAAAAAAAAGAGAGAGAGAGAGAGAGCATAAATGGCTCCAAGATACTATAGCCATGAAAAAATGAAGCTAAGACATGTCTGATATAGAACATTTGTCTACAAACGCTCATGAAATATGAGCTTGCTTATTGATTAATTGAAGAAGAATCCATGAGCAAGGAAGCACGTACAGCACTGTTCCTTTCTTTTTGGCGTGTGTTCAGAGCTTGAAACGTAAGCATCCAATATATATTTGGCGCAAGAATGAAACGCCAGGCTTGCAAGAAACGTTTGTCCAAGAATCTGTAAAGCGAAAGTGAAAAATAAACCAATGACAAGGAGGTTTGCATCCTTTTTATATATATATGATGAGGGCAGTAGCGATCATAATAATGCAAAAGGTGTTTGCGAAGAAAGTAGGAGGTCATCGAGAAGGGAAAGAAATGGCACCGGTCGGATTGCCTCCTGGCTTTCGATTCCATCCGACCGATGAAGAGCTTGTCAATTACTATCTTAAGCGTAAAATTAATGGCCAAGAAATCGATTTAGACATCATCCCTGAGATTGATCTCTACAAATGCGAGCCTTGGGATTTAGCAGGTATATATCTAACACTCTACTTTTTCCTATATATGTTCAAATTACGTTTCAGCAACGTTGCCAGAATATATAGAGCCATGGGACTACTGCTCTCATTACACAACTTCCTGCTGTTGTTTGTCTCGTAGAAAAATCTTTCCTGCCAAGTAGAGACCCGGAGTGGTATTTCTTCGGGCCCCGGGACAGGAAATATCCCAACGGGTTCCGGACTAACAGAGCAACTAGAGCTGGATACTGGAAGTCCACCGGGAAAGACAGGAGGGTTAACTGCCAGAATAGAGCCATCGGAATGAAGAAGACATTAGTTTACTACCGAGGGCGAGCTCCTCAAGGGATTCGGACCGATTGGGTAATGCATGAGTATCGGCTCGACGACAAGGAGTGTGAAGACACCTCTGGAATCCAGGTAGTTCGTGCATTGTGCAAAATTGTGTCCTTCTTGATCATACTGACGACAAACAAATATGCAACATTTCCATTTTTAATGGTAAATTTGTTATTGCTCCATATATATATATATATGACACATTAATTATACCCTCTGCTATGTATAAAAATAATTTTTTTAAAAAAAAATTAGTATATCAAAACAATTAAAAATATATATAAAAAAATTGTTTTAAGCTAAGAAAAAAAATTCAAAAAAATTTAAAAGTTTAGATGGACGCAATGCCAAACACTTGATGAATTTATTAGTTGCAATCTAGGACAGAATTGATCAAAGATCGATTTTCTCTCCTCTTCCTTCCTCTTTTACTGGAGAGAACGCATGCAACTAGACTAAACAGTTCTCTATTTACCCACGGTCGCTTTCTGGTCCTCGCTTTCGATTTTTCTTTTCTTTTCTCAAGAAAAGAAGAGAAGAGAAAAATGTAGGAGAACTATTGATGCTATCATGGCACCATTTTCCCCTTCCTCTTTTGCAAGAGAGACTGTTAAATACTAGACTACACTTTGTTTTAATCAATATGCTAGCTACTGTATTTTTTCTCTGGTCCTCAATGTTCCTTTTCTTTTTCTCAAGATCAGTAATTCTTATGTCATGCTCATTGCATATATATTTGCTTTTTTTTATTCACCAGTTGACTTGGAAAGCTTGCTAAATTTCAATGCCATGGCTAACGGGAAAAGCAACATTTCCTTTGCTTTCGTTTGGTTTTTTTCACCCACTCCTCTTTTACACCAAAGTACAGAAAGCAAATAAAAGCATCGTAATTGCTCTTCTTCTTCTTTTTTCACTTTGATGATCATAATTGCATGTTCTTGTGCTTGATATTAGTCTTTGAATTACAAAAGAAATCAGTTTCTCTGTGAAACAACAACAAGACCATAGGATCCCAGTGGGAAACCATAGCTAGAGAATATAACAAGGTGTGAGAACGTGACACACAAAGTGCATGATTTTGCATGAAAAGTTAGAATAATTAGGGTTTATAAGTGCTAATCTCTCACCTGTTGTATTCTGAATATTTTATGGCATACAATCTCTGACATATTCGTTGCTTCAAATGGAGTTAGATCCCTAAGTGCCAAAGCTTGGGTTCCACTTTGTTTTTCTCTAATGAGACAAAAGTTCTATCCTCCATATGGCTCAATCCCTTCTTGCATATCTATATGTCGTTGTTCACTTCTTTATCTTTTTTCCTTCCCTGATCTACAAGTCTAGATTCCATGACTAATAAAATGATCAAATAAGACTCTACTAACCCAAAAAAGCAGTCCCACATCACTTTCACCTTGTAAGAATGTGTCGGTCACCTTTTACTTTATTCCAATTACAGAAAAACCAGCCAATTGACATCAAAGTATCCATCTCCTACTAGTTTAGGGTAAGCACCTGTCAATCCATCCAGCAATATTGTCCTCTTTCCTTTAATTTCCTCTTAATTTGAAAGTTTATATCTATGTGTAGACAATGGATAATCAATTATATACATCTTATGTGTCTATACGATTAAATATAACATTTTTGGCTATTATATATACGTATTTGCTCTCCATTTCACCTCATAAAAGTTTGAATCCTTGAAGAGATCATAAGAGAGAACTTTCATAGTGTAAATGGTTTATTTGAAATGGGACATAGAAGAAACTTAATTTGGTAAGCTTATCATCAAAAAAGAAAAAAATTAATTGAGAATTAATATGAGCGAGCTTCCATTAATATACGGAGTTCCCTTATTATGCAGCGCTATTAATCGAGTTTGTCGTTTCCCTTTGATAAGCCAGCTTTAAAATTTAGTTCCTGTGATCATTTCCCCTGGCTTATCGTCTGTACACAAGGCTACTTTCTTGTTTCATTTCAGGATTCGTATGCGTTGTGTCGAGTGTTCAAGAAAAATGGAATATGTTCTGAGATTGAAGAGCAAGGACAATGCACAACAAGCCTATCATTAACGGAGAGCTCATCGCAAGGTGTGCTAAACGAGTATGAAACAATGTCACCGGATGTCCCAATTGCATCATCATCTTGTAATGAAGAGGAAGACAAAGATGATTCATGGATGCAGTTCATCACAGATGACCCATGGTACTGTTCTTCTAACAACGCTATGGTTGGCGGTGAAGAGATTTCTCAAGTGACTTTCACTGACTAAGCAAGGATAATTATCAAGTGATTGGTGGTGATGAATAATGTGAACAGAGTTGGATATATTTTTCTTACAATAAGGCATCGAGTACAAAAATGGTGGTAAAAGCATTAGAGTGTTATGCCTAATTGGCTTAGTTATTTCGTTTTGGTTTCGGATATGGTGCATGGCCTCCCTATCTAGCTAGAGCCAATTTATCAAATGGCTTCAGAATTTTATTTTATTTTATTTTAATTTTTTTTTTTTTGTGGTTGTTAACCTCTATTTGAAGGTGATTTGGTGTTACTTGTGGCATTAAAGGGCATTAATATTAATCTTATTATTATTATTTGAGGAGGCATATTGGTAAAAATTAAAATCATTACACATAATTATAAGGTAATGACTCTGGATATTTTTTTTCTCTCCATCCATTTAAGATAGTAAATCCTATTTTTTAAAATTTTAAATTTTTTTGTTTAAAATAATTTTTTTTATTTTCAAATCGTTTTGATTGTTAATGTTAAAATTAATTTTTAAAAATAAAAAAAATTTTATTTTAATATATTTCTAAATAAAAAATCTTTTAAACCATCAGAGCTATTACAATCACAATTAACCTCTGAGTTTACTTATTTTAAACTGATGGTGCTATTTGATAGTTAATTCTAGAATATTTTTTAGGATATTGGATTTCATATTTGAAAAGTCATAAAAAAATTCACTACTACGAATTAAATTAGAGAATCAATGTCTTAAAAATAAATAAATAAATAAATAAATAAAAGTTATAGAGAACACAGTTGATCATGAAGCCATGGAATACAAACGGATAAGCCAAGAATTTAAGTGGTATTCATGTCAATATATAAACTTCACAACAAAGTGCAGTGAAGGCATGCTTTGTGTACCTTAAACTAAATTGAACATAAACGGATAAGCTCAAGCATTGAGATGGACTCTCACGACACATCATGTTCAAATCATTGGAGAGAAGACATATATAATATTCCTATTCCTCGTTCCAATCTAAACATCAAAAAGTTCTAATTAATTATAAGAGGTATAATTTAATTGATTAGATCTTGAATTTATTTTTTAAAAATTATTAATTTAAGTGTTATAAACTTCAGAGCTATTAAAGGACTGGAGGCTTGCATGATCGTTAATTTCAAGGGCTCAAAGGATTAGTCGAGGTGTGCGTAAACTGGTCCAAACACCCACGGTTACAAAAAAAAAAAAAAACCTTTAATTTGATTTTATGATAATTATATAACATCACACCCGGTCTTCAAACGAATAGATAAAGTGCTTCTAGTTTAAGCTATGTATAAAAAAAACCAATATAACTCGATTAAAACTCGATTTAAATTTTTTAAAATGATAATTATATCACATTACATGTTTATTAAACTTAGTTTGGTCACAAGTAGATAAGCTAAGTATAAAAAAAAATCATCGTAACCTAGTTTGGTCACTCAACTTGATCAAGAATTGATCTAACTTTAATAAAACATGTTTTTTAAATTTTTTTATTAACTTTGATAGCACTGATTAACCTACTCAACCCATACATATATCAGAAGCGGTTCAATAACTTTCATTGGAATTAAATAGAACACAAATAACTAATCAGAATAGTACAAGACTTGTTTTATTGAGTTTATTGACTTCCTGCCTCTTCCTCGTTGAAGACTCGACTCGATTTATTATTACTAATTCAATGCATTTCGATCAATTAATAAAAATTATAGCATTTAATTACTGAACAAATATTAACCTTTTCCAAAACTAAAAACTTGACACAACACAGAAGCAATTCTTTGTTTTTACTCCCTAAAAGAGAGGTGTGTTTTAGACCTCAAGATTAACAACTAAATAACATTTTTCACTTAGACATAATTCTAATACTAATTAAAAAAAAAAGAAAAAGAAAATTTTTTTCACTTAGACATAATTTATTATGGACGGGAGTAGTATTTTCTCCTTCTTAACCTAAAAAAAAAAAAGGCTTTTCGCCCTGTGTTTAAGAGTAAAATAATCTTTGAATTGGGACAATTTTGGAGTTCTAAAATTAATTGAGGGCAGGATGGGTATTTTGTGTTTGGATTGTATAGTGAATTTACAAAACTGCTCTTAAAAGAAATTATTTTTTGAATTACTACTCAAGGTTAGTTTTGTATTTTAAATTAAAAATGCACGGTAAATTAACATTTTTTCTCTTAAAAAAACTAACATGAAAATAAAGGGCCTTTTTGTTATTCTCAATATTGTTGCACAGTGAAACAACCTTGGCATGGCAACCTTCGTATCAAAAAATTTAACTTTTTGATTATAGGGTATTTGTGTTATTTTGTTGCTAGTTTTTTTTTATAATTAATTGGTTGGTGTGGAATCATTTAAGTATTTTAATAATTAAAAAAGAATATAAAAAAAAGGATTAACACGTGTTGTGCATGCATTAACCGCTCCGCCGTCTTCAAACGATACATGCACCTGATTCTAGTAGCCAAAAATACCATTCCAGGATGGCTTCAACTTTTTCTCAACATCTTCTCTTTAGATATGTGATGCGTGCACTGATAGAAAGTACAGTTTGTCACTGGTGATCATTTTTATTTTTTCTTCTTCCTTTCACTCTCTTCCTTAGTGTTTGCGCTTGCCATCCAATTTTTCAAGCCAGCCTCTAAATTTTTATTTCTTTTTTATTTAGTCCATGTTCTTTTAGTTATATTTTTTTTTGAAATAATTCATTGAATAAGGTTTTTCTTTCGATTTCATCATCATTCAATTTTCTACTTTGTCAAAATTTAATTCTTATTTTTTTATTGTTATTTTTTACGGTCTAAGATAATTTTTAGAATTGTATTTTTTTACAATTTCACCTATAGTAAATTGTTTTCCTAATAGATTTTATTCTCAATATTCTTTTAATTTTTTTTTTGTTGCTTTGCAAAATTTTCTAAAGAGATATTGTTTTTACCCTATATAATTCTTCACCATTTAATTGGTTTGGACTTCATTTTTGATGAGCTTGGTCTTGTCTAATCCTAGAATTCTTTTAATATGAGATAATTAAATTTAATAGTTCACTACTTATTCTTATGTTCAAATTTCAAAAATCAATTCCCAACACTACGTTTTTGAAAATAAAAAGAAGACTTGAGAAAGAACAAATAATTGAGAAGGAAGACTCCCTTTATCTACTGTATTTTAAGAAACTTGCAGCATTTACTGAACAAGCTTCACCTCCAACGACAATTTCTCAATGATCAGCAAACTTGCTGCTAGGATCTGAAGCAAACTTGTCAGCAATAAACCGCACCAGTAGGCTGTAAGTGATGAGCGAACTGAGTGCTCTAGGATGGTGTCAAAAGTACAAAATCATTCCTTGATGCAGAAAGATGATGTCAATCTCTTCCAAAAGGGATGACCCAACTGAGCTAGCGCCGCCCTTCTGCATGGCCTCGCCTCTCCTGAGCTCGCCTCTTTGTTTTATGTCTAATTTATGTAATCCTAACAGAAGTTTGACTCTCTACTGGACATCCTAAATGACAAATTGTACGCTGTCTTTTGCTACATGTCAACAATACAAAACTCGGATCATAAATAAAGATGAGCAAAGAGGAAGGCATAAAATGGAAACAGGGGAAGGAGAAACAAAAACGACTGTGGGCTTGTGCGTTTGGATAGCCACCACAATGACTATCTCTGCCCTGAAACAACTCCAGTATCTAGCAGACACATAATTGCCTAAAATGAAGCACTTTTGCCAACCTTCCAATGCTCAGATTCTGCAGAACTTATCATGAAGGAGCTGACGTTTCGATGCCTGCCACCACCGAATTCCTGTAAATGAGCCATAGAACACATATCAGCACTTTGAACAAACAGGAGTAATTAAATAATACCTTGTTAGCAGGAGGAAAAAAATTTTAAAATCCTTTTCGAATCTCATTCCATCATATCAAGAAACTGAATAATATCACTACTAAGAATTTTTAATTTGATTTGTTCCACTTTAATTTCTGTTCATTTTCATCGAATCGAGTCACTATCAAATAGTCATTTGGTATGGATTTTCTTGGAAATAAATTTGATACAATTCCTAAAAAAAATTCAAAGGCTATTTTTACATAAAATAAAAATAGATTAACATTAAATGTTTTCAATCCTAATGTATATAAATATCTAATTCCAGGAAAATTCTTAAAAAAAACTGCCAGGTTTATTTAAATTAACATTAAATATTTTCAATCCTAATATACATAAATATTTAATTCCAAGCAAATTCTTAAAAAAAATATCCAGATTTATTTCATTCCAAAGCTTAAATTTTTCGGAATTGAATTAAATTCAATATTTTAATTTAACTCAGTCGAATCAAATGGAATGAGATATTTTTTGATATATTTTTTTATATTGTTTGAGATTATAGTAATACTTGTTTTTTAAAATATTTTTTTATTTCAAAATATATTAAAATAATATATATTTTTATATCAACATATCAAAATAATTTATAAACATAAAAAAATTAAATTTAAATTTAAATTTAAAAAAGCACCTTCTGACCAATAAAAACAAACACACTTTATTATATACCAAACCGAAAAGCGAATACGCATTTATCTTTGACATTTAATTGCAGCAATATATAATATAAGGACTCGATTGAACAATTAACAAAAAATCCTTTACTTTATTGAGCAAAACCAAAATGTAAGGTCTAGATTAGAAAATTCCCATCCAACAAAATCTAAGTAACTAACAAGATTGGTCTTGAAAGAAGGAACTCTCGCTCTATTGCTGGGAGAAGAAAATGGCAACAGCAAGCACAATCTTCAGCTTCAAAATCGCACCAAATCCAAGTCCAGTTTCATCCTTTAAAGAGAAAACCATGACAATGAACCCATCTCTTTCATGGAATAGTGCTAAAACTAAGGTTAGAAGAAGCCGTTTCCCTTACTTCACCTTAAACTATATTGAAATACAAAGACTTGAAAACAGTTGCAGCTGTTGCTCAGTCTTGGCTTGTCTCCCTTCTTCAGCTTCTTCTCCTTCCTCTTTTGGTTTCAACTTCAGAAAAACCAAGCTTTATGTCAGTGGTTGGTTTTCTTTCTCATGTTTTATTTCCCTTTTAATGCTAATTAGTAGATTCTTTCTTGTTTGTTCCTTTCACATGTAATGATTGCAAATACTATCCTTGCTGAGATTGCATATATGGGCTGCTCTTATTTTGGTGAATTGGAGTT
Source organism: Populus deltoides (assembly GCA_015852605.2). Taxonomy (NCBI): domain Eukaryota; kingdom Viridiplantae; phylum Streptophyta; class Magnoliopsida; order Malpighiales; family Salicaceae; genus Populus; species Populus deltoides. The sequence goes on along the minus strand of CM027581.2, from coordinate 12,426,060 downwards.
CTATTTTCTTAATGCCTACCATGTGAATTGTACTATGTAGAATGTTTGATTGTCATTCACATTTTTCTTAAAATCTTTTCATTTCATTTTTTTTTTCAAAGGTATTTCACTTTGGTTTGGTTCTGTTAGGGAACCTAATATCATGCATTCATGACGAGCCTTGTCCTGTATGTGCTTGAACGCTTGATGAATAACCTATGAAAATTGACTAGGCCCTAAGCTTTTTTTGGTACTCAATGATCACGTGTCCCGGTTCAAAATGATCAAAAGTATTGGAAATGAAAACCAAGATTGAAGACAATTTCAAAAGTCCTCATATAGTTATATTCTTGTTTTGTTCATTATCTGCAATTTGAGAGATCATTTTGGGATCGTCAATGGGTCTGAAACGGCTTCATTTTGATGAGAAAGGAGGATATACCCTTTGGGGTTTTGCTTGGGAGTTATAACCTGTTAGAAATATTTGAAGGAGAAAAGGAAAAATGGTAGGCATGGTGAAAAACAAATCTCATTCATATTACATTACTCCCCTAAGAGAGGAAGTCCCTATAAACTTGGACTTAGACTTACAATACTTTGAACACATATTTATACTAGTCTAGGATAATTCAAGGGACTTAAAAAATAAACTTTAATAGTTCCATGTATATACCTAAAAGACAGCTAAAAGAACTAAAAGACACTTTGAATGAAAACTTCAAAATTAATTCCAACATAACTTTCTTGTGCTATTTGTTGGTTTTAGTGTCATAAAAAGAAACTGTTCATCTTTCAGCAACATTACAAGGAAATCATAAAAAGAAATTCTTTCACTTTCAGCATCGTTATAAGAAACATGTCTTACTGAATAGTATTGCATGCAGCTCACCTAGGAATCCAGACCTTTTGTTTTCAACTTCATTGCCTATTTCAATGCTGTAATTTTGTGCGTTTAATACAGGGTTATCCTTTCGTACTACTGAAGAGAGTTTGCGAAATGCTTTCCAGAATTTTGGCCAACTTGTAGATGGTGAGACCAGTGAACATTATGTTGCTTTTAGTTCGAAGAGCTGGTTAGGCATTTTTAGAGTTTCCAGTATGTTCATCATATGTTATAGGCTTCTAAAAGTATTCTCATTCTCTCTGTCTTAACAGTCAATTTGGTAATGGATAAAGTAGCTAAAAGACCGAGAGGCTTTGCCTTCCTTCGTTACGCAACTGAGGAGGAAGCTCAAAAAGCTCTTGAGGGAATGCATGGCAAGGTATGTTCTAGGTGTCATTTTCTTAGGAAATTGTATCATCCAATCTGAATCATTATTTTATTCTTTCTGCGTAGCAGATAATCATTTGTGTCAAATACTAAGCGACATTACTTCCTTGAGTATAATGGTTTCAAAATGAGATTTATGGTGTCCTGATGCACAAAGAAGTTGCGGAAATAGTTTACTATTATGACTGTAACCAGAACACGTACAGAAAGAATTGAATAAGCTAGAGAAGAGCTGGTGAGTGTTGATAAAGACAACACATACGCCATGCACACATGAGTGTAACCAGGACATTCCTTGTTGATATATTGCCAAAAGTGATTAGAGTAGACATAGATTCCAATTAGCTACCATTTTCCCAAACTACTTGTAATTTGATGAATGCTTTGTTCTAGACATGCATATTTTTACATGCAACTCTCCTGTTTGTGGAAATGCCTTTCCTTGATAAATTTCATGATCTTGATACTGTTTTTGTTTGCCAAGACTGCTGTCTTTGTGCAAGTTATTCTTATGCCATCCTTAGCTAGTTAGCTAGTGCTTGTTATTAGTAGTTTAGAAATGTTTATGGCAAATTCACATTTAACAGGCAAAGTGTTTTGCCATTTGGTTTTTCATTTCAATAGGAAGATAGCTTTAGAAAACCAAAAATGCTGAACACGGTGTTGCCAGTTAAACTAGTGGTGCTTGCAGAATATTAACATAAAAGTATTCATGCTTTTTCACAATGATTTGAAAATGAACGACCTGATCTCTAATATCTTGGCTGAGTTAATTATGTGAGTTTACGTAAAGATTTCAAGCTTTGTCGAAACCTCGATGATGCAGTTGGTCTAAATGGTTCCCTTCACAATCATGACATAAGAACAAGAAAAAAACATTGATTTTGTCAGGTCCCCCCCCACCTCATGACTCAATGAAGTAAATGCATGGCATGTGAAAAATTTGATGATTTTGTTTATTATTTTCAACAGAGACTAGATGAGAGGGTAACATTGATGATATTTAGTGATATTGATTCCCAGAATTGATAAAGGATAGCATTGTGAATGAGCTAATAGGTGAGCGGTATTTTTGTAGTTAACCCCCCAGAATCTATATTGATGAGCCAGAAAGTTGTAGGGTCTCGACTTGTTGTCTGGACCTCATTTACCCCTCCATAGGCCTATATTCCAAAATGTTAGGATTTCCTTGTAATTTTTATCATATTTTTCATTTGTTCTTCTTTCACAAATGTGAGATGGCTTGAAACACTGCAAGATTTTGAATCACTTCCCTTCAGTTTCTAGATGGCAGAGTAATATTTGTGGAAGTTGCAAAACCCAGATCAGAGCTTCGCCAAAGCCACAACCATGGCCAAAGATAGTTGCGAAGAGCTAGTCACGACATGCTATTATGGGAGTTACCATCAAACACAATTGAGATAGAGCTGTAGCAACTCATCAAAATTTTTATTTGTGGATAACACAATTGAGATAGAGATGTAGCAACTCATCAAAAATTTTATTTGTGGATAACAGGAAGAAAGAAACATCTGTTATCTTGAAATGTTCAATGGATTGTATAAAATTGTGAATCTACCTTTGTTAGGATCTCTAAAAAAAATTGTCATTCGCGATTGAATTCAACTCTTATTATGATTATTATTTATCACCCAAGCTTCTGCAGACTATATATTTAATAGCTCAAACTTGACACTTCAGAAGCAAGAAGAGAAAATATAGAACTTGAGCTCTCTTCAACCCAGATACGCTCCAACAAAGGTTGCCAGCCAGCCGTTTTTCTTGATGCATGGACACCTTGGTTAGTAAATCTAGAAGAACATTGAAATTTGAAAGCGTTAAAGGTCCCACTGGTGTTCAGGATATCTTCTGCAACCTACCCCAACTCAATTGGAAAAATACTTGGGTTTCTGATGGCATAAACCAGCATCAAATAGCCTGTTTCCAACACCACATCCAGAACCCATGTCCATTGACACACCATGTAACGCAGCTGGAGCTCCCCCCACTTCAACTGGTTCCGCCATTTTTTGTAGTTTTTGAAGCAGTCAGTATAAGCCTTTTATCATTCTCAAGGCCGAGTTTTATGTGTAGTCTAGCAGGTGGTGTAACGCAATGTGGTGCTTCGAGATAAAAAATAAAGAAGAAGAAAGGCACTGCACCCTGGCCCCATCTTTGTGGAATAACAAGTAATATGAACTGTGTTTCACTTAAAGGACTGCTTGAAATGAATATGATTTGATCTCTCTTCCATTAGGATGTATGCTGTGAAAATGATGCACCATTAATGAAGCAGCTAAAGATGCAATCATAGGAGCAGAAGTACCCGCATGAGTTTTAAAAAAAAATTAATAAATAAACTTTCACAAAGACCAGAGATTGAAACTTCTCAACTTCAATATGGCAGTATCTTCCTCTTGGCAGTACTGGAAAATGGTAGCACCTTCCTCTTGGCAGTACCTTTCTCTCCACTGATGAATGTACAAGGCACCGAACCATGCTCGTCTTGCAAGTCACATTCACTTCAATCAGCCATCCAATTAATTTGTCAATGGAAACAGGCAGTCACATAAAATCTCACACAATGTTTCCTCTCAATCATTCGAGTCAGGTTAAGAGTTAAAAACTTGCTTTATCAATAGATTTGGACTGATGAATCGACTTTGGATTACATAGATTGCAAGCAAGGGCAGTTACACCGGCACATACAAGATTACAATGAAGTGAGATATAAATTAAAGTCTGAAACAACTGCAACAGTGAATGACGAGCCACTAGCACCACTATCAATAGCAATGGACATAAATGCACCTCATCTTTTATCGTCTGGTGTGACAATTCCAGTTCTGAAATATGGATAAGAATGATGAAACCTGTGTGATTTATTAACTCCTCGAAGAGATTCCAGAAGCACCCCCGATTGCTCCACTTCTGAAACAATTGCCACATGAAACTGTAGAAATGTGCTGCAATCAATGAGCATGATTTGCATCCAGAAGCATCTCATATATGCCAGCACATATGGTGACTTGAAGGGAGCTCCGTGGATAAACTGAAAGAGAAGCAAACGGTATCCCAGGTGTGTTTACTAAAATCTCTGTCAGGGATCATCTTAATTACGCTATAGCACCCTCATCCAATCTAAGTCAGCTCTTTAACCGGTTAATGAAGGGAATGCTACGAATATACTCGAGCTCTTTGTCGCTCTCGCTCTTCTGATATAATCACTGTTGATTTCACATCTCTCTCTCCTAAACATCTTTTATATGGCACGAACCCCCTTGTGCTCTTCTGGAGGCTGGATGTTCCCTCAACAGAAGGTTGTCCACATTGAGAATCAACATCCAAATTCCTCTCCCCATTCTCCAAATCACCTACTGAAAACACGTATGAACTGGTACAAGATCTTTCATTAAGAATTTCTTTTTCTTCAAATCTTTCTTCCACACAAGGTATATGTTTCTGTGCTGAGGTATGGTCATTTGATGTGAGGTACAAGAATGGCACACCTTGGCCAAGGGCCCACCAAGGTATGGAAGAGTTGGTTGCAAAATAATTTGCATTGTCTCCCTGCAGTTCTGTGCATTGAAAAACTGAAGCTGGAGATGACCACAGATTCTGGTTACTATTTGCCATTCCAAGTGATAACTCTGTGTCTGATTGTTTCCGCTGCAGTGTGTGAGCAGGCTTCTCTTTTTCAGCATCAACATTGTCATGATTCTCATTGGATATCACTGGCAAAACAATTTCCGCACCTGGAGGAGATTCTTTCTGTGAATCTACTATCTTCACTGTCATTCCAAAAAGCTTTATACTAGCGGAAGATGCTTTTTTGGCGGCATCATGTTCAGCACATACTGTGTTTTTTGAACCCAGCTCAAATTTCTTAACCTTAAAGTACGATAATAAAGGAAATAAACTCAGAAACCTAGCAAGGATAAGAGTTCAATTATAATAAACAAAAGATAAATAAATTGAATCTGACAGAATAATTCATGTTACCTCGGACAAAAAGTTCTCCAGGAGTGACAAAGACATTTGGACCAATGACAAATTTCCTTTTTCCTCTCCAGATGAATTTGATGTTCCATGTTCAGTTTCTTTTGCACTAGGTGATAAACTAATAGAGTGCATGTCAGTGGTACATGAGGTAGGTGAAGAGCATGCATTACACGGCTCTGAAAGTGCAGATCCAAATGAATCTGAAGCCAAAGCAGATAAAACGGAGGTGGGAGATTGGTTTTCTTTCTCTGACACTGATGAATTAGGGGATGGAGATCTTTCAAGTTGACTGGAGGCTCCTGTACCTTCAAGGACATTGACTGGTTTACGAGGGTAAGGATGTGCAGGTTTCCTCTTTGGACGAGGAGGAGGTATCTCAATTGGTTTGAGGGAGCTCTCGTTGCTACCACCAGGCTCCCGGACCACCTGAAATCAAGAGGAGAAAAACATTAATGTGAAAGCCAATTCAATCAAATAAACCCACTGGAGATTGCTTGCACTCCATAATTCACAAAGGTTCCAACACACTTTAACAATCACAGAAAATCTGGTTATTGGATCACAAGAACCAGACCTTAGAGAAATATTTTTGAGCATGGCTTCGGATTTGAACAGCAGTTTTGGTGCCTACATGCTCTGCATGAACATAAGAGCAATTTCATCGTATCACAACATATCAGAAAAGCTTTGAAGCACAATAATATGACCTTAAGTTACACTTACCTTGTATTCTACGCCAGCCACGACCATACAGCTTTAGAGCTTCCAGGAATCTCTGGTGCTCTTCATCTGTCCATTTTTCCCTTTGTTTTGTAATAGTGTAAGGCTTCCTCACCTATTAAAATAGAGAGGAAAATTCCGAGACTGTGAACAAAGGAAAACGCAAAAGGCATTCGTCGCATAATCACATAGGAAGATGAAGCATAATTGCTCCGCATTAGGAAAGAACGGAACCTTGGGCACATTATCACTCCCAAATGAATACAGCTCCTGCATCCGGATATCAGTTTCAGATTGTTCGCAATCATTGGTACCGAAATCACAAGCTTTGCCAAAGGAGTTCAGATTCGTGCCTTCCATTTGCTCCTGTATCCATACCAAAAGAATTAGCCCAATATTTCTCCTTACACTAGCAAGAAATTATTGATAAATTCCTATCGGAAAGAAACTGAAACAAGGGGAGAGAACATGCAATGGATGATGCAAATGAAGACATTTCCACAGAAACTCCAACTCAGCTCTACCAAAAAGTCGAAACCACATTCCTTCTTTTCTCTTTTTTTAATATTCAAAAAATCTTAAATTACCATCTCTTAAATCCAATTCCAAACAAATCTTAACACAAAGCTTCCAATGGAGTCATCCACCAATCAACAGTCAAAGAAGCCAAAAAAAAAAAACAGAGAAAGAGGATATCATTAATTATTCATTTGCCATTTATAGCATCATATAAAGAAACCCATTTCAAGTCTTGAATAACCCAATTAATAGATGCAAACATTTCATAAAACTAACTCATAAAAAAAAAAAGGTCCATAATTAAGCATAAAAACCTTACATCGTAAACTCAAGAAAACATGAGAGAGAGAGAGAGAGAGAGAGAGAGTACCTTAGAAGAAGCAGCCATTGAAATGGGTTCGTTTTTTTTGGGTCAGTGAAAAATCCCCTGAACATTAATGACAGTAATTAACATCATCATCAACTTAATCAAAAAACAAAAAACACCGTAACCAACCACCCATCCACCCACTAGATTTTTAATTCCAAATATTTACCGTCAGATATTTTTGCTGCTACAGTACTATAAAAAGAAATTTAACAGTAAAACAAAGCACCAGATCAATAACAAACTTACCAGAACAGGAACTAGAAATCCGATTCCAATCCCAGCTAACTTAAACTGACTTCAGTTTCAGTTTCAGTTCAGTTCTGTTCTGTCTTTGACTACAACAGGAAATAAAAACATAAAAGGTAAGGAATCGGTTTTCTAGGAATCTGATGAACAGAAGAGCAGGGTAGCTGAAAGCCTGAAAGTACGAGAGGAAGGAAATGGTGAAAACAGGGAGGGAAGAAAAGAGAAATAAAAAGAAAGGGAAGGGAAGGGGAGAGGAGAGGGGAGAGGGGGAAAGGTGGTGGTGACACGTCAGATTATTAAAAAAAAAAAAGTAATTTGCTTGGAAAATTCGAGAAGGGGCCTTGGAGTTCTTGTGGCTCAAATTTAACGACACGCGTCCTTGTTAGATTTTTTTTGCCTTTTTGTGTGTCTTGCTGCAATTAGGTCTTAAGAATGTGGGGCTGTTAAGTAATTGGGAAGTTGGAAGATATTTTATTATTATTATTTATCTATTGGGAGGTAGGAGAGCCCCACCTCTTATCCAATTATTTTTCTTTTTATTTTCTAATATTTTTTCTTGTTGGTTTGTGTGATGTATAACTTAAGATTTTTTTTCTATTTAATTGATATATTTTTATTTATTTTTTGTGGAAGAGGGTTAAACCTATATATTTAATTAAACTTATCCAAAAAAATAATAATTAAAGTTAAATAGCACTTGAAAGGTGTATCTATGAAATATTTAATTTAATGATGGATCGGATAAGGAAGTAAACTAAACAAGATTAATACGTGAAGGGTTTAATTAAAAAAAAAATCCATTGCTTATTGATTTTTAATAAAATTAATTTTAGATGTCCTCCTGTTTAATATATTTAGCTAATATAACTTATTTTTATTTAAACACAAGTTTTTATGTAGTTTATAACCCTGTTAAAAAAGATTGTCCAAATTTTTACTTAAATACAACATAATCCTACAATAAATTTTGAAAATCTAAAATTAGGTGATGGATTTTAAGAGATTTTTTTTATTAACGTGGATGTCCGAGTCAATTTGCACGTACCTCTACTAATCCTGCGGGCTCTGAAGTTAACGATTATATAAACTTCTAGTAGCTCTCATATTAGTAACCACATGACTCGAAGCTGAGACTATAGGAAAAACAGACCTTTTAATTTCAAGTTTTTACCACTAAACCACCTACTAGATGGTTATTGGATCACTGAATTGAAGGACTAAGCTGAATTAAGCTTTTTATCAAACAATATAAATAATTGATTTAATTAAAACTTAATTTTTAATCTATATTGTGCAATGGTTTGATTCACACTAAATTTTTGTTTAAAAAATCATTTTTTTCTAAATTAAAAGAAAAATCTACTCAAAATGATCTGTTACGGTCGTCATGCTCCACGTGCATTGGCCCACTCAATAACTATGTGGTCAGAAAAAAATCAAGGAAAAATATATGTTAATAAAACAAAAAAACATACCAACACGGACATATGGGAGACGATGACGGCTAGTGGAGTGGTGCATGTAATAAATGTTCATCCCGATTTATATGAGAAATCAACGTTGGAGGACCTAACATAAAACGGGATTTAAATTGAAATAAAAAAAAAATCTCAATTCATCTTCATCTGCTAAAATCTAGTTAACTTGACTTGTTAGGTCTTTAGAAGTCCATTTTAAATTTATTTAAATGTATTTTAAAAATATATTTGTGATAAAATATTAAATTTCTTTTTTATTAATGTTTTTTAATAATTTTTATTTGCTGATACTAAAAATAAAAAAAATATTTTATTATATTTTTAGTAAAAAAATATTTTTAAAACATAAGACAATATGATTATTTAGTAATGTAGTTTTTTTATTAACATGGATATTCCGGCCGATTTACGTATATCTTAATTAATTTTATAAGTTTTAAAGTTAATAATCACATAAAATTCTAGTAATAATGAGATTTATAAAAATTAATCTAAAAATTTTTAAAAAATAAATTTAAAACCTAACAATTAAATTACTTCCTTAGAATTGTTTTTTTTTTTAATTACCTCAGTGATAACTATGGAGACATCGACACCATAGGGAAGGATATGGATACAGTAGTGGTAGATTAGATTAGACTAGCTGAGCTGGACCCTACCAGACTTCCTCTGTGCACTTTTTGTCAATCCATTCATCTTCCTTCCTTTGTTTTACCGTACACGCTAGGCCTATTTATTTTAATATATACCCCGTAATTTATATATTTTCATATTATTGTTATATTATTTTCTTGAACCATCTTTTTAGGAGTGGGTGCCTTTAATTATTCACACAGACAACTTCTTTATTTATTTATTTATTTTATAGGTGTAAACTTCTTTATTTTATTTTCTTTTTGTAATTTATTAGTTTTTGAAAAAGGAAGGGAAGAGTGATATTAAAAAATATTAGTAAAACAGATCTTCGATTCACCAATATTATAAAATTTTGAAAATATATAAGAATGTTTAGGATATATTTATTTTTTTGAAGAGTATATTAGAAGTGATAAATCTTAATTATATCAATATCATTTTTTTTAATTTTAAAATAATATTGTTCTGCTGTACATTGATTTTATGTTTTCTTTTACAGTATTTTAAAATGTCTTGTGGTATTATATTATTAAATGTTAGAGACATTCCTTATGTTTTTGAATGAATTTGATTTCTTGTTAGTTTTTTTTTTTCATTGACAGATCTGTTTTTTCCTTTTTTATTATTTCCTTTGTGTCAATAAAATTATTTTACATATAGTATCATAATACAATAACTGACAACTAATTCTATATATGTTGCCCTTGATGGTTTAATATATCGTATAGTCAATCGGTTGTTTACACGTAATATTATTATATTTCTGTAAATATATATTTATTATCAATAAAGATTTAATTTATCTTTAACATTCATATAATATTAAATTAATGAATCTAATGTTTGATTTACGAATTTAGAGTAAAGATAAAATTTATGGGATAAAAATTCTTTACAAAGAAAATTATAAAGTTATTATAATTATGAGATTTCTATTGTGATAAACCATTGTTCCTAAAATGTTTATGGTCGATACTCTCTTAAATACTAGATATTTATTAGAGTCGTAGAAACTAGTACATATTATGTTCTTTTTTTTATTAAAGGAAACAATTGTTCTCATAAACTGAGGTATAAAGAATACCTAAAATTAAAATATAGGTGCTTGTCATAAAACATATACACTGAACTGACCCGCATGAAAATTTCATATGGAGAGATTATTTGTGTCTATGGAAAACTCACGTGACGGTTGTATAAATGATCATTAAACTTGAGATCACTTATAAGTCATCTTGTATAGAGAATGTTATGCTTTGATCTTGTTACCTGTTATCTTAATCGAGGTAACGAATGGGTAGACATTAAGTATAACATGAACTATATGAAGGTACTTGAATGATCAAGAGAGGATTTATCACCTTATATAAATTGGAGAAAATATTTCATGGTCCTTTTTTCATTTTATATGCATGCATGTTTGTTTGGTAACTTAAAAGTATTTTTTTTTAATTATGACATCAATTCAGTAAAATCATCTATTTGATATTTATTTTTAAACAAAAAGTGATTTCAAAATAACTTTCAAAAACATAATGAAATGAAAACAAAAACCCTCAAACATAATATGGATATATAGTGTTGTTCAAACCGTTGAAATAAGAATAAAATTTAAAAATCATATTATATATTTTATTTGAGGAGCTGCGCAGTCACATGCCTTAGCTAGCTTTGTTTATGGAAAGGTCAAGAAAAAGAAACACAAAATGAGGAATGTGAGGCGTGGATCTTTCTTGAAGGTATTGCTTCTGTGGCTATGCTTGAAACAGAATCATTCTCTCAAATCTCCCAGCTGTTTGCTGATGGATATTGCATGTTTCTAAATTTAAAGCTTCAGATGATCACATGGAGATCCTGAAAAGTGAAAAGCTTCCATGGCATGCATTGCCATGATCCATGAGACAGGGAAGCGACTCAATTGTGATTGTATATTTCACAACTATTCGTGAGCCATGCATGGTTTTGATTCTTGAAGATCAGACAAGGTGGTCAAGGGCGTCGGTTTTTTGTCCTGTCTTCAAAGCCACCATTGCATTTATTCTACAGGATGATGCCTGAGATATTGGCTAAAATCGATCTGAGCTTAACTCAGGAGATGATGAGACACCACAGCTGAGCTTCTTTAGGTTGCACTTTTGCCCTAATTGTTTGCTCTTTAATCTGGGATCATATGAGTGGGTGTTCCTCTGCAACTTTTTCTCGAGAAAATCAATAGGGAACAGGCTGCCCTCTGAAGAGCTATAAAATGGAGAAAATTCATGATTTATGATAATAAAAATCTCCAAATAAAAGTTTGGTACCATAATAAAATAACATACATCATTAAATAAAGTTTTCTTTTAAGTTTTGGGTGAATTTCCTAATCAGGGATTATCTTCTTGGGCATTGTTGGGTTGGATTCTATTTTTATATGTTTTTTAAAAGTATTTTTTATTTAAAAAATATTTAATTAATATTTTATAATGTTTTTTAACTGTTTTGATGTGTTAATGTAAAAAAGTAAATAAAAAAATCAGAAATGAATTTATTTTTATGCATTTTCTTAATTATTTTTAATAAATAAAAATTCTAAGAAACTAAAAAAAAAATCATAAAGAAACCCAAGCTAAATGTTTAGCTTTTTTAATGGTTCATAAATGGCTAACTACTTGAACCAACATTTTGAGATTTCATTTTATAATTATTAATTGTAGTTGCTTCTTTCTTTATTTGTTGCAAATGGCGCCAACAACTTGTACTTGTCCGTACTTAGAATCTTAAATCTAACAAGTTTGGAACAATAAGTTTTTTAAATATATAATAAAATGAATACTTTTAAAAGCAAAATATAAATGGACGTGACTAAGGGGCATTTTAGTAGTTTAACCAATATAAAATATAATTAAAAAAAGATTGGCGCTTAGAAATGCTTGCGCTCTTTAGACAGTGCATGCAGAGCCCTTTGATGGCCAAACATTGCCTTCCACAATAGCTTTAGAAGTGTTGAGACTCCTTCTTCCATATGAGGTGACGCGTGTGGTTGTCTAGGCAATAATGTGTTGCCGGCAAACTTTTTTTTTCCCTCTTCTTTGTCCTCTCTTAAAATTCATACTACCCGTTCAAAATTTCAGAGTTGTTCTTTTAATTACTAATATTTCAACTTTAATCTTTATTTTTTTTATTTGTTGTTTTTGTTCTTAGCTCTTCTGTCAAAGTTCAATTTTTTTCAGATTTGTTGTGTTTTCAAATCTGGTCCTTTATTTTTTTTCACTTTTGTCCTTTAAAATTGAGTTTTTTTAAAAATTAAACTTTTTCATCCTTCGATGTTTAATTTATTGGGAATTAGATTTCATGATTTTTTTAGATAGGGTGCTTCCGATTTAATATCTTCTATCACATGTGTGAAAAGTTAACATGGATTTACATCTTTTTTATTGTACCTGTTGTTTTTTCAATTTCATCATTCAATGTTGTTTATTATGAAACCTAGGTTTCATGATTTTATTTGGTTTTTCTTCAATTAAATTATCCTAATCTTATGACCTGAACGAAAAGTTTGGTAAGTTAACTTGGTATTTTTTTTGTTATTTTTTTTTCCGATTTTGTCCATCAAAATTAAGTTCTTTTTAAAATTAAGATTCCTTATTTTTCTTGTTTTACCTTCTATTAAGTTATCTTGTTTGTATGGTTTGGCTTGCAAGCTTTGACAATCTAATCTAAGTTTGTGTTTTATTTTCCAAGATTTTTTTTCATTATTTTTTTCAATTTACTTTTTATGAGTTTAGCCCAGCCTCATGACCTGGGTTTTGAGTTTGATATGCTAACCTGGATTGAATTGAATAGTTTTTTTAATTATTTTTAATTTTATTTTTTAACATTGAGCTTTGTGAATTTTTTTTTTGACAAGCATTCTTTTTCTTACCTTTTCTTTTAAGATTTGGTTCAATTATTGCCCTTTTTTTTTTCCCTAACATACATTGAATGAACATGGATTTCTTTTCTTTTTTAAAACATGTTTACAGTACTCGAGAATCATTTTCTTTTCTAATTTTTTACGAGGTTGCTAAAACCTCTTTAAAAAAACATGTGTTCTTTCTAAAGCTATTATGAGTTGAAAGGTGTAAAAAGTTGAACTTGAATACTGAAACACTTACAAAAACAAGTCACAGGCAAGAGATGGGATCAGTCTTGTGAGATGAAGTCTTTTTCATATGAAGGAAAAATATTTTAAATTTTTTTTTGGCATATATATTCAATTAGAATACAATATATATATATATATATATATATATATATTTATGTATATTATTTCCATAAACTAGTTTTTTTTATATATAGTTGCAAGCAAATAATCAAAATATTATTTTTTGTTTTTTTTCCTTTTAGTTTCTTAACAGAGCATGATAAATTTTTATTTGAATGACCTTGCTTTTAATAAAACAAATCTCTCGAAAATTAAAGAGATTAAGGAATATCAAAAGGGAAGTTTTGGCTAAAAAAAATATATTTTTATCTTACTAAATTTAAATTATTTTAGGTTTGATAGATATTTATTTTTTTCAGATAAAAGAAATCATTTTTTTGTTAAAATAAAAGGTTCATAAATGATGAAGAGGAATTTATAAAGGAGAAATACATTTTCGTCTCGAAACTTAAATCATCACAGTTATTACAAATATTTATTTTAATCACCGCAAAGATAAATCTTGAAAATGTATTTCTTTATAATTTTAAATTGGTGAGTTGTATTTATATAAATAAAATCTAATAAATAAATATCGCGCATCCACCTACTAGTTTGCTACAATTGAGCACTGTGTGTGCTTTATGAAATAAAAGATGGGATTAACTCCCATCGTGTTATTTATTTATTGGTCTGTCTGTTTGAGTCTTATTACAGCCACTTGTCGGATTCTTGATCGATGGAATGAATCGTTTGTTTTATCTCCTGTCGGGGAAAGTTCGCTTTCACAGCAGTGGCATACACTAACCTTGGTCAAGAAAGACTAAGAGATTGTTTGAATTGAAGGTGATTTTGAAATAATTTTTTGTGTTAAAATATATGTTAATGATTTTTTTTTATTTTTTAAAAATTATTTTTAATATCAACACATCAAAACGATTCAAAACATATAAACCATATTAAATTTTAGTAAAAAAAAAAAATTTTCAAAATTTTTGGGAATGCTTGGATGCCTTAAACGCGTTCCAACAAACGAAGCTCTTCTGCGGTGCGGTTTGTTATGATTCTTATTATTTTTTAAATTTTTTTATTTAAAAATAATTTTTATTTTTATTTTTTAATATATAAAAAATTAATTTAAAACAGAAAAATAAATAAAATATTTTATTTTTTTCAAACAATTCTAAAACGCAAATAGAAGAGTGAATACAAAAACGCGCATATCCTTGTAAGGTGTGTTTAGCAACGCGATGTAAAATACATTCCCATAAAATTTTGATTTTTTTTTAAAATAAAAAAATTTATATTTTTAAATTATTTTAATGTGTTAATATTATGATAATATTTCACAGCAGTGGCATACACTAATCTTGGTCAAGAAACACTAAATTTGTGCGGTATTGTGATAATACAAAAACACGTGTATCCTTGTGGAAGGTGTGTTGTTTTTTAAAAGTTTTGAATTTTTTTTGTTTAAAATATTATTTTATATTTTTAAATTGTTTTGATGTGTTAAGGTTAAAATTAATTTTAAAAATATAAAAAATTTTATTTTAATATATTTTTAAATAAAAATCACTTTAAACTGATACCTCTTTTCCAAACCAAAACAGGGGCAGGCACGAAAGGAAAGGAAAAGGGGCATTAAAATATAAAGTGGTGGTGGATCTTTCTTTAAGAATGGTATTTAGATTTGTGGCTGAGCTTAAAGCAGAATCAAGCCCTAAATCTCCAGGGCGAGGTGTGGTAATTAAATTAATCATGCCTCGCTGGCAGCCACTAACGAGGAGGAACCCGTGTGTGGTGTGCAGGCGTCACATGCGAATCATCCTAATTTCATGATTAGCAATTTTGGTTAACATCCCTGTCGGTGAAGTGATTAATTTATAGCCACAAGTAGTCCTCCTCACAGATGGGGTGTCATTGGATGATGCCTCGCAATAAAATAATAAAATTAAATAAAAAATAAAAGTGCCTTTAAGCTGCACTTTTGCTTTATTACTTGCACTTTTTGGACCTCTTTCTCTGTGCCTCAGATTAATCGAGCACTCACCAGGCCACCATTACTGTGCGGGCTGGGTAAGATAATTCTTGAATCTGGAACAGAAATGTCCAGGCTCTCATGATTTATTTTGTATTATTATTAAATTTCACCCGGCAAGTTAATTTTAATTTTTTTTATTGTTATAATGTCATCATATTGATTTAACGGGTTTAAAAATAAATTTATTTGTTAATAAAAAAAATATGATTTAATTTTAAAAAATATAAGTTGTTTTTTTAAAATGATATCTTTTTTAAAAAAATTTAGACAATGATAAATTAGATCGACCCGAACATCATGACTTAACCTACCAAAACCATGACTGGAATTATAGACCCCTTTAAACAACTTTGTTTTTTTGATTATTATTTTTACTTAATAATATGATAACGAAAATAAATACACGTAAAAGCGAACACTGACCAATGCTATTATTTAAGACAATGATAACCCATGGAATACAAACCAAAATAAATTAGGAAGACCAATAAAACAATCAACTACATTTTGAATGATGAATCTAATAAAAAAAAGCAAAAAAGATTCAATCAAAAAAATTAAAATTGGAAGACATAATTTTTTTTAAAAAAATTATTTTATATTATTATTAAACCGGACTCAATAGGTTAATTCTTAAATCTTCCAACTCGATTTTTTATCCAACCTAGTTTATTTGAAACAAAAATAAATACTTGTAAAAATAAATAATAATAAAATATCAAAATATGTATTTGAAATTACGATAACTTCATGTAAAAAAACTAAAATAAATTATAATAATTATTTTAAAATTAATAATAAAATATTAAAGAATGAAATAAAAAAGAAATAATTTTGATAGGTAAAATTTAAAAGAAAAAAAAAGAAGTAGAGATGTTTCACTATATTTAAACATATATGATAATGAAATGCCATAAACTTTCCAGTTCTTTTAGCAGAGGGGATAATTTCCGGCAACTTGCCACTTCTATGACAATGGGTCTCGCGGTTCGAAGATGTTTCGGCCCATTTATATTTTCATGTTCGAAGTGGTTGGTATTTCCTAGGACCTAGCTGGGCCCAGAACATAAGCCCATCAAATGCACTTCCAGGGCTATATATTTATTATCAAATTTAGAAATTAAACCATACAAAAATGCAAAAAGAAGATGCGTTTATATATTAATACATTGCCAGGGCTATATATTTTTTTATTATTTATTTCTTCACAGGTAATAAGAACAAGACTCACATCTTTCCCCTTACTTTTAAGAGGAGAATAACAACACTGGATCAAATGACAAGCAGCAACAAAAGCAAGTCACCAAATCCTTATGACACCAATAACTTGGATCCATATATATATATATATATATATATATATATATATATATATATATATATTTTTTTTTTTTCCTTTGATAGGACTGCAGTTAACCTTTCATGATCTTCAAAATCCATCAAACCTCTTGATTCTATGAAACTTCAGAGTCACCGCCAAACACACCACTCAAAATGGAAGATCCGATACTGATTATAGAGGGATTGGAAGAATTATCACCACCACCATTAGGATCACTATTGTTGCTGTCATCAGGATTCATGATGCTTTGCGCAAACGTTTGACCAATCTGTTGTGCAGCCGCATCTACAAACCCTTGAACCATTGTATCCATCATGGTGCCGTTTGCTGCCCCATTAGGCCCCCCATTTGGCTGTTGATAGCTAACCTGCTGCAGCAGCTGCCGCTGCTGCTGCTGCTGCTGCTGCTGCTGCAGCATAGGCATAGCTCCCATGCTTTGGCTGTGCCTGTAAACATAATTACCTCCTACAAGTCCAGGCTGCTGCTGGTATTGAATATTGACATTGTTGGCTACTGGCAAAGAGTTGCTGTGCTGAACATGAGGCAAAGGTGTATTATTAACACTCATTGCACACTTCATATGCGCATCAAACTCACAAGCACTACATCGATAAAGCCAATGGTTAGACCCTATCTTGTGACAAATGTCGCAAGAGAAACCTTTGGTTTGGTAAGGGGGATAAAAGGCAAGGTTGAGCTGGTGAGGATGGGATTGGTGAGCGAGTGATAGTGGATTTGTAGCACACATCATGTGCACATCAAAATCACAGGTGGTGCAATGGTAGTTAAATCCATTTCCTTGGAGGCCACAGCCATCACAGTTGAACGAACCACCAGGGTAAACCGGAGTAGAGAAGAGGGTTAAAGGGTGGACGGGGTGGCAAGGGTGGGTTATTAAAGTTGGCATCTGGGTGCATGAGAGGTGGAGAGTGAAGTTACATGGCTTACAAGAATACATCCATCCAGATGGTTGGAGATTACAGGCAGAGCATGAGTTCATGTAAAGAGATTGAGCGTTGGACAGCTCCAAGGGATGAGGATGGCTAAAGTGGTTGATGTATGGATCATGATTCAGCTTCCCCATCTCTGCGCCTCTTCTTTGATTCTGCTAGGATGTTAGGAGATGGACGAAGAGGTGTTACCTGCTTGATTGCCCGATGAAGGCGATTAAGAAGACTTTTGAAAGACATCTAACACCGAATATTGTGTGCTTGACTGACGTGGGAAGGAAGGCGGTATGCAAGAGATCAAAGTCAACTAAACGCGTTTTTCTAATTCTCTGTCTGTTTAGTTGACTTATGAAACAAGGAGAATTCAAGGAACCAAGTATAATGGTGTCCAATCTAAATTCATTCACCTTAATTTCATGTCATTGGGAGTAGCTAGGTTGTCTGATTTATTTCCAGGTATAATGAACATGTATGAGATTGAGACAGAAATAGGCAATAGCTAGTCAATATCTCAACACTTTATGAAATCTCTCGAAAGGAATTTCATTAATTATTTGATAATGAAGGTGCCCTTGTCATTTAATTCTACTAATCTTCACCAATTCTAATCATATATAAATATATATATATATATATATATATATGTATATATGTTTATGACTTTGTGAAATATTTTATTTATGGTAGAATAAATATAAAATTATCGATCGGTGTCCAACAGCTTGATCAGACACATAGTTTAAGCTGTTTTTTAAATCTTGATCTTTGCACTCTTAAGAAAAACAGCCATTATTGAGTTCCATTAATTGCATGAATTGACACTATATATGTTGATGTTTGATAAGTGAATTAATAAGTTATAAAACACACCTTCGTGAGATTGAGAGTTTGGATTTGAGTTTATAATTATTATCACATTTACATCTCCATAATAAATCATAACTTATATTTAAAAAGATTTTAGATTTTTATCTTGATATAGGTGTGATGATGGTAAAATTAGTGTAATAACTAGTTTACTTCCCCAACTATACTATGAGTTAGACTAAAAAAGATTATGAATGTAAAAAAAAAAAAAATCCAAGTTGTGTAGAATTTTTTAATATTATCATTACATATTATCCATTGACTTAAACTTTAAAATTCTTTACTCGAGTTATTATTAAATTCTAGTTTTTAATTAAATTATATAAAAATTATTTTAATAAAATTAAAAAGATAAAAAAATAAATATAAAAAACAAGACCGGATATGTGGGTTTAAAGTTAACCTTGAACGACTATTAAAATTTAGTTTAATTTTTTTAATAATAAATTAAAATTAATATTTTTTAATATTAAAATAATAATATATTAAATCAATTTTAATCAATTTAAATTAACTCGTTAAACTTATAATTTAGATTGTGAGTAATAATGACTTGGATAAAATCTTTAAGAAATTAAACAACTGATTTCTTCAAAAAAAAAAAAAAAAAAAACAACAACATTTTACCGTGGAGCTAATGTTATTTCTCTCACAAATAACTTTTCATGAGTACTAAACCCTTGGTGAATTTTCTTTTCGTCCCTCAAGTTTATTTTTTCTTCATTTTGGTCTGCCATCTCCATTTAAAAATATATTAAAAAAATATTTATTTTTTTTAAAAAAATTATTTTTAATTTCAACACTTTAAAATAATAAAAAATTTAAATAAAAAAATCAAAATTTTAAAATACACTAGCATCATATTTCTGCGTGTCTAAGGTGTCGAGAATTGTTTCGTGATTTAATGACAAGTTGTGCAGTGGAATATTTTAAATGATTGCAAAAGACAAAACTTAAAAAAAAAAAAAAAACAATAATTGAAAACCTTTTTTCTATGTTTGCTATTAAAGATGAGCGTAAATCTACACACGGATTTCTCAATTTTAACTTTCCTTTACATTCGATCCCTTTTATTTTTTTATTTTTTATTTCAGTCTCAAACTTTATATATTTTACACTTTAGTCTTAAAATCTTAAAAGCAGAGAGAGAAAGTCACTAGAAATTCTAAGGAGAAAGAAAACCTCAAAATAAACATTAATAAAGTAACAATAATTAAAATAACAAATAAAATTGGATATGCCAAGTTTAATTCATTAAATACAAAATAACATACATGCTAGCATAAACCAAATAGAAAATTAATACCATAAATTAACCTATCTATTTAGAGTTGATGCCCATTACATAAAAACAATTCCCACTAGCTATGAGTTTTTTTTTTTTTTATCTGGGTATCACGTTCGGGGTTTGTAGTTGTCCCTTCTAATAAATATATTTTCTGATAATCGAACTTGTGTTCTCATTCTTCTAAGGATATAACAGTATTTTAACCGTTAGACCAACATTTCATTATTACAAACTATGAGTATTTTGAAACAATTAACAAGATACTCAAGATTTTAGAAATTATTTCTCTGACAATTTTAGAAATTTATATGCCAACACAAGCTCTCCTGCATCATTTATAAAATGTGGATTTCATTAAAAAGATTTACAAGGGATGTAAGAAACTTAATATATGGTTAGATTTTGGATCAACATTAAATCCAATTCATATGATCTCAATAGCCAATTAGGATGAAAAATCACTTTTCTTTTCTTTTCAAAGAATAACCTCCGTGTGCTTCAATATCCTTTTCAACTATGGACTAAAGTTTTCATTTCAATCAACACTACAGATATGAAATTCGTTGGTCTTTTATCACCAAAATGCTGGGTACTTAAAAATACTATTTCAGTGAATCTCACCATTGAACTGAGGGCTTGTTTCTAAGATTTTAGATTTTCATTCAAGCTTTATACACCTCTATCTTTCCGTCTTTTTTCGTGATTATATGATACTTTATGTCTGTTTAGAGTTGCAACCTAAATATCTGTAAAGTCATCAATAAATTTATTAACGAAAGACTTATCGACATATTAGAATTTACCAACAACCGTTTTTTCAACGAATGTTTTACAGGTAAAATATTAGTGTAAATACTAACGATTGTCTTTCAACAATGCTTTCCGTTCACGATTCTGTTGGTAAAATAATCACAGGCGAAATGTTAGTGTAAATACTGACATAAATTTTCATCAGTCAAACTGTTAAATCTAGTGGTATTTATACTAGCCATGGACCTAAATTCTAATCGTTATTGAAAAAAAAAATCCTAATTAAAGTTTATATAGCTATTATAAAATGCAACTAGCGTTAAGATTCTAAACTAAACAAGAAAAGGAAAATAATTTATATAAAAAAATAAAATTCATGACAACAAGGTTTAATTTAAGCATAAAAATGATCCCAGCAAGTCTTAATCAACCTTATCTAATGATCATATTAAAAATTATACCAATTTTTGCCAATTAACTTATTTGACTCATTCAAATTATTTTTTTTTTAAATTTGAATGTCCATTTTCAACACAGATATTTGTTTTAGTGTGAGTTATTTATCACTTCAAAAAAAAAAAAATCTGTCGGCTCATACATATATTTGTTTCAGTGTCACAATTCTCAGCACTTCTTATTCACATATTAGAAGGCCTACAGTCCAATAGGCTTGGAGCTTAAGGGCCTATCCCACTCACCGTGCAATGAAGGAAAGAACACATACAAAAGACAAAAACTACTCATTCCATGTGTTCGAGGCATGAATTCGTTTAATAATAACAGAAATTATAATACCCAAATTAAAAAAAAATGAATTCAGCCGTTTGGGCCAACCCAAAATGGTTGGGATTTTAGCCTGGTATCGGCTCCGATTATGATTTGTCTAATCTTATCTCGACACATTTTTCTATGAATATTTTTAGGTTTTTAAGAGCTATATATACAAACTTTTCATGTATATAATTTTTTTTTTACAAATAACTTTTTCAATGTAACATGGAGACTATTTTTTATATCAATAATAGTTTTTATTGTAAATATTTTCATTAATGATATTCATGACAAAACAACCATGATACACACCCCTAGATTTTCATTTCTTTTACATTATTATATTTTTTTATATTTATTAATTTAAGCATCAGAGAGTTTTTTATTCTTTTAAAAACTTGTTTTT
The DNA here is from genome assembly GCA_015852605.2 of Populus deltoides. Classification (NCBI taxonomy): domain Eukaryota; kingdom Viridiplantae; phylum Streptophyta; class Magnoliopsida; order Malpighiales; family Salicaceae; genus Populus; species Populus deltoides. The sequence goes on along the minus strand of CM027581.2, from coordinate 12,404,260 downwards.
TCAAGCGAATGTTGAGTCACCCAAATATTAAGCCACCCAATCAAGCCTATCACTCCATCACCATCAACCCAGGAAACAATCATAAAACACCCAAAGGTTTTTTCACAAATTCATCAAGTAATAATTTTATTTTTTATTTTTTTTCTTTTGAAATGAAAAGATTTCACATGCCTATAAAAGATAATAAATGACCTTAACACCTTTATTTTTATTGGAACTTCAAGTGGAATGAAAAAAACCTAATTAAAATTTTAATTATAATTGCTATATCTGATTTGAGGATGAATTTAGAAAAAGCTTTGGTTGTTAGATTATTGGGTTAATTTATGAATCACAGGTTCAACCTTGAAAAAATATTTTTATTAAAATGATATCATTTTATTTTTGTTGTTAACTTACTTAGACTAACTAGATTTTACCAGATGAATATCTTTTTTTATTCAACTTGTAATTCAACTCGAATTAAGCTTGATATTAAAATTTTATGAATCAATCCACGAGATTGAATCGAATTTAATAACTATAAATATTAAATACTGGGATAATTTCAACATATTTTTTTATTTAATTAGTTGGGTGTTTTTACAAGAATTGTTATAAAAAGTATTTTTTTAAAAAAATATCAAAATATCTTTTTTAATTTTTAATATCAAAATAAATAAAAATATAAACAAGGAAGGAAGCAACCCAAGACAAAGCTGGAGAATCAGGCTATACTATAAGGTAAGGTGCATCCTTTTCGGCTATGGTCAGCAGAAGAAAGGGTTGGGGCGCCTTGATCCGACTACCAAAAATATTGATTTAAGGCGTTGGAAAGAGAAGAGAGGTGACGCAGTAAAGCTGGATTCAAGGGAGACCGGCAGAAAGGTAAAATGTCGGGGGCGGCAAGATCTGGAAAGTCTGAGCCTTTAGAGGATATCTTTTCCAGTTACCCATCTATCGTACACTGAATTCCGGGGACCAACTCTGAAACACTGCCTTCTTTTGTGTCAGCGGCAGTCGATCAATCCTAGCTAATCCTCACCACTCATCTCATTAGCATTGACTTCCAAGGTACTGTAGTGTGGTGCCTTTCATTTGTTTATAGAAAAATTATGTGTAGTGATGACAATGGATCAATTTGGAGAGAGTAGGCTTGAACGTGACTGCGATTCTGGTTATAGTGGTGCCTGCTGTTAAAACTTAATATATATATATATATATATATATATATATATATATATATATATATAAAAAAAGTTGAAATAAATTTCCAAAATGGAACTTTTATTTTAAGAATTTGTTTTTGGTTTTTACAAGATGCATTTATATCATAAATAATAAAGATGATTATACATTGTGCTCAACCCCCACGCCCCCCCCCTACTGTTGCATGAATCTTGAAGGAAAAAGAAATGAAAGAAAAGGTTGTTAAAGTCACGTCGGGAGTCTAACGTCAACATATCCTTTTAAAAAAAAAAAAACTCAGCAAGATGATTCTAGCAACAACAAAAAAAGACCCATTATCAAGTCATGAAAGAAGTCGCATGAGCACATTGACGCATGAAACGCATGCGCCAATTACTTTTTTTATTCTTTTTTTATTTTTTACCCCTAATTCTTTTGTATCACTTTACTCTAATAATAAATTTAAGCATATTTTTATTTGGTTTCTAATTTTTTTTATAACTATTTTAATTTTATCTTGAATTTCATTCAATAAGTGGCTAATTATAGCCCATTAAAGCCTAATCAAAAAAATAGTAAGTGATAAGAAAAGAAAGAGACATATTGCCTCAACGAGTTAACTAATTGGGATCATGTCCATGATCCAAGTTGTTAGTTTTGTTGGTTAACTCAAGGTGACTGAAGTAGATACAATGTAACATATTTTTTAAAAAACAATGTCTCAAATTCACTTACAACTCTTTAATTTAGTTTCGGATTCAATCCAATTCAATGTCGCTTAAGACCTAATCAAAGTCCATCTAAGAAGAAAATAAAAGAAGGAAAAAAAAGAGGCATATTGGCGAATTAAGTTAACTCATTATGGTCGTGTCCATCACCCGAGCTATAAATTTCACATTTTAACCTGGGTCAATACAATATACGTCAATTTTTTTATATAACCCCCTAAATTTTTTTGTATTTAATCATTTGACAACATGGTGTTTCACATTTGAGCTAAGAGTAGTGAGGGTTTAAAACAATGGTGGCATAAGATTCTTTTTTACCATATTCGACATTCCCAACATCTATTTAATTAGTATTATTTAGAAAAAAGAAAACCTTCTATTGTTTTTTGTTTTATTTTATCATACATTTAATTAAGCTCTTGAAGGAAGACACCCAAATCTAAGAATTTATAAGCATTCCCACATTTGTAAGCGTATATAAAGTTCAAATACAACAGGAAAAATCCCAAAAGGGAAGCACCGAAGAGGAAAAGAAGAAATGACCCATGGGGGGCTTTGTGCTCATGTCAATCAAATGGAAATCCTCTCCACCAGAAACAAGGCAAATGCAGATAAACATCATTCTTTTTAAATTTATTTCTTTTCTTTCCGTTTTAAAATTTTATTTTTTATTTAAAATTAATTTTATTTTGATATTTTCCTATGTTCTGATATACTAATATTAAAAATATTTTTTTGAAAAAATATTTTTAATATTATTTTAATACAGGAGATGGAGCCCAGCATTCATATCAAGCACAATAGCTATCAGAACTATCTCAATGGCTGCACCACGGCCCTCATGGCTCTCTTCATGCACAACCACGTACATACACCATTTAAGAGAGTTTTATTATAGCCGAGAGAGAGAGAGCATTCATATGGATAGATAGATTGCAAGTACATGAACAGAAGTCAATACCCGAACCATAATTTTTTTTTTTTTCTAGCTGAGTTGGGGTGGTAATGACAGAAAGATTGCAAGGAAAGGATGGCAGTTTCATTACTACCCCTTCTAAGCAAGAAAGACATGGATGGTGCGTTCTTGACTCCCTCTTAAATGACTACTCTTCCAGCGTAAATTTTTGCAAAATCCAAAAAAAGGGCTTGTAAAAAAATAAATAAAATTTGGGTGGTGTAGAGAGTAATGAATTATGGCAGCAAAAACAGGCACCAGCAGCAGCAGCAGTAAATGAGCATCTTGGTTCTTGATGAGAGGGCATTCAAGGTCCCACCTAACCCCAATACTTCTCTCCCACATTGAATACCACCAGCAAACACAAGACTTTCAATTTTTTCCGATCTCCATATTTAAAGTTGGTAGAGAGAAAGGGAAACAGTTGTGTTTGCAGTAGCAGAATCAGGTCATCAGGAACAAGGACAACTCAAGGCAGCCTTAATTTGCTGGATGGTGGTTCCAATAAGGCTATTAACGGTATTCACCGACTCCAGGTTCAGTCTAGCAGATGGCAAGCTGCTAACTAATATTTGAAAAGCTACTGTGATTAGTGAACCACTCGACCTAGCCATGCGTCCTTGTGTATTAGAGCTTGTGGACGCACCATCTCCTTGGTCAGTATAACCATCAGGTGAAATGGTGAATCCTGATGGCAGAAGAGGTATATAGGAAGGGTCCTCCCCACTCATTGCTATGTTGATGGCTGGTAGATCGACAGGGCAATAGACTACAAGTGAACCTGATGAGTCGATGCAGCTCTCTTGAAGTATTAACATATTATTCTGGCTAGTGTTGTAGGCCTATTGCAGAATATTATAGAGTGATTAAAGTCATTAAGCATGCATTTTACTTTATAAAGTGAAACGATTCGCTATAAAAGATAGAGAGAGAGGCAAACTGAGGTAGCCTTACTCGAAGAACAGATATGCAGTTCCCAGGATGGGACCCATTTGCAATATGGGCAACTTCTTGGACTGCATTGCCACTAGAGAGAACATCCCACTAAAGAAGTATCAAAACCAAAGGCAAAATATCAGAGACATTTTAATTTCAAAATCGACGAATTGAACACGCCATGAATCATTCCACTTTCAATTTCAAAATCGATGTTACCTGTGGTCGAGTCTTTTCATCCTTGAAGAAATTGAAGACATTTTGAGGAGATACTGGAAGCGAAAATGTAGTCGCCGCACTTAGAACTACACCATTAGGTTGGCCAGGATCCGTGTTCTTATGGAGTGTAATTCGAACTCCAACGTCATGCAACCCGGATAGTGTGCTCCATCGGTGGCTGTTAGATGTGCTTATGCTAGAACAGAAACTGCTGACCATTCGTTGGCCAAGTTTCATCATACTTCTCTTACCTTCTGGTGATGGAATTACTGGAAAATGAAATATCCAGTTAATCTCGTGATTAAGAAATAGAAGGATGTGATTATGGCACTACACTTACCTCCTCCAAGATCTCGAGTTGAACTTCCTGACACCATTTGACATGCCACCCTTTCACACATCCTTTGCAGTGTAGCAAGCCACCGTTCTGCTCCAAAGGCCATACCGCTGTGAATGAGATCCCTATAAAGCTGGTGGGTTGGGGCTTTGTCTTCTATCTCTACGTGTTCCACCCAAATAACCTGTTTCGCACTTCAGGTGAGTAACTATGTGCGAAAAATAATTCTACGACTTTCACTATTTTGAAATTGAAACACCAAAGTAATCACGTAATGAAATTCTCAGGAGCAACTAGACAACCTTTGAGTATCCATTAGGCATATCCTGAATCAAGCATCCAGAGGGAAGCCTGTGACATTGAAATTGGGAAGCAGACTGTGGAATATCATATGAAACACTAACAATTGCCCACAAGCCTTGCTCAATTTGCTGACAATACCGGAGGATACAGAATTCCCGAGTTGGAACCAGGGGTGAAAGCACCTGCAACTCTTCATACATCTGCAAGAAGCATGTTCCATATGATAAATCATTCTTCAAGCAAAAGCTGAAACAAAGAAGGAAAGAATTTTAAAGCTCCTTTTCTTTACCAGTTGTAAGGAACCGCTGTGATTACCCAACATTCCAGATGAAATGACTTCAATAGTCTTTGCCACAGACACGATGGTGGGAAATGATTCGACCCACTTGTTCTGCAAGCTCCAATCAGTGACGACACTCAGTGACACCCTTAATAAGTAAGATATTTTGGGGGTCCAAAAATATTTATCGTTAGAGACTAAGAACAAGACTTACTGAATCCATAAACATGTCAACCAAGGCTACACCATTCATGATAACAACACCTGAATCTCGGGATGATTCAATTCGAACATTGGGATTCTTTAAGTGACTCAAAGCCCTTGGAAAGATCCTTTGGTAGCTATCGAGATTAAGAACATCTCTCCCATCAGTGGACGATTTCATCCATAAAGGTTCATTAGCTTGCAAAAGCCTCAACAGTTCCTCCATAGCGTTTGCAGCAACATCAGTCATGAGAGACTTGTCCATGTCCGAAATGCCAGGCGGTTGAAAAGCCAAATTTGAATTAGTCGGGATAAGATCAAGATCAAGATCAAGTGCAGGACCACCAAGACCTTGGCCACCAAAATTCCCCATTGATAAATCCAATGAAGATATGTGAACAGGTTGCACCGGAGGGAGTTCGGAAATTGGTCTCCCTATGTATTTAGCAGCAATGCTAGAAACTCTATCAAGCTGCAACAACCATATAACACACATCAACCAAAATTTAACAAAATATTCCACAAATTATGCATGGAACAATTAAAATTAAAAAAAAAATGCAAAGATAGAGGGAACTAAAACACAGAATCAAACCTCTTCTTTCAATTGAGCATTCTCGATTCTTAATTTCTGTTCATCAAAATAGGAATCCTCCGTAACAGAAGGAGCCCCACAAGAGGGGCAAATAACATTCTTGAGCGCCTCTCTAATGGCTATATTCTCACACCGGATCCTATCATTCTCAGCTCTAAGAGAGCTGTTATCTGCTCTTTCATGTTGAGCCTGGATCATTTTCCAACAACAACAAAACAATCTTTTAATTGTCTCAACAAAATTCAATTTAAAACAAAACAAAGAGACAAACAAAATGATAATCTTTAATTCACCTTCATCTGGGTCCTCCTGTTTTGGAACCAAAACTTGATCTGTCTTGGTGCCAAACCCAACTCTCTACTTAACTGTAACCTTTGTTTCTCATCTGGGTGTGGAAACTCCTTAAACATTCTTCATTCCCACACAGTACAAGCAGCAGCAGCAAAAAAAGAAAAGTATCAACAACCCAAAAAGACCGATACTTACAAGCAACATTACACACACGTCACATGTCCCCGAGAAGCAACAGCACTAATTATCAGAGAAATGCATGATTGACTAAAACAAAGAGATTGCAATGTCAAAGAGTGCTTACGATTCCAACTTCTGAATCTGGTGAGCAGTGTGGCGGTGATAACGCTTCTTCCTCCTTTGAGGGTCAGAGGAATCATGGTCCCCGCCACCACCACCACCACTTCCTCCTCCAGCACTGCCATACTCCATTCTTTTCCCAAAAGAAAAGGTCTTTATAAACAACCACAGAAAGTAGAAGATGAAGAAGCTATCAGGCAGTCCTCTATACCGCAAAGAAAGAATCTTTCAAGAATAATGGCCCATGCTATATACCATGCCTTTCCATGGCTACCATAACATTCCTGTAGAGTACAAAGAAAAAAAGGACTTCATGATTTTTTATTTTCTTGGGCTTGAGGAGAAGTTGAGAGGGGTTTAAGCGTTTGGTTTTTGAAGGCCTGAAAAGGCCACTAACACATCATTTCACAAGGAGAGAAACAGCTGGAATGTCAAAGAATTTGCCATGATTTGAGAGTGAGTTAAGGAGAGAGAGAGATTTTTCAAAAAACACAAAAAAGATTAAATCTTGGGCTCAAATTTAGCCTCCCCAACCCCCCCCCCCCTCTCTCTCTAAAAAACCAATAACACCCCACTAAAACACTAGTCGAGAACTAGTATGGTACTGTTACCTTACTAGGGTGTAGGAGTGTATAGTTAGTAGCGAGTGGTATATCGCTTAGTACACTTGTGGAAATGTGTGTATCTGATGGTGAGTGGGGTTTTAAAGAGGATCAGCCTTGTGGGCTTTCAAATTCTGAGTCACCAAATTCGAGGGAAAGTCTATGGAAGGAGAGAAGGGAGCCAGTCTGGGGCTCTTTCTTTCTCTCTCTAGTATTTAAGACACTCTCTCTCTTCCGCACTCTTACGTGCATTGCTCAGTCATGGCCAGATGTGCAAAAACAGGAGGGGTTTTTCTTTTTCCTTTTCTTTTATTGAAAGGAAAGAAAGAGAGGAGGAAGTCAAGAAACAAGTACTTGGAGGAGTAACGAAAAGGGAAAAAAATGTCATGGCTGCAAGTCAGCCGGAGTTTGAATTTGATAATCAATTTCCGGCGAGTGATTTTGCTTTCTTTCCTGTCTCATTATAACGTTTCTTGACAAATATAATCTCTTTGTTTACTTTCTTTTATTGGGATATTATATTTTAGGGTTTTTCTTTTCTTTTCTAACAAAGGGTTTGCAAGAACAGACAGAAAGAAAACTGGTGGTATTATTGTGACATTATTTAGTCTCTAGATATCATTAAGGCATGTCTTGTTTTTTTGTAATTAAGTGATTAATGGAATTCTTGCGTATTAAAGACAAATTTGAGTGATTTAACCCCATAATTATTTTAATTTCATCCATAGTTGTTCAAATTTCCCTTCTAAATAATTTGTAAATCTCTATTTTTTATGCTCATAAATTCAGAAATTATACTTTCTTTAAAAATAAAAAAATAAAAAAACAAAATGGGTCTCCCTTAGCATGTTAATGTAATATTCATCTCTCTATATCCGCCAAAGCTAATTAGAAAATAAAAAAAAATCACCAATTTACATTTTTACCTAATTAATCTGAAAATTCTATTTTACTCAGCCTAATCACTTACTGAATATTTAAATCATAGTAAAGAGATTAATTTTCTCTTCTATTAAAAATTGATTTTTTAAAATTCTTCTCTTATATATATATATATATAGTAATTATAGTTAAGTCATCATAAAATTTGTCAAATATAAAGCGGGGGAATTAAGAGTGTTTTAATTATTAGTTTGAGAATATATTAAAATGATATTTTTTTAATTTATTTTTGATATTAATATATTAAAATGATATAAAAATTCTAAAAAATAATTTGAAATTAAAAAAATATAAGAAATTTTAAAAATACTTTTAAAATAGAAAAATAAACCGGCTATTAATTGGTTCTTCTACCTAGTTTAATATATTCCTTAGTTGTTCTAGTTCTTTACCTCTTGTGCGCATGCCCACACTACAGAACAATGCGATAAAAGTCAAACCTGTTACCTTTTTGGAGTGAGTGAGTTCTGTCCACGATTCACAGCTAGATCACCACAAAATCGCAAAATTGTGGCAGTAGGACCCCCACATTATAAACCATTTCTTTTCTCATTAAGGAAAGGTTGGTTTTTGTCGTTTTGAAAGTATTTTTTTTAATTAATTTTTTAATATATTAATATTAAAAATAAAAAATATTTTAAAAAATAATCAATTTTCATGGTCTATAACTTCAAAATAAATCACGTGTGCCACAGCCCTAAAAGCCTTTTTGGCTTTCTTTCTTCCGATTGATGTCAGCTTTCTACTTTCTTTTCATGTCTTATTTTTCAAAGCATGCTGACATGGAAACCAAACAAAAGCCCAGGAGATTTTCTATATAATTGTGTGTGCACGTGTATGGGGTGTTTTCGCGGTGTTAACGTTTTTTTTTAATTTTGTTTTTAAATGTATTTTTTATTTAAAAATATATTAAAATAATATTTTTATTTTATAAAATTTATTTTTAATACCAGTATATTAAAATAATTTAAAAACATCATAAAATAATTAAACTAAAATAAAAAAATTTAATTTTTTTAAAAATTCATGTTGAAATACTGTTCTTAACAGATAAATATTAAAAGGTGCTTAACAAAACTTCTGTTTTTGCTTTGAGACGCTCTAAAAATGTATTTTTTTATTTAAAAAAATATTAAATTGATGTTTTTAAAGTATTTTTTTAATAATTTTAATATGTTAATATTAAATGTACAAAAATATAAAAAAAAATTATTCTAAAATATTTTCAAATGAAAATCTATTTTAAAAACTACTTTAGCAATCAAACATTTTGGCCATCATATAATTCATACACGTGAGAGGAATCAAGGGAACGATATATTATTTCTTATTTTTTGGTTACGAATAATTATTATTATTCATATTTTTACTTTTTTTTCAGGAGATGTTGCTTCTGTGCTCGAAAAATTCATCGTGCAAGTACTATATATATATATATATTATAACATTTATATTTAGCATCCATTCTTCCTTAGATCATGTCCTCTTTGGAGCATAGGATCTTGTTACAATTGTAATATTATCTTTGGAGAATATTGTCCACCTTTTTGTGGATTTGATCCGATATTTGATAGTAAATTAGAATAATTTTGTTTTTCTTTAGAGCATATTATTGCATGACATGTTGAATTCAAAAGGGGGGAATTGGAGAAACTCCAATGCAAATATATAAATAAAGAAAAGACAAAAATTAGCAATGACAAATGCCTAACTTTTGGTCCCTTTTTTAATTTTTCATGATTCAAACGTGGCACTTTCATTTATTCTAATGTTTAAAAAGAGAATGATTGCATTATAGATAATGTTTCCATGTATCATAATATATTTTTTAATTCAGAGACAAAAAAAAATTATTTACCTTTTATAAAATAAATTAAAAAATATATAAACTAACAAATCAAAAAACGTTTTCTTTAACGCTACTTAAATACTAAAATAAAAGGTTATTATTTCAAGTAAAAGCAATAGATAAATATACACGCAAATGTTTTACACCGGTTATCATTTTTATTTTATTTATTTTTATCTTGGAGGCTAATTTTCCTTGCTAATAATAAAGGGTTTTTATTTTTCTAAACATGCCAAACAAATACAACTAATTTCTATAAAATATAAGAGAAAAAAAATTAAAGACAAATTTATTATACTAATTTCTTTGAAGCATTTTGAAACTAAAAAGTAAAAATATCAATCACTAATTAAAAATATAGTAAAACTAAATATTTTAAAAGATAAGAAAGAGGATATTAATCAATATTTAAATATATATATATATATATATATATATATATATATATATATATATATATATATATATATATATATATATATATAAAGAAAAGAGATCAAGAGTTGATGGGCCTGATAGATCAAGCTTCAAAGCCTGACCTGCCATTAAAAAATACAGGCATGTGCACCTGGTAGTTTTTTTTTTCTTTTTTGAGGAGCAAACAAATTAACCATTCTCCGCTTTATTTTTATGTTTTTAATAGAGTGACATGTCATTTATGATGACAAGTGACTTGTCGCCCATTGAATATTTTTCTGGTTATCGAAAGTGACTAGAAAATTAGAGTCAAGGTATTTACACCTCCAAAACTTCATAGAAACCTCAATGAATTTATTATCAACCCCAGAACATCTTTTAATTACTTCTAAAATTGAAAATTAAATGAATAAAAAAAATAACGGACCCTGTTTTACTTTTATTAACATGGTTATAGGAAAATACCACATTCATTGAACTTATTTCGAGAAGATGAATCTATCAATATAAAGATCAATCTTTTAATGACTAAAATATAGCCATTTGATCTCTTTTTTTTTTTTTCCCTGAAAAGTTCCAAAGAACATTTTCTCTTTTTTTTCATAACACAAAGACTGAAATATGATAAAAATGACGTTTGGTATTGAAATATAAATTTTTTAAAAATAAATATCAAAATGATAAAAATTTAAAATTTAAAAATTAAACTCAAGTTTCCAGCGTCAAAATTTAAATGGGGCATTTTTTGTTTTTTTTTTTAATTTGGGCCCTGTTTTTTAATTTCAATTTTCAACTCTAATTAAATTATAAATTTTCAAAATTAAATCAAAATTCATCATCAATATCCCACAACTCCACACACGTGAGGTCATGTAAATTGAAAGAAATGCAAACAAAAAAAAAACATGATATTCTAACTTTGGAGGATGAAATTATAAAGTTTAAAAGTTAAATTATATATAAAAAAAATACATTGTTTAAAATAAACAGTACAATGTGTGTTGTGAGAGGAGTTACTTTAGTGTTGGGTTAAAGTAAAATACCCGGTTTTTTTTAGTTATTGTTGTAATTATAATTATAATATAGGATATAGTGGCATGCCAAGTTGAATATAAAGGGAGAAATTATAGGAACTCCAATGAAAGAAATTAAATAAATAAAAGAAAATAAAAATAGCATTGAGATATGCCTAACTTTTGGTCCCTTTTTTAATGCTTTCGACGTCGCAATTCCATTTATTATAATTTTCTTTACGGCACCAAAGGAAAATGAGACCGGTGGACCCCCTAATCATAAATCTCTAATTTTATTTATTAATTAGTTTTTTTTAGAGCCATAAATCCCCTCTCTAATCCCACCAAGCACACACTTTCTGGAGAAAAACACACCATTTATTAATTGCATGGATAGGCAGTGCACAGAATCTAAGTTGCGAAGGGAAAAAAACAGATTGTCGAAGCTGTTACCAGGCAGTGAATGATGTTGGTCGCAAAGGGAAATTGTGGCGGTGGCGGTGGCGGTGGTTGCAACCACCGTATCTCCGTTGCTGCACTGCTAAGAGTGAAGCAATAATGCTTTAATAATTTACAATGATTTCATATATATATATATATATATATATATATATATATATATATATATATATATATATATGTTGTAGCCATGCATTCATCTGTCGAAGAGAAGATGAGCATTGAATTCATGCGAATGATCTTCAACGTTGAAGGAAACAACCACAAGCTAGCGTCATTAAATTTGTAGTTTAATATATTATTCTTTTGTTATGATCATCAAGTTTAATTTTTCTATATTTTATTGTTAAAAGAATCAAAATTATTGATGAATATTAATCTCATCTATCTAACTAAAAGCGATTTAAACATAAAAGAATCACGACCATTGAAGATAATAAATAGCTAACAAATCATTTTAATTATAGATGAGTATAAGATCTGAATTTATATACTCCGAATAAAAATATTAAATAATCTAAATCCACAAATAAATAAGAGAGAGAAAGAGAGACACTCCATCTTTTATATATATATATATATATATATATATATATATATATATATATATATTTTAACAACAAGATTTTTAAAAATGCTATTTTGACAGGATATGAAATATGTAATATAAATTTGGATCGTAAAAATAAATTGTAAAAAAGACATTAAAAACAATTATCTTCACAACCATGCTTTTTTATTGGCCAACACCACCTCCAATACTCCCTCCAAATGCATGACCATATGTTGTGATAATTTTAGATTATTTGATGTCTTTTGCCTTGATGAATAATACATCATTTTTAGATATTGTTATACTTTCATAAGTTTTAGATATTGTTTGTTATATATCATGAATCTGAATAAGCGGATCAATAAGAAATTATAGGCTTTATATATATGAACTGAAATGAATGAACCAAACAATTCAAAGTAAGAATTTTTTTTAAAAAAATCTTGAAGTTTAGTTCCTTGTCATATCATATCTTAGATAAGTTATGAGATTTTCTATAGAGAAATTATAATGTTGTAAATGTATTGAAAAGACTATGGTATTCAGGCACAAGCATATGGTGAATCAAACTTCAGAGTATAGCCTGTTACTCTTTCATAACGATATCCCTATAGAATGAGAATCTTCAAAGATGTATTTCATATAATAGACAATTTTTTTATTTGTTAGGAAGGGTTTAAGCACGACTATGTTTCTTTCATCCTTGCATTATCGATTGAAGAAAGAATTCATGAATATAATCGCTTATGGGGTTTGTGTGTTACCGAGTAAATATAAGGGTATGCAATGAGAAAAATAAGAATTCGGAATTACTATAAAATCATAAAATTGACCATAAAATCATAATTTTACTTGATTTTATCATTTTTTTAAGTTTTTATGTTATCTTGCATGACAAATATATGTTGACTCGTAAAATCATACGATTTTATGAGTCAACTCATGATTTTAACAACCTTGATATATTAACAACACATTAGTTTGAAGATCATCTAACTCTCAAATTAGTTTAGGTAGAAGAGAGAAATCTTATGAGACCATATAAAATTTATTTAAAGAGCAATCTTTAGGGTTGATGTAAAAGAAGAGGAAGAAGAAAATGTTCATATGAGGGAGAAAATGACACACTTTGAGATCTAAGGCTGTTTATATAACCTTAAATTAATTAATGAGAGTGTGTTTGTATAGGAGTCAAAAGATCAAGTCACGTTTATACTTGCTTAGACTCGGTATATAACTGAACTCAAGGACAATAGATCTAGCAACTCACTACATTTATGTCCACTTGAGCTCGACTTATAGTCACACCAAAGAGCTTTAGGCCTGAAAGCGAGTTAGACTCATGTCTTTTGGGCCTAATATTATGCCAAGTTTAGTGATGTTGGGTATGAACATGAACTCTTTTCACATATCAATAAGTTATCACCTTGTAATTGTACCTTCTAGACAAGAACTTAGACACGAAAATATTTTAAAAAAATATGTTAATCCATCATTTATTTAAACAAGTATTAAATATGATATAAAGACTTTACATTAGCTCATGAAATTATGACATGCTATTTTATAAATAGCTTGAGTACATGTTGGTTTCTTATTTGAGGGAAAAAATAAAATTTCTAGCTTCCCTTTAACAATTTAAAACTTTGGTGAAAACTATTAAAATTTATGTTTAATTTGCTCCTTTAATAATAACAATAACAAACGGCCAATATATATATATATATATATATATATAGTGTGACATAACCTCAATATCTCAATTTTGTAATACAAATGATTTTGCATAGAGTAATTTGTTAAAATAATTGAGATTAAATACAAAAAGGAGGCTACAATTCTGAATAATCTGTTTATTATGAATGTATAGTCTTAACCTAAATACAAATAAAGCATATATAGGTTAAACTGAAAGTACTATTCTACCCTTAATAAATAAGACTACATAAATATTATTTAACATCTCCCCTCAAACTCACAATGCGGCAGCTACAAGCAACGAGAGTTTGCCAACCAGAAAACGAAAACGAGAGATGGAATGCGTCTTGGTAAAGAAATCTGCAATCTGCAAGGAAGAAGGAACAAAAGGCAAAGCAATGGTGCCATGTTTGAGATGATAACGAGTAAGATGACAATCGATCTCAATATGCTTAGTGCGCTTATGAAAAACCGAGTTATGAGCAATCTGAATAGAACTCTGGTTGTCACAATACATAGAAGTAGGATGAGAAAAGGAAATTCCCATATCAGCAAGTAACCAACGTAACCAAACAATCTCTTTGGTAGTAGATGTCATGACACGATATTCTGCTTCGGTGGATGATTGAGAAACAATAGATTGTTTCTTGCTCTTCCAAGAAATAAGAGAATCACCTAAAAAGATACAGAACCCGGTAACAGACTTGCGATCTGTAGGATCACTACCATGACCAGCATCAGAGTATGCACGCAACTCCAAGGAAGAGGTGGATGAAAGTAAAAGACTCTGAAAAATTGTACCCCGAAGATATCGCAAAATACGAAGAACAGTTGCCCAATGAACAATAGTAGGAGAAGCAATAACTGACTAACAATATGAACAACATATGCAATATCTGGACGAGTAATGGTGAGATTTATCAAACTCCTAACAATAGTGCGGTATAATGTAGGATCTATCAAAGGTAAACCATCAGAAGAAGAGTACCTTGCGTTGACCTCAATAAGAGTATCTACAGTTTTGTTATCAGTAAGTCTAGCCCGCTCAAGAATATCTGCAACATATTTCGATTGAGAAATAAGGTAACCTCTAGGTGAGTATGCTACCTCAATACCCAGGAAATATCGAAGATAACCCAAATCTTTCATTTCAAATAGTCTAGTGAATTCTGTCTTCAAAACTGAAATACCGTCAATATCATCACCAGTAATAATTATGTCATCAACATATAGAGACAAAATGATATGACCTGCATCAGTGTACTTAATAAAAAGAGCAGAATCATGACTGCTAGAAACAAAACCAAGAGATGAGATCACAATAGAGAATTTCTCAAACCAAGCACGGGGTGCTTGTTTGAGACCATATAATGCTTTCTTAAGCTTACAAACATATCCAGAGTCATGTGAAATACTAGGAGGGGGTGCCATATAAACTTCTTCTTGAAGATCTCCATTCAAGAAGGCATTTTTAACATCAAGCTGAGAAATATGCCATTGACGAATCGAAGCTACAACAATAAGAGTACGAATAGTAGTCATTTTTGCAACCGGGGCAAATGTCTCCTCATAGTCTATACCATACTGTTGAGAGTATCCTTTTGCAACCAACCTAGCTTTGTATCGCTCAATAGACCCATCAGAATTAGTCTTGATCTTATACACCCAACGACAACCAACAAGACTCTTACCAGGAGGTAGAGGAACCAGATCCCAAGTATCTATCTTATGCAAAGCAAAAAGTTCCTCATCCATAGCTTGTTGCCAAAGCAAATCAAGAATTGCCTCTTTATAGGAAGAGGGCTCAAAGAGACAATGAATAGAAGCTAAAAAGGAAGTAAATGATGAAGAATAACAAGAATAAGCAAAATCTGGTAGTTTTATGGACTTACGAATGCAAATGGACTGACGTGGAGGTGAATCCACAATCTCAGATGAAGCTTGAGAGGCTGTAGATGAGAATGAAGCTTCAGGTGTGCTAGAGAGTAAAGTACCAGTACCTGCAGAGTTATGAGTACAAATTGATCAAATATAGGGAGAGGTATCATTACCAGAATCCTTAGAAAAAGGATCTATACGAATAAGATCAGATTTTATCAGGCTATGAATAATGGATGGAATAGAAAACAAAGGTATATGCTCAAGGAAGACAACATGACGAGACACATAAAGTTTCTGAGTTATTGGATCAAAACAACGATACCCCTTTTTACCTTCATCATAACCCAAAAAGACATAAATAGCGGATCGAGAGGATAGCTTACTACGTTCTACATAAGGATGAAGAACGAAACAAGTACAACCAAAGACTCTAAATGAGGAATAATCAGGGACATGCCCACATAATTTTTCAAAAGGAGATAGACCCGAACTATGAGAAGATGAAATTGTATTAATCAAACTTACAGTAGTAAGAACAGCTTCTCCCCAAAACTCACAAGGAACGAAAGCAGACAACAGGAGAGAACGAGCAGTTTCGACAATGTGCCTATATTTTCTTTCAGCAATACCATTTTGCTCAGGAGTGTCTGTACATGAAGTTTGGTGGATGGTTCTATCTAAGGCAAGCATTTGACAAAATTTATTAGAGGTGTATTCCCCACCCAAATCACACCTAAAGCATTTGATCACAGCAGAATGTTGAGTTTTGATAAAAGCTCGAAAAGCTGCATATATATCTCAAGGAATTCAGAATGATGTTTCATTAAATAAACCCAACAATAACGAGTATGATCATCAATAAAAGAGACATAATATCGAGACCCTCCTTTTATGGCAACAAGAGAAGGTCCCCATACATCAGAATAAATCAAATCAAATGGTGAAGATGAAACAGAAATACTTCGATTAAAAGGTAAAGCAGAAAATTTTGCTAGTTTACATCCACTACAATTTGAAATGTCACAAGTTTTCAAATTTCCTAAAGCTCCTGTAGATGCCAAAAATCTCAAACGAGAAGACGAAACATGACCTAGACGGGAATGCCATAAATAAAAACTAGAAGATGAAAGACTCAAACAAAAAAAAGACAAATCAACAGTAGTAGCAGCAGCGGCAACAACTGGCACTTTTAACTATCCAAAATATATAGTTCATTCTCCCTACGGCCTGTCCCAATCAGCTTCTGAGATTGCAGATCCTGTACATAACAAAAGGAACCAGAAAACATGACTAAATAATCACCAGAATCATATATTTGACAAACAGACGCAAGATTTAATTTGAGTTGTGGAATAAGATAAACATTAGGGAGAGACAAGTGAGGTGTGACAACGGAACCAACACCTGCTAAGGGCATAGGAGTGTCATCAGCAGTTATAACAGGAATGGAGGACAAAGGGGACATAGAGGTAAAAGATGAGGAATCTTGAGACATATGATGGGAAGCACCAGAATCCAAGACCCATTCAGAGTATGACATACCTGAGGAACTATGAGGCAACTGACCTATGGAAGAAGTGGACATTGCTTGTGGCTGCAAGGAGAGAAACTTCTGAAATTGCTTAGCCAAAGTACTAGGATCAGTAATAGAGCCTGGGGAAGCTACTGCTGCAGTATTGTGGTGTGGTGGTTTATAACCCTGAGGTGGTCGATGAGCATTAGATTGTGACTGACTGCCAGACTTCCAAGCTTGATTCTGCTGTCTCAACTTAGGACACTGAGCCTTCCAATGACCTTTTTGCTTACAAAAACTGCACTCATCGAAGCCAACCCTTGTGCAAGGCTTGTTCTGATGATTAGAGAATGACTTAGAAAGTACTGCTAGTACAGAAGGATTTGAAGCAAAAATAATTCCCTTTTCAGAATAAGACCAAAGACGTATTTCTTCAGCCAATAACTCACTGGCAACATAGTTAACAGAAGGCAGTGGAGAACGATGCAGAATTGAACCTCTAAGTCCTTCGAAATCACTGCGAAGTGCTGTTAAAAATTGTACCAATCGTTGCTGCTCTTTACGTTCAATATAAGCACCACATGCTTTTAATTCTGCCGATTCTGTAAGAGCCAATTGATCCCAAAGATCTGTCGTGGCAGAATAGAACTCTTGAATACTCATATTCTTCTGGTGAATAGCTCGTATGTCATTCTCTAACTGATACTGTTTTGCAAAATTTGATTGCGTGAATAACCTTTGCAGATGATCCCAAACCTCTTTTGCTGTCTCATACTTCGCCAACTGCGTACCTATCGAATGCTCAACAGAATTGTTGATCCAAGTAATGATCTTTGCATTATTTGCTTCCCATGTATCTATCAAAGCAACATCCCCTTCCTCAATATTCTTAGGTATCATATAAGCTCCACTAACATACCCCCACATCTTCTTGCCCTTAAGAAAATTTCTCATTACATAGCTCCAATACGAATAGTTCTTCCCATCCAACCTCATACTCACAGACTGAAGCGAATCATCTCTTTCAGTAGCCATAATCAACAATCACAGAGAACCAGAATGCAAAAGCAGCGGAAAACAAAATACCAAATTGCAGAAACTGAATAGAGATTGCAGAAACTAAACAAATATCTTCTCAAACTTATACGATTACTCCAAAACACAAAACAAATTTGCAGAAACTAAACAGAAATACCAAATTGCAAAAGCTGAAGGAAAGATGAAATACCAAAATAATTGCAGAAACTGACGAAATACCAAATTTTACAGAAGCAGAAGACAAAATCGTGCTGCCCCCTGCAAACCCCTAGCCAACTCACCGTAGAGTTGGATCCGCGAAGTTGTGTTCAGGATTAAGCCTCGTTCCATAAAATCAGCTTTGATACCATGTTAAAATAATTGAGATCAAATACAAAAAAAAGATTACAATTCTGAATAATCTGTTTATTATGAATGCATAGTCTTAATCTAAATACAAATAAAACATATATAGGTTAAATTGAAAGTACTATTCTACCCTTAATAAATAAAACTACATAAATATTATTTAACAAATATCCAATTAAGCACAATTAATCTGCAAATGGAATATAATTATCATTGCTAAGAAAATAAGATAAGGTTCTCGTCATCAAACTCAATGATTTTTAAGAAATAACCATAAGAACTAGTTAATTTCAGTTTCTAGGAATCGTCATTCAGCAATTAAATCACAGTGTGCTTTTATTTATATTAATATTATCGGCCCATGCACACGTAATGAATAAATTCATCTGCCAAAAATTCAAATTAATCTCTACTTATTCAGGATTAAGGACGATTTACAATAAGAAAGTTGCTGTCTTTATCAACCTCTGTGTGCATTAGTGACCTTAATTCCTTCACCTTCCTTGTATTTTGCTAAGCTCGTACTTTAATTTGGGCCTTTTGTTGTCATCCCTTTTCTGCTTATTATATTTTATTTTAGCTTATAAAGAAAAAGCCATTAAGGTTTCAATATTTATCAATCAACAATAATATTAATCTTAAGGTGGCAACCTTAGATGTAACTCAACTGGTCAGGTCTTGAATTTGTTTTTCAATGATCATGAGTTCGAGTCCACTCAGAGTCATTAAAAGTTCATATGATCGTTAACTTCAGGGCTCGTGGGATTAGTCAAAATACATGCAAGTTGACTCGAACATTCATGTTAATAATAATAAAAAATTTTAAGGTAGCGGTTTGGTACAAACAAATTTAATTGTGAGACGAAACGAGATGTCAAAATAAAAAATTCATAAAATTTCCAGAAAACAAATCATCCCTATAAGATAATTCTAAAGCTTTAATTATATAAGCAATTCAGCCTCATTAATTTGTATTCTTAATTCCCTAAATTGAGCAAAGAAAAAAACCCATTGTAATCATGAAAAACCCCACCAATTCGGCATTCAAATTGTTGCACATGCATGCCCTGATCATGCATTTGAAAAGGTTTATCATAACCACAACTTGATCATATATATCTTCCATGATTAATGAGCAATACAAGGACTGATTACAGCTTTTATAAAAAAAAAAAGTCTATATAGAAGCTGAGAAACGCCCCTTTTAATCAGAGGTCTAAAGTTTTCCTCAATAGATCTAGAGCTTAATTATAAATGTTGATAAAAATATGCTGAGGATTTATCCATGGATACTGTTAATTGTTATAGTATGAAGAATAGTTAAACAAATTAAGAAAGGATGCCAGCATCACTGTTTGTTTTTGCGTTTCAAAAACGTTTTTAAAAATGTTTAAATTTTTTTTATTTTTTTGTTTCAAATTAATATTTTTTTTGTGTGTTTTTAGATCATTTTGATGCGTTGATGTCAAAAATAATTTTTAAAAAATTAAAAAAAATATTATTTTTATATATTTTCAAGTGAAAAGTATTTTGAAAAGTAATCACAACCACACCCTACACCGCTACTGATTTAATTGTAATTAAAAAATGTAATGGTTGGTCAATCACGTGATATTGCTAGCTAAAACATTGTACAAAAACTTCTAGCTAGTAATATATATATATATATATATATATATATAGTAATTAAACCCTAATAAAAGGCCAACAATTAACCTCTGATTTTCCCAAATAAATTAGTTTCACTGCTTTCTTGATTCTATATATTTGGTTATTTCAAAGATATCAATAACGTAATGTTGGATGTATTATTGAATTGTTTCAAATTGAAAGTGAAATATTTCCATCTTTTAATCATTTTGCGTTGATCATATATAACACTACATAAATGTGTAGCATTTTCTCTCAATTTTTCTTGCAACATTCTTGAACTTATCTCTACACCATTAAAGCTTCTTGAGATATCAAGTATGATTAAGTGTGTGTTTAGTATTATGGTGTATTGTGTTTTTTAATTAAAAATATATTAAAATGATATATTTTTTTGTATTTTTTTATTTTTGATATCTTCACATCAAATTCATCTAAAAACACATTAAAAACATTATTTTAATATCTTTTCAGATGAAAAACAGTTTAAAAAACATTTTAAAAAGAAAAAACAAACACTCACTAAATATATAATACTATTAAAACATGTTGACCTTTTTTAAATTTAGACAGCGAGACTCGAACCTTTTAATCGTTATGTTACGTGGCAACATAACATTCGATAGTAGCAACCATAAAATACAGATTTTTTTTTGCATTGACATTAAAGATGACAAACCATTTCAATAACTCATCGCAACTTAGTCATAATAGCTAATAAATTAACACAAAGTAGCCTTTAAGCAATGGGGAAGCGGTTGTTGGCTTGTATCTATAGCTCCATTGCTTATTCAATTCTAACGTCATTGAAGGTTCATATTTATCATTTTTACTTGAGATGTAATGGTGAAATATCAAACAAATCCGACAATTTTTTCTTCATTATACACATATTGAAGATCATAGCTTTAATGGATATATATAGAACAGTCACCACAACATTGATCGGCAAAACTTAATTATACTGTTTATCTTCATCATTTAAAGAAGGTTTTCGGCTTAATGGATAGACTATACTGCAAATTAAGCTAACTCTTTGGAGGGTTATTACAATGATCTTCGAAACCCTAAATATAAAACCATGTTCATGTATATTGAACTATATAAATTCGGCCCTTGTTGAAAAACCCAACATGCTGACTTATTCTCGGTACTGTGACGACGGATGGAGTAACCTAGCCATGGCAAAGTCGATAGAGCTAACCTAACTAGCTACTGGGCATAATGCTTTCTAACTGTATCACTTAAATACCCTAACAAATTAAATGGTCCATTCATATGGTGTTTTTAATTTGATAATTAATTCCTCACCATCTTTCAGCTATATTAAATTTGATTGCCTTGCCAAATCTTATACATATGGCCTTAACTAAATACACGGCTGGGTGGACAAGCACGGAAAACCGCGTCTGAAACTAAAGTTTGTCTCAATTTCCTCACCAGCAGAACGGCCTGAAGTAGCCATTGAATTAATACTGCCATCGATCGACAAGGTAGAAGATTTAACTGTTCATAACAATCTGCTCACGTGATTCAGAAGATGATGATGAGCTTTGGTTTTGGTGGTGTTTCTTCACAGCTTCACGTAGTTATAACTACTCCATGCCCATGCATTTACATGCACGAGCTAACAAGATTTGATAGCTTTAAAACATCTGCAATGGCAGTATTGTGCCTATCCATTTCCAGATTCTTTATATCTTTTCCATAAAGGAAGGGCTGTACTGTGGGCCAAGCTTATGGAGCCTGCATCGCTTTGTTCAAGCAAGACTAGTAATTTCTTGAGCCATGTACACGTAATATAATATTAGTATTTTTATACGTGAGAACAAATTAATCCTAGTTTAATGTAGGGACTGAGATATCATGTAGTGACTGAAGTTTAGAACATCTTTAGTAATGATCATGTAATAAAGCAGAGCTAGTTGCACCAATTACCCACATAACTAAAATATTTATTTTTTTAATTATCTAATTTTTTTTTATCGAGTTCTGGTAGAAAGATGAAATTAAAAGAATTACTATCGCTCACACTCTCTGAATCTCTCTATATCTTCCTCTCTCCTAATCTGCGCTGCCCTCCAAGCTCTCTGCCTCTTTGTATCTATCAGTCTCTTTGTCTCTTCAGAAATCAAACCCAGCAGTGATTGATGATGGGCTGATCAATGAGTTCTGTTTATTCTTCAAGTTGGTGATACAAAATTTTCTCTAATTTCGATGTGTCTGCTGCTTATGCAAAGAGTAATTTATGAGCACCTAATTCAACTGTACAAAGGTTGAATATTTTATGTTCTGGAAGGTCAAAAAAAAAAAAAATACACTCCTTGAATTAGTACTTTTTACGGGCATTGGGGGACGGGGATTTTTTACTCTCGAAAGTTTATTACGATAGAGATAGAGGATAATATAAATTATATTTTAAAATTTTATCTAATAGTTTAAATTATTGGATTGAAATGGTTCTTTAATATGAGATCAGAACCTTGTTGACAAAACGGTCATGAGTTCGAATTTTACCATCCCTATTTATTTGATAAAAATTAAGCATAAGGTGAAGTGAACATGTACAAGTTTCAAGTTTAAAGGGTTTTCACTTAAGAGAGTGTGTTAAAGAATAATATGAATCTGAGATCTTACCTAATAATTTAAGTTATTAAATTGAAATGATTTTTTTAATAAATTATATTATATAAACCGAGTAGAAATCACATGCTTACTATTTTATCTGGGTTTTTTTTTTTAATCAAGGATTTAGCAATAAGGGATGAGACTTATTTTTTTGTTTTCTGAGAAAATTACTTGATGCTGCGTCTGTAGTTAATTTGAAAGGTTCGGTAACATAAGCGAGCCCTTTTAGCGTTGACTAATGGGGATTATTGGGACTTGAGGATGTGATAATTGTTTTTTTAAAATACAATAAAATAATATTTTTTTATTTTTAAAAAATTATTTTTAACATCAATATATTAAAAAAATCTTTAATTTTTTTAAAAATATATTTTTAAAATATAAAAACAAATAAAAACTAATTCTGCGGGGCTTTGCTTAATACTTAATAGATTCATAAGATTCCTCTAGAAAATCCTCTCCCAGGGCACCTGTGCATTTGAGCTGACCAGTGTAATGAGTTTAATATGCGAGGAGGGAAAGGCATGTCACTACAAGGCATGGTCGTTTTGATCCGGTTTTTTATATAATTAACTGAATTAAAAATAATTGGTTTAAACTGATTTAGTTCGGTTGATTTTAAATTTTTTTAAAAAAGATTTGATTATTTTTTGAAGTCATCAGACTGGTCCATTAACCCAGATCCAGGAAAAAAAATTCATAATAACTGGATACTTACAAGGCTAAGTATAATCCAGGCCCATTGGTCCCTGAGCTTGATAAACTTGGACCCAGCTGTTAATAGTCAATACCCATGGGCCGTGATCATTCATGGAAAAAAGCAAGTGCTTTGAATCCTTCTTCCATTACCCAGATCGAAATTGATGGGTTTGAGAAGTGAATCAGAATCTGGAAGTGACTGGCTTTGTATTAATTGATGAACAAGGTGTGATTGTTGCAGATTTGTTGATGCAAGTGGAGAGTTTGTAGCTGAATTATATATAAAGAAGATGAAGAAGTTGTTGGATTTTGGAAGAAGAGCCCTTTTCTATATCAGGGTTCTTTCGGGTTACGAAGAACGGAAAATCCGAAATCATCGATTACAACTTGAGCAGCGTCTCCGTCAGGTACTAGGTTTCTATTATGTTTTTAGATTTATTTCTGTCCTAAACCTTTTATTTTTGCTTAACTGTAGTGAATTCCACCTACTGCAATCCCCATGAGTAGCATATAATAATAATTGTTCTTGCATTTTAAACAAAGGTGAATTTTTTCAAGCATTTTGGTAAAGATGATGGTGTGCAATCTGTTTTAGGGTTGTAAAAGATGCAAAATCCTTGCTTGGATGATTCACATATTTCCAGGTGTAGCCTAAAATCGTTGGAAGTGTAGG
Source organism: Populus deltoides (assembly GCA_015852605.2). Classification (NCBI taxonomy): domain Eukaryota; kingdom Viridiplantae; phylum Streptophyta; class Magnoliopsida; order Malpighiales; family Salicaceae; genus Populus; species Populus deltoides. The sequence continues at coordinate 12,379,982 of CM027581.2, read as the reverse complement.
CTTCAATTGGTGGAATAGTTTTACGGAGATGTATTTGATTGTTAGATGAGTGTCTATCTTCATGTAATATGAAGTGTTTTTGGTATTTTGCAACACTATGATGATGCTAGTTGTAGAGCTGTATGCTGGACCTACAAGAGAATGTCTTACGAATCAATGGTTATGCTCCAATTCATGTGAAATAATTGTTTGATGATGGTGAAACAAGTGCAGGAGTGTGTGTTTGTGTGTGTGATGTTGACAAGCAGGACCTTCAGCATGTTGTATCTCATTACTTGTTTAGTTGAGACTAAGCTTGGTTAAGTTTGATTACGCTGATAGACTATATCTCCTTTGCACTTTTAAGTTCCTCCGGTTCTTTGCTCGATAAACCTTTTCATTTTGAGGACTTCTAAACCATGGCAAAGGTGTATTTGTAATACCTTTCTGGTATTGATCTTTCTCCTTGATGTTGTTGTTGGCCTTTATTTTACTTCTTATCATTGGTACCAACAAGATGAATAAAAAGCTTCTACTTTTAGATAGCTTTGGTAGAAATTGATGATGGTGGTGAAACTGAATGGACTAAGTGAGCTATTATGATAGCTTAGAATAACAATTTAAAACTGAAGACCCCCAACAGAGTTCAGGTCGTTCTTTATTTTCCTCTAAATCTCTGCTGCTTATTTCTTTGCATTATGTACATTATGTTTGTTTATGATTAATAGAACCTGCAATAGATTGAGGAACTGAGTCACAAGCTAATAGAAAAGGATTTTATATTCTTTTGACGGTAAGGTCTTTTCAATTGTATAAGCATCCCCTTACATTGAATTATTGAAATGCTTCTATTGCTCCTATAGGCGTGATTTTGAACTAGACCTGATCTACGAGTAAAAGAGCATTGGAGGAGTTAAATGTTACAAAAGCACAACAAACAGGAGAATTCAACCATGACAACTTTTAGTTTGCTTAAATCTATATATGAGTGAAGGAATAGTAATTTAAACTTCCCAATGGCCAATAAAGTTTATGATTTCAACCAAGGCAACTAAATGCAAATCTGAACTCCTGATGTTGTGAGTAGACAATTAAGATCTTCCTTCACAGCAGTATTTTATAATCTGATAATCCTGTTTAAGCAAAGTTTTATTGTTTTGTTTACATCTCGACTCAAATTTCATATATCATAAACTTCTTTTTTATTATTTTTCTGTTTGCTCTTTTCTATTCTTGCCATTTCACATTTTATCTTTCCGAGTATATGTATATTGTCCTCACCTATTGTGTACTGAAACCCCGATCATTTGCTTCCACATTATATTCCATCTTAATGAGATCTCTCTCTGTACAGGCACAAGAAAGAAAGGAAGCCTTGAGAAAGATCCCTGAGCAGTTCATATTATCAGAGGTTCGTCGTATGGTTGAGGAAATGCAAAATTTGAACAAGAAGATAGATGAAATTGTAAGTACTGAGATTTTAGATGCATTTATCTTATTTTACTGAACTGTTGGTTCTCTTTAGATTATTTTTGTGAATTCTGTATTACAATGTTGATCTCATTGTCAATATCATGAACAATCTCACAAACTAGTTGCCTGTATTTTATGTATCTTGAGTTTCCTTATAGAGAAAAAGTTTAAGCATTAAGGCTTGGTGAGAAATTTCTAGGTTTAATCTGCTACCAGACAACATATGATATTTATGTGTAGTTCTGTAGTAAGTTTATGCTTATTTATGACTATCTTTACTCACAATTTATTATTGACCTACATGCTTTTAGGTAAGTGATGATCTCATTTTGGGAAGTATACATGTGAGAAAACATGAACAGATTGGAGTAATGTGCTAACACGCCTGAACAATGGATAAGTCTTTTCATATAAAACTTGATGTTTTGGACTCCTGGGTTCTTAATTTTGGTGAAGGGAGATTGTGTGTGGATACAATCAATGCCCGAGCAGATAGAAAGAGGGACTAGGAATAGGTGTGGGATGAAGTGGGTGATCCTAGTAAGCTGGAATGCATGTGGTAGTTAAGGATGGGAATTCATAGTGTGATATGTGTGAAACATTGTCCAATGAAAGACAAGATATGAGTGGGGTGAGGTTTCCAAAAGGGAAGTAGTCAAGGAATGTTGATGGGTGTGATTTTCAAGGAAGAGATTTTTAGTGAAATGTAGCAATGTTGAGTTAGAGGGATAAATTAAGGGTAAAAAAGAATCCCTCCCTGTTGCATATGTTTCATACCATTAATATGTACTTCTACTACTCCCATTCTTTTTCCTAGTTCACATTCTTTTAATTCTTACATTGCTTGTACACAAAAAGTACTTCATCGTTCATCTCTTAGATAGTGTTCGTATACAGTCGGGATAAAAGAGACAGAAATTATGAGGACAAAGAGGACATGTCTCCTGTATTTCCTGTTTTGAAAGTATATAAATTCACTCGAATATTTTCTCAAAGACAGATTTATTTTATATTTTTGTCTTTGTTCCTTCAATCAAACATATTTTTATCTCTTTTGTGTATATCATTTACGTCTTGAGACACTAACCAAATGCAACCTTCAAGAGTCCTTATATTTACAACGCCTCAATTCTACTTTTAACATTTTGAGAGGTGTATCTATAGACTTTTATCTCAAAATGAAAGCTAGTTCTTTTTACCTATTTAATTTTGCCAGGTCATATTCCTGATGCTTTTTACATCATGTCGCTTTTCAATAATCATTTTCACTGTTGCTTTTCAATGATCATTTTCACTTGTTTGAACCTAAAGTTAAAACTTATGTTTTTGTCCCCTCATCACCCTGCCAGGTGGCGTTTCTTAGTCTGATTCTATCCAAGGTTGGAATAACGTCCTACTGATGTGCAGGAGGCCACATTTGATGATTACTTTAAGCCGATCAATAAGCAAGCTGAGATTATAATGAAGACACAACTTGAAGGAGAGGAGAATTCAATGAAGGATATGATGAAGGCTATGCAAACACGGGCTTTGCTTGAGAAATATGAAGCAGAAAGAAAAGCAAATGTGAATGATGCAGATGCAGAAAGAAAAGCAAATGTGAATGATGCAGATGCAAATCAAAGTAACCAGGAGACGGAACCCACCACCAAGCAGCACGCACAGATAAGATGACTAGATCTGGTTTTTGTAAATGCGTCTCTCACCTTCCTTTGGTGACAATTTTTGGATGTGCTCATGAGTTTTGATACAATCACGTAAACCAACGTAAACCACCCTGACAGTCTGAATAATTGAGCCAGCATTTTATGACTTCTAGTTATCCTTACTGTACTTGGAATACATAGCAATGATAGGTGTTGCTACAAGAATGATTGTTGTGATTGATTTGCGTCTTGGGACAAAGGATTACGCTACAAATGATTGCAATGTGATGAATATTATTAGTTATGGACAAAGGGTGTTGCTATTGCCTCTCCAAATTTTACTTTTTATTATTATTGAACTGATAGAATTGCTCCCATATAGACAAGTAGACTATGAGGTATTTATTTTAGATTTGATGTCTTGATTAAAGCCAAAAACAATTGCTTTGCTACTCTGTCTAAGCTAAAGTGAAACAACTACTTAGATTCTCCTTTTCTTTCCCATCTAAACACCCACACCAGAGTCTCCATCAGTTCTTGTCTTTGATTCATCAACATTCTCGCAATGTCCAGGTTGATTATTGTCAATGATAACTCATGCCCAGATTTCTTAACCAGGTTTTTCTTTTGTGAAAGTTCTCTTACCAAGTTGTCTTCATGAAAGATAGAGAACCCAAATCAAAACCGCTGCCTTGTTTGGTTTGAGATTTGTCTAATCATATATGTAATTGAGTCAGATTCTCAACAAGCCTTTATTTTTATTATTCTTTTTATAAAAAATATTTGCTTTTGATTTTATGAAATGCGGACCAGGTTTGATAACGGCAAGATACCCGGGTATATATCGGTCTATATTTTTTTAAATCACAAGTTTGTTGAATGATCAAATCATAAACTAGAAAACCCCCAGCAACCTAAGCATGCAGGTTGAGTATGAGGACATCTTTCTACAAGAAAAATAAAAATTTTAATAATATGGTTTCCTAATACATTCATAATTCTGTTCCTATTGTTTCCTAATTCATATGTTGCCTTCAATTTTCATGGAAATGTTTTACCTTTAAGTACATCACGAAAATATTTAATTTTATTCTATTATATGCTAACCACACACACACACACACACATATATTAAAAGATACAAGAATATCTAAACCCTCGAGTTTGAAGAATGGTTTGATTGAGAGCTCTTGCTATGCTTCAGACGTTTCTGCCGATATCTCCAGGCAACTTGAATGAGGGTAGCAGCACGGGCTCTCCAGTATGGAGATTGATACCTGTCAGTCAGACAGAAAGCAAAACAAAGTCTGAATGAACAGCAGAAACCACTCTTTTCGCAACCATTGTTTTAAAAACAAATCCCCCCCCCCGAAGTCTTAACTCAAAGCAAAATCATATTTATTCAATTTTTTACTTGAAATAAATCTTTGATTATAACACAAAAGTCATGACAGGTAACTTTAGAATGTAGACTCTAATGCTGTTGGAACTTTAGAACCTTGGCTGGTAAGTTAATCTGACAGTGGTCCTAGCATGAAGATACATGATCAAGGCTGTGATTGTAGAACCATAACACCTTCACTGAAAGTTGAAGCCAGCACCATAAGCACTTTCCCTGCTTTAATTTCGTGATTATTCTTTGATGTTTGATGGACTCTTCTTTACAGGGAAAGGCAGCCTATTTATTTCATTCATGTTCATATATTTTTAAACCACACACCCTCTTAATAAAGAAGGTGTTTACAAAACCTAAATCAGCAGCCAAATTACAGAAAACACTAAAAGATAAGACATCAGACTTTTATTATGTCCTAGACACAAAATACTGTGAATTATAAGTGTAAATATGTTTTTATCCTTGTTAAACAAACTAAGTAGGCCTGCATTTAGGGGTATAATTGTCCTTTTCAAATGATATACTCGTTATTGCAAAATTGATTGGGAACAAAATGATCCGGACATGTTTTTTGTTACAATATAATGATTATTTTGCCATTAAAAACAAAAAAAAGAAATTAAGCTTTTGATGAGGGGCTCGTCTTCTTTTATTTTTTTAAGTAGACAGTTAATTTATGGTCATACCCTTAGGAGTGAGAGAAAATTAACATTACCAAAGGGGCTTCTCCATCTTTTTTATTTTTTAAAACAGTAAAATGACAAAATTACTATTGGATTCCAAGAAAACTAAGCTTGTTTGCAAGGATGTTTTCGTCCTTTTGATATGGTTTTGTTGTAGTTCTCAAGTGGGGCCAAGAGTAATTGGCTATTTTAATATACACATTATTATTTAAATTCAGAAATAGTTTGCACGCGCTAGCAAATAAGCACTACATGCGTCAAATTGCGCCGAACACTATCTTCAGGATGGCGTTCAATATGCCTCATCATCCCTATCATGATGGTGAGGCATGTGTTCGCAACCGTCACGCGGAGAAGCTACGACCGCAAGTTTATCTCTCTCCACCTCTTTTCTCTCTCTCTTAAAAAAATTGTTTTGGCCATTGCAAAAAAACAAAAAAGTCTAACTATTTGTTTGTTAAGTTAAATTAGATCCTCATTCTTTTGATTGCAATATATTTGGTCTTGAATCATTTATTGAGTTATTTGTTTTTTCAATTTTATCATTTGACACTTGATTTTTATATCATATTAGTCCACATTTTTTTTTCAATTTCATTCCTCCATCTTTTGATTTTTTTTTTTATTAAAACTATTTTTCATTTCAATTAAACTCTCCAATCCCTCTAATTAATGTTTTTTTCTCACCCTCGTTTTTTTCAATCCTTCCTTTTATGTAATTAATTTATTTTTTTAATTTTATCTTTCAACATTTAATTTATTGAAAATTCAGTTTCGTACAATCTTATTATTCTGCATTAATTTTTTTTTAATATTGGTTTTGTAATTATCTTCAAGTTTTTTCTATGAGCTTATCCCGATTTTATGACTTAGGTTACAATTTTTGCATGCCTTTTTTTAATATAAGCTTTTTTTAATTTTTTTTCTATTTCATTTTTCAAAGTATTATTCTAATTCATCTATAATTGTTTTTATACAAATTAAGTTTATTTTTAAAAATAAAAAATGTTGATTTTTAAATTATATTGTTGAAGTGTTCGGCCCTGTATAATATTTTTTATAGTGTGTATTATTCAGTCAGTTTCATATGTGTTTATCTTTTAAGTCATAGGTTTTTTAGGGTGTGAATTTATCTTTTATTTATTTAAATAAATAAATTCAATAAACACAATCAGATGCATATCTCATTTTTATGTTATGAAATATTTTGATCTTACTTGCATTGGCTTTTCAATTTACATTCTGAATTTTTTTATGTAAAAAAACACATTGAAATAACTTACATACCCGGTATTTTTTGAAAAATAAAAAGTTATAACCCGCGGCAAATCACGGGTTAAATGGCTAGTCAAACTCTAAAATAACATCCCTTTTCTCATTCTTGTTTCTAAGTTTGTACACCAATGCATACTAACATGAAATTTTCTCCAATAAATGCATTTTTGTCATAAAGCATCTCTAAGATAAGCTCATCTACATTCTCCCAAAAAAAAAAAAAAAAAAAAAAAAACAGGAAGAAGAAGATGTTATCTTTCAAGAGCATGCATAAGCCTCAAAGATGTTATAATCAGCATGCATGCAGTGCTTTCCTTGTAACATAGTCAAACTGCTAAACTTATTAAACATGCATGCAAAAAATATATGTAAAGGCATCGAAATAACCTTATGGCTCCTTGGACGAGTGGATTGCGCAAGTTTCTTGCAAAAACGCTGGTGACTTCTTGAAGGTCTGCGGCACTGAGTGAAAATGCTTCTACATTTGTTAGGCACCTTACTGTCCTGCTACTAATCAAACGCTGTCCAGGAGTCTTGATTCTCCTTCCATCTGTGGTAAGAACCAAAATTCCATGCTCATGCTCTAATGGTGTTTACAGACGCCAACTACTGGAAGTTTGGCTTCCGAATAACTTAAAATGGTCTATAAAGAACTAAAATAGAATTCAATTTACTCTTAGGAATCATGATATACCTTTGGACACTGAGCTATGCTCAAGAAACCATGTGAGAAGTTCCTCACCACAAACATTCCCTTCGCATAAGGCTACTACAGTGCCATCATGACCGATGCTTTCCAATTTTCCTCGCACAATAAAAACCATCTTCTCAACCAGTCCACCAACATAAAAAATCTCACTTCCCTTGATGTATATTTTTTGTTTTAATTTCTCACGGACAGCATCTAAGACATGGTCATCCATCAGGTTAAAAATCCAAACCTACACAATTTTGCAGATAAATGCATGGCAGGTTAGTCCAAAGTTTATGATTATGAAATCAGAAAGTCTATTTAGACAACAAAAAAAAAATTGTCTTGCTCTTTTCTGGAGACAAACTGTTGAGTTTGATTGCAACCCTCAGCCAAATCAACTCAACAAGTTATCAGCACTAAGGATCAGAAGGAATCAATGAGTATGAAGTACATAGCAAATCAATTTTATTGGCTTGGGATGTTTTATATCTTACTTTCTTGACAAGTTCGAAGAGATGCCTTCTTATATCCCTCTGAAGGTCTTCCGGCAAATTCTCCATAAGCATTCCCTCATTTACACCTCTAGTAGCAGCCCAATGATACCGTTCAGCTTCTAACACTCTCCTACATGACAACAATTTTATAAGTTACGAGATCCATATAACATATGCCAAAGAAAGCAACCATGCAAAGAAGTAAATTCTTACAAGTGCACAAGAAAAATAATAGGAATATTATAGATGGAAATGCAAAGAAGCAATAAAAGGGTATAGCAATAAGCATGACATAAATGAAAGAATATTTGCTTTGACACAGCAAAATGGTCCAGGAGGAGAAATATCACGAATTCCATTTCACTGAGCAAGGGTTGATGGAGATTACAAGGGTTTCTTTATTTATATGGAAGTGTATGGAATTTCATTACATTTCATCACAAAATCCATCATGTCAAGAAATATATGGTTGAAGTGTGTGTGCGCGGGCATGCATGTGTGATGGGGAGAGAGGAGTTTACCCAAAAAAAAAGGGTAGAAAGAGAGCGAGATGAGAAGTTAAAAGAATATACAGCAGACCTTCTTAGTTCTTGTGGCAACCGCCGATGTTTCATCCACTGCTCAACGTCACGTCGTCTTAATGACATTTCTGACCTCCTAGAAGGGAGAACAGTGAACATTTAATAAATAATGATTAGTCAAGCAGATGGCATTCTAATCTACTTGCAAATACCAAACTAGGAATTGAAAACTAATTGGCGAATATGAATTGCATCATAATGCCGCCACATCAAAATTGGCATGGAGGTTTTTTAAAATTTTCTTCTCAAGATGTAAATATTATAGACATCTATCTCATTTCTCACCCATCACTTTTGTCTTTGGAGATTTAAATTAAAAACAGTGTATTCCAGTAATGATGAACTTGTTAGAACAACAACAATTTAACAGCAGTAGCAGATGACAAGGCAGGAAGAAATAAAGAAGAATACCAGAAGAAAGAAATTGATGGGAAAAGCTGTCATAGTTAGATAGTATAGGCAAGCTTTTAACGCGTCGAAATAAAGTTGTAACAGAGTTAGTTAGAAATCAGTTAGTTAGTTAAAGAATCCATACAAATAAGAACAATGCTGTAAATGAAGGATCATCTTGGAAAATGAATACCATTTCTGCATTACAAAACTTCTCTATTGAGAGTTGGTGTTCAGCAGTGAAGTTATTTTGGTACTAGTTAATAATCCTACCTCTGGTTATTTTGAAAGAAACCATCACTATATAAAGAGTATATAAAATTTGGGAGAGATAGTGATGAAAAATATCTTTAAATCTGAACGCCGGATAGTCACTACTTCGTCAAGCACAGCCTGCAAATTTCTTCCTCGGTCATTTAACGTACACACTCTAGTCTAGGCCATCCATGCTTTCAAATAAGAACACTATTGAAATGGATGCACAATAATAACGTTTTCAAAAAAAAAAAAAATTCAAGTCATTATGGACATCTGAAGGTTTTTGGGTGACATATGAGAGGATAAATTTAATAAATTATACCTCCGACCAAGAGATTGGAGAAAGTTCTGTATGTTTCCTATGAGAAAAGCAAAGAGCAAGAGGCCAAGTCCAATGATTGCCATGGTAAAGAGGACTTCCCAAACAAAATAGCTCGGTACTTGGTTTCCAGCAAGAGTACTGATTTGCTTCACAAAATTAAAAATATAATATTATGTCAGCAGAAAAACAGTTTAATTTGCACCAATATTGACACAATTATAAGATCAAATAGGTCTGTTACATGAAACGAAAGAGTTATTGAGAAGTAGCCCAAGAAATCAAAGGTTTCAAGATAACAAGGATTAAAATAAACCTAGTTTTGTAAACTCAAGCAACACCACCAAATGAATAAGGAGATAACAAGGATTAAAATAAACCTAGTTTTGTAAACTCAAGCAACACCACCAAATGAATAAGGAGGTGTTCTTAGCTTAGGTTAGAGAAGTGCATCAAAAGTGATTGATTACACCCATAGTTTCTACAAGTTAACCCGCACTCCGTCACAGGTCTGATAGTTTTTTTTCAATAAAAAGAAATTGAATACATGTTATTTTTAATTTTTTAAAAAAACAATATCGACTAATGAAATCTAAAAATAAAATAAGGCAAAAAAAAGATATTGATCCCTGTTAACTTTTCAAACAGGTAACCCGGGTCACCAGACCAGAAATACTATACATGAAAAAACCACAAAGCTCAATCCCCAACAAATCAAACAATAAAGGATGAAATCAAGAAAAAAAATCGATTACACAAAAGGATCTAAAATAAATAAAATAGTAATTAAAGGAATTAGGGTAAAAATAAAAATAAATAAATAAATTTGAAGGTAACTATAAATTTTCGATTAGAGGTTAAATTAAAAAGAAAAATAACTTTAAAAAAAAAAGTAAGAACCAAACTGGAAAAATAATATACTATAAACTTTAATTAAATGATGAAATTAAAAACCAATAAGACTTTTACAAAAGGAACAAGAAAAAAAAATAGAAATCAAAAGAATAAAGACCAGGTTGAAAAAAAAATATATGACAAATTAAAATTTAAAAAATAAATTGAAAACAAATAAAAATTTTACTGAAAAGTCAAGAAAAAAAATTAAAAATCAAAAGAATAAGGACTAAAATTGAAATATCAATAACAAGGAGGATCAACATATAACTTTCAGGGGATGAGTGAGAAAAGAAGAGGGGAAAACCTCATTGACGACCAACCGACCAACCACTGCTAACATGAAACGCACTAAAAGAAAGAGAACGTGGTGGCGTATCCAACGACACGACAGAAGGGCAAGCATTTTTTACCACCAGGAGGCACCGCACGTGCCGCCCAAAGGGCTCGAGCACCTCCCACACACTAGCGTGTGAACAACACGCGCCAGCAACTTTTTTGAATTTAAAATTATTTAATCATCTTAAAATATATCAAATTGTACTCCATGGTTCTGGAATTAACAAAAACAATATGTGAAAAGACTAAAAATCCCCTGGACTAAAGGGTAAAGATATTTTTTTATTGTATTTAAAAAAATAAAGAGCTCAATACCCTTGGTCAATAGTATTAATTTTTTTTATTTGGAGGCTGAAAAGGTCATTTTACTGTTACTAAATAAGAGGAAAGATCACTTATACCATCGGTCAAATCTGTAATGATTAATGAACCATGTGAAAGGACTAAACTAAGCCTTTGGTTTTTTTTTTTAAGGGATAAGAAGTCTATCGTGGTTTAAAGTTTTTGTTAATTACACAAGAGATGGAAAATTATGATTAGAGGAAGTATTTACTTGCTATTACTTGCTATGGAGAGAATTTCCAATTACATCATAATAGCTTAGGAGAAAGGAAAAAAAATGATGTAAGATAACATTATTCACATACCTGGAATCCCCAAAACAATGAATATATGTATCTGATGATGATATTTTTTCCGGTAAGGTTGACTGCTTTGGTATAGATTCCATAATCAAAACCATTTAGCGGACCACCCGTTTGAAAACAATTACTTGCATTAGGATTCTGTTTCCAGCTAGCCCAGTTTAGATCAGACCCGTATTCTTCATTAGCATTCCCGATTCCACAATCTATAAATTTCATGCACTTGTCTTGAAAATTAGTATAATGGCAGGCATCACGGAGACATTGATTAACCCTCTGTTAAAAGAGTGGTAGAGTGATTTGAGTACTATCACTATCGCATCAGAATACAGAACTAGTTTCGGATTTCGCTCAATTAGCCAAAAGGAGAAAGAAAGCAATATGCCGAAAAAGAAAATGATCCATGCAATGATAATGTGACAAGAAAAGGAAATGTTATGCTAGAAAACCAAAATATTCCTTTCAATCTATCATTGCTTCAGAGGTTAAGAACTAGAGATTGAATATTATGAGGACATCGAGGGTGAGAACTCTGGAAAAAATGTATATGCATCTCTGGTTACTAGAGATCCAGAATAGTAACAGAGTTCATAATAGCTTCAGGATATTCAAAGGATAAGAAAATGTTTGAGAAATAAAGCTCAACACACTCACCTGCAACCCAAAGAGATACCAACATGACCCAACGATGTGACCAGACAGTATATAGGTGAAAAGATTTATAAAGAAGTTTGCCAATGCTGTCTCAAATATGAAGCCACTTGGAGACTGACCAATGAGAAGAGGAGTAAACCTCCACAGCCTTGGAATGTACTGGACAAGAATAGCTGCCCGTAGAAGATTTTTGGCATTATTTGCTCCAGAGATTCCCAATCCCTTTGGTAGGACTACTAATATAATGATCTGCACGTGATTACCAAGAATATGGTATTAGATTCCAGTGCTAATTTATTAGACATAATTTACTGAATCTGGAAGATTACAATGTAAATTCCATGGAAACCATACAAGCAATCACATTATTTCATTTTCAGCATATGTGACGAACAAATTCAGAATACTGAATAGTTAACACTTCCATCAACCTCCAGCTTCTAACTCGAGTCTGTCACTCTAGTTAACCGTGAAGCCCTCCACACATGAATTCTTGTTTATTTTTCTTGTTAATTGCCATTTAATATTTTCCTAAAAATAGTCGCACTAATGTATGTCTAGTTCTACTCACACAACTCGCTAAGTTTTGCAATTTATTGTGATGTGATTTATAACAACACCAAGGATAGTCAGCTTCGAAAGTGGTTATCCAGATACTCTCCAAATCTCATTGTAGGAAAGAAAGATGGCACCTACATGTATATGACCAACAGTGAGATTAGGAGAGTGTTCATGGAGTCAATCATGAAGTGACTATCGTAGCATTGCTCATTAGAGGCTGCAGCATTTGACACTTCACATTCGTTATCACTCCACCATTTTCAGGTTCTTACCAAGTCTTCATTTCAAATTGACGACATTATTTATCCTCCCAATATTAGGCAATCATACTCAGTGACGTGCTTCATTTCAAATTGATGACATTATTTATCCTCCCCATATTAGGCAATCATACTCAGTGACGTGCTTCATGGCCCTAAGACCCAGTGCTGTCCCTGTGCCTGCCAGAATCCAAATTCATGTAATGACAAGCAATTAATTTCCACATCCTCAGCCAGGTTCAGAACTTGATGTTTAGATGCTTGTTATTTAAACATAAGAATATAGATACGACGTGTTGTGTTGAATCCTAAGTAAAATTTATAAGGTCAATAGTTACCACGCTAGACAGAGAATGAATCACTAACCTGCGGGAGTGGTAATACCGCAAATAAGTCAATAAAGAAACATCCTCGGAGGTAGTGCTTAGCAATTTTCTTTGGATGGTCAACTAACTCTCCTGCACCAACCACTCTAGATTCAGGAGCAACATAAGCTAACCTAAACTGCAGAAAATAAATGAGAGTATTAATGAATCAATACTTGCAAAGAATAGTTTTCATATATCAGTCACAGCTGGACTTTAAAAGAGCTTCAAGACAGAAGCAATGGAATTTGACAATCATACTTCAATAATTAAAGGAGCACAGAGACAAGCTCATCATTGTTTATAGGAGCTATTTTCATCACTGAGGTCATTTTATATGCCATCATGGGCTTCTTCACCTTTAAATTTTAATCTCAAGTGTCATAAAAAGTTCTATGATCCTAGAAAGAAAGTTTTTGGCTAAAATTTCACGTGATCTTTTTAGCTTTAACTGTGTCAAGTGGTGTGTTACTTTTGAATTTATGGTTGAAGTTACTACAAAGCCTACGATAAGTGATCTCTAAGTTCTAAATAAAAAGATTGACATCAGTACTAATGGAGATGACAGGTCTAACAGCAGCTAGAAAGAAAGAAAGATAATCAGATTAATGTAAGGAGCTAGTGTACCTGAAGAAGTATGTTCAGTAAGTAGATGAGATCAGTCAAGCTCCTAAAAACCACAATTGTTTTTGTCAATGGCCAGTCAATAACTATGCAATTGTTTTCCTGCAGCCAAAAATGAAAATAATGTAATTCCAAAAAAATACAAGCTAAAGTGTGAACTGAGGAGAATATCATATGAAATGCCTAAATAATAAAGCATTGAAGTCAAAAACAGATGAAGTATCTTAGCAATAACAGCAGCTTTTGAGCAATTATTATGGAAGTTTTTTTCAAATAGTTAGTCTGTGGAATCTGGAAGTTCTATACAATCCAAGTAAAATCATGATCAGACAAAGACCTCATCATGGACCCTCTCAGCAATAGAATATCCATGATTAGAACACAGAAAATTGAAAGCCCTAAAACTTAACAAAACTGCTTAAAAGTTGCTAAAATCATGGTTTCAGAGCTGTATGTAACTGCATGTTCTGTTTGTAACTGCATAATCTGTGAACAGTACTATTTAACGCCACTCTAGCTATAAATTCTGGAACTATAAGCAAGCTAAACATACCTGTTGCGCCCATAGTAGGAAGAAAAACAAGGGATCGAAAATAAAATCGCCACCAAGCACGAAATGACAAAAAATTTGTTCCACTTCTGAATCACTTGAGCATGAGGATTCATAACTCTAGGAATATACAAGTTTATAACATCATTGAATCTCCTTGCCCAACCTTTAGCATCTCCATAGAGAACACTATGAAACTGCAAGAAGCACAAAAGCAGAAAGTTGGTGAACGCATGAGGCAGGTCCATAAAATTGTTATAATATATAATAATCAAGACATGGGACAACATTATAAAGTAAAGCTATGATCTAGTAATGGTTCAACAGACTGTTTATAAGCCAATCACAGGATACTGAATATTGTTTCCTACTCATAGAATTAGAGAAGATACACAATTCGCCTGCAGTTGGAATGTAATTTTTTTGCAGGGGGTAGATGCTGAAGATTTTATTTTATTTTAAGCCCATGTAACTGAGAAAGATTATTGAAAGAGCACACACAACTTTTCTCTCCAACGCATTCCCACAAGGAAAACACTGCTTCTTGATCTGGTTTGAAACTAGCCAACCCCTTCCATAAAGTTCTTACAAATCTACTTGGAGAAAAAATAGGTTTGCCTAGCTTCCTAAGTTAATCATGGCATAGGAACTTACCAAAAAACTAAACAAACCCGGAAACATAGACATCAAACCCAATCATCAACAGTTTAGGTCAAATTTTGTGAATGCATCAACTCATCATCTTCACCATATGCATATAAGCTGTCAAAATCTCCAAAACAAAACGAACCTATTCTCTTAAAAGCTATCATAAAAATATAATAAATCTTGAACTTTGAAAAGCCAAAAGGTGAACTAGTGTTTCTTCTTCCTCCACCAAATTCATCCTCCTTGAACCATGGTTTTCCCCTCCATCATGCCATAGTCATTAAAACCAACCAACAGAATGTCAAAGATCAGACCTTGAGCTTCTGCTGCCACTTATTTATGCCGTGGAAGAATTTAACTGATTACCAGGGTAAATTTTGCAAACAAATTCATGCAAATGAACATTCCAAAAGGCCACAAGAACTTAAATGGTTCCCAAACAGTTAAGGCTACATCCAAAGAAGAATGCAAACAGATGAATTTCAGATAAGCACATAGATAATTTCCAATTCAATACCAAAAAGAGAATATGAAATTCAACAACTTCCCAGCCAACAAAATAAGTCTATAGTGAACCATCATTATTAGGTATTATAAAGTTCAGTACCCACAGAGCATATGCAACTGGAGCTCATAAACCAAATCCCCCTCAGAGAAATACAAGTTTAGTACTCCACAACCAATACCTAACTACATATACTTAAATCACAGTCCTTGATATAACATTTTTCCTTTTCAATTAGCTCAATTAAAAGAAAATATTGCTCAAAATAAGAGGAAACTGGGACACAATATCTCTGATGACATATAACACCTTTCAACCATAAAGAATATGAACATTACGCCCACTGGATCTGCACAACCTCTATTACCACCGCTTTTTCCTTCATGAAAGCATCAAAAATTATTATCATAATCCCATTCCACCACTTTGTCACCACTAAAAAGAACGGCCTCGAGAGTATGGACCAATCACCATTACAACTTTTATTTTAACTTGTGAGATTCATCACATCATGAATTCACAAGATTTCATCTTTTCACCAAGTGCAACCAATTTGGGATAGCATGTCAAGGAAATGAGAAGCTTTCTGCAAGATTTTTATTTCTAATCCCACTAAGCAACTAGGTATCACTTTCAAAGAGATGGCAATGAAATGATGGCCTGTTGTGAAAAAACTGCAGCAACTATTGATAAACATTGCAATAGGAGAGAAACCAGAAAGAACACAAGATTTAACGTGGTTTGGCAATGTCTCTACATCCACAGGAGCGAGGAGTGTTCATTTTTTACAATGTCAAAATAGGGTTACATTGGTATATATTTATAGCAGACCCTAAACCGTCCAAGGAAACCTAGCTGCCTAAGGAATCCTAATCGTTCAAGAAGTATTAATAATTTTTACCCTTGTACCGTACCACAAGGGCATTGCCCTCGCAACCACCAACCTACTAATTGTCTCTAGCAACAAAACATGAAATAAATCCTAGAGAGGCAGATGTCGTCATTCCGCTCCAACATCTGCCTATAAGCCACAAACTACAACATAACCCACACTCGCTATGTTGATAACAATAGAAGTCATCATGAAACCAAACTAGTGATGGAGAAAATCCTAGTTTTATGATAAAATTACTCAAACAAAAGTGACCAAGTAAAAATATATGCAACAAAATAGCCATTTATGGCTGAAGTCTTAATCATAATCCATATAGAAACTGGTTCCTCCTGTTTGAATAATGAAGGGCAACAAGAAGTAGCAGTAAAAATCCAGGATATCATAACAGCAACTCCAGAAGCTATAAGATTTTTTCTATTAGAACAAAAGCATACCCTGGAATCTTTGGAATGGTAATTCGATGGGCATGTTGTGCAGTAAGGATCATGGCACATCCCTAGTTGCCCAGACCTCATTAAGTGGGCATTTGTAGTAGTATACATGTCATCCCAGTCATTCGGATCCATTCCTTTAAAAGATAGATATCTTTCTGGCTTGGGTTCCACCTTTTTGTGAGCTGTTACACCATGATTTGCCAGGAATAGGTTTTCAGTGTTGCGGTTGATATATAAAGGACCGCTCATTTGTACCATTGGAGCTTTTCTTTCACTACGCAGTGGACCAGTATAGCCAACAAGATTGGTTTCAAAACCATAGGACTCCATGGAATTCACAGGAATAGAAATTGATGCGCTTTGAGTCCTGGAAAGAAATGGTGAAAATCGAGAATCCACCTCTTCATCCACTAACTTTGGATGAGTGTCTGACAGCATTGATACATCATCTTTTTCATGGTCAGCCATTTCTTATTAATAGGGCCTACAAAAGGAACAGAAAATGAAGACAATATTCAATACACATAGATGCATGTCCAATTACGCAAGGAAAATTCATGAAGAAACACACTGAATATTTTTATTCGCAAGAGCAGGAACCCAAAGGTGGGAGAAGAAAAATAAGAAATGCAGGCGAAACACCAGTTGCTCCTATGCTCATAATGATTTGATGAATTCATGAGATCAATAAATCATTCTTAATAAATGGAAAAAGGTCATTCGGGCCAAACATGTTCGAGCAGAAAAATTCTAGTTGAGTTTAGTTCCCATGGTTTTAACCTTTGGTGAAGTCGTTCAGCTTACTGAAGTAAAGCTCAAAAGGTTACATTTAACCAATGGAGTACTTACCATATTGCAGTGGTTCTAGCTACTACCACTTGATCTATCAAAAACTTCCAACTGAATTTATTTCTTAATGCAAATGTATCAAAAATTGCAACGGTTCTAGCTACTAGCACTTGATGTCTCACTTAACAATCACCACCATCAAGCAATTTATCTTCGGGATACTTAAATTTTCCTGCGCATTTGAGAGATTAATCTCTATACTGCAACTTCCCTGGAATGGTTAAGACCTTTTCAAGCAACGTTAGGGAAGTTTTCAGCACTCAAGCCATCCAATGATTATTTTTGCTCCACAACTCATGATAAGCGTCAACCTTATTGACTAATTTTATACTTTCGTCATGTCACTCAATCTTGAATAAACCAAGTGACCATCCTATTGATAATCTGCAGCTGATTACTTCTTAAATCCTAACTTCACCAAGCATTTTACACAGATAGCTGATTCTATGTTGTGTAAAAACATCATTAACCAAAAGGACTTCTAGCAGACTCTGTAGTTCTTACGTTGTAAGCAAAAAACTTAAAGACCTAGTTCAACATAGCATTACTGTGATTGTTATAAAACCCAACCTGGCGGATCAACCTGGCCCAGAGTTTAGCCTAGGCAGGTTGTACTTGGAACCGTTTTTTTTTTATTTGTAAAAAAAGAAGGCTTAAAAAAAAACGCATGAAACAACGTTGCTTCAAGAGGTTTTAAGGAAAATCATAGCTTGGATGATCCGCCAACCCGTGCCTCAGGCCCGGTAAACCCTGGCTTTCGTCTTATAACTATGATTATTACTGTTAGCATTTTGATTAGAAAGCTCATGACAAAGCAGAGCATGACAATTCACAAATTTATTAGCTAGTTTTACACATTGATGCATTTAGATGAGACTGCCCGTATATGACAAGAACAGATACTCAATTTGACTTTAAAAGAACAAAATCATTCATGAACAGCAAAGGGTGTTAAACTTTTAAGCTAATTGCTGAAACCCACTTAAGAACTCACTACACAAAAACAAAAACAAAAAAAAATAAGTACGAAAAACGCACAAACCTGCTGTGATTTAGAAGAAAAGAAAACCAAACTGCATCATCTAGCAACGAGCAAAGCAATCCAAGCTTGAAAGAGCAGTACAGAAAGAGAGAAAGAGAGAGACTTCGGAAGAGACAGTGAAGACTTTAGTTTAGTGCTGCGTCAAGGGGAGAGGGGATGACTTTTGGCCCACTGGCTTGCCTTAGTAGCCCATTGTACAAGGCATAGTAAGAACAGACAAGAATTTAATGAACGCTCCCACCTTAACAATGATACTTTACTCTCTCTATCTTATTCGTTGGCTTGTGCCATGCCAGATTGCCAGTTATTACCTGTCAACTACTTACGAGTTACGACTTGTTCTTAGTTGACTCTTTAGTAAAATAACAATCATTCACATTGGCTTTGCCGTCAGTCAGCATTGGCGGGTACCATCTTCTCATGCTCTACCATGGGGAGGGTTTATCTCTCTCTTAATTTTCTTCAAATATTGTGAAATTTGAAGAAGGTAGTAGCTACTGTATTGGCGGATACTATCTTCTTGTATAGTTTTTGGATTGTGGTTTATCTATATTTTTTTAAGAAAATATTTTTAATTTTTTTTATATTTTATTATTTTTTAATCTATTGATGTTAATAATAAATTTTAAAAAATAAAAAAAAATTATTTTAAATGAGAAGCGTAGAATAAATTAAAATTTATTTGTAAAAGTTAAGAATTTTAACTTCTGATTTAATCAAAATTTTACCTCAATTTTGTAACAAAATCTTGATATAAGTTAAAACTTTTTTCTATAAGTTATAAATAAAAATGAATATAACTAAAATGGTTTTGTAGAAACCATACTAAACAAAAACCTAAAAATATGTAGTTGAGAATTCAAACTTGATCATCAAAATACTTTTTAAATTATTTTTTTATTATAAAAAACATTAAAATAATTATTTTTAAGATGGTTTTGATAGTTTTGATGTGTTGAAATTAAAAATATAAAAAATAATATTTTAATATATTTTTAATTTAAAAATATTTTTAAAAATTATTATTCTTCACAACTAAAAAAAACTCAAAGCCAAAAATAAGAAGCCACAAAATGAATTTTTTTGGATTTTAATTATATTATAATATAAAAGCATTTTAATTGTAGATATCATTAAACACGTTTAAGATTATGTAAGAAAAATAACTTTAAATAGTAACTTAATTAGTTAAATTTTAAATTTATTTTTTAATAATTATAAGTTTGAATTTTTTCAGAATTATAAGAGACTTATATAGTTATTAATTTTTAAACTTGTAAAATTAGTTAAGATATACATTTTAACACTTAAATTAACAATAATAATAAAAAAAATAACAATTCGAGATATCAAGCATTCTTGTATTTGGTACGCTAAGAAATCTTGAGTTTCTAAAAATCTCGAATGCTCTAGAACATTCGATTGGCCAGGAAATATGATTCCTCTCTAAAACGTAGAGAATTTGAGATGTCATGATATATAGTTTTTTTTAAAAAAAAATCAAATACTCTCATATTTTATATTAAACTAACTACAATACCTTTTTTTTATTAATAGCAATGCAAATACTTTCAGTAACTAGTTCATAGGAACTTGTTAGGAATTTAATTTTGGACACTTAATGTATATCTTCATGTATATTACGTAATTTATCACTACATATATTAATTTATTTGATAGTTCTGATTTTATAAAATTAAACATACTATTATATTCATTTAATCTCTTAGTTTTTTTGTACATGTAAAAGTGTCAACATATATATATATATATTATATATATATATATATATATATATATATATATATTACCATCAAATTAGATACTTTGACAATTAAGGATATAATAGTAAATCTACCCACATTCCTCGTGAATTTTCAATAATCAACCAAACACAGTAAAAATACATTATTAATAGTAAAAAATCAAATAGAATCATGAGAGGTAGCTAACTAGTCAGATTTTAAGTTTGTTCTTTAATAATAACAAGTTCGAGTTCTTTTAAGGCCACTAGAAACTTACATGGTCGTTAACTTTAAGGCATGTGGGATTAGTCAAAGTGTACATAAGTTGACTCAAACATCCACATTAATCTAAAAAAAAATATTACATTTTTATTAACTATATTCTCAACAATTACATCTAAAAAAATGAAAGTTTATATAGAGACATGTTTATTATTTTTTACATATAATGAATTTGATTTTCTCTTTTCTACACTTGTTTATTTTAAAAAATAAATAAATTCAGTAAAATAACTAAAACGATAGCCATAATTATTTAGACAGAAATATTTTCCCAAAAGACGACATACCAAACACCCTCAAAATCCAGCACCCTCGCCCAAATTGGGTTAAGAGAACAAGAAAGCCGGCCTCTAGAAATAAAGGCCCATCGCCACCAGTTCCGAGCTCATTATTTTGTCTGAAGGGTTTCTCCAGATAGAAGAAGAAGAAGAAAAAAAAAACACGCTGGCTTGGGATTCAGAGGCGGTTGCCGTGTTTTTGTCATGTTGCTGTCTTGTTGCCCAAGTAAACATAGCATTATAAAAGTATAATGTAATAGAATTCTCCAGAAACAGAAACACACCAAGTTTCGAACTTTCAAATTGTCTTCCAGGACCTTTACTTTATTTTTATTTTATTTTGTAAATAAAGTGCCATTTCTACTTCTTCTTTTAAAGCTTCAAGCTTAACCAGCTGTCAAACAAGGCTAGTTTCTTGCTTCTTTTTGTTTTTTGTTTATCTGGGTTTTGGATTAGAATTGAAGAAGTTTCGTTCGTTATATTGTTGATTTGTTTTAGTAAGTATAGGAATAAGAATGTTGTATATTTTTTTGCTTATTTCGATTTTAATTCAATTTTGCTTTGTTGATTGCAGATTTTTGGTGCTGTTTCTTAAGAACGTTACTTTCTTTTTAAAAGTAGCAGAGTTTTATTACAATATATAGTAATAATGGTAAGGATTCTTAGGCATCCTTCTCCTTTCCTTTCTTTTACAGTGGATATATATACTATAAAGCCCGAGTCTTTTGAGGTGTTTGCTAAATGGGTTGCTTTTATTTTGACCATTGAATGAGTAATTGAGCATTTCACAAGCCTTTGTCTTGATGTTTCCGTTGTGGGTTTTAAAGTGTTTTTAATCTTATATTGCTTTTAACCTCAACATGCATTTTCATTCTTAAAGCCTATCAAACGCTGGATCTTTGATATTGCTATGCTGGTTGAATCTCATATTCAGTTATATTAGACTGGCATTTCAAGAAGTCTCATCTTTCTTGCTTGGCATGCGAAGACAAATTTTGTTCATTACAGCACTTACATGCATACCGAGCCTATTTAGTTTTCACCTTGTTTAAATTG
This sequence comes from Populus deltoides, assembly GCA_015852605.2. Taxonomy (NCBI): domain Eukaryota; kingdom Viridiplantae; phylum Streptophyta; class Magnoliopsida; order Malpighiales; family Salicaceae; genus Populus; species Populus deltoides. The sequence continues at coordinate 12,358,169 of CM027581.2, read as the reverse complement.
TAAGTCCAGCCACAATGTTGTTGTTGAGTAGACATAGTGCAGCAATCTCAGTGCTCAGCATTCTTGGTTATTAGACCATACACAAGGATGCCCACGTGAATAAGTGGGAATGAGAAGAAAGAAAGAAATAGAGAAATAGTACTAAATTACATGGCTGTGCTCTCCAAATTATGAGCATTCTTCAATTAATGCATTAGATTTGCTAAAACTCTGATTATTCAATGTTTATTGGGGGACAGAAGCTGCATTTAGTTTGTGAACAGTTTGTCACCAGATAATATGGCTATTAGGCTGATTTAGCAGTAACCAGCTGGATGGTTTTCCACCTACTTCTACTTAATTTGTTTCCTTTGTCCAGGAATCTCCTCTAGTGTTAGGTGCTACTGTGGCTGCCGCTGCCTGGAGTGGTAGGTTTTTAATTGGAGCATGGCAAGCATTCAAAGCTCGGCCTGTAGTTCCGCGTGTTCAAAGATTTTATAAAGGTGGGTTCGAGCAGGAGATGACAAGGAGAGAAGCAGCTTTAATTCTTGGAGTGAGGTAAACAGTTCGTATCCAAGTCTGATATTTATTTTTAGTTGGATGTATTCTGGGGTTACTAGCGAACTGGTTATACATTTTCATTTTCACCTTATGCTAGTAGGCTAGCAGTAATGTGCTCGCTTGCTGGTTAAACTTGTCACACATTCCCAATTCATATTTACCGGATTCGGTAAACAATAGCATTTACATTGCTTCAGGCAATTAAAGGCGTAAAAATCAATTGATTTAAATTAACTTGGACAAATGAATGGTTTGGATGAACTCCCCCTTTTTTGAATTATCGGTTCTCTCTTTGTGCACTAGTACCTAAATATCTCGTATCTTTTGGAAAATTTTCCAATACATATATAAAACGTGTGCTGCTTTCTTCTTTTGTTTCAGAGAGAGTGCTGTGATGGAGAAGATCAAGGAGGCTCATAGGAGAGTGATGGTGGCAAATCACCCTGATGCTGGAGGGAGCCATTATCTTGCTTCAAAGATCAACGAAGCCAAAGAGGTCATGTCGGGGAAAACTAAGGTGGGTGCCTCAATCTTTTAGGTGATACACAAAAGATATCAATACATGATTAAAGAGTCTTTTTTGTTTCCTTGTAATCTTCATAGCTTGTTGTAATTGTCCGAAACATCACACTCGGATTTTTAAGTTCTAATTTCCCCTGAGATGGGAGTTTCGGGATAAACTCTTGGTTGGTTGAGAAAAACAAATTTGGTGAAGTTGCAACATTCAACATTTCTTTTATTGGTTTCATAATAACTTGTGTTGTAAGGAGATAAACAAGAAAGATTGGTACTGATTTTAATCAGGAAGAGGCTCATCCAAATTTTAACATTTAAAACATAGAAACAGACGATCGGATATGGAATGAGACTGCAAAATTGCCTAAATATCCGAAAAACTCCTGACAATGGTATTGCATAATTAAGCATAACAAGATGGGAGTTGATCATAATCATATGTCAAATATGATCTCTTGAAACATCTATCTCTTGGTTATGATTTCCAACTTAGAGTAGTTAGAAACAGAGTATTCCATTTCCAGAGACTGCAATTATCAGAAGTAGACTTGAATGCTAGTGCCCGTAGGATGTATCTAATAATCGTGCTTCAGGATAATGTTGCAAAAGTTCTTCCATCTGGGCCGTACATATTTCCTCATATGTCCTGAAGATGTGATCATATTTCTTATTATAAATAACTTGACAAAAAGTTCGGAAGAAAATAGAGGCGTCATGTATAAGAAATAGAGACAGGCACGTCAGAGAAATTATTTCGTTACAAACCAATCAGCAGGCGATTGCAGGCGACACCATCAGCGGAAAGCATTTGCCTTAGCAGCATACTCCCTGAAAGGTGTTGATCCAAGTGCTTCACTGGCAAGTGTAGGATTAAAGCCTTTTTTTCTCGGCAATCTGCATTTTGAATTACAAATTGAGCCTAAAAAACCCGAAAGATTGCTAGCTAATAGTCTGCCGAAAAACATATTGGTAATCCTAAAACTTTATCTGTCAGTTTAAATCTAGAAATTCATCCTTCATCAAATCTTGTTGGGAGATGACGAATATGTGATGCAGTAGACATAAATGAAGGACTTCAACGAGCTAGTAAGTACGGCAAACATGCAAGTATCTACAACAAACAAACATATCGTCTTTAAGATTTTATTTAAACATCTATTAATAAAGTCTTTCAAATATTGAAATCGTTCTTAAATCTTTCTATTTGAAGCATCTAATATTATTATATAGATAAACATAATTACCTTTTTAATAACACTCATTTTTTATGAAGGTTTTAACCCATTCTAAGTTTTCAAATCATATCACGTTATTTTTTAATTTAGTTTTTATTATTTTAATTTTTAATTTTTTTCTTGATTTTTTTTTATAAAATCAATTATTCTTTTCAATTTCACTTTTCAATCAAGAATTTATTTTTATTTTTATGTCGATTTTGATCCTAATTCTTTTTATTTTTTTTGTCCCTTTGATAAATTGATTTTTTTTTCGATTTCATGCTTCAATCAATTATAAAATTTATTTGTATTTTAATTTTAATCTCTATTTTTTCAATTGCTATCTTTTAATCTTTTGTATAATTGAGATTTTTTTTAATTTTATCATTTAATATTTGATTTACTCAAAATTGAACTTTATAATTTTTTTCAAATAAGGTATTTTGAGTCTAATGATTCAAGTTATGGGTTTGAAAAGTTAACGCGAGTTTTTTTAAAAAGACTTTATAATTTTCTTTATTTTTTATCAAGTTATTCTAATCTTAAGGTCTGGACCGTAGGTTTTGTGGGATATCTCGGGTTAGTTTGGCCTGGATTACCAGTGTTACAATTTTATCATACTAACTCAAGTTAATCATAACTAATTTTTTATGTTTATTTTTAATTTTATTTTATTATTTTATATTTAATGAGCCGTGAACTGAAATCCATTACATGTTATCCTTTTAAAAAAAATATTTTTTCTTTAGATTATTACAATCAACTTTCTTATTAAATTTTATCCATATACTTAATTTCTAACTGTCTATCACCAATTTTATTAATAATTTAATTATTTTCTCTTTATTTCTACCAACATTTAGCCTTTTAATTTATAAAAACACCGAATATTCTTAAAAACTAATTTACAACCTTAAAAATTGTTTCTGTAAAATTACTCCTATAGTAATTCAACTTTATTTTTTCAAATCTTATATCAATCTCTACCTTGCAATGAAATAAAAGGATTTCATAGAAGGTTGAACTGGGTTTAAATTGCAGGGACTTTTAAATAATATATATTAAACAAGAAGTACTTAGTCAAAACAAAACCCAAATTTGGTACTTGGCTTTGTTTGGTAATTTAGTTTAACCTTGTTTTTTAAAGTTTTTGAATTTCAAATTAAATTTTTTATTATTTTAATATATTAATATCTAAAATAAAATTTTAAAAATAAAACAATATTATTTTAATAAATAATTTTTTTTAAAAAAATTCATTTCTGCCACACTATTACATTAGTTATAATCAATGGCCGAATAAGGAACAGATGATGACAAGAATTAGAGCGATGACCTGAGAGAGGATGGTCTGCTGAAATGCTCTGCTACAGGTGCTTCTACTCTTCCCCTAACTACTCTCTCATTCCTTCTCCAACCATCAGCAACAAAAACAAGAACTTGGTCTTCAAGACCTTTCCTTTTTTGTCCTCTCAAAAACCAAACTTCACTTCATCACTCTATTGCTCTCACCCTCCCTCTCAAATAATGGATTTGGACAACAAGAAGGATCAAGAATCAAGAAGTTTATTTGATTTCTTAAGCCAAAAAGCTTACACACCACCTTCATGGGCTTCCCTTTTGAATCCAATCCCTTCTCATATCTTCTCTCTTGGTCACCTCCCTACTCCTATTCACAAATGGAACCTTCCGAATTTGCCCACCAACACTGAAGTCTATTTAAAGGTAATCACTTTTTTATGATCAATTCAAGTTATTTCAAGAAATCCCACCATGAAATTTTGATTCTTTGTGATTTTGGGCGTAAATGGATTTGTTTATGTAGAGAGATGACTTGTCTGGGATGCAACTGAGTGGTAACAAAGTGAGAAAGTTGGAGTTTTTAATGGCTGATGCTGTGGCTCAAGGTGCTGACTGTATTATTACCATTGGTGGTATTCAAAGTAATCACTGTCGTGCCACTGCTGTTGCTGCTAAGTACCTTAATCTTGATTGTTACCTCATACTTCGTACCTCAAAGGTTAGTTTTTCTATGTTATGCCGTGTGCGTGCGTGTGTTTTCGTTAGTAAGATGAATGATTTTGATGTATCTTTCAGGTTGTTGTGGACAAAGATCCAGGATTGACAGGAAATCTCTTGGTGGAGAGATTAGTTGGAGCTAATGTTCAACTTATTTCAAAAGAAGAATATGCACAAATTGGGAGTGTGGTTTGTTTTCATTACCCAACAATTCTTGATGCATGTGTATTGGTGAATGTCATGATGTCATACATTTTTTGATGGCTTATGGATGACCTTTATCTTTACCCTACCCTATTACTATTGTGCTCGTAGCATATCAAAATGTTGTTCTAGGGATATAAGAAAATGTGGGGACTCATCAATCTAGGTAGAGAGGCTATTCTTTAACCTTGAATTTCGTCTTGATGTTATAAAAAATACAGCTTCCGAAATTGTGTTTAAACAATAGCATCTAATATGAGCTTATTCAGTTTCATCATTTATGCAAGCAATTATTTGAAATCAATCACCATCACCCTGTGACCTATCATGTATTACTTTCTTCCATTTATTATTTGTGGCTCACTTTTATTTTAGAGATACATGCTCCTATGTCTATGTTCCTTGGTATTTTTGGAAGTTACACTGCATGAGATTCCATTTTTCTGCTGGAATATTCACGACTTGTTTGCATCTTCTGATTTCAGTTTCTTTTAAGGTTCATGAAATGGATCTATTCGCAGCTGCGAATTGAGTCTAATATTGTAGATTTGACATGGTTCTCAGTCTATAGCCTTGGAAAGTTTTCTTTAATTTTCTATTCAGAGAATGCATAAATTGATGTTTTTGTGTGATATTCATCCAATGCTTTGACTGTTAATGTGACTTTCAATTGGCTTACTGGAGGAACTGGTTTTGTGCACATTTATTCATCCTGTGGTATCAGAATCTCACCAATGATTTAAAAGAAAAGTTGGTGAAGGAAGGGAGAAAACCATATGTTATTCCTGTGGGTGGATCAAACTCCTTAGGAACCTGGTGAGTCTAGATAGCAAAAGTACTTCTCCTTTGCTATACCGTTTCAAGTTTGATGAGCTTTCTACCTATGTTCATCACAAATTGAATTAACCCAATTGTTTCAAGTTGTTTACCAATGTCAGTATTTGACAATCATACCATTTGAACAAAAATCTTTTATACATCTTCCTAAATTGGTCTATGTTTAATCTTGTGAAATCGTTGAAGCATTATTCTGTATCCATTTTGTGACTGCTCATTTAAATAAATGAACATACCTGTCTAAACTTGGTTAGCCCCTTTGTTTCTGCATGTCGCTAGTTTTCTTCAATAATTTAAGTTTATTTCATTCAGGGGTTACATTGAAGCTATCAGGGAAATTGAGCAGCAAGTTCAGGCTACTACAGGCAGAATAAAATTTGACGATATTGTTGTAGCATGTGGCAGGTTCCGCTCTATCCTATCTGTTAAAGTTTCAGAGAAAATGACATGCTCTTTATTGTTCTGTTTTTCTTCTTGTTTTATTTATTTATTTTTTATTTCACTATAATATGAAAACTCACTAATATAGATGAAAGTGTCTTTTCCTTTTTTTCATGGTAGAAGGATATGCAAGTGTATGTCCAATGTAAATTAAGACTATAATCAGATCTCGCAATCAATATATTTCTGAGCTGTGAAATGTGATATGGTACAAAAAATTCTATCTCTTCAAGAGCACTAGTGGAAGAGAAGTTTTGAGGCAATAAACATTCTAGGCTCTAAATATATGGGGAGGCTAGTTAATGTTTCTTCCTGTTGGACCATTATTGCTTCATATAGCGTTTTAGGTGGCCTGTATCACTATAAGAGCACCTTCTCTAGAAAAACCATGTATACTGTTTAATCATTTCTCTTAATTATAAGCCTGACATAATAGCATCCATTTTACAAAATCTCATCCATTTATCTATTTCAATAAACCATTCTATGATATGATCATGATTTGACTTCTGTGCATTGTTCAACTTAGGTGATTGTTATATCCAGAGTTTCAGTCAAGCCTCTTCTAAATACCACACAATCCCTAAACTTATAACTTCTCATCATAAGTGCCATCAAGGCTCCAAAGATGGTCACCGTCAGCATATTCCAACTTAAAATCACCATTCCGTTCAATATCCTTAGCTATCTGGCATCAGGCCTTGATGTGGTTGCACTAGCGCTGGATGTGTTCACTTCTTCTGTTATTCCTTTTTCTAGAGCATTGTAAAATGAGTTTCTATATTCATTGTTGCTCTCTTCAAGTCACATAATTGAGCTCAATTTCGCTGCTATCTGCAACATGGATGTCTTCACTGCACTTCATCACTACTATTAGGGGCTTTCTCCTGCGTCCCCATTTTACCTCATTGTTTCTGTTTTATCCTCACCTCCACTATCACATCTTCACTGTAACTTTAAGTTGGGCTGACGCATCTTTAAGTGGACAATGGGGAAGCATATATGCATGAGAACTCAGCTTAAACATTGTCAGCCAAGATTTGATCGGTTGAAGACCATTATCACAATTATTTCAACTGTTGTCTTTCATTTAATCTTAATTTGAATTTGAGATTATTACTGAAAGATCACAAAAAATCTGCAAGAGTATGAGATGGTTTTAAATTATGGGTACAATACAAGCATCTGATCTGATCATTTTGATGTTTGAAGTTGCTGCTTATTACTGCAGTTAAACTTATTGAGTACAATCTGTGTTAAATGTTGTTCGCTCATGGGCTTTGAGCAGTCTAGCTTTTCGTGTTGACAGTTGATCAACAAGATACAAATTTTTCAGCATCAGAATATTGTTATTCTGCATGTGTAATCCAGAAAGCTAGAAACTCTTGGTGCTATAATATGCTTTTATTAGTAATAAAAAAAAATGATTTGTTTTTTATTGATTTCTAGTGGAGGAACAATTGCTGGTCTGTCATTGGGATCATGGCTGGGAACATTAAAGGCAAAAGTATGTCTTCCTTCCTATGAATTCTCATTATGTCCCTGACATATTTTTCTTAACTTTAATTGCATGTTCCTATCTAGTAGGTTCATGCATTCGCTGTTTGTGATGATCCTGATTACTTCTACAACTTTGTTCAAGACCTAATTGATGGACTCAAAGCAGGTGTTGACTCGCATGATATTGTAAACATCCAAAATGTGAGTGCTTCATCACATCAGTGAAGTACATTTTATGTGTTGTTTTTAATGCAACATATTATAAAGCAGTCACATATATTGTGATGAAGGATAGTGTTTGTAACAATGCACATATAGCATTTGATATTTAGCTTGTTTTTCTCTTGCTTCTGTTTCTTCTTTGCTTTTTGGGATTGAGTTGGAGCTAGTCCAGATATCTTTCTGTAGGTGCATATATTTTAAAGGATTCAACTAGTTTATGTTCTGTTTAGTTTATTATGTGCATGCCATTGTATAGTCACTTTTCTGATGGACCTTTTTTCATATATTTTCACATCATGATTTTCAATAAATCTGCCAGTTCCTACTTTTTCCTGGAAATATATTGTCACAGCTGCAACACAATGTTTCTGCTTTATTTTAACAACCGACGTGTGAATCTGATTCTCCTGGAAGTAAAAACTTGTATTTTTTGGCATAATGTTTCTGCATGATGTGTCAGGTTGTATGGTTGAATTTAGAACAGGGAATAATTATTTATCTGCCTTTTATTCTTACTGCTCACAGGCCAAGGGTCTGGGCTATGCAATTAATACATCTGAGGAGCTTAAATTTGTTAAGGAAATTGCTACCGCTACAGGGGTCGTTCTTGATCCAGTTTACAGGTATGGTACTCCTATTCTTTTGTATGTTCAACAGTACTGGAGTTTTTCATGTCACCGATTTCTTCTTCCCATCTGCCAAGCATTAAATCATCTGATGTGTTAACCACATAAAAAAGGCTTTTGTTTGTGGAGAATGAAATGGTCTTGGGCATAAGGATGCAAGTTTGGGCGTGGTTATGTTGCCATGTCATGCAAAAATGCTGAAGTGTGCGAACTGTTTTCAGACTTTCCCTTGCATTATCCATTTTCATAAAAATACTCAGGCACTCACACTTTTCAAAAAATTATGTGAAGATCTAATATAATAGTTTATATAATAACAAGTTAACATCGAGCATACCTTCCAGTTTAGCTTTAATCATGACGAATACAAGTTCTTAGTGTGAAGATCCTGAAGTTCACTGATGCTCTCATTGTGCTATCCTTGTAGTGGGAAAGCTGCTTATGGGATGATGAAAGACATGGCAGAAAATCCAAAGAATTGGGAAGGGAGAAAGGTCCTCTTCATCCATACAGGGGGGCTCCTAGGATTGTTTGACAAAGTAGACCAGATGTCTTCATTGGTCGAAAATTGGGGCCGGATGGAAGTCCAGGAATCCGTTCCAAGAAAGGATGGTATAGGAAAAATGTTCTAGTGAAGAAATTCCAGTTTGTCAGCTTCCTTCTCGTTTATTTTCTTGGTAATTCGCAAATTTGTGTTTCATAATGAAGCATGAAAACTATATGCTTGTATTCCTGTACACAAACACAAAAAAAAAAAGGATTTAAATTGCACTTTTGTTTCAAGTCAATTTCAGGTAAAAAAGGATTGTGGTATGTACAGGCTTTGCTGGACTGTTGAAAGTTCTGATTCAGCGAGGAAGACATCCTGTTATTCTTGTACGCAAGGATATGCTGCTAAATTTGAGTTCGAACCTGAACAGTTTACAAGGCAAAACTTTCTTTACAGTTGGAGAACCTGCTTTTGACTGTTGCTCGGGTTACTAAATAAGATTAAGCTGCCACTTATGCTTGCTCTAGTCATGGCATCATCAGATTTTTATCTTCAGCCTCGTCTTGGGAAATCTTTAATATAATCATCTTTATCTAAAAGGAGATTTCGATAATAGTTTTACAATAATTTTTTAAGGAATGTATTAGCAGTTTTGTTTTTCATTTAAAAATATATTAAAACAATTTGAAAATAAAAAGAATAATTTTTAGTAAAAAAATAATTAAAATTTAAGGAACATGGTGCATGATTAACGTGATAATTCATGAGTTTAAACTTGAAATTATAAATTTGTAATTATTTGTTTTTGATTATATCAAGAATCTTCTTGAAAGCTCAAGTAATTGAACTTCATATATATTGATATATTTGTTGTTTAGTAATTCATATATTGTGATATTTGTTATTTGAAAATATATTAAAATAATATTTTTTTTATTTTTTAAGATTGATTTTTGATATTAGTATATCAAACCAAATAAAAATATAAAAATAAAATAAAAAATAAAAAAAATCAAAAACAATCTTTTACCACAAATAACACTTAACTGGGCGAGGGGTGTATATTTGTTCATGGTTGGGATTAGGGGTGAGCATTTCCGGTTCGGTCCGGTTTTCACCCAAAAAACTAACCAAATCAATTTATCTATTCATTTTTAAATCAAAACCGAAACCGATTCATACCGAACAGTTTCGGTTCGGTTAATTGAAAGGAAAAACCGGAAAAAACCGATTCCATCTTGGCCAAGCATATCGAGCAGGTTTTCTGAAATTGAAAATCAAGAAGCCAGAAAGAACAAGAGTCAAACGAAAATTTGAAAAAAAATAATTCTCACAACATCCATTACAATAATCGCAACATGAGCATACTATGACAAATCAACAACCTTGTAAATAAATATAGAAAATGAATACATAATAGATCTACAAAATCAGAAAAAAAGTACACAGACAAAAATTAAGAATAAAGATTGAAGAGGGGGGGGCTCCAGAGCTGCTGTTTGGTTGTTAATCCATGAGCTTAGTCGACTATGCTTAAAGAAAAGGACAAAAAGATTAAGAGATGGGAGATAATGATGGTTCGTTCACGAGATCTACTTTGGGAGAGGAGGGGGGGTTGTGCTTAAAGCCTTAACGAAAGGTTGAGAGAGTTGAGAGATGAAGATGGGGGACTGTGAGAAAGGTTGAGAGATGAAGATGGGGGGCTGTGAGAACAATTGAGAGATGTGAGAAAAGTTGAGAGATGAGAGATGAAGATGGGAGGGGGGGCTGTGCTGAAGTGTGTTTGGCAGTGTGGTTGCGGTTGCTTTTCAAATAGCTTTTCGTGCCAAAATACATGCCAATGATTTTTTTTTATTTTTTAAAAATCATTTTTGACATCAGCACATCAAAATGATTTGAAAACATTAAAAACATATTAATTTGAAGTTAATAAAAAAATAAAAAATTTTCAAATTTTATCAAAAACGCTTTTGAAACACATAAACAAACAGGCCCGATTGAGAAACATGGGCGAGAAAGGTTGAGAGTGAAGATGGGGGTGGGGGCTGTGTTGAAAGATGAAGATTGTGAAACATGGGTGGCAGCTAGGGTTTAGAAAGGAGATGGGGAAAGCTGAAAAGTAGGTATTTATAGTACTATTGATTTTTTTATTTGAACCGATTCGGTTCGGTTCGGTTTATTCAGTTTCAGCCTTTTAAAACCAAAACCAAACCGAACCGGCTTGTTTTTTAATTTTTCTAATCGGTTTTTTTTTCGATTCGATTTTTTTATTATTTTTTTTGATTTTCTCGGTTTAATCGGTTTTTCAGTTTTTTTACTCACACCTAGTTAGGATTGAGGAGAAAAGATCACACCTAGTTGGGATTGAGGAGAAAAGAATGAAATAAAACTTGGATAGCATGATGGCGTGAAGAGTTCATCTTGCTTGGCTGAAAATGCTAGCCAGCCTTGGAAGTACACGCCAGGGCCAAGCCGAATAAACTCTGGACGCCATTTGCTTTTTAATTCTATTCATACTTTTTAAAATATTTTATTTAATATAATTTTTTTAAAAAATGAGTCGACAGAAAAAGGCCTGAATTGGCTATAATTTTGAAAAAGAAAAAGTGGAATAGCTGGTTTGACACCACGTCTGCTAGTCTATTAACTTTTTTAGGGCACGAGACGAGTCGCTTCATTTGTTCGATGTTGACATCTGAAGCTTACATTCCACGCGCTTAGATAATTAACTAACAATGAACTGACAAGAGATTAGCCATCCCGTCTGTCTACTCTTTCTCCTCGTCTGAGTAATTTATTTTCGTCCTTATTCATCAAAACATTTTATTTTCGTCCTTGATGATGCTGTCTGAGCCAAATCTTTTTGCACCACCACAAGTGCTTTCGAGAAATTGCAAGAACTAGCACTCGAGGGTCTAGCTGTTGTGGTCAATTGTGTAACTTGTTTCGTTTTTGTTCCGGGTTCGACCCTCTATGTACATCCTGTCATCCCCGTGGTGCCTTACCTGCTCACTGGACTTGTAGGATGTTCAATGGGCCGCGGAGAATAATCGTGGTGCGCGTAAGCTGACCCGGACACCCCACGCTAATAAAAAAAAAAAAAGAGAAATTGCAAGAACTAACATAAATTACAACTTAATTTTGGTTTCTTGGATTTTTTCTCATAGTCAAGCATATGACAAGATGCTATCAATCACCCTTACAAGTATCCAAGGGGTGTTTATAATTGTGTTTCAAATAGTATTTTACAAAAATTTAATTTATTTTTGTTTAAAATAATTTTTGTATGTTTTTCGACTCAAGATTTTTGATCTTCTGATATTTAAAATAATTTTAAAAAAAATAAAAAATATATTTTTTAATAAATAATATTTTAAAAAACAATATTATATTTTCAAATATCTTTTAGAAAAGCAGGATGGTAGCTTTCACTCTTCGTTCTCCAACAATGGAAGCATCTTGCAATATCCCACTTCCCACGCTACTCTTTCAGGTCTAGTCTTGGGGTGCAAGTTTTTATGCGCATCCGTCGTGGAGGTGGTGCAGTGGGGGCTTTTTTTTAAGTGTTTTTTATTTAAAAAATATATTAAAAATAATATAATATTTTTATTTTTTAAAAATAATTTTTGACATCAATATATTAAAATAATTTAAAAATATAAAAAAATTAATTTAAAATAAATAAAAAAATAAAATATTTTTAAAACACAAAATCATATAAAAGACATTTGCATCGACATGGTTATTTATGAAATTCTTCGATTCCAAATTTAGATGATGATAAATGAATCTATTCTTGCTACCGAAACCAAACAAAATGATTAGCATGTGTATAACAAATCCTAGTATGGTGTGATTATGGTTGTTTTTTAAATAATTTTCGGATTGAAATGTATGTCACTGATTTTTTTTATTTTTTAAAAATTATTTTTAATATCAACACATCAAAACAATCCAAAATATATTAAATTTTAACAAAAAAAATTTAAAATATTTTAAAAATACAGTTTTCACCACATTTCCAAACATATTTTTAATTATTAATTTCAGAACTTTCAAAATACATATAAAAAACTCGAATATCTACAGTTGTAAAAAAAAAAATAAAAAGTGATCAGTATTAAACTTCTTCTTGATTAATTATCAAGAAAATGACTTAATTACGTGGAAGTTAGAGAAGCTGTAGTCACATCAGTCGACAAGGATGGGATATCACTATCATGAAATGGTCCTACACGCTCACTTGTCAATGTCTTGATATTTAGCCCTCAAGTCGTGGCTGTCTTTGCTCAGTACTTGTGCATTTAATATTACTTGTAATAATATTTTTTAGGGTTTAAATTTATTTTTAATATTAATATATCAAAATATCTAAAAATAATTTAAAATTAAAAAATCAAAATCATAACATTGCGGCGTAAACAAATAGCCTGTAAAATATTATGGTAGTTTTCATTATTACGATTTAAAAATATTTAAGAAAATTATAAATTATATTTTTTAATTTAAGTTCTTACTATAATTTAAGATAAAAAATAAATAATTTGAAGCAGTGAAGAATAAATAGTTTTTGAAGTTATTGTCCGTCACATCACAACGCCAAATGAATCTTTGATATTAATATTTATTAATGAATAAAAAAAAGCTTTTATAAAATCAAGAAAAAAAAAGATATTAAAATGGATATCAAACAACATCCAAGTACAAAAACACCAATATTTTACTTATTTTTCTATAACGAAAGGTGAAGTCACCAATGATTTGAAGTTTTTACGGTAACAATCAACAAAGGGAAACTCTTTTTTTTTAATGTTCAAACAATTTTGACTTGTGAAAGCAGAATAGAAAAATGAAGCGTGTACACTTGAATTTACATTAAAGCCTGCACAAAGACACCGCCTCATTGAAGATAAGCAATGAGTAGCAGCTAAGAACTGTAAAAAGCATCTCTCCAACATGAATTGGAGGATTTCTTGTCGGCAGTCATCAAAGAGGGTGGCCCATTACTTTGATCCCACTTCTCAGTACGTGGCCTTGTTTGCTTGCTTTTCTAACCTTCAGTTTCCAAGGCACTCCATCTTCTAGCCATGTATAAATGTCTGTGTCTTTGTGATAACTCCCAGATTAATAATATTCAGTCATTTAGAGTATACTTTTTTTCACAGCATTTCATTTCTCTCTTTGATATTCTCTGAGTCTTATATCGAAGAATATTAGATTACTAGATACTTGTATAATTTGGAAATTAAGTGATAAGATCATCATGGTGATCTCTACTGCCGCAACAGATTCCGATGAGAATTTGTACTCCACTTTTGCGTCCAGATATGTACGCACTGCACTTCCTAGGTATGTGTTTTTTTCTATGCTTCTTTTCTTTTATCTTTTCTGTTTAAAGGAGGAACAGCTTAAGTGTATAGACGGACAAACATGGGTGGAGGACTGTTCAAATCATTTCTCTGCATGAAAAGACTCATCTGATCCTTCATTGGGTTAATTTTGGGCTTTTCCAGTATTTGGTATGGAACAGATATGAAGAATAAAGGGACTTTCTTGTTTTTGTTTTTGGTTTTGTTCTCTTTGTTTCTACTAGCCTTGAACCATGGAGGTTAGTAGAGAGAGACACTTGATCTTTCGTCCAACAAGGCCTTTATTTTATATAATTATCTCAAAAATAATTGTTAACGTTTTGTATATAAGATTCAGCATTGAGTATACGCTAATACCCTTTTGTAGCATTTTTGGTGTAATTGGACCTGGACTGTCATTTTTCTTATCATCTGGAAGATAAAATGGTTAAACTACCGAATTTTTACTTTGCTTATTTTTGTCAATAGAGTTTATGCTTTCCGCGTCTTGATTTTGCTGCTAGCACGTTCATGACTTTAAGCTACGAATATGTTATGCTAACTGTGGAGTTCTGTGAGTTGCTGCAGGTTCAAGATGCCAGAGAATTCAATGCCAAAGGATGCAGCGTACCAAGTGATAAATGATGAGCTGATGCTGGATGGTAATCCAAGGCTCAACTTGGCATCTTTTGTGACAACATGGATGGAGCCTGAGTGTAATGATCTCATCATGGCTTCCATTAACAAGAATTATGTCGACATGGATGAGTACCCTGTTACCACAGAGCTCCAGGTTTTATATATTTCTTATTAATGTTGGCTAGTAAAAGATCTATGAAGAATTTGGAGATTATCATGCATTTCGTTATTTTCGCAACATGTGAAGGATAATGGCTTCCAGTTTGTTGTAGGATATGAATTATGAGCGGGCTGATATTCATCATTCACAGCAAAACCTGAGTGCTGTTAGCATGACATATTCAATGAGTCAATGATCACGATTATAGAGTACCTTGTTTCTAGCATTGAGATAACTGTTCTTCGAAATGCGAAAGGACTTCTAACGCAAATTCTGCATTATAAAATGAATTTAGGAGTAACTAATCATTAACTATGGGGATTAATGGACATCAGCATTTTTAAAGATTATGACATTTATGTTTCGTATTTTAATTCTGATTCTGCAGAATCGATGTGTAAATATAATAGCCCACCTGTTCAATGCTCCTGTTGGGGAAAAAGAAACTGCAGTTGGTGTCGGGACCGTGGGATCATCAGAGGCAATAATGCTGGCTGGATTAGCTTTTAAAAGGAAGTGGCAGAATAAGAGGAAAGCAGAGGGAAAACCGTACGATAAGCCCAACATAGTCACAGGAGCTAATGTGCAGGTGAGTTTTTCATTAAGACAGTCATGCTTCTTAGTTTACAATTGGAATCTGGCCATAATGCCGTTCATTTTTCTTCTGAAGAATGATATGTTGCTTTTGAACTCATGTGAACTGTGTGTGCTCTTCATGCTGTATATGACAGGATGTTGCTGCTCGTACCATGTTTTTTGTTACCTTCAAGCACTAGTACCATACTTTTCTGTTCTTTATTCAGCATATTGCAAAGTGTATAGCTTCTGCATCATTAGCTCACGGTGCTGCATTAGTTTTCAATGTCACAATTCAAGAATAGAGAACAAGTTCAATCGATGCTTGATACAAGAACAGAAACATGCTCAAGTTGTACATTTCTTGAGCAAAAACTTTACAGTAGTTCTTTATATTTGCCAAGATTGAAAGCATTAATTTATTTCAATGTTGATTCAGCACAGCTGGATCTTTTTGTATGGGCTCATGTTTCACTTAAGAATTGATGTTTTTCTTCGTATATGCTTGCCAATTTCGTAAAAATTCTCCATATATGCTTGCCAATTTCATAAGAATGAGGTAGTTTGTAGTGGCAATGGATTGAAAACATTGAAATCCTGAAGTAGAAGACGTTCCTGCTCTGCAAAACCACACAGAAGAACAGGTGTTGCCAGGGCCTAGATTAGACTAAAATATAAGCAATAATTTCTTTATTAGTATCCAAAGATACAGTGATAGAGTAAGGGAATTATTGTAGCTTGAATTTACTGACATTATATACATCTACATAATGATTTGGTCACTTGTAGCAGCAATGCTAAATGTTCCCTGTATTTCGTTGCTCAGGTTTGCTGGGAGAAATTTGCAAGGTACTTCGAAGTTGAGCTGAAGGAGGTGAAGCTGACAGAAGGGTATTATGTGATGGACCCAGTCAAAGCGGTTGAGATGGTGGACGAGAACACAATCTGTGTGGCAGCCATTTTGGGATCAACACTTACTGGAGAGTTCGAAGATGTGAAGCTTCTCAATGACCTCCTCTCCAAAAAGAACAAGGAGACTGGTTGGAATACGCCAATTCATGTTGATGCTGCCAGTGGAGGGTTCATTGCTCCTTTCATTTGGCCTGATCTTGAATGGGACTTTCGTTTGCCATTGGTGAAGAGCATCAATGTTAGCGGTCACAAATATGGCCTTGTTTATGCTGGTGTTGGTTGGGTTGTGTGGAGGACCAAGGAGGACTTGCCAGATGAGCTAATATTTCACATCAACTACCTTGGATCTGATCAACCTACTTTCACCCTCAACTTTTCAAAAGGTAATGCATAGCGAGGGTTATCTTTTTAAGGCAAATTGGTTTATCTTTACATTTCTTGCTATCATCATGGAAGGTTTCCGCCGATGTCCACTTGAAATTAGATGGTTTGTTGCATTGAAACAGTTTAATATTGCAGCTCTGTAAATTTTTCAGTTTGCTTCTGTTACTAACCCCTTCTTTCTTCCATGTTTTTGTCAGGTTCAAGTCAGATAATTGCTCAATATTATCAGTTTATACGGCTTGGCTTTGAGGTAAATTTCTGTGTCTGATGGAGAATCCTTGTAGTCATCATGGAACAGAAAAAATGGTGACTTTTTCTTATGCCCCGAGTTAATCCATGACTAGCAGTTCTTTTGTGAGGACTTAAACTTCTTCTTGATCCTTGTTCCCATGCTAATTAATATGCATTTTGCAACCCTTACAAGATCCCATTTAAAGATGTTGCTATGGAAACAACAGTTAATTTGATATTTGAGCGATTTTAGATAATCTTGTTTTGAGATATATTTTAGATAAGGCTCTGTTGTTTTTTTCTCATTTTATGTTGACCTTGTATCAGGGTTACAAAAGAATAATGGAGAACTGCCTGGAGAATGCGAGAGTGCTGAGAGAAGGATTAGAAAAAACAGGGCGGTTTGACATTGTCTCCAAGGATAAGGGGGTGCCTCTTGTGGCGTTTTCTTTGAAGGACAGTAGCAAGCATACTGTGTTTGAAATAGCTGAGAGTTTGAGAAGGTTCGGGTGGATAATCCCAGCCTATACAATGCCTGCTAATGCCCAACACATTGCTGTACTCCGTGTGGTGGTCAGGGAAGACTTCAATCGGAGTCTGGCGGATAGACTTGTCTCGCACATCGAGCAAGTCATGAAGGAAATAGACTCACTTCCTAGCCGTGTAGCTGTTCAAGCATCGCGCATTGTTACTGTTGACGAAACACAAGATAACATGGATGGCAAGAAGACTGTTAAAAAGAGTTCAAGGGAGATACAGGAGGAAGTCACCCTGTACTGGAGTCGGCTTGCCAGTGAGAAGAGAAGTGGAGCCTGCTAGTGCTAGCATCTGAGCATCAATCTCATCCTGCTGAAGATTATGGTCAACCTAGTGGTGGTTTGTGATATTAATGCTGCTAGCATTTTGTGGCTTCTGAGCCATATGTTGTGTTATCTTCAGGTGTTCTTGGTGCTGTACTTGAAACATCAGATTGAAAATCTTTAAATAAAACAGGTCTTCCTCCAGTCTCGTAATTCCCTGAACAAGCTGCCACCAGAAAAACCTGTGATTCTCACTGAGGCCAGTCATAAAATAAATATATATATAAAAAAGGCAACTAAAACATATGGCAAATTCACAATAGATATATTTTTCTGTATTTTTTTTGCCCTTTCCAAAAAAAAAAAAAAAAATCAAATGCCTGGTTTCCAGGTTTCTTGATTTTTTTACATGCTCATTAGTCATAAAGGATTAATTGGGCTTTGGGGGTATGAATATTTTTTCAAGAATTTTAAACATGGTAAAATCTAACCTCTAAATCAAAATTTTTAAAAATTGTATTTTTATCTTTTTAATTTTTAAATACAATAAAATAATAAGTGTACCATTCAAATAAAAAAATAAATAAATTGCAACTCCATGGTATTTTGATCTTTTCACTCTATTTGTTCTGTTATTATAAGGTTTAATGAGGATAATTTATTTTTTTACATTGATTTTATATTATTTTAATGAAAAAAATTATTAGTGCATGCAGCACACAACAACATATGTGAGGCATCCACAAGTTTCTTGCAGTGCTTTCTAGTGGTTAAAAATACTTTTATGTTGTGCAGTTGAAAGCGTCGTCAAATTCTTTTTTTATTGGTAAAATTCTTTTTTTATTGGTAAAACATGTGTCAAAGGTGATGACACAATTTATTGCTTGTGGGGCTTTATTTTTTTTTCTTTTTCCTTTGTCTCTTCTCTCTAAAAAATTACAGGGTCTTTTTGGTTGTTAATATTTTAATTTCAGTCCTTATTTTTTTAATTTTTAATTTTAATTTTTGATTCTTTTGTAAAAGTATTAATTATTTTTTATCTTGTGTGATCACTTTTTTTTTTCAATTTCATACTTTAGTGTTTGATTTGCTAGAGTTGGGCTTCATAATTTTTGCATATATGGTATTTTCAATCTAATAACCCGAATCATAAATTTAAAAAGTTAACAAGATTGATTTTTTTTTTACTTATTTTTTTTTATTTCATCACTCAAATGAATTTGTAGTTTTTTTCAATTTCTTTTCTATTAGGTTATCTTTACATCATAAGTTAGGACGCAAATTTAATTGGTTAACCTAAATGGAGTCACTTTTAAATTGTTCAAATTGCATTTCTATGATATTAACTCTAAGTTAACTGTGCTAATTTTTTTTATCTTGTTTTATCTAATTTTTTCCTTTTATATTTAATTAGATACAAATTGAATATCATTTTTCCACTCAAAAAAAAAAATCTCAAGATTGTTTTTTTCCTGGGGTATAATTTAAGTCAGATTTTTTTTTGGGGTATAATTTAAGTCAGATTTTTTTTAAAAAAAACACATTTAAATTAAAAAAAAAAAATAAAAACTTTCGACATAGCAATTGAGCCATATTTATTTTTATATTTTAAAAGTATTTTTTTAAAAAAATTATTTTTTATTTACTTTAAATTAATATTTTTTTAATATTTTCAAATCATTTTAATATGTTAATATTAAAAATAATTTTTAATAAATAAAAAAATATTATTTTAATATATTTTTAAATAAAAAATATTTTAAAAAACAATAACTCATCACTCATTATCCTCCTCATTATCCTCCTGTATCACAAACAGTCTCTCGTATCATGTGATGCAATTCAAAAGTGCAGGTCAGTCACGCTACATATCACAAAATCCGGGAAGACTTTAGAAGATGAGTGAGTCAACCTGAATCAAGATAAAATGGGACTGCCAAAGTGTTATGTCAAGAACAAAGAGATCTCACATGTTCAGACATTGAGGTCCAAACTTCTCTCGAGCTCAGCCAAATTTAAGAGAAACTTCGTTAAGGAATAATCTAGTATTCAAAACCCCTTGGCTTGCATTTCATTAAGAAGCAAAAGGAACACTAGATTCAACACAGAATCCTGATTTTTAGCCACTAAACATTAGCCAAAAAGTTCATCCATCCATGCACAAAACGTCTCATTTGTGGCACCTAATTCATTGAAATACACGAGTCCTTTATTTCTCAAACAATTTAACCATAAATATGAATAAAATAAAATTTTCCTACATCAAGTCTCACAGATAACAATCAAATCATAGATTAAATATGAATTTGATATGATTCAAGGATTAAAATTTACCAGCAATAAGGTCTCTGAAACGGTGGAACAAGCACCCATATTGCTGCAGTGACAAAACACGTCTAGGTTTTTTCAGAATATTGAAATATAATCAGTCTATTTCTGAAGCAAAAAAAGGCTCTGTAGTGTTTTACAGAAATAACAAAAGGATATGCATAAAAAAGCAACAATCATGAACCCTATATCGCTGCCATGTTTATTTCCCGTTTGGAATATTAGCTCATAATGACCCCAAAACAAAAGAAACAGGCAGATTCTACAATGACAAACAAAAAGGTTATTTTGTTCTTTCAAATCCAACCGTTCTTGGGGCTTTATTCAATTTTGATCCGGGGTAGCTGCTCCTTGATTAAGCTCTGCAAATCTCATTCCCACGCGCATGGAATGCTTCATGAACTTCTCAGCACATCTCATGACACAAGTCTCCTCTTGCTTTTGAAGAGATTTGCGTGTGAAGCTATCTACACAATCATTAAAGCATCTCTCCACGAGTGAATTATACATCTTCAAGCTGCAAGTACCCCACAGCCACAAAAATAAAAATCAGACATCTCTTTTACATCGCATAATATAAAAAAACTCCGAAATGGTATCCAATGACACCAGTTTCCAAGTTTTCGATAGTTAAACTTAAAGCAGCAAAATAGCTACAATTACTTGCAAGAACATCAAGAACATTACTTTCTACAACCAAATCACAACTGCTTGTTAAATCAAGAAAGCTTTACGTATCCGAAAAAGGAATACTAATAATTAGCTAATGTAGTTCCCAAAACGTCCAAATGCAACATAAATGGTGTTGCAGTGGTTTTAAAGGAGAACAGTCATCTGGGCTTCACATAATTAACGTCACATAAAAAGAAATCAAATCATGTGACCTTTTGGCGTGTAATAAGCCAGGATGTGAGGCCCCCCACTTGACTAAAATGCAACAGGAACCACAAGAAAGAAACCGAGTTGAAAAGATTTCACAGATCTAAGTAAGGATATGTTACCTGTCGCGCAACTGAAGGTTTTCGATCATGGAAAGCATACGGGTCTGATCTTCTTTAGATAGACCTTCCATTCCTCCTAGCATGTCCTTGTCCATTGTTGATTGCTGATTTCAGAGATCTAGTTTGTTAGGGTTTTGGTTGATTTTGTGGATTCTGCACAGTTGTCGTCGGTGGCTGTTTAGGGTTTTAACCATCTTTCATTTTATACCCTAAGGGTTTCAGTAAGCATTGCAACGGCGTCGTTCTAATCGCTGACCTGGGCCTAGGTCAGTGAAGCGTAGTTCCAAGAGTCTATTTGCGATAGGTTTTTTTTTTAATGATTCTTTTAAAAAATATATTAAAATAATTGTTTTTAATTTTTTAAAATTTATTTTTAATATAAAAACATAAAAATTATATAAAAACATCAAAACAAATAAATTTTAAATAAAAAATAATTTTTTCAAAAATAATTTTCAAAACACAAACACGAACAAGCTCTAAATAACATGCTACTCAAGCTAGGTGATTGAAAAACATGATTTATTTTTTTAAAATAATGCATTTCAGGATTTTTTTTTTAGAAAAAAATACTTCTTTTTATTTTGATTAAAAAAAAAGGTTAACCTTCATCCATCTGGTATATTTGAATTGGATTGATTTTTTAATTGGTTTTTATAATTATGATTGTGTGAGCATTTTATTATAACTTGTAATATGTTTTTTTATATATAAATTAATAGTTTTATTTAAAAACCATCTTATATATATATATATATATATATATTTATTTTTCAATGAGAATGGAGAAACTTTCTATCGAAAACTTAAAAAATAAATCAAAATTATAAACAATTCTTACAAAAATAATTATAATTTATAATAGCTTGAAAACCTTTTCATCTTAATATTTTATATTTATGATAATCTAATTATAAACTATCAATTTTACCTTATTCAAACTAAAAATTATCATGGAATTTTTTTCTCTATCTATTAAAAAAAAGAAAATATCTTATATAAAATTTATGATAAAAAAATAAGTTTACAACGCTGCATTTTGTACATTTGATAATTTTTTTGTATACAAAAAAAATATAATTCATCATTTTAGTTATTTTTATTTGAAAAACTAGAGATAGAATATTTTGAAGAACTTTTAAAATGTGTTTTTCAAACTCAACACCAATTTAAAAAACTAAGAAAATTGTTTCAATAAAAATAACAACGCAGGAGAATTGTCATCATAAAAAAAAAAAAAACTATCAAAATCATAATAAAATTCAAAAGAACATTAATTGAGTATTTTAAAGTGCAAGAGCGATTGGATGACATTTGGATCCAAAAACACCTGTCTACAAGATTAAAAAAAAAAAATGTAACAAAAAAGGAAACTTAAAAACAGGTAATAGCCGAAGCAGCCCAGCCCATCCCAGCCAAGCCCATTTTGAACCCTAGAAGGCTAGAAACTGTAACTTCATACACATCAAGTCCCCATTCTCTCCCTCTCTTCCCTGTCTCTGTTCAATAATCTTTCTTCCCTGCTCTTCTCATCTACTCTTCTACACTAACAGTACAATAATTTCTAAATCATCTCATCTCATCTCTCAGTCTTTATAATCGCTCATTCAATCCGATTTTTATCAGCATCATCGTCTCAAGTAAGCCTTCAGTCTATCTCGAATCACAAATTTTGTCGTTAATTTAGATCTGATTACTTATCTATGCACGCAACGTACTTTCCTTCTGATTCATACCGAAACAAATATTTATTTATTTTTTTAATTGTTTTCCTGTTAATAATAATGTGATTTTTTTTACTTGTTCGGAATTTATGGTTTCATAAGAGAGGAATCGTGTTTTTTTTTTTCTTTCTATTTTAGAGGGAGTATAATTCGTGGAATTATCGATGGGTAGAAAGAAGCCAGCCGCGCGTGATGAGGAGAACGCTCCTGCGGGTGGTGGAGGGAAGTCGAAGAAGAAGGGGTTGATGATTGATGATGATGAGTATTCGGTTGGGACCGAGTTGTCCGAGGAGACGCAGGTTCAGGAGGAGAAAGTTGTGATTACTGGGAAAAAGAAGGGTAAGAAGGGAAATCAGAAGGATTTTAAGGAAGATAAGGGGGATGGTGAGGAGGAGGAAGTGCCGGAGGTTGTGTTTGCTGGGAAAAAGAAGTCGAAAGGGAAGAAGAGTGGTGCTGGTGGGAATGCTGGTTTTTCATCGTCCAATTTTGCCTTATTGGGAGGTGATGAGGATGATGATGACGACAATGAGAGATCGGAGTTGACTGGCGAGAAAGATAGTGAGGAGGAGGATGAGCCTGTGGCAAGTTTTAAAGGGAAGACAAAGGGTAAGGGGGATAAGGGGAGTGGTGGTGGTAGTTTGTTTAGTGCATCGGCTTTTGATGCTATTGACGATGGTGAGATTGATGGAGAGGTGGTGGATAAAGAAGAGGATGATGATGACAATGACGTGCCTGTTATTGAATTTACAGGAAAGAAGAAGAAGTCGGCAAAGGGTGGTAAGAAGGATGCTGGGAGTGTGTTTTTGGCAGCGAGTTTCGATGGGTTAGATGAGAATGAGGATGACGAGAAGAAAGATGAGGATGAGGATTTTGGTGCGATTACTTTCTCTGGTAAGAAGAAGAAGTCTTCCAAGTCTAGCAAAAAGAGTGGTAGTAATAAATTTAGTGCGGCATTGCTTGATGATGAGAATGATGAAGAGGCTTTGGTGTCTGAATCAGTGAAAACCAATGATGATGTGATTGGCGTTGAGGATGAAGATGAGTCGGTGGTTGCATTTACTGGTAAGAAGAAGAAGTCTTCTAAGAAGAAGGGGGCTAGTAATCATGTTTTTTCTGCATTGGGTGGAGAGGATGAGAGAGAAGTTGCTGAGATGGTTGAACCAGAAGAACCTAGTATTGTCGAAGCTAATGATAGTAAGGTTAAGAGTGAAGCGGTGGCAGAGACTTCAAAGAATAAGAAGAAGAAGAAGGGTAAGAGTGGAAGGACTGCTCAAGAAGAGGATGATTTGGATAAGATTCTTGCGGAGCTAGGTGGGGGGGCATCTACTTTGAAACCTTCTGAACCACCTCCACAAGAGGAGAAACTTAATGTTCAGCCTGAACCAGTTGCAGTGCCAGATGCTCTGGTCGAGAAGGAGGGTGAAGAAGAAAAAGAAGAGTCTGCTGCTGCAAAGAAGAAGAAGAAGAAGAAAGAGAAGGAGAAAGAGAAGAAGGTAGCTGCTGCCGCTGCTGCAGCGGCAAAGGAAGAAAAGCTGGAGGAAGCAAAAGCTGAAACAAGTGAGCCAAAAAAGACAGATGCAAAGGGTAAAGCTGCTGAAAAGAAGCTTCCTAAGCATGTTAGAGAGATGCAAGAGGCACTTGCTAGGAGAAAAGAAATGGAGGAGAGAAAAGCAAGGGAGGAAGAGGAGAAGAGGAGGAAGGAAGAAGAGGAAAGACTAAGGCAAGAAGAACTTGAGAGGCAAGCAGAAGAGGCTAGGCGTAGGAAGAAGGAAAGGGAAAAGGAGAAACTCTTGAAGAAGAAACAGGAAGGCAAGCTTCTAACAGGGAAGCAGAAGGAAGAACAACGGCGGCTAGAGGCTATGCGGAATCAAATACTTGCTAATGCAGGCATCACTGTCCCTACTGCAGACAGAGATAATGCGCCTACAAAACGGCCCAGGTACCAGACTAAGAAGTCAAAACCAGCTCACCATCAAGCAAATGGTATCAAGATAGAGGAACATGTAGAAACTAAAGGAAAAGAGCAAGAGGAGCAGGAAGAAGTGCATGAGGTGGAAACCGTAGAATTAGAGAAGGCTGAACCAGTGGAGGAAGAGAAAACAGAAGTTGCTAGTGTACCTGAGGAGAATGGAATGGAGGAAGATGACGATGATGAGGAATGGGATGCAAAGAGCTGGGATGATGTAAATCTTAATGTTAAGGGTGCATTTGATGACGAGGAGGATTCTGAGCCTGAACCTGTCTTGAAGAAGGAAACAAAGAATTCTGTGCCAGCTTCTCGCGGTGCAGGTTAGTTTTTGCTTGATTTTCATGTTGGACTATCAAGTTTATGGTATCTCTACCAGTTTCTTTTGTTTTGTTTCTTTCATTCTTACACTATTGCAGCCCCTCCTTCAGATGCCAAGCCTGCAATTGCAGTCAGAAAACCTGTTACATCACAGCCAATGGATTCTCGTGATGTTGAAAATAAGAAAATTCAGACTGAGGTTGAAGTTTCTGACAAAAACAGGAAGAAAGACGCTGCTGTGAAAAATAAAGGAGCAGTTTCAGATGCCATCCCTAAACAGGGTGAAGAGAACTTGCGCTCTCCAATTTGCTGTATTATGGGCCATGTTGATACTGGTAAAACCAAGCTGTTGGATTGTATTCGAGGCACCAATGTGCAAGAAGGTGAGGCTGGGGGTATCACGCAACAGATTGGTGCAACATACTTTCCTGCTGAGAACATACGGGAAAGAACAAAGGAATTGAAAGCTGATGCAAAATTAAATGTCCCTGGTCTGTTGGTTATTGATACCCCTGGCCATGAATCTTTTACTAATCTACGGTCACGCGGTTCAGGTTTATGTGACATTGCTATTCTGGTTGTTGACATAATGCATGGCTTGGAGCCGCAAACCATAGAATCACTCAATCTTTTGAGGATGAGGAATACAGAATTTATTGTTGCATTAAATAAGGTTAGTTTTTTTTCTTCCAATTTAATATAGAGATAATGCTACAATGTGTTAATTTTTCCTTTTATTGATGTTAGGTTTTGTTCCTTTATCATTTCAATGTTTCAGGTGGACAGACTCTATGCATGGAAAGCACAACGTAATGCACCTATTAGAAAGGCATTGAAGCAGCAATCAAAAGATGTGCAAAATGAATTTGACAGGAGGCTCATGGAGGTCATCTACTATTTTTACTTCCTTCAAAGAGTTTTATCAATTTGCTCCTTTTGTTAAAATTTTGCCTTCCACTGGATCCCAGGTCATAACTCAGTTCAAGGAGCAAGGATTAAATACTGAATTGTACTATAAAAACAAGGACATGGGAGAAACTTTTAATATCGTACCGACAAGTGCAATTAGGTAAGAACAAGATTTCCTCGCTCTCCCTCTCATAACTAAGTTGAGATTCGTTAACTTTAATATCTGCTCATGTTTTTGGGTCTTGCATTCTTTGTGCTAATGCTTTTCCTATATCTCAGTGGTGAAGGCATTCCTGATTTGTTACTGCTACTGATCCAATGGTCTCAGAAAACTATGATTGAGAAACTCACATTCAGAAATGAAGTGCAGGCATGTTCTCCTGTCTGCTGTGTCTTAACTGGTAGAATGCCTTAAGTTAATACTAATATCTGATTGTTGTTGGGTACCTTTGCCAGTGTACGGTGTTGGAGGTTAAGGTTATTGAAGGCCATGGAACAACAATTGATGTTGTGTTGGTTAATGGTGTGCTCCATGAAGGCGATCAAATCGTGGTGTGCGGCTTACAGGCAAGCTCAGAACTTTGCTTTTCCTGAAGATTTGATGAAGTGCTAGTTTCTGAGTTATTGATGATTTATTTTTCTTTACAGGGTCCCATTGTTACCACAATTCGGGCTTTGCTGACACCCCACCCGATGAAGGAACTCCGAGTTAAGGTGTGGTTTTTTGTTTTTACCTCTGTTGTCCTTTTCTTTTTTTCTCTACAGTTCTTATGTTGAATATGTGTGATCTGGGATTAATTTGTTTGGGCTTAACGCATCATTGTGTTTGTCCCTGCATGTCAATGAATTTTCAATTTGCTATGTAATCTATTTTTTTGTCAAAATCATGTAATAGGTATCGATTATCTAATTCCCCACCATTAATATCTTACGTGGAAAATAAAAATGGAATAGAATTACACGTGTGAGATTTGTGGCCCCCCCATTTTACCAGACCAGATTGAAATTACAGGTTAAAATTAGTGGCGTGTAATTTCAGTGTGTTCCTATTTTCCATGTCAGATATTATCGAAAGTGAATTAGGACTGCTACCTATTAGATGATTCTGACAAAAATCAGTAACACATACCAAATTGAAAAATTGTCAACCCAAAGGTGGAGTTGAGAAATTTTGACAGACACGTGGGTGAAAGATCAGCTAAGCCAATATATTTGTAAAAAATAAAAATTCCGCATGACTTGAGAATTGTTGACCAGCATTCTTCTTGTCATATTTGCTCTCTTAAGGCATATGAACTGTTACAATGTCATAGTGCTCTCTTTTCCTTTTCTCAATGGACTAAAGATGACCAACCCATGAAGGACATGTATATTACTAACCTGTGCAATAATTGCTGGAAATTAAGACCAATTGTCATTATGCTATGTTGCTTCGACTCTTCACTTTGCCTTATTCACACTGCATGCTTGTTAGTTCAACCAGCAAGTCAAATACTTGTCCCTTCGTCATAAAATAACTAGTTTATAGTGGTATTATGAACCAACTCTAGACTGGTGTCATGACACCAATTTTTAGATAGAAGATGAAGAAAGATTTGTGCATGACTCGTAAAGTAGAACCCCAACTTGGAAATAACTGCTTGAACCCAGTATTAGTGAGGGCTTTACCTGGAAAACCGTATGAACTTTGCCCTAAGCAAGTAAAAGTGGATATCTGGTGAATAAAGGCACTAAGATCTCTCGGTGGCATCTCCTGATCTATTGAGTCTGTACAAGACTTGTTTGAGACAATCATTTTGGAATGTATACTATAACTTAATTACCATGTTCTCTTTCAATATTCTTGTTTCCAGAAGGGTTGAGAGCTGTTTTTACTTCATTGCTCAAGTGCTTCAAAAAAATCAGAAATTATTTTAAGTTGCTATACTGAAGTGTGGGGAATGGCTGGGATCCTTGCATCAAGCTTTGGGTTTATGTGATCAGATTTTAGTGCTGCAACCTCTCCTCTCAGATTCATTGTTTTATTTTATCTTACTTTTCTATGGAATAGTAGAAATCGATGGATTGGATACTAATGTAGTGGTTTTCTTTTCTTTTCTTTTTTTATTTTCTATTTTCAGGGGACATATCTTCACCATAAAGAAATCAAGGCTGCACAGGGTATCAAGATCACTGGGCAGGTGATTGTAATTTGCTAATTTTAGCAATAAAGACCAATTTACCTAATACGCGTGGATAGCACATGCCTATGTAGAGATCTTTAGATATGTATTAACTCCTGGTCGTAAATATCCTGGCTTTCTTGTGTTATTATTCCATGCAGGGCCTTGAACATGCTATTGCTGGAACTGGTTTATATGTGGTTGGGCGTGATGATGATGTGGAAGATGTCAAGGAATCCGCAATGGAAGACATGAAGTCAGTAATGAGTCGGATTGATAAAAGTGGCGAGGGAGTTTACGTACAAGCATCAACCCTTGGATCACTGGAAGCGTTGCTGGAGTTCTTGAAGTCACCGGCAGTAAGCATTCCTGTTAGTGGTATAGGCATTGGCCCAGTACATAAAAAGGATGTCATGAAGTCCAGTGTAATGCTTGAGAAGAAAAAGGAGTATGCCACCATTTTGGCATTTGATGTTAAAGTGACACCTGAGGCTCGGGAACTTGCAGATGAACTAGGAGTAAAGATTTTCATCGCTGATATCATTTATCACTTATTTGATCAATTCAAGGCTTACATTCAGAACCTGAAGGAGGAAAAGAAGAGGGAAGCCGCTGATGAAGCTGTTTTCCCATGTGTTCTTGAGATAATACCAGAGTGCATTTTCAACAAGAAAGATCCTATCATCTTGGGGGTTGATGTTCTTGAGGGCATACTCAAGGTATTACTATATTCTAAGTTATTTTGTTTTGTTTCCACCTTTTCATCCTTGCATACATTGGTGAATTACTGGTCTCTCTTATGCACGTCTCGGGCATAGCTATGGGGTGATGTCCTAGCTACAGTGTATAGGATATCTAGCCTGGGGTTTTATCAGATAAAGCAGGCTGCTTTAGAATTGCTTTTTTTTCTTTGTTCTTTTTAATTTTTCTGTTTCACATGATGGTGCCCTATGAAATTGAACAGATGGGTTTCTTTTTCCTGGACAATGTTGCATGACTTTTGCTATAACCCTAAATCAAATGAAGGATCATCTATAGCAAATATAATTGACAGGGTCCTGTGATTTGACGATTAATCAATGGCACTGTACCGTGATTTTGGGTTTGGCACTAGATGAACTGCTGAGAGTTCATATCCTTTGGTATATCTGCAATTCGATTTGATCCTTTCAATGCCACACATCTTCTTTGATAGCAATATGTGTTTATACCCGATCCATATAACATGCAATCATTTAATATGTAGATTTTGATTAGGAGGATATGATGAAGCTCTCTCATTCATTGACCAAGCTAATTAAGACTGGTATATATGTAACTCTGTTGTCTGAATGTTTTAGTACAATTATTTTTGTGGTTCATCATATCCTGGTAGCACATTGAACCAGCTAGGATTCTGCAAGATCTATTGAATGTTCTAAGGTGGTGTGAGCTTTTTATTTTGGATTTTAGGCATGCAATAATTTTCAAAGATTAAAGTGTTGCTAGTAAGTTGTTGAAGTAGTGTTCATGGGCTTAGCTGCAAGATGTTTTGCCTATATGGGATGCTACTGTCTAAATCATGTGGACACACCTTATTTTTGACAACACTATAAAGTGATGCAGGTTGTTTCTTGGAAAATACTTGCTCTTTGACTTGTGTACCTCTACATCACAGTTTCTAGGGATTGATCATTTAACTATCCATTAATTCTTTTTAAAATTTTTAGTTTGTGAGCTGTTGAGCTTTTTGGTTGGGTAGGCCTTTTTTATTCATTGTGATCTAGTTTCCATCCCATTTAAGCTATTATGGTGTAGAGCTCAATAAATGTAGTGAGACATTCTACTTGTAGCAATTTCCTTTTTACTTTTCTTATTCTTTTTTGGCTACTGTCACTCTGTCTTCACCATCCTCTTACCTCAAATTCTCGATGTTTGTGCACTTGCTTGGCTCAAGTTACCAAGTATGATTGATTTGAGACTTTGTTGTTCGTGCAAAATGTATTGCCAAATTCACCGTGTTTTAGATACAAGTGGGGATGCTTTTCTGAGGTTTTTTTGGGAAGTTTGTTATGCTTCCACGAATTTTGACTTGGGCTATAAATTTGGCTCTGTCAACATGCATGTTTTTAGTTCTTTTAGGATTACATGCTATACTGTCCTCTGATACTATGTGCTCTTTTACACAGGTTGGGACACCACTTTGTGTTCCACAAAAAGAATACATTGACATTGGCCGAATTGCTTCCATTGAGTTCAACAAAAAATCAGTGGATTATGCAAAGAAAGGCCAGAAGGTGGCGATTAAGGTACGGTACATCATTGTTGATTGATTGAAATTACTAGTTGCTTCATAAATATCATAATGGACATTCTATGTTTTAGTTCTGTTAAATAATATTCAAGACATTCTTGTTACAACTAGTAATTATTTTACTTTTTACAACATCAACTCCAGAAATGAACAAGCTATAATTTCTCTAGTTGAATTGTAAAATCAAGTCATCTTGTTTGATGTAGTTTATAAATTACTCCTCGAGAACTTGAAAGGAAAATTTAAAGGGAAAAGGCTAAAGAATATATACAGAATGCATATGCGAAAGGAGTACTTTTTTAGTAATTCATTAGAGGTGTGGCATTAGGGTGCAGCTACATGAATTTGTCATATTGTTAGCTTTCCTTGGGCTTGGATTATTATTAACCAAATAACTAAATGGATGGGTTGTTAATATCAATACTTTCTTCTCTCCATCCTTCCATTCTCAGAACAAAGTATTGAAAACCAGTGTCCACGTGGCAGGATTAGATAGATGAAACTAAGATTCTCTTTGTTTCTACTCTCCCTCCCTCCCGCACCCTCACACCCCCACACGAGTGGGAGAGTTGTTGAGCTTAATAAACCAAATAAAAGTTGTTTTTCATGACCTTTTTGCACATTTTCGGAGATGGTCTTATTTGGTGCTCCTTTGTGACTTTGAAGATTGTGGGAACCAATGCGGAGGAGCAGCAAAAAATGCATGGCAGGCACTTTGACAACGAAGATCAACTAGTCAGCCACATTACAAGAAGGTCAATTGATATTCTTAAAGTTAATTACCGGGTAGGTCTTTTTCAATTCTGTTTTCAGCTATACCTTGTTCAATGCTCTGCCTAATATTAATTATAATTGATAATCGTTTGTTTTCTATGCACAGGATGATCTGTCAATTGAAGATTGGAGGCTGGTTGTTAAATTGAAGACCCTTTTTAAGATACAGTAAGCATTAAAGTAGCATGATGATTCTGTTTATGATCGCAAATACTTTGAAGGGAAGCATCAAGGATGGGGACAGTCCTCATGTAAGATACAAAGGTTTTGTTGGGGGCATGAAGCTTTGATTTTAAAATCACACAGTTCCATCGCATGCGTAGATATGAGATTTTGGTGGAAGTATCAAGTCTTTGCTTGCTATTGCTACAGATCAAAGCTCGTGTGTTATCGAACGAGGAATACTGTTTGTGTCTTCTCTGAGATGCGGCCTGTATGTTTAAATATAACATGCAATTTTGCCATGTTGCTGTCGGTTAATAAAAGGATCCGAATTTAGTTGATTCTGTGATCCTCCTCCGTGTCTTGACATGTACACACACAAAGAGTCAAAAACTTGTGGGTTATTTGGTATCGTTTTATACTTTCTGTTTTATGATTTTGTTTTCTTTTTTTTTCTCTTAAGATATATAGATTTGTTTGTTGTCTTTTTTATTTCAATAAAATAAAATAGTTTTTAAAACTTAAAAAAAAAAAAGCGGTTTTCAAGATTGGTTTTACACTACTGAGCTTTGTTTTCTGGCCGGGTCGGGTTTGGGTATGGACAAGGGGGGATCCGATTTGAGGCGAGCATGGTGATGAGACTGATCCAGAGTGCTCAATAGTCGGATTGAGATTGGCTTCGAGGTGGATAAATTTCATGGTGTTGATCTAGAGTGCTTAAAAGTTGGTTTAGGATCGGGCTCGGAAATTTTATAATGTTTTAGTGGTATTCTAGAAGTTATGGTACTATTCTATAGTTTGTCAACAGCTCTTGAAAATTCATCAATTGAGTGTGTGTATTTTTGTTTAAGAAAATGGTTTTTTATTTTTTTATTCAATTTATCTTATGATTTTATATTATTTTTACATGTTCAATGACACATAAGATCAGTCAAGCAGTCTGAAATAAATTTTAAAAAATAAAAAAATATTATTTTAATATATTTTCAAATGAAAAATATTTTAAAAATTAAATATTATCACAATTTCAAATACTATTTTTATTTTATTTTTTTTTTATCGTGATTATTATTCAAGAAAAATATTCTTTTTATTTTTACTTAAATTTTTTATAATTTTATATTATTTTGATATGTTTAAAATAAATTTAAAAAAATAAAAAAATTATTTTATGTATTTTTAATTGAAAATTATTTTAAAAAATAATTACTATTATAACTTCCAACACTATTTTTATCTCACTCTCTTTTCATCTTAATTCCTTAAAAAAAAACAAACAAAATTCACAGCTAACCAAAACTCTACTTCTTCGTAACCACCACCACCACCAAACCCACTCCTCCACCTCGACAACTACCATAAGCCACCGCTCTAGCCATTAGCCATCCTTCAATATTTATGGGTCTTGTATACTTGTATAGAGGTACTGTTGAGTTGGTTTTTAATTATCAATATTAAATTCACAACACCAGTCTTGCTAGAGTAGAATATTTATACAAAAATTAAGTTTATGAAAAATGAACTTCTTATATCTTAATTAGATATTATATCATAATAAAAATCAAAGAAGAAACACATCTCTATCTCTTTTATTGTCTTGTGGTAAAAGATTAAAAATTAAAAAAAAACCTAAAATCATAATAATAGACATTAACAAAGAATTGATGTTTAGACATTATTAGTGTATTTTAAAGAACTAAGAAAAATACATTAATCAAACCATTGACCCGACTAGGTTCAATAAGCAAGTTTCATTTTATTATCTTGTGGTTTTTACGACCTACACAAGAAAGAATGCTTACTAAAATGAATGAAAAATTTAAAATTTAATTCTAAGACAAAACAACTTTGATTGATGAATTTATTTTTTTAAAAATCTAACAAAGATAAGCAATTTGAGTTAATTCAAGTTAATATACCAGACTTGCAACTCGAGTCATGAAATGAGGATAATCTCGTAAAAAATAAGTTCAAAAAATTATAATACTTAATTCCCAACAATTCAAATATGAAAAGATAAAATAAAAAAATTAATTAATAAAAATAACAAAATAATACTAGCAAACCCAGACAAGTTGATCAAAACCCGCTAATCAGTGTATGAACAGGATATTTCCTGATAAATCATTACATGTGGATTTTACATACAAAACATAAAGAAAAAACAACAATGCAATAATGATCAATAGAAAGAAAAAAGAACCAAATATAACTTTTTTTTTCTATATTAAGGATATTCCGTTAATTCTTTTCTAGGATTTATACTTGAGAAAGAGACAAGAAAAAAACATAATCCTAAATGATTTTTTTTAATAAATTTTATTTTCCTTAAAATACTAAAAAAATAATTAATAATATACAAAATTTCTTCAGTTTCCCGCCTCCCAAACACACCAATTGATCAACTTTCCCGCCCAGAAGCCCCCCATCACACAAATAAATAAATACAACCCGCCGCCGCAAAGTTAAAATTCCTTTTCCTCTCCTCTCCTCTCCTCCCCTTCCCTTCCATCTACCTTGCTCCAGAAACAGAAAATGAGCAGCACAGTTCGAAAACTAATACAAAAGAAATTCAAAATAAGAGGCTACACTCTCAAAATCGACTCTCTCGATCAAATCCTCTCCTTCACCAACCGCTTTCTCGGCGCCGAAGACGAAGCTCTCGATCTCCTCCTCGATCATCTCCAATCCCAATCCCGTAATTAAAACCAAACCTCATCTTTCAATTCTCCTAACCACATTTGATTAGTTAATTGTTTTTTTAATTACTTTATTTTGCAGAGAAATTGGGAGTGAGATCTTCGATCCTTGATAAAGAACCAGTGAGTCGTGCTATAACTGCTTTATTGGAAGCTGATGATGCTGTTGATGAAGATTTCATAGCTAACGGCGCCGTTTCGAGTTCGACTTCTGCTATTCGTGTTATTGATGCTTTTTTGATACCTAAATTTCGCTATGATCCAATCAAAAAGCAGTTTCATGAGTACGTGATTTTTTTAATTTTTTTTAATTTTCATTTTTGTTGCTCTGTTTGTAATTTTGTAATTTTAGTTATTATTTTTATGTTAATTAATTATATTTTATGCTCCGCTATAGATCCCATGGATTATATCAGTGGGTTCTCGTGCTTAATATTTTAGTTTCGTTTTTCTTGGTTGTTTTAAGTTTTTTAGGAATTGCATGCGCAATTTAATTAAAATGGGAACTGTTATTGATTTTGTTAACTATTGTTTTTTGGTATGATGGGGGGAATTTAGTGATTTTTTCTTTTACTTCGTTATTTGTAGACATACAGGGGGGTTGCATATACATGGTGATGCTTCAGCAAAAGCTGCTCTTTATAAAGATAGGTTTTTGTTATTGTATCAACGAGTTTTACGCGATTCACATTTTTCCAAGCCTGCTTTTCATACTGAGATGTCGCATTATGGAAGTTGTGAGGTGGGCTCCTCGACTCCATTTATCTTAAATGTCTGCCTGTGTACTTCTGAAGTTCTATAGGGATATATTTTTTTGTATTGTATGCGCTGCAGATAGCTCCAATTCAGTCTCTGGTCGGGCAAATGGGGAGAAGATGGGTGATGGGTGTGATATCTCAGTTGGAGGATGGACATTTTTACTTGGAAGATCTTACTGCTTCGGTGGAAATTGACTTGTCTAAAGCAATATCCTTTGGACTTATTTTTTTTTTTCCATAATGTTTTATCCATAACTTGAAACTGAAATCCATCCCCATCCTGTCCTGTAAGCTTGTTACTTGCCAGACATGCTTAAAGAGGAAATTGTATGCAATTGCTTTTAAATTTATTCTACATGGTTACATTGATATCGGCTTTTCTTGGATTCTTATCGTTCTTGGTCCAGGTGATTGTTGTATTATCTAGCTGATCATATATGTGGGTTCTTGCTTTCTCATGAATGACTTGAAAAGCAATGAAAAGGTTAATTTATTCTGTAAAATGTCAGATACAACGGGAACATGTTATTTTTCCAGACTTGCTAGTTTATGCTTTATTTTTCCACTGGATCATATGAAGTTAGCTGCAATAGCAATGGTCACATAAACTATATAAAGTGTTAATTTCCTTGACAAGTAATACAAAGTAACTACAGGATTTTTATCAGAGAACACAATAGTTGTTGCAGAAGGTGAGATGCTCGTGAATGGTATTTACCAGGTTTGTTTTATTTTTCCTCTTGTTGCATGCCTTAACCTGTCCTGGTTCTGTTATTTCCTTTCTCTGAAGATTTCTATATGCTTTAGTTTTTTTCCAACATTGGGATATTATCGTATGTTAAAATGCTCCCTCAATATATGTCATAGAAGGGCCTTTGCCAAAAGTTGATTGTTGCTTACATAACTGCTTTTGAAAAATTCTCCTATTTATTTTGCTTAAAAACATGCATCCTTGGCATTTTAACTTGAACTGTCTTTGGAAGCAATTGGATCACCTACAAGTTGCATCTTTATGTGTGTATTGGCATTTGTACAATTTGCTGTTGGTGTCGATAGTTTATGCCATCTGAAAATTAATATTAGTCACCTACAACCCATCAATTTTCTTCTTGTACTTTGAAAGTTTGAACTCTTCAGCCAATGTTGGTTTGGTGTAATTCCTACTAGGCCATAGGTTAGCATATTTGATTTTTAAGTTTCCTTTGTCGAGAATTGTAATGCTGAATCCATTGCTGCTAATTATATAGTTTGTGGATCCAGAGATGAGTATAATGTTCTGATGCATGCTATCCCTTTTAAAATGTAAACATGCTCTCACATTGTTCTCATTATAATGGAAATTGACTTTTTAGTATCATCAAGATAACCAAAAAAAGTAGAAGTTAATTATTAAGTGTGCTCTCTGTAAGTCAGAGTCAGGAGTATAAATCTCGTGCCCACAAACAATGATCCACCAATTTATTTAAAATAACTGAATTGTATAATCTCTGATAATTTGGATGCTTCTTTCCTTGGAAAATTGGTGGATCACCCGTGTTTGTCACTAGTTTTGACACAGTTTCTATGAAGTCTTTTCTTGCGCAGATATTAAGTTCTGCATGGTCTAAAACTTTTTGATTGTCATTTTATTTTGTCTGTGATTAAGTTTTCTCTCTACTGTGGTGAAGGTAATTACTTGTGGGTT
The DNA here is from genome assembly GCA_015852605.2 of Populus deltoides. Taxonomy (NCBI): domain Eukaryota; kingdom Viridiplantae; phylum Streptophyta; class Magnoliopsida; order Malpighiales; family Salicaceae; genus Populus; species Populus deltoides. The sequence goes on along the minus strand of CM027581.2, from coordinate 12,321,726 downwards.
TCCTCCATTAGAGGAAAGGGACAAGTCTCTCAAATCACTTGCGCAGCATGATTTCTTTGGTGGTGGTACATTAACAAAAGAGGAGACTGTATCCTTAATTAAGCTTGCACTCATTCAGATTACAGAAGAAATATTATTCATGGTTCTGAAATTTCTAGCAGTAGCTCTAAACTATGTTGCATTGATAGTGCTATTCCTATATACTTCAATAGCTCAGACTTGCAGAGTTGGAAAAGCGATCTCTAAATGACATGTTTGTCATACTCTCTGACATCTGGGTAGACAGTGAAGAGGTGATTCATAGTCTTTGAAATATGTACATTTGTCATGTTCATATATGTGTGCATACGATGTCTAGGGACTTGATCATAAAAATATTTTTGTCCTTAGAGAAGGCTATGGGAAAGCTGGAGACCGTTCTTGATGGTTTTGAGAGTCAAGAGGTGGTTCCTTCCTTATTTGTTTTCATGGGGAACTTCTGTTCTCACCCATGCAACCTTTCCTTTCACTCATTCTCAAGCCTTAGGTGAGTGATCTTTATACAAGAATAGTTATTTAGTTCTCATCAACATTACTTTCTGAAGAAAAAAAAATTCATGTTGTCTTGACTGATGAAACAAAACGCCACACAAACATGCAGATCACAGTTTGGTAAGCTAGGGCAAATGATTGGAGCCCATCAACGGCTAAAAGAGCATAGTCGGTTTATGTTTATTCCTGGTCCAGAGGACGCAGGTAGAAAAACGATGATAGCTTTAAATCTTTTGATGTATAGTATTACATAACATGAGAATGATCAGCATTTTGACTTGTTTCAGGCCCGTCCACGGTTCTACCGAGATGTCCTTTACCAAAGTATTTAACTGAAGAGCTTCAGAAGCACATTCCTAATGCCATATTTGCAAGCAATCCATGCAGGTTAATCTTTCTTGCCATTGTATGAATAAAAACTGGTAAAGATATACTTGCTATGTCCATAGCACATCCTCCAAGATCCACCTTGGTTGATTTTCAAAAATTTTTTTACCTTGAATTTTCAGCACCATTTAACTTTAAAAGCGTTAGGGACTTCTTTTGAGCACACTTGAAATCTTGATATTTATGGTGCATAATGTGCCGTTCCTATAGCTGCTGAGGAGTGCTTAATGTTTTAATACTACTGTGTTTTTCATTTAACTGCAGAGTCAAGTTCTATACCCAAGAAATTGTATTCTTTCGTCATGATCTGCTGTATAGAATGCGTCGTTCATGCCTGATGCCTCCTTCTACAGAAGAGACTGATGATCCTTTTGAGCATGTACTTTATTTCTCACCTCTCAACCTTGTCTTTTTCAAACACTAAACTGATATTATGACTTGAGAACCTTCATCAATGAAACTAAAAAGGTTTTACTCTGTTATGCAGCTTGTTGCTACCATAACCCATCAAAGTCATCTATGCCCACTGCCTCTTATTGTTCAACCAATTATTTGGAATTATGATCATTGTCTACATCTTTATCCATCTCCACATACGGTATGCTCATGTCTTTTTATTTTTTCTTTGTTGCTGCCCTTTACCATTCTCTCGCCTTGTATTGTACATTAGGAAATGCCATAATATTCCCCTCTTTTGACCTTGCATGTAGTATGGAGCAATGCTTGCTTCAATACATAACATCGTGGCACTAAAGAGATCTGAGAATTTTGATTGATCTATTTGGTTGAAAATTTGACGACTTTGAATTCTAGAAAATCTTGAATTTGACCACTTTAAGCTGAGTTTTCGGAGAAAAATTGTTTGGCTTAATCAGTGGAAGGGCTTTTATTTATTGTATACATATTTGGAGACAAGCTAAAGCAATTACCTGTCAATTTTAAACCAAAAAAGAGTCCTTGGACCTTGGACAGCAAGAATTTGATTTGACATTTATTTCATTCTCATGTACAGATAGTTTTAGGCGACAGAAGTGAGCAGAAGGCATTCAAATACACAGGAATCACTTGTTTCAACCCTGGATCCTTCTCAAATGACAGCACTTTTGTAGCATATCGTCCTTGCACCCAGGAAGTCGAGTTGTCAGCCTTGTGAGTATCAAATGATGTTCTTTAGCAGATGAACATGTCCCAAAATATGAAGTCGGCAAAACCACTTCATGTCATTGTCACTTCAGATTGGTCAGTATTGAAGTTCATACCTTATAAGTACTAATTTGTCCCATCAGTCACCTGTAGAGTATTTTAGGCAGCTGATAGTGTGTTTTAATTATATCGCTTTGTTTATCTGGTGTAAACTATTTGCGAGTACAAACTGTCCCAGTCAAAATGTATTAATATTTCTTGTTACCAAGAATTAATGCGGCTCTAACCACTTCAACATGTTCCCCGCTAGCTTAGCGTTAAGATTACGACGTCATGGCACTCTTTTGGAGTTTATAATTGTTTTTTACAGCTCCATCTCAGTGCTCTCTGTGACTCTTCTTTCTCTACTGTCGATCAGTATTCTAAGATCTTGTTCAGTTTCGTAGTGTGTTGCAAAAGGTCATGATTTGAAATAACCCCACATTGCTACCACCTATGGTTGTTGGATTTTCTGTTAATGGGCATTTTATTAGTTTCTTCAAGTACAAACCTGCGGTCCTTGGCCAAAATTAGATGACCCCAAGCATGATGAATTAGCACAAGTTCAACTAATGCCTTTTTCCCCCCTTCAGAATTTTAAGCCTCGGCGGGGCTTGCAAGCCTTGCATGATTTGTTCTATAATTTAATCTGAATTTTTTTATGATAATTTAATCCGAAATAGATATTGATGTTTTTGTTTTTTTTTTATGAATAGTTATCTTTACCTGATCGAAGTCTGAGATATATATTTGTATTATATAAATATATATGTGAAAAGAATTATGTTTTTTTTTTTTAATTTTAATTCAATATAGTATATATACCGATAGTGGTATAATACACTATTTATAATTTTATCATTTAATACATATTGTTATTTTTTGTTGAATGACAAATAATAGCTGGTAAATAGATATTTATGTGGATTCTTTGAAACCAGGTCAATAATAATAATGTATATCTAAATTTATTTTCCGATGAGTAAGATATGAAGAGCTGAGATTTGACTATGTGCTTCTTTTCAAGATTTCAAGTTGACTCTTACTTACTAGGTGCAAACAATTTCATAGGGTCATTGGACTTTTTGGATAAAGTTCGTGAATTAATTGCGGTGCACTTACAGAAAATTCCTTATCTCTGGTCTTTACATGGCTTCTTTGTCTCTTAAGTAACACTAGGCACGGGCGTGTCTATAGTTCTATCCCTGAGCAAACCTTGTCGGCTTAAAATGGTGTATGGTCCTTGCACTGTACGTGTCAGTTTTTTTTTTTTTAAAATCCTCTGGCTGCATAAGGGATTGAGCTCATCTTTATGTAAACATTGATGAGCAGACAGACATTAGCAAGTGAATGAAATTATCAATCAATCTATGTGAAGAACATACATACATACATACATAAATGTTCTTATGCACCAATGGGTGTTTCAGACGTTGTAGCACTTGCACTTGAGACAATACTTGGCATCATTGTTTCTTGACCATCGAGCTCAGACATTGTTTCGAATGGAGGGCTGTTCGAGGCTTCCTTTGTCTTCACGGAGACCTTGTATAATAATTTCCAGCTTTGTGGAATAAACTGTTGTCTTGATTTGGACATCTTGAACTACTCCGAGCTAGCTTGAAAGTTGCCAACGGAGGAGAGCGAACGTGCGGCCATTTAAGTGGCCTGTGGCCGCACTCACAAGTGTCATTGACGAAGATTGCTGATGCTTTCCCCTGCGATCCTCGATCCTAGCTAGATGGGGTTATATCTTATGAATACAATCTCGCTGTCTGTCTGTCAGACTTAAACATGACAAAATGCTGCAATCATCTTAGACTTTTTGAGTTCAATCAACACTTGAGCCGAAAGATAATGGTTTCAGTGCTTTTGTTCTTTATGCTATTGATAGGCTTTCCTACTTTATACCGTCAGGTTTTCTTCAAAATCACGCGAAGATCATAGTGGGAAACTCCTTTTGTTTAAATTATCTCTTTAGATGACGGCTCGTGTTCATTAATTTTCCCTTGTATCGGTTAAATTACAACTAGAATATATAACAGTAGATGAAGCACTTTCATATCTTTTTGTCTTATTATTGTCGTTAAATCAAAATAACATGAGTTAAAGACAGAAGTTATGTTTCATACATATTATAATGAATATCTTAGTATTTTATTTATTTGATTAATGCGGAATCAGACAAAACAAAATGTAAGAAAATTTTCAATGTTTGGAATGATAAATAAAAATTATTATTTTGACTTTGATGAGCATTTTTTTGAGCTAACTTAAAATGGTATTTTTTTTTCCACTCATCAAAATCATATTAAAAAGGAATTTGAAATCATAGTAAAAAAAATAATAATAATTCATTGGTAAAAAAATAATAAATTTAATAATGAAATAAATAGTTGAAGAATTAATCATATAAAATTATTACATGTGATGATATCTTCTGATCGATCGATCCTTTTTCTTCGAGGCACATGTGAAAAGGCACGTGGTTTTTATCAGAGAATAATAATGCAAAGGTGTTATATTCCATCAAGGCTGGCTGGTGTACAAATTAATTCAAAGGAATGTGTATACATTCCAGCAGTCCGACTTCACATCCCTCTCCTCTACCTAATTATACCCACAAGCTCAAAAGTAAGTTGTACTCAAGACTAGCATTTTCTCATGCTATTTCTACTTTCATCAACCAAAACAATCCTTTTACTTCAATATTCTTTATCTTATTAATTAAACGCTCTCAAACATTGAAGAAATTAGGAGGTTAATATCCAATTGGAAATAAACGACAGCGACGTCTGGGAAGAAAAAGATGAACAGAAGGGAGAAAATATTAGCAAAAGTGATGTTTGGAATACATGGTTTTGACGCAGATTGGTAGGTGCACTCTTGTGTTAAGCTAAAGAAAACCTCTTCAAGTAGTTCTGAAGCTGGCTATTGGCGGTTTTTATAGTTGAGCAGTTCATAGATGACTTGTGGCCCCAGAAACCGTTAATCTCACATTAGGTAATTAGGTGTCAAATCATATTATAACTTGTATATATGATCATATCAGACAAGGAAAGATCCAACGTCCTTGATCTTGTTTAATTTCATCAGCAACCAATGCCCGAAAAGATCACAAAAGGGATCGACGCTTTCATCCATTAATTAGATGCCCCACAACAACATTCTCCACATGACCGCTTGCCTGGATACTCAACCAGCTGATTATCGGATGTCCATAACGACGAACGAAAAAAAATAGAGCTAGGAATATATAAGCATTAATTGATAGCGAGAAGACCTTTTCTTCTGGGATTGAATGATACAAGAAACTAATTGTACAGACGGGAGCTCTTGTTAACATGCAAAGTGTGTAAGAACAGTTGAAGTTACCCCAGAGACAAAAAAAGCTTTTGGGGACAAGGAAAATCTATGGTGCTAAAAGAGTGAGTAGGTAAAACAGGTTAACAGTCAAGAAAAATGTCAATTTATAATGAAACAGTGCTGTATAGACTGTCAGTAAACGTTTTTATTTCTTGAAAAACATACAAGTGATGCCATACATGCTTGAACATGGACCTGTAGGACTGATCTTGCACCGGCCTCTTACTGTGATTTTGCTCCATTTGGATAGGTTTTTGTGGGTTCCCAGGGATTCCATTTTAAATTTCTCAAGGTGATCAGAAGACTTGAAATGAACATGGGAGAGAGATCATAGGGAGGGTGCGTGTGTGTGTTTTTCACAGGTGAAGAAAACGGCAGAGTAAGTAGATGAGAGTCACCAATCTCTTGGGAAGAGGTTTTCCTCGTGACATAATGGTAGGTGAAGGATAGGAGATGGCTTTCCCTCAGTACTTTTTTAACAAGCAATGGTAGGCCAACAGTCAACAGAAGACACCGCCTGTCTTTATTGAATATAGCTAACTGAATTTTAAGATTTTGATGATTTGAAATGAAGGCTAATGCTGACAAGATCTCTTGAAGGTACAATCTGTAAAAGATGGGATATTGAGCGTTGGAAACAAAATTACAAGGTTCCTCATCAAGCCAAGCTCAAGATCCCACCTCACCTCATTCTTGGTAAAATTGATTTTTGAGATTAACCAGGTTTATATATATATACTTGTCCAGCAGATCCAAGTTTAAAAAATTAATTTTAATTTAATTAGATAATAAAAAATTAATATTGAATAATAAAATCAGAAAAAAATAAGTAAAAAAAAATATCGACCCACATTAATTAACTCTTTAAATCTGTGACTCGGCTCATTAGACCGGAAGCACAATACATAAAAAAACCGCGAAACCCAATCCTTAACAAATCAAATGTTGAAGGATGAGATTGAAAAAAAAATTATACAAAAGGACTTGAAATAAAAAAATAGTAATTAGAAGAATAAGGATAAAAAATAAATTAGAGGGCAACTATAAATTTTTAATTGAAGGGTGAAATAAAAAAAAACACTTTAACAAAAAGAGAAAAAATAAAAAAATAAGAACCAAATTGAAAAAAATAATATACAATAAATCTGGATTGGGGGTTAAAATTAAAAACCAATAAAAATTGTATAAAAAAATTAAAAAAAAATTAGATATTAAAAGAATGATGACTAAAGTGGAAAAACAACACATGGCCAATCGGAATTAAGGATGAAATTGAAAAAAAAAAACCAAAACTTTATAAAAAGATCAAGAACAACATATTATAAATAAAACAAAGAGGAACCAAGTCCGAATGATAAAAAAATATGAGGGACCACCTTGAAAATTTAAAGGGTCAGGTGTGAAAATTAAAAAGAAGAGAGAAAAAAAAAAAAGAAAAGAGTCATTGACACCAAACTAGATGTCCATCAATTACACACACCAGCCATGGATGGAAGCGCCTAGATGAATATCAGACACCGACTCAGAAGGCTTTGTTTTAGCCACTAGATGACATTATATGGGATGCCCAAAGACAGCGACCATCATTCACGCGCTGAGCCATGCAATGCATGTCTTTGCATTTTTCTTAATAATATTTATTATATAGTAAGGTACAAATATGTCCCTCACCCCACTTAGTAATAAAAAAAAACCAAGGTGAAACAACGAAAATGACCCAAAGCTAAAGTATTTTTTATTTCAAGGGTAACAATGTAAATTTATTATGAATTTTAAATTAAAACACACCCCCAGATGCCACACTGAATTATTTTTTTTGTTTTAAAGGATAGTTTTGTATTTAATTTCATTATTAAAAAACAAACAAAAATTCCCTATTAGGCTTATCAACCAGGCCAAATGATTTTGTAATGAAGGAAAAGACTGTAAATTTACTATTACAATTCACATTACTACAGAATCTAGAGCTACATTAAGCACTGTGAACTTTACCTTTATGTTTTAGTTTATTTTGTTATATATATATATATATATATATATATATAAAATTAAAAACAAAATAAAAAATGAATCTACCGTGAAAAAGTCTATTAAGGTAAAGTTTCATTAAAAAAGATAAAGATATTTAAGATAAAAAGGACATGCATGTTATCTTATCTTTTTTATTTTTTTAAAAATAAAAATTCAATTCAAATTGTGTCAGAAAATTTATCTTTATATCTTTATTTTCATCTGTTTCTATATATATATTTTCATCTGTCTCTATACATTTTAAAATACTAACCAAGCACAACTTGATAAATTAAGCCAACAACCTAATTACCATTTACACTACAAAAACTATAAAAGGCACAATGAAATCAATGTACACCCAAATACAAAAACTATACTAAAAATATTTTTTTTTACCCTTCTAAGAAAAAATGATATGCTTTGGGGTTGAGGATAATTCAATCTTTTCTCATAGCTCATTGGTTAATTATTACAGGATGATACACATGTGTCTTTTAAAAAGAATTAAACAATAAAGTGACTAAAATATCTCTAAAAAAAAATTTAAAGTTGTTGACCAATGATGTTTGATTCTTTTTATTTTTTTAAATGTAACAAAAATACATCTTTACCCTTGGAATCAAGAAAAATAAGCATGTGTGCATGGGCATTTTTGTCCTTTTAAAGAGTTTTTTTTTTGTTATTTCTAGATAAATGGAGGGAATATTTTTTTTATGTTGAATAATTTGTTTTTAAATTTAAATAGTTGGTGGCGTATGCTTTACATGCACCAACATGTTAGAGACGTCTACACTCTTTGGACAGTGGATGCAATGGTTTTCGGTGGCCAAACCTGTCGTTTCACAGTGTCATTAAAAGTGCTGTCATGTCCTCTTTCTTTTGCTGTGTCGCGTGATGGAGGAGGATAAATAGTTTATCATTGGTTGTTATTTTTTTTCTTTTTTCTTTGGTGCCCTAGAAAGTACAACTTAGTCATCTTTGTTTTGATATTTCAATTTTAGTTCTTAATATTTTGATTTTAATTTTTTTTTTTATAAAAGTTTTGTTTGTTTGAAATTTAGTCCTTCATTGACAACTTGTCATGTATTTTTTTTTTAATTCGATCTTTATTCTTTTGATTTTTAATTTTTTTCTTGGTCGTTATGTTAAAGTTTTTTTGGTTTTCAATTTCATCCTTCAATCAAAGTTTATGGTGTATTTTTTTTTCAATTTGGTCCTCATTCTTTTGATATTTTCCTTTTTGTTAAAGTTCATTTTCTTTTCAATTTAACCCTACCATAAAAAATTTAAGCTTGCTCTCTAATTTATTTGTTTTTATCTTGATTTTCACCCTTATTCTTCTATATATATTTGTTTTGGATTATTTTATGTAATTATTTTTTTCCCCAGTTTCATTCTTTAATGTTTGTTTTTTGGGGATTAGGTTTCATGGTTTTTTCATTTATGGTAGTTTCGATTTAATGGCCTGGATCATAGGTTTGAAAAGTTAACACGGGTCGACATTCTTTTTTGGCTCATTTTCCTTTTCAATTTCATCGCTCAACATTATGTTTTTTTTTTTTAATATTGACTTCGTGGTTTTCTTCAATTCCTTTTATATCGAGTTATCTTGATCTCATGAAACGAGCCATGAGTTTTGCAGGTTAATAGAGTTGGCTTGCCTCTTATTACCCAAGTTTTGCAGGTCTATCACGTTGACTCGGGTCATTCTTCTTATCCATTTTTTTAATCCAATTTTGTACTTTCACGGTTTTTTTCTATATTATCGTGATCTTTTTTATATAAAAACTTTGTGTTTCTACTATCATTGCCTTTTTTTATCATCAAATTAAATTAAAATCAACTTATTAAACTCATTCAAACGTGTAACCTAAGTCAATTGTTTTTCTTATTTATTTTAAATGCTCTGGCGACAACTAGACTATCGCTGGTTTTTTCTTATTTTTTATACTAATTTTGATTTTTATTTTAATTTATACCTTTTTTAATATTTTTTAAAATTAGTTTTTACTTTATTTTTCAATTAATATCCCTCTATGATTTTTTATTTTTCCTATTTAGCCTTCTTTTAATAGAGTTTTTTTTTAATTTTTTTATATGTATTAATTTTTTAAAGATATTATTCTTATTCATCTGTATTCTTTTATGTTTTATATAGGTAAGGTTTATTTTTTAAAATAAAAAATATTTATTTTTAGATAATATTTATAATATGTGAAGCTTTGAATAATATTGTTTTTTTGTTTTATTAAATCAATTTCATGTGTTTGTCTATTTTTGTTATCATTTGATTGAATAAAAAATTAATTTTAATAAAAATATTGAGTAAATACAATCGGGTAAATCTTCCATGTTGCGTGATTAAATATTTTGATTTATATCTATATCTATCTCTTAGTTTTTCTAGTTTTGTTTTTTGTTATCTTTGACATTTTTTTTTCATTTATTTACACAAATAATCATTTATTTATTTAATTAAATGATTGTATAAATTTTTTAATTTACATTTTAAATCTTTTTATGTTAAAAAATACGTAAAAAAAAAACCTACATATTTTTCTCTTTAAAATAGAAAGACATACGGCCTGTATTAGAGCACGAGTCAAAAAAAAAAAAAAAAGAGTAGTGAATTAACACAACCACAACCCAGTAAAAAGGGTTTTTGGAATGGGATATATTAAAATCAATCTAGAATGGGTTGAATTAAACATTCATACATTTTCAATTTTACAATCTCCATTTTCACAATATATAAATAGTTACAATTAATTTCCTTGAATTTGTAGTCCATTCTTTAAAAAATAGCGAGGCCGTAATTGACACATTGGCTAGGGTAAATTTTATTTTTAGAACCATGTAGACCTAAATTATTTGTAAATTAAAAACATTATAAAATCCAGTATGTTAATTCTCAAAAAAATTCCGTTATCTTATATTAGTGGCCATCAATTTTACGATTTTATTTTAAATATAAAAAAAATTGTAAGATAGGATAAATTCATAATTTAATTATCAACTTTTTTATTTGAGATTCTCATTACAATTGCAAAAGCAAAAACCCTAATTCCTAATACAAAAACACTATAACATTTTTTTTTGTTGGTGTTGCATTTGAGCTTCATTCATCAGGTGAGGAAAGATTAAAACAAAGTAGACTTGAAAAATATTTTGGAGCTAGGTTGGGTTCTAGACAAGCAACTAAACCGTGTTTAGGTTCACTTGGTCAAACGAGCCACGCCGAGCCAACTACAATACGGGTGGAGTTAAAACACAGGCCATGCAGAAACCAAGATATAAAGCAAAACTAGATAAATAAAAAGAAAATCAACAATGATAAATAAAAAGTAAATGTTGATACATAGTTTATAGATAAAGCACCCAAGCATGGAAGGAAAATTTTTCTATCTATACGATCAATTTAATTTTCTTGTTATATTATTGGACTGGTGAAGGTTGGCTAGCCAGCTTATGATCGCTATAACAGCAGTATCACATCGTAATTCATGGTTGTTAATGTATCATCATTCATGGAATTAATTTCTCTACTTTTTATGGACACGAAAGAGACAAGAAGTTAAACTCGACTAATGATTGATTAATCAAATATTACAAGCCTAGTTTAACAAAGGCATTGATTAATCAATTGAATCCTTAAACTTTTTCTCTTTAACTTCTTACGTTTCAATATTGATGGATAGATAATATAGCCCAAGCATACACAATTAGATTTAACAGTTTTACCGACTGAAATTTTTATTGCTATTAACACTCCCAGCCTGTCGGTATGTTTATTACCGATGGGCTCATGAACATAAATAGTTCGTCAAAAAAACTCTTATCGGTAATTTATGATCTATTGGTGAGTCCGTCAGTAATAATTATATTGATGGATTTACAGATGGATAAAACGCGCAAAAAAAATTTATTTGCTTCATTTTCGTTAGTATCTCTATCGGTAAATTTAACAAATTACTGACAAGAAAACCATATGTAATGCCATTGGCATTTTTATTTGTCCGTTGGTTTATCCATCGGTAAATATAATATATTACCGATAGAATACAATTTATAATTCCATCGGTGAGTTAACAGTAGAAGTGATGTTTGCTGTAATTTTTTTTCAACTTTCTCTGAAATACTCCGTCAGTAACTCTATCAATATTATTTTAAAAATATGTAGATTTTTTTAAAAATATATATATATATATATGATTAAAAGTAGAAAAATAATGAAAACAAATTCAAGTAATATAAAAATCCAATATTTATTACAAATTTAAACATATGCACGTTCAAATACAATAAATAAAAAATAGAAGCAGTGCTAGAGGAGGAGGCTGGTCATCGCACGGACTATGAGGCCAATTAAAGGGTGCATATGTACCACCCATCTATGATCTTATCTCCACTAACAATCAACAAAGTTCTTAATAATAAGTAGTGAGTCGTTCACATTTTTCATTAAGATGGACCATCTGAGCCTGTACTCGTTGGTCTAACATGGCCGTGAACTTTGGAGTTTGAGTACTTAGAATCGTTTGCGAGCATCCAACTGTCAAAATACTATGGGCCATCCGCAAGTTCTTAGCCATAGTGTTATAGAGTCCGTACACCCGATTTCTATCAAATTTACCAGATGATCCTGCCTCCAACCACAAATCCAGATCGAGATCCGAATGGGTCAGAAGATCATCTCCGTATCTCTCCTTCAACCAAATGTTATATGTCCTAGAAAGAAAAAAAAATAAATTCATCAAATTTAAGGAAATAATAACTTAAGAAAAAAATGGTTGAAAATTAACATACCACAAAGTGTTGACCTCGACTATCCACGAACTGCTACACCCATTTTTGGTGGTCATCACTCTGCACATGCATTTCAACAAAAAACTCCAGTGGGCTTGGGTCGCGTCCAAGAACCATAGCCTGCAAGATAAAAATATTGTCAATTAAATATATTTATAAAAAACAACTAATAAAAAAATAGATGTAACAAAAAAAACCTACCATCCGCTTTGCATGCAAAACGAACAGAACAGAGCCACTAGTGTGCGTGGCAACAGAACCGTAAACACACCGGTTCTGATTTTCCACACCGGACTGTGATCGTCACGTGAAACACGCAGATATCACGTGTTGAATGTATTGCATCCATACAATCTTTAAGATGTACGACGGTTTAAAATCCTTTTAAACCACCACGTCATTCCAGTCTGGAAGCTCTCTTTCTTTCAAATATATTTTTTGGCTTTTTTTTGCACCTTGTACCAAAAATCACACAACTTATAAGGTATAAATTAATTATTTGTTAGCAAATGAAAAATAAAATTTCAATATTTGGAATAAAATAATGATCTTGAATTCGATATTACCTAATTGCAACGTGATTCTTCCAAACTCTCCTCGCAATATTATTATCGGTCTCTCCCATTCAAATTTTCCTTTGAAATAAAAATTTATAAAAGAAAATTTTCACTAATTTCAATATACTAACCAAATTAAGATAAAAAATATTTAAATTAATACTAACATTGAACCTTGAAAACTATGCACTGACCTGCGGTTTCTATTCAAGATGTTTGAAAATCTGGCTGCATTGAAACAATGAAATTTTCATCGATGATTTAAAGACCGATGTTATTATTCTCAATAACTCAATGTTTGTAAACCTGAAATTGCATTCGTTAAATGAAATTATTTTTTAGAAAATTATTAAACTTGTCATGGTAAAAGAAAAACAAACTTACATTGAAAGATTGTTTTTCCACTGGGTCTCGTACTTGCGGTGAAGGGACCCCCTTCGATGTTGCGGCATCGCACTCAATGAGCTTGGGTCGTGAGTCAATGCCTGTGCCTGTTCTTGGTAAGCACCTAATGAATCGTGGTTTTCAGCATCGCTTCTTGAAGAATTAGCAGTGATCCTGTCCTTGCTACGTGCAATAGACTTTCCTCTAAACATCTACACAAATTAACGGATAAAAAAATTAAATGATTTCTATTTTTCTAAAAAATATTTTAGCAACACCTCCCCTATACATGAGATCACCTAAAATTTTTAAACCTGCAAATACATAACATATATGCCACAAACCAAATGATTTTATTCAATTTCTTCTAACAATTTAGCATAATTCAATATTTTCGTAGAAAAATCTTATTTTCTACATGATAATATTTTGAATCCTAAATTTAAAAAAATTCAAAATAATAATTAAAATTAATCCTACACATTTAATTGAAATTTAACAACAAAATTGAAAAAAACAACAACTAAAATTCAACAAAATAATGCCAAACTTATTAAAATAACAAATAGAATTCGACACAATTATTTCTAAGTGATAATATTTTTAATCCTAAATTTTAAAAAAATTATTCTAAATGGAATAAATACAAAATAATAATTAAAATTAATCTTACACATTTAATTGAAATTGAACAACAAATAAATTTCAAGATATTTAATTGACATTGACCGGCATGACACTGATTCATTCTCATAGCATCCATAACCATATTTCTATAAGGATTATTATTATTATCTACAACTCCATGCACTTTGCTAGAACTAGAAGTTGACTCAACCATCCTTTTTACCATGGTATCGTGAGGAATATATGGTTCTCCATATGCATACCATTACATGCATTTCTCTATGAACTTTTTTTATAGAAGATGCATCGTTGTAAATTCTAGATTGAGAAACTTTTTATTTTTGCACCTCTTATATGAATGTCTAATACCCCACCCACTAATATTTCTTGGATTAGATAATGCGCAATTAATAAAATCTTAAACCCCATTACAATAATCCATCCTCCGCAACCCTTGAAGTGAATCTCTCTCTCTCTCTCTCTCTCTCTCTCTATATATATATATATATATATATATATATATATATATATATATATATATATCATTACTTATATCAAACCTATACAAAATAATGATGACAACATGTATTAATTAACTACGTTAACTAAATAAATTTACAAAAATATTGATTTAACTCAAACTTATTCAATTTATTTTAATAGTACTCTTAATTTATTATCAATTATTTATATAAATTCAAATCTCTATATATTTACCAAAAATTTCAACTCTGCAATAAAATTAACAAAATATAAAACGGATCCGTTAAAAAAGCCGTTATTTATTTCATCACAAAACACCCAAGTAAAGAATGCAACATAGGTTTCATAAATTTGACAAACAAAAATAATTTTACAAAATCTAAAACAAACCCTAACATGTACAAATCATAAATTCATACAACAAATGTGTATAAGAAACAACTATAAAATAACTAAATACACAAATAAAATACATATACTACAAAAATATGTAAAAAAAATTTAACATTTTAAAATTGAGTTCAAATTAAAAAAGGATAGATTTGTTAGTTAAAGTGGAGAATCTTCAATAAAATTTGAATCAAAACACGAATAATAACAAACTGAGTGTTGTGATGATCGAATTTGTTATGGGAGATTGAATTGTGTTGAGATGGAGGGAGGAGGTTGTTGTTTGTTGAAAAAAAAAAATGCATAAGAAAGAAGAAGAAATGGAGAAGGCATAGAGGAGAGTCGATCGCTAGGTCATAAATTATTACTGATTGAATTATTCCGTCAGTAACTTCATCAGTCATTCTGTCAGTAAAAATAGCACATCATCGTATGATTTGTCTTTTTTAAATTCAACTGTAATACCCTTATCATTCCCTTGGTATATGGCGAAGAAATTCTTCTATCAACATATATATTTACGGTCGCACAACTTTATCATCGGGTTAATTTCATCGGTAATGTTGTCTGTAAAAATTACACGTTATCGTACTGTTTGACTTTTTTCATTTCTTATTTTTTAACTGCAATTGTCTTGATATATATCAAAAAAATTTTCTATTGGTGTTTATCAAAGGATACATGGGTGAAAAATTCTATTAATAAAGATTATCATAATATACCTACGATAAAATTCCAATGTTTCCATTTATAATTAGTATATTTACTAATTTTCTGGTATCGATACTCCTGAAAAAAACATTATGCATACAGCGTTGTTGTATAAGATGGTTTTAGCTGAAATGCCTTTCTAATAGTAGGAGGAAACTAGGAAAGACCAAATGTTTGACTCAAAAGAGCAGTTAAATGATGGATGCCCCCAGGTCTCCACGTGCACTTCTCTTCTCAAGTTGGAAGCTCAGATGTTAGTTAATTAGGTCTGAAAAGTGATCAAAAACTGAAACCTAAATAAATACTAACAAATTAACGTATCCCAAACTACATTGCTTAATCAACTTCAGCTCTAATTACTTAATCCAACTTGATCCTATATATATAGCTAGGGTTTTGGTTAACACTGTATCAATTCACATTAGGGTGAATTATATTAATTAGGGTCAGCTTTCTGTTTAATTAGGTGTAGTGAAATGAATTCATGAATCTTAATTAATTAACAAACAGCTGTTTTTTTTATAAAAAAAAAAATTTACTAGATGCTATATGTATAGGTTAAGGGTATGTGTATATGTGGTTATAACTTAATTATCATAAATAGAAAATTAAAAAGAACTGCGAGGTGGGTTATAAGTAGACGTTGTAGGTTAGAAACTAGGGGAGATGTTGAAAGCAGAACGAAATTCATCCCACCAAGCAACCTCGCCCTCCCTTTCTCTTTCTCCTATTTTCCTTCTTTCTCACACACAAACACAAAGATGTATGCGTATAGGAGATTACTTATAAATGTTTGTTAGCCTAGATGTTGCATCAATCGCTGGTACAGGTCTGTCCAAACCTTCCTACTCTCTAACGGATCGAAAACACTTCTCTTCTGATCCCTCCTTGTATTCTCTCTGGGATCCACCTCTCCTTCATCTCTTCAATCATCTTATTTGCCCTATATTTAAGCAGTACTCTGGCTAGCTAGCTATATAACCAATCCATCTCTTTCTACAGTTACATAAATATATGTTTTGCTACCTCTTCTTCTTCGCCTTAGCAAGAAGAAGGTACAAGAATTAAAGGAAAGAGGAGCTCTTGTCCATGGATTGATCGAGGTAGTAGTTACTTTAGATAGCTAGCTAGGGTTCATATATATCTTCCAGTACTATATATATAGCATCTTGTCTTTCTGGTTCTTGGGTTAGGGTTCTTTTGTTGTTGTATTTATTTAGAAGATCAAATATGTGCACTAGAGGACATTGGAGGCCTGCTGAGGATGAGAAACTTAAGGAATTGGTTGAAAAGTATGGTCCTCATAATTGGAACGCCATTGCCGAAAAGCTTCAAGGAAGATCAGGTGAAAAGTTAAACCAAACTAATAATTGTTAATTTCACTATTATTTTCATTTTAATGATTCTTTTTGTATTGTTATGTAGAAATTAAACAACTAGCAGGGTTTGGTACTGTATGCAAAAGCTGAAATATGCTTATAACTAATGGAAATTGAAAGAGAAGCTAGCTATGACCACGACTAATAACTAACAAAAAGAAGTTTGAATAAATTGAATCAGGGAAGAGTTGTAGGTTGAGATGGTTTAATCAGCTGGATCCAAGAATCAATAGAAGCCCGTTTACAGAAGAGGAAGAAGAAAGACTACTTGCTTCCCACAGGATTCATGGGAATAGATGGGCAATTATTGCAAGATTTTTCCCTGGTCGTACCGATAATGCAGTGAAGAATCATTGGCATGTCATCATGGCAAGAAGATATAGAGAGAGGTCTCGACTTCATGCAAAAAGGGCTGCTCAAACTTTGGTAAATGATAACAAATTATCCTCAAAACAGGATCACATGCACATGGATTGTGAGACGAGGAATTTTTCTTCATTTTCCAAGAAATATTGTGAAAAATATGGCCACTATCCTATGGTTACTCACAGCTACTTACCGGCCTTTTGCAAAGAGTTCTACAATGAAGATCCAAGTCATTGTGAAGGTAAATAGATCGAGCTAGCTAGCATTATCATCATCATGATGTATTATATACAGATAGCTAGGGTTCTAGTTTTTCAATATTGATATATAAATATCTATTATAAGTTCTTATGTTCCCTATATATATGCTAATTGCAGATCAAAGTCGGCCGATTGAGTTTTATGATTTTCTCCAAGTAAACACTGACTCCAATAAAAGTGAAGTGATAGACAATGCAAGAAGAGATGATGAGGAGGTAGATCAGCAGGAAGCCTTGGAAAATGATCAGAGCAAGGCTGATGTTCCATTCATTGATTTTTTCTCTGTTAATGGCAAATCCTCATCATAACACAGCTTGGTGGTGTGTCCAACGAGGGACCAACAAATGCATAGTAAGCATACAACTAATTACTCAGTAGTCTTGTATACTACAACTGCATTGGCCAAAAGAAATATTTAAAGAGAGAAAATCATGTACGTATAGCATGTACGTAGGGAATTCTCCACATGTATAGAGCAGAGAAACAAAGTTTTATGCAAGTTGATAATAATATGTCAAGAATCTCAAGAATCTACGTACCTTTGATATGTTTGCCATTCTAGCATTGTAAAACCACATCACCATCTATAGAGTGCAGTCCATGCGTACCAACGCAGATCGCTTCCTTTACCATTGATGTTTGAAAAGAACACAAGTTAAGAGCTGATAATAATATGGTCTCCTGTGTGTGTGTGTGTGTGTGTGTGTGTGCATATTTATACATATCATGCCACCAAAAAAGCTACTTGTATGCATGCATATATATCCTCCTATTTGCTAAGAAATTCTTTTATGCCATGATTGCTTAATTAGTGCTTCATCGTCTATATATTAGCAAAGCGATTTTAATTAGCACTGTGATTTTTTAAATTACTTGCATTTGCATCTCAATGCTAATGAAGTTGAGTTGTAATTAACTTGTAAGGAATCCTGGCATTTTTCTTCTTCTAGAAGAATATAAATGTATTTTCTGATCCCTGGATATTTAAGACATTAACCTGTGAAAAAAATAATTAACGCTGTAATCTCGTTAATTTGGAACATGCATGGAGTTTGCATGGCTTCAGTAAGCAGAACGTTCCTGACATGGAGCCAGTGACGCTAAAGGGAAATTAATGAAAAGAATATATAGATGAAGATCTTCATTTTTGCTGGGATATTAATATTGTTTGATCTCCAACCTCTAGCAGTTACGATCGATATATATCTAAGAACATAGGAGAGGTTTTTTATACGACTTAAGACATAGGAGAAGCTAAGAACATAGGAGAGGTTTTTCCAATGTTTTGAAATAATCATGGATATAGTTTTGTTATCACAACATTTAAGATCCCTGATGTTTTCATATCAGGCAGTAATCTATCTATATCTGTATATTCCTCAGAGATGGTAACTTATAAGCCCTCTCTGATTTCTCTGGATGATCTTATGAGAATATACCCATCTTCTTCATTTTCAATTCATTTGTCGTAACTTTCACTGATGTTTGATGAATTCTTTGATGCTTCAACTCAGTTTTGTGTCTTATGGAATATTGAACTTCATCCTGACATGTACATTTCTTTTATGGGGGCAAGCGTTCTGTGTCTTTAACGGCTATGTTTGTTTCTCGGAAACTAGTTTTTAAAAAATTATTTTTTAAATTTTTCTGTGTTTATTTTTATTAGGAAAGTTGGTCAATAGAAAATACTTTCTAATCAACGAAAAATACTTTCCAGTTAAAGAAAAATTTGGCTTGATTTTCAGAAAAGTATTTTCCTTTTATTTTGGGCGAAAAACACTTTCTGGAAGTTGTGAAAAATTTAAAAATATCATATTATTTGCTGATTATATCTAATTTGATCCTCAAACTTTTGATTGTTATATATATTTTGTTTTGAATATTTGTTTTTCAATTTCATCTCTTAGAATTTAATTTTTATATTAATTTTGATCCTTATTTTTATAATTGTTTTTTGCTTTTCCCTTATTATTTTTTAATTGAAATTTTTTATCTATCAAATTTGGTCCTCATTCTTTTGATTGTTACTTATTTTATTTGAAATAATTTATGAAATGTTGATTATTGTTATTTTAATTTTTTCATCTTTCAATTTTTTTATTTTTTAGATTTGATCTCTATTATTTTGATTATTATTTATTTTATTTGAGATAATTTATGAAATTGTATTTTTTTTTTCAATTTCATTCTCATTCAACTTTTTAATTTGTAAGATTTGTTCCTCATTATTTTAATAAATTTGAAAAAAATAAAACATTAATAAGTTATTTTCCATGATATAACCAAACACTGGAAAATGTTTTTCAACTTATTTTTTATTACACTACCAAACATCGAAAAATAATTCACTTTTTCAGAATTTATTTTTTTAAAATTAATTTTCTAAAAAAAAACTATTTTCTTGTAAATAAACGGAAATTTATATAAAAACTAGTTGAATTTCTTAAGTAGTTTAGCATAATTTATTATTGCCAAAACTTCGTATCATGTTTTTGTCTTCAAGTGACCTCCTTTGCCTCTTGGAGCCCTGTAAATGCATCTCTGCTCTTGTTTTAATTAAAATCATGACACCATCTTCATCGTCACGGAGGCGCGAACCAGTTTAAAGTAACCCCCTCTACTTAATAAAAAATTCTTGAAAATAATTAAATAAAATATGTTAATCAATATATAAAATAAAAACTATTTTCATTTAACAAAATATCTCAAGAACAAAATAAAGATTATCTAAAGCCTTACTTTTTAGATATGCATAAAAAATAATAAAAATAAATTTTAAAAAATCTCACTTATAATTTTTTCCAAAATTCCATTAATCTCATTTAATTACGACGCAAGCATCTAGAAATTAATTAACCGATGGAAAATATATATAGAGAGATACATGCACATGTAATAAAACATGCACATCATTTCATATGAACACCCTGTTATCACACAGAATGATCTCATATTCGATTGATGAAAGGTTAACAACCTCCAATCACTCAAAAAATTGACTAAAAATCTCCTGTCCCGTCCAACATCAGTTCATGTTTATCTCATATTCCTCTTTTTTTTTTTTTTTTTTTATAACCCATGGTGTCCGGGTCAGATTGTGTATACCACAACTAATTCCTGAATTTATTAAATATCTTATAAATCCAGTAAATATATAAGACATCGCGAGAATGACAGGTTTACACGCAAAGACTCCAACACTCCAACGCAAGACATATAAGCAGAGGAAAACCTATCAAAATTACTGAACTACAAGCCTCGATTCTTGAATTTGCTAGTGAACATCCGGTTAATTAATGCTTTACCGCTTTAATTACCTCATTAATTTAATTGCTGCTGTTCTCGTCGTCCAAGTGCACCATTAAAATCACACCAGTAAGAAATATTTTAGTCTCGACTTAATTTCAAGTCAGTTGAAAATATTTTTAACATCCAACTACTTTGAATATGCCACTGGGAAAAATAATAATAAGACAAAACATGTATGTGTAATTAAGAAATGAAACTAGCTAGGTATTCATTAAAAAAACATATTTATCTGCTGTCGGTAGAGTTTTTTCATTGTAATTTGTTGTAAGTATTGTATTTACTATTTACCAACAAAATTATCAAAGGAATATTCAGTGGGTGAAGTTTTTTTTTTAAAAATTTATTTTTTCAAAAATAAAATCCTTTTGAAGTTCCATTGATAATGAAAATAAGTAAAACATTTATTTTTAATTAATATTTTTTATTTCTTACAGTTAAACTCTATGCAAGAAAATCTTTTAAAAAATTATTTACAAACATCCATTTTTTGAATATATAAAAATTTGAAATATTAATTATATACAAGCTTGTATATAACATCAATGATAAACAAAATAAATAAATTGAAACTGATTCATAAATTCAAACGTACACTTTATTTTTTAGCATCAACAAACATAAGGTTAAACACACATTATTATATATATAAAATATATAAAATCTTATTGAAAAATAATCAAACATAATATATCTACACAAAAGCAATCATCATAATTATTATCTACACAAAGTAAGTTATCAAAAAAATTGTATAAACAGAAAATAAGAAAAAAGAAAAAAGAAGTTGTTCATCTAATTAAGAGAATATTTGTAGTTTTTAGATTAAAAGAATGAAGAATGAAAAAAATAAGGGGGGGAATTAAGAGAATGGAGAATGAGGTAACAAGGAAGAAATACAATGAGGAGGGAATAAAGAGAGGGGGTGAAAAGGAATGGAAGAGAGGACGTGAGAGGGAAAGAGAGTGAATATGTCAAAAAAATTATCTCAATTCAATAGTTTAAGTTATTAAGTAAGGTTATAAGATATGATTTATATTATTTTTTAACATACTCCCTCAAGTCAAAGTCATTTGAACTTGAAACTTGCACAAATTCACATTATTTTATATTTGATTTTTATCAAATAAATGAGGATAATGAGATTCGAACTCATTATCACTTGGTCAATATCAAGGCTCTTATACCATATTAAATAATCATCTCAACCTAATAACTTCAACTGTGAGGTAAAGTTTCAAAATATGATTTATATTATTCTTTAACAAAATATGTGAGGGAAAACATTTATGAAAATGAGAGAGATAAAATGAGGGAAATTTGAGGGAGAGGAAAAATATTTTCAAAAGGGATGGAAATCTTGTTGTTTTTTTCAAAATTTGAATTATTCTGTTGCTAAATTATTTTTATTTGGAGGGAAAAAAATTAGAGGGAAAATCAAATGTTTTGAAACATTTTGGAAGGATTTTTTAATTTATTAACAGAATTATCAACATATTTTCCAAAAAAAATAATTATTTTAGAAATATTTTCAGAATTATAAGGATTTTCTTAATTATTTTTTTTTATAGAATAATTAAAAAGATAAAAATCAATCATTTTCCATCGAATTGCTAACAAAAATAATTAAAAAAAGAAACATGTATATATGTGACGGAGATTTGGTAATGTAATATTGCTGTCCAAGGCATATTTGAATAATGAAAATTTTCTGGAAATCAAACGTTGAATAATTAAAAAAAGATAATGCACTAACCTAAAAAACGGAGCGCAGCTGGGCTCCAAACATCAAACGTTGGAGGCAACAATTCGTGAGTGGTTAAAGTTGGCAATTGCAAGGCCCGATAACAGGCCACTCTGCTTTAAAGGATACAAGAAAAAAAAAAGAAAGAGAGAGAGAGAGAGAGAGAGAGAGAGAGAGAGAGAGAGAGAGAGATAACTACATAGAACCCAGGTTTGTTATTGTATTCCAAACGAGAATTAGGTAAATTTTTAAATTTTATTTATTTTAAATTATTTTTTTATATATTTTTGAATCATTTTAATCTACCTCATATAAAAAATAATTTTTAAAAAATAAAACATATATTATTTTGATGTATTTTTGAGCAAAAAACATCGTGAAAAGTACCGTTACCACACTTGCAAATATTCGGATGGCATTTGAGAACTCGGTTGAAACAGTATTTTTCAAAAAAATAACTTTTTTTGCTTAGAATTATTTTTTTAATTTTTCAGATTATTTTAATATGTTGATGTCTAAAATAATTTTTTAAAAATAAAAAAAAATATTTTGATACATTTCCGAGTAAAAATCACTTTAAAAAATAACTGTTATCACATGGTTATAAAACCTGGATCAGTTTGGTGAGCTATCTTAGGATCTAGCTTACTTAAATTAGATCTACACTGATTTAGGTTAAAGAAAAAACTTGACTAACTCGATTAAAAACACAAGTTGACATGATAATCCGGTTGACTTGGGTCCAACCCTTATTTTGCTGACTTTTTTTTTTAATTTTTTTTAAATCAAAATAGTGAATTTTTATCTTAATTTTTTTTTAATTGAGTTTTATAACTATTTAATAAATTAAAAATTTATATTTTAAATTTCAGTCAATTGATTATTTCGAAACTAAAAACTAATCTTAATCAATTTAAATACTCTTCTTCACTACATGAATCGCTACTATCAACCTTTATTTCATTAATTACGGTTAATTAATATCATCACCCACACACCCAACTTACTCTCTCTATCAAGTAGTTTATTTTTCTATAATTTAAAAAAATTATATTTAATTAATTGGAATATATCGAAATTATAGGTGATTAATTGACTGAATTGATAGCAAATTAAAGAGTTTTTTTTTTTACATAATAAACTGGTGAAAATATAGGATGCAGATAATGGGTTTAGCTCTCCATAGTTTCTCGGATTGATTTGGGAATATAACTTTGTGCAATGTTGGATGCAAAAGGCCATGGGATATATGAATTTATTGACTCTTTATTTTTTTAATTTTTTTTTCTTGCCCTCATTACTCATAGTATAACCTTACATCAAGCAATCATCGAACAGCCTGAGGATGTTTATCGACTTGGGTTTAATTATTACATATCTCCCAAAACCTGTCAGCTTGGTTTTTTTTATCAATGGCCTAGCTAGCCATCCAATTCCAAGACGATAACTATGCCACCGATAAGAGCCATTGGATTCAAGATGTCAACTGTAGAAATCCCTGCACAGCTCACAAAAACACCAAAGAGAGCCAAAGACACCAGTGCAACAGACCCCATGGCAAATCCATTTCCAATGGTAGCAGTAGTGTTGCTAGCTGCATACAGGGCATCAGTTCTCTTAGGAATGCGGTGACTCATGCCAGCCATCTCAACAATTCCTCCAGCATTGTCACTGATTGGACCATAAACGTCAATGGCTGATCCAGTAGCAATGGTGCTCAACATTCCAAGGGCATCCACTGCAATGCCATTCGTACATGGCCTTAAAGTTAAGACTAACATAAATGCTAGCTGATGATTCAGCATCTAATGGAGCACCAACTGCTGCACTTAAGGCAAAAAGGCTACACACAATCATTCTTCGACAATGTGTTTGTAGTTTCTGCCGATTTTTTGCACCGCCTCAACATCAAAACCTGAGCAACACCATCCATAGCTAAAATGACCGGCAAGATAAGGTAGTTGCATAAAGCATCACTAGAAGAAGCTTCGGGAGTTGGATGCTGAGAAGATGTTAAGCTTCTACGATCTTCAAGATTCTCTATGCATAGCTAATCAATGATGCTCTCAGAGCTAGAAATGTCGGGATGTTTATAGGATTGGACTCTATCAGCTCTAAGGTTACTGTATTTCTCGACAATAACTCTGGAAATTCAGCAAGAAATGCATCCTCCTACTGTTTTGACATCAATAAATATTCTGGGCACTTGGCAATCAGGAATCTAGGGTATATAAACAATATTTTCCTTGTTAACTCTACTCCTGTCAAGCTTGGCTACTTTAACTTTCAGAATGTGAGCCTCCAAATCTGGTTCTCCTTCTACGGCGAAAGCAGGTCTCTGTATGCTAGCATAATCATCATCATTGTCATTTTCTTAATCATACTCTTCCACCAAAAATGTGGTGGCACCTTCACCCTCCACACTACTACTGCAAACAGGAATTAAGTGATCCATATTTTGCACCATCTCCTTCCGTGTTTTCTAAGAACATCCACATTTTCAGATGATTCTTCCCCGGCAATATCTCCAACATTACCCCAATATTGTCAGCAATGATAGCTGGATTCCTGGGAATGTCTTCTAGGATGTTTCTTTAAAATTGATCTTCATCGTGGTAATAATCATAATCCCTCCTCTCGTCGTCCACAAGAACATCAAAACCAGGAGAGAACCCTCTCAAATACTCGTCAGCATCCTTCTCATTCTGGATAACATTATCATCTGCTATCCGTGACAAATCCAAACGACTGAAACAACTTGAATTCCATTAACCTCGGGAGGAAGATTTGTTGCTTTATATCTATGAATTTCATCATCCATGCCTTTGGGTTACATTCATTAAAACACCAGCATTGTTTATTGCTGGAGCAATTTTAGCTTTTGACATAGGCTTAGCTACGGGGGGTGGTTCAACAGCCTTTGATAAATTCACTTGAGGAAGCTTCCGCTCTTGAATACACTTATAAAGGCTACCAAGAGCCTTTTTTAAGGGGTGGGTCCTCAGTAACTGGGGTATGTGCCATTGTTTGAAAATTTCTATTACTGGCATGATTTGGTCCATGAGAGAAAGCACACCTGTCACCTTCAAGCATACTCCTTGCTGAAAGAAAATGCACGAGGCTCCTTGTTTATCTAAATTGTGAGGAGAATGTGTGGCAGCTGCAACAACAGTACTAGCAGTAATCGGTGTTGAAGCTGGGATGGTTTTTGGGAAAGAAAATCCAGCAGAGAAGCCTGGAGCAGAGCTTGCATTGGAGAAAGAATTACATGAAGAACCAAACAAATTAGTAGTGGTGCTGGACTGCTGGTGGTTGAAGTAATAGATGATACTGTTGAGGCTGAAGTTGATGGGACAGACCCAAAGATGTAGCTGTCAAGAAAAGTGCTGATGCCGAAATAGAGAAGTTTCTATTCCCGTCAGAGTTTGCCATTGCAAAAGCGGTGGTAGTGGCATTAATACTACTGCTAGCAACATTGTTGGCAGAGGCGCTGGATCATGAATTTTGACTAGTAAAGTTACTCGGAAAGTAGAGGTGGACTGGTAGAGGAATATGAAGATGGGGTAGAAGCAAGAGATCCATTGTTTGCCTTTTCAGCAAACAACAACAGCCTCGTAGGGGTAGTGACCTCCTGCCACTTCTGCAAAATAGATCTATTTTGATCCATGATCCCAAGAAGAAGATCCTTAATCTCACCCTGTACTAATATCTGGGTTACACACACACACACGTGTATGTATGTATGTATGTATGTACGTATCTGGGTTGACCTTAATTGCTGTACTAATAGCAAGCATTTCTTCATAGAAATCTTTCGAAGAAATGCTAGCCACCATCTTGCACGCAGTTTAGCATTACCTGGAACCGTTTTTAATATAATCTTAACACTAACCTTGCCGCTAATTGTACTTAATCAACTCATTAGAGATTTATTTTGTTAATTCTTCTATGTGTTCCTTAATTGACTACCATAACGATGAGGCTGAAGTCAATACTCTACACATACCTGACAATTACTCTTATCTTGCTCATTGCAACTTTATCAGTGTAGCTTGAAATTCTAGAGGGAAGAAAGTCCAATGATTGGTATTATTTAGTGTTTTCTTTACCAAATTAACAAAATTAGAACTCAATAGTTTTTACTTTTTCTTTTCTTTTTTGTAATCCGGTCGGTATTCTAGTACAGAAAAATACAGCAGAGTCAATGGAAAAAACACGACATAAACAAAGATTAGTAGATGCACATCTTGTGCTACTTATGTTGTCTTTTTCTGCCTTATTCCTCTCCAAGTCCTCTCTTTCTCATGCTAGTAATGCTCAGTTCCTAACTAGCTTAAAGTTGAGTAGTGATTGAACATATTTCAAATTGTAACCCGTTTATTAACCATTTGCATATACTTTTCTACTTGGTTTGCAGCTTTTATCAGCATTGACTTCGGATCATCTGATTCTGAACCGTACACTGATGAAAATTCAATAACGTGGACCGAAGATGATGCCAACATTCAGAGTGGCGAATCTCAGTTTTTGAAGTACAGTACAATGCCTTATGTACGTGATGAGCAATCTCAGGGTGTTCTCATCGCGGAAAAAAAAAAAACTGCTATAAGATTAATGTTAACGAAAGGGAAAGAGTTCTAGTTCGTGCAAGCTTTTACTACGGTGATTATGATCTTAAATTTTCCCTTCAGTTTTTGACCTTCAGTTTGATGGCAATTATTGGGCCACTGTCAACACTACGCACCTGTATGATATTGTTCCTTATGGGGCAATATATACTGTGAAAGCAAACAATAATAGCATTTGTCTAGCTCAAACAATGCCTAACCAAGTGCCATTCATATCAGCACTTGAGCTCCGGAGCTTGCTTCCTGGCATGTATAGCCAAGCTGCTCCCAATTATGCTATGTTCTTGAATCTGAGGGTTGCTTATGGTGCAAATGACACTATTAGCATTAGGTATGCCTGTATATGTACCTGCTTCGAGTTCTAAACTGGATCCATATTATATTATAGTTATATTGCCAATTAACCAAATTTGAAAATTGAATTTGCCCTCCATTTTGCTGAGAGAGGTTAATATATAATCAATCAAATCCAAAAAGAAAAAATCGTTCTTTTTAGTTGCATGATGTTTTACGACTAAGAAACAGAAAAAAGTTATGCCTTCACTGAAATGAGAATCTCAAGAGACTGACTAAAGAAAAAGGTTTCCAGTTTCTCTTATCCAAGTAAAAAATACAGGCAAAAAGACACTTTGCAGCAGCCAGCATGAACTACATGGTGCACAGTCGTAGCATACTCAAGCGCCATGTAGGTGTCGAAGTCATTTAACATTTTTTGTGGTAAGCATTTCTCAATCCACACATCTTTAATTTTTTTATGAACGAACCTGCAAAAAAAACTAGAAAAAGCTGGAATTTTATCTATGAATGGCATAAAGGGTGGAGGAAGAGAGAGGTAAAGAGTGCCTGGTGATGAAAAAAACACAAAACGAAAAAGGTGATAAGCACACCAACAAAATCATGGAGAAGGAAAGAAAGCACCATTCACAGACCAAACAAAAGACATAAAAGGAAGAAGAAGACCTCATTTAAACCAAAAAGTAAAGGATTGAAACAATGAAAAAAAAGGGAGAAAACTTCTAGCAATCATCAAAACAAATCCAATCATTGTTAACCAACATCTAATAATTAAGAATGGTTAAAAACCAAAAAATACGTGGATTTCTCAATAAACTCTAGAGATTTTACCTCAGAGCTAGGAACTTGACCCGAATCGGAGGAAACTAGGGTAGCCAAACCACTCCAAATTGCAGCACACATGCCATCCCATCAGTTGCGCACCATTGGATGCTTTGGAAAACATGATGGTTGAATCATTTGACCTTTAGAAGACGTCGCAAAAGCCGCTTAAATGGCACGAATGGTATCCATTTACTGGCGTGTGCATAATTATCTTTTTTTTTTAATTATTCTTTTATCTATTAAAATGCTGATTTTCCCACTAACTCAAATAGATTATATATAAAAAGAAGCCATGATGAAACTATCAAAATACCCCTTAATTCCTTTTTTATTTATTTTTTTACTTGAAGGGTAATGTAATAATTTTATTATTTAAAAAAAAATATGATCCAAAATCCCATCTTATATATACTTTATTTTTTTTGTTTACTCTATAAGCATATTTATGTTATTTAATTGTGTAAAAACAAAGTTAAGACACCATTACATCCTGATTAATTTCATAATACCAAATAAATTCACTAAAAAAGAACATTTACTCCTAGAAAGGCCATTTAATGTTTGTAATAAAGGGTAAAGATGTTATTTTACTATAGCAATTCACAATACAATGAAATTAATCATTTCAGTAAAAAAAGACTGAAGGAGTTTATCTCTTTTTTTTTTAATAACAAAACTTTATTTAATGATCTAGGTTGGAGCCCTCCTAAGATAGCTTTTAATATTACCATGTAATAGGAGAGGGTCCTATTTTGTAACCCAAAATTCTATAAGCTTCTTGATTAAAAACAAATTCAAATAATTTAGTTTTATTTTAATTAGATAATAAAAAAAAAGGCAATGATAGTAAATAAATAAAATTTTTATATAAAAAAAGATCAAGATAACTTAAAAAAAAACTTTGAAAGTACAAAATTGGGTAAAAAAAGATCTGGTTTAACCCGGGTTAGTGTGATAGACATGTAACTTGGGTAATAAGGTGCGAGTCAATTCGGGTTAACTTGCAAAATCAATGGTCCGATCATGAGACCAGGATAACCTGATAGAAAAGAAATTGAGAAAAATCACAAAACTAATTTAAAAAAAAAATAATGTTGAATGCTGAAGTCAGAAAAGAAAATAAGCAAAAAAAAGATATCGACATGCGTTAACTTTTCAAATTTATGATCGAGGTCATTAGTCAGAAAACACCATAAAATATAACAATCGAGAAGCTCAATCTCCAACAAATTAAATGTTAAAAGATGAAATCATAAAAACAAGTCAATTATACAAAAGGTTCTAAAATAAAAAAAATATATATAATTAAAACAATGAGGGTGAAAATAAAAATAGAAAAATAAATGAGAGGGAAACCGAAATGTTTTGACTAGAGGGTTAAATTGAAAAGAAAAAGATTTAAGAAAATAAAAAAAATAAAAAGAATGAGGACTAAATTGAAAAAAAATACACCAAAAACTTTGATTGAAGAATGAAATTGAAAACCAATAAAACTTTAATAAAAAAGCCAAGGATGAAAATTAAAAATCAAAATAATAACAACCTAATTGGAAAAAGAATATATGATAAATTGTACTTGAATTAAATACTAAATTGAAAACAAATAAGACTTTTATAAAAGGGACAAGAAAAAAATATATTAAAAACTAAAAGAATAATGACTAAATTTGAAATACCAAAAACAAAGAGGACCAACATGTTTTTTTTAAAAGAGGAGAAAGAGAAACAAAAATAGCTACTAGCAATAAATTATCATTCCACTGCCAACACACATCGTACCATGAGAAAAATAACGCGATGACGTTTACAACCATACAACAAGAGAGCTTGTTTAACCATCAAGAGGCGTCACTCATGCCAATAGCTTTTTGAATATTAAAATTAATTATTCAACCCAGGAAGACTAAGATACTTTCCATATAATTAATTAACAAAAAAATCTCTCAAAAAAGCTTGTTTAATCATGCTCGAATGCCTAGAATTGTTTTTCTTAATTCAAGTCTAAACATATCTTTTCACTATTTTCTAAAAAAGAAAAAGACAAAAATATCATTGATAAACAATTATTTTTTTCACATGAGGTAAATCAATCTTTTTATTATTCTAATAAAGTTGAAATGATACATATACCTTTGAACCATCCTTTAATTACTAATAAACAATTAAAAAAAAAAACTAAATTACCCCCAAACTTAAGGCATTAAATTTTCTCAATCAAGGGTACAAATGTAATTTCACTATTAATTTTCTTGCCTAGTTCGAGTTTAAAATTAAATAGTATAGACGTTTCTTGACATGATCAAATAGATTTGATCAGTTTAAAAATAACCTGTTTGACTAGTAAAAAAAAAACCTAAAGATAAAATTAAAGAAAAAGATGCAATTAACATAAAAAATCTCTCGCCCTTCTTCTTCCTTGCTTAGCCTTAGTTTAAAATTAAATTATGTAAGAACTATTCCTAACATGATCTAAGTGACTACTTGGTCGATTTAAAAGTAACCCACATAATTGATAAAGAAAATATAAAAATAAAATTATTATTATTTTTTATTTCAATTTCAATGTGGACCATTCCCCTTTTTATTTATTTTAATTTCAATGTGGTACTTTCCATTCCCCTTTTTTATTCATGGTACTTTTATCTCTCTCTCTCTCTCTCTCTCTATATATATATATATATATATTAAACCTTCCATTTTTTTTGATAATATTTATATTTTTATAATACCTCATACGGCTATTATAATTCAAATATATAAAGCAAGAAGTGAAGCTAAAAAAATATATTCAAACTAATGTGAATTATTTTGTTTGGGTTATTTATTTATTCTCCAAGTCAATCTATTTAATTTAATTTGTATTTATTAATAGTTCAAGTGAAAAAACCGGTATATTTGGTAAGAAAAATAGTATTATACTATTATATGTGTGTGTGTGTGTATATATATAATTTACTTTAAATATGACTGTAAATAAATTTAAATTCAACATTAAAACTAATTCAAAGATATCTCAATCATTAAACTAAAGAAAAGAAAAAACTTCACATCTCTAAAGTAGAAATAAGCTGAGACAGAGAATTTCTCCCATAGATCAAGTAAATGGGAAGAATTTTGGTTGATGTGTTAGGTCAACAAAAATTGGATTACGCTTGAAATTATTAGGGCATCCATCTATGCCAAAAGAATGTAAAGCTTCCACCTTTAATTTGCTCTTGTAAGTGCTTGCTTGTTTAAGATTACGTTAAATATCGTTTTTTTTTAAATAATTTTTTAAAATATATTAAAATAATAATTTTTATTTTTAAAATTTTATTTTTAATATAAAACAATAAATAATAAAATTTAAATTATTTTAAGATTATGATGCAATCGCAATCCCAAAAAAGCTCCAATAGCAATGCTGTACCATGGCTAACAAATCCCATAAACAAGAACCAAAGTGGAAGATACCATGCATTAAGCCAACGAGGAGCCAAGATTTTAAAATTTCTGCCCTCTTTCACTTCATCTGCCGCTGGATCATTGCATCCCCCAAATTGATAAAACATATTCCACCGTTGGATTCAGCGTAAAACATATCCCACTAGAATCTCGAGGCAACCAGAAGCTCACTTGAAAACACAGTATCATAACTCAAGTTTTTTATTATTATTACAAAAAAACAAAGCTTTAGCTACCATTAACAGGCCTGAGAGAAAAATTGCAGGCCAAAAATATTAGAAAACCCCCCAAAAAAAGAGACCCCCTAAAAAATTAGACAAAAAACAAAAAACCCCACAAATCCAAAATCGTAAGTGCTTTGTTTTATGTTAATACGAGATTGGCTATGGAATCTACACTAAAGAAAGCTTCTTTCTTTTCTCTTGAGCCAGCTTCGATCTGTAAGTGGAAAAAAATGAGTATTTTGTTTTTGTTTTATGAATCTTGTGGATTAAAGGTTTCTTTTTTTGAATCTTGAAGTTTGTTTGTCAAATGTGATGTTTCAGGTTTTTAATATTGTGGGTTAAAGAGTTTTGGATCTCTTAATGTCGTGATTTGTTGTTTGGGAGGATAGTTAGGGTTTTTGTTTTGGTTTAATGCGTTGATGTTGGAAATATGAGTGAGTTTTTGGATTTGAAAAGTTTGGGGCTTTTTAAATGAATAGTGATGGAAAAGGAGAAATTTGAATGAGGTTGCGGGTTTGGTTTATTGTTTGGTTTTGAGCAATATAGGATGTTTTGTTGTTTGGTAAGTGAATGAGTGTTAAAATCTGTTAAAGTTTGTTTCTTTGATGAAGTTAAGTGTTGGTTTGGTTTTTTGGTTTAGTGGGTTTATTTTTCTTTGGTTTATTTGGTTTGCTTGTTTTGTTTCAGGTTTGCTGAATTTGTCTTTCTAGTACCTGATAATTGGTTTATAGAAGTTGATTATGGCGGAGACAAGCTCTGTTGATGTGATTCTTGACTTTCTGAGGAGAAATCGGTTCACGAGAGCGGAGGCAGCATTGCGCAGTGAGCTTAGTAAACGCCCTGATTTGAATGGATTCCTTCAAAAACTTACCCTTGAAGATAATGATTTGGGGAAAGTGGTGGAAGAAGAGAATGGGGGAAAATTGGCAAGTCATACTCCAGGTTCAGGTTCTCAAAATAGTGGTGAAATTTCTAAGGAACTTATTGTGAAAGAAATAGAGTGTGGGGTGGATAGAAATGGGCCTGAAACCAAATGGAGAAATTCTGCTTCTGTTGGGGAACGGGGTAGTAAAAATAATGAACCAATTGATTCAGATGATACTTTGCTTGATTTGTATTCATGGAACTTTAATCCAAGCAATGGTCCTTCAAATCCCTACAAGAATGATGTTGGTACTAGCACCAGTAACTTCTCTGCTAGAGCAAATGCCAAATCAGGAGAGGAGATTATCTTTCCTGGTGAAAATAAAAGTCCATGGCTTGGAAACAATAGTACTATTAATGTCAATGTGGAATCCAAGTATAACAAAATTCAAGCTAATGAATTGAAGGAACTTGATCGGGAACTTAGACCTACTGTTGCATTCTCTGCAGATAACCCATGGTCTAAAAATGAGGAGCCAACAAGTTCTTCCTCGGACCTGTGGAAAGATTATTCTGTCAAGACTGTTTTTCCGTTCCCCAAGGGCGATGTATTGACCAGCTATGGTATCACTTCAAGTTCAGACAAAAGAGATGGAAAGAAGAAAGCAGATACAAGTGATGTTAGAGCAGCTATTAAAGAACAGGTGGATGAGGTTGGAAGAACTTTGTTCATTGGAAAGTCTCAAGGGAGCACAGAGCAGAATAATTTAAGTGGCTTAGGGTTTTCTCTTGCATCTGATATTCCAAAGGAAGAATATCCTAGGCTTCCGCCAGTTAAACTCAAGTCGGAGGATAAGCCATTGATCAATTGGCAGGAAAAGTTTGAGCGTGATGGGCCAAGTTCAAAGGTCATCAGTGCTGATAATAGCTACCTTATAGGTTCCTATCTTGACGTTCCTGTCGGACAAGAAATCAATTCTTCAGGTCAGCCCATATTATGAGTGTAATTATATGACCTCTCACTGTTTTTTTCCAGCGGGTTTGTTTTTGCAGTAATTGTTTATTGATTTAAAAAAAAAAAGGAAGAAAAGAGAGAGAAATTTTGTTTTCCATAACATTGAAATTCACTTTGCACAGAGCATTCTACTATTTTCAACATATCAGGGTATTATTTTAACATTAAAGATGGCTTGGTAGTTTAGGAGTAGTGGAAACTTATTGATAAGATACTATGTACTTGTTTTTTTACTTTCCTTGATGTCATGAAACTACCGTCTTCTCTTTAAGACAAATAAAAAAAGGTTCTATTTCACTACGAAAGAAGTTAGGTGCTTATATCTTATGTTGACTGAAACTTTATGGGACTGTTTTCTTTCATATTCATGAAAAGGCATAGTTGTGACTCAGTTGTGAGAGTGTGGGGTGCCTTAGTCATTTATAGTTTTACCACATAAAGGGACAAAGGCATGTTAATGTGCTAAGTTTTTATTGCCACCTGTATATAGAGATCCATTTTGCCTCTTTTGACTTGAGACACTAGATTTGCTAAAAAGTAGAGATTATAGCATGAACACTATCCTCCAAGCATATTCATATTTGTATCTGCACTTTCAGCTCTTTAATGATTTGGGAGCTCTCATTTGGAGCACTGAAGCTCATCTTGTAATTTTTGGGTTTTGGAACACCAATCCTTTTTTCTTTCTGGTTTCCAATGGCATGTTGGTGTAAAACAGAAAGCATATAGTATAGTGGTTGTGTTTTATTAAACGAGTTAATGCTAACTAAATAGTGAAATAAATTCAGATCACTTGTTTCTTGTTCATTTTGTACACAGTTTCTTTCCTTTTCTTTTTGGTGATTTTCCCACAAAATTTTTCTTGGCAATTGATGATCCAGGTGGAAAAAGGATTGCAGGAGGCAGTTGGCTATCTGTAAGTCAGGGGATTGCTGAGGATACATCTGATCTAGTTTCTGGTTTTGCTACTGTTGGTGATGGATTAAGCGAATCCATTGATTATCCAAATGAGTATTGGGATTCCGATGAATATGATGATGACGATGATGTTGGATACATGAGACAACCTATCGAGGATGAGGCCTGGTTTCTGGCTCATGAAGTTGATTACCCAAGTGACAATGAAAAGGGTACTGGGCATGGGAGTGTTCCAGACCCACAGGATAGAGTTCCAACCAAAGATGAAGATGATGATCAATCTTTTGCTGAGGAGGATTCTTACTTTTCTGGTGAGCAGCTATTTCAAGAAAAAAATGTCGAACCAGTGACAGCATCAGATGATCCTATAGGATTGTCGGTGGCAGAAATGTATGGGAGAACTAATGAGAGTGATTTAATAGCTCAATATGATGGGCAGTTGATGGATGAAGAAGAACTAAATTTGATGCGAGCAGAACCTGTCTGGCAGGGGTTTGTCACGCAAACAAATGAACTCATCATGATAGGAGATGGGAAGGTCTTGGATGAGTGTGGAAGGCCACGTTTAGATGATATTTGTATGGATGACGATCAACATGGTTCAGTTAGATCGATTGGTGTGGGTATCAACAGCGATGCTGCTGATATTGGAAGTGAAATACGGGAAAGTTTGGTTGGAGGCAGCAGTGAAGGGGATCTAGAGTACTTTCATGATCATGATGTTGGAGTTGGTGGATCTAGATCTTCTCACCATGACTCAGAAAAAAAATATGTTGATAAACAAAACAGGGACAAGAAGAAACTCGATAAATATGATTCCAGTAAATATGTGGTTGGGAGTGACAGAGATGTGCGTGCTCAAGGTAAAAATCATACAGATGGTGGGTTTTCATTCCCCCCACCACTGAGGGGTGAACAGTTGCCGCAGAAAGGCCCTAGTAAATCTTTATGGTCAAACAACTGCAATGCTGCTGTCAGTGAAGAAACTAATGATCGCTTGAATGCTTTGATGGGGCCTGATGACATGCATGGTACATGGCAGCGGAAAAGCAGTGATTCCTCAACTGTTAAAAGTTCCAGGGATGAAAATAATATGAATGCTGTTGGATCAGCAAATTCTAGCCCCTCTTCTCTCTCAAATTATGGTTATGCAGAACCAGAGTGTGCCATGAAGGAACAAGATGAGAAGATTGGCAGTGTGAGGGAAGAAGATCCCGGGGCATCCTTTGAGGATGAAGAGGCTGCTGCTGTTCAAGAACAAGTAAGGCAAATCAAGGCTCAAGAGGAGGAATTTGAAACTTTCAACCTTAAGATTGTGCATAGGAAAAACAGGTATGTTCTGCTTTGAAGAGTTTATTAAAAAAAAAAAAAAAATTTAGTGATTTCTGGTTGCAAACTTATGCATTACTCAGCTTGGGCTCTTGGCACTTTTATTTATTTCGATATTGATAAGATGCCTCTACTTCACATACTAGAGTGTTATTTCCTTTCACTACTCTGTCACACACTCTCTCTCTAACACCCCCCTGCCCTCCCAATGTCCTCAGAGTAACTAATGATTTGCAACTTATCATACAGGATTCTTGTGCTCTTTCTCTCCTGCCTCGTTATGTTTTCTTCCTTCTGTGTACTCATTATTCTCATGATATCTTCAACATTTTTCGTCTTAAATGTTTATCAGCACCTAAGTTGATCTCTTTTGATTTTTTGTTACTTTCTAATAACCAAAGAAGTGATCATGAGTAAACAAAAGAAGCACACCATTTATGGAGATTCTGGTCTTCTTTCCTACATCAAGGATTGGGAGGGGTGAACTGTTTGTGAGGTTATTCTGAACCAGCAAAAATATTCTTCCTCTCTTCATTATCATTAGAAATTGATCATGCGGGTGCTATCCTGTAAGGGGAACCTCATCTACCAGATTAATCAAAATGTTTAGTTTTCCTTTTGTCCAAATTCTAGGAATTTAAGATCATGTGGTTCCTAATCCTTCATTACACAATATTTGAAAGAGCCATGTAAATTATTTTGTGGAAAAGAACTAACACAAGAATAAAGGCCAGAAATATTGGATGGAACAAATAGGAACAATTGGATACATAAGGGGCGCTTTTGAGTGTGTAATGATTGAATTGTAACACTTACTGAAATGACACCTGCAACCTTGCCTTTCTAGTTGTGTAATGATTGAATTGTAACACTTACTGAAATGACAACTGCAACCTTGCCTTTCTAGTTTTGATCGACTGATAACATCTTACTTGTGAATCTTATATATATCAACAAGATTACAGACTCTGACCCGCACAACTAAGCTTCAATCTCCATTTAGCTATTGTGGCACGAATAAGGAAACGAAAAACAAGAAACACTGCAAGTACTGAAAAAAGAGTCTTATCTATCTTGCATGCAATTTACTCCTAGTTTTTGTTTACTTCCTTCCTTGTAGCTATCATTAGATGTATTTAGGCCCCGTTTGGTTTTGCAGCATGGCCGTGTTTTATAAAAAAATTGTTTTTTTTTTGGTGTTTTTGGATCGTTTTGATGTGTTGATGTCAAAAATGAATTTTAAAAAATGAATAAATATTATTTTGATACATTTCCAAGTGAAAAGCATTTTGAAAAACAATCGCTACCACAATGCCAAACACTACCTTAGATTTTAAAAAATTGCTAATCTAGTTTTAAGTGTATCTATATTGTTGGAGTCATTTGGTGGCAAAATAATGGTGTTTAGAAGAACAAAAATTTAAAATCAAGGATTTATAAGGCTTGTGAATCCTTTCATTTCTCAACCCCCTTGATTACAACATTCTTGCTGGATGTATTATTATTAAAAGTTGGAATACAGATATCTAACTTCTCTGTTAGCATCCTTGGTGAATGAAAACACCTGTGTCCGCTATTAGTGTCCTTGGTGCACTTGTGGTACTTTTTGTAAATTTATCCCTTTCGTTTCAGAATTATTATGGTTATGCTCTCTAGGTTAGACATTCATGGACTGGTTGAACTTTTTGGTGGTCTGGATATATGGGATGATAGAATAAGTTTATTTTGTTCAATGTTTGGTTAGGATCGATTAAAACTTGTCCCTAAAAGTGGATATTCAAATCCCAGGTGGGCGCATTTTGTTGCCAACATTAAAAATCTTGCATTTATTTATGTCTTGTGTCAACTAGACATCATGATAACTTTTTATCCATCCTTCATTTTCTAAAGTTTCCATTTCCATCTGCCCCTATCACCTTGCTGCCTCACTCTATCCCAGCAACCGCTGCTGAAGTGAGGTGTGCGCTTGTGATGTTTAGTTAGGCATGCCCTTCCCCTTCTTTTATTTTGTGAAATAATTGTTGGCTTGCTGAATTTTGTGACAAATACTTCTAATATTGGAGCTGGATGATGTCTTATTTTCAAGTGGATTAATATGTAATTTTTTTTTTTGGGGTGAATTGCCCTTATAGTATGTGTTTTTCTCCCTTTATTCTGGCGTATTCTGAAATTTTGGATACCTATTTGTTTTGTTTTAATTAATGTTTGATTGTTAATCGAGTGACCTTTTCATTTGAACTCTGCTTCTCGTTGATTAGCTTGATTCTAACAGACTTTCCCAAACTGCTTTTGTTGGTCAGAACTGGCTTTGAGGAGGACAAGAACTTCCATGTCGTTTTGAATTCTGTCATTGCTGGCCGTTATCATGTTACTGAGTATCTTGGGTCAGCTGCTTTTAGTAAAGCTATACAAGCACATGATCTGCACACAGGCATTGATGTTTGTGTGAAAATTATAAAAAACAACAAGGACTTCTTTGATCAAAGTCTTGATGAGATAAAGCTTCTTAAGTATGTCAACAAGCATGATCCTGCTGACAAGTACCACATTCTCAGATTGTATGATTACTTCTACTACCGAGTAAGTGGATGTATGCTTGGCTTTCTTGATTTCCTTTTTGTATTTTGTTTCAATGATTTAGTATTTTATCGCAGTAGATGGTCTAGTGCAGCTATTGGTATCCTACCCTACTTGTTATCTTGTGCTAATTTTAGTTGGGTAAGAAATTCTATTGGGTCACTGATTCTTCTCTTCACTGTTTCATGTAATGCACTACAAATGGATCAAAGCTAAAAAATGTCCATGTAGCATGTTGATTAGGTTTACCATGTCCCTGTAAATGTTTTTGGTTTACTATATCCCTCTACAATATGTCTTGGCTATTTATGTCCTAGGGTTAAGTAATTATCAAACCATGGTTAGTTTTTGACATGTGGCATCGTTTCTTTATTGTTCTTGTTGGTGCTAGTGATTGAACCTTGGTTGAGCGGTTGGACCACTCGCTCCCGACCAATAGATGTAGGGGCATTGGTTTTGTAAACATCATATTAAAATGAACTGAGAATGAAAAATTAATAGCCATATATATATATATCAGTGAATGCCTTTTCAATTACAATACATGAATCTACAAATGAAGCTTTGATTTGATTTCATGAGGGTGAAGTTCATGATAACACCTCAATGCAAGCTAAATAGATTACCTTGCAACTCCTATTTGCTTTGCAGGAGCATTTGCTAATCGTATGTGAGCTTCTGAAGGCAAACTTATATGAGTTTCATAAGTTCAATAGAGAATCAGGAGGGGAGGTTTACTTCACAATGCCAAGATTGCAGGTTTGTTGTGTGCCATTTTCTTCCTAGGAGTTCTATCCTTTTGACATTCCAAAAATTATATATTAATTACTTGGCACCTTTTCAATTTTTTATCTCGTTGCCAAAAACAAAAGAAGAGAATATATTATTTTTGATGCATGCTGGTCTATAAACGTTTTGAAATTCTCTATGCAGTCAATTACCACTCAATGTTTGGAGGCACTTCAGTTTTTGCATGGCCTTGGTCTTATACACTGTGATTTGAAGCCTGAGAATATATTGGTGAAAAGCTATAGTAGATGTGAGGTGAAAGTCATTGATCTTGGGAGTAGCTGTTTTGAGACGGATCATCTGTGCTCCTATGTTCAATCCAGGTCGTATCGTGCACCAGAAGTTATCCTAGGACTTCCGTATGACAAGAAGATAGATGTTTGGTCACTTGGCTGCATTTTGGCAGAGCTTTGCACTGGCAATGTAAGTTTTTCCCATTACTAATTTACCCAATAGGTTTCATGCCCTGGAGGAAATTGTAAGAATAGCAGGGGCGTGGTGCTATGTATTTGTTGTCTACGCATCTGTTTATCTCATTGTCTTTGTACAACTTTTGTAGTCTTTTCTTCCTTTCCTTTCTATTTGTTTTTTTTTTTTAACTAAGCCAAGGTGCTCCATATGCATGCAGAGGTAGAGTTTCATATAATTTCCCAATCAATGAGTGAATGCACAAGTTACTTTGAGTATGAAAGAGATTTCTTCATAAACACTTTGGATCCCTTTCTCGCTGAAAATTACTGATTTGTCACATAAATATGTGGGAGAGTTATCCATGAGGAAATATGCCCAAAGCAACCATGCATGGAGTTTTATTTTAATTTCCCAACTTATGGAGAATGCATAAAGACTACTTGCTGAAGAATGATATCACACGCATGCATATAATTACTAGGACTTGTCATATAAAACTGAAGAATATATTCCTTGAGGGACTTGGCCAAAAGACAGTGGTCATTGTGTTTTATGAATTGAGATGGTTTTGTGTGAAGATGGTTTGTCAAACGTACTTTGTGAGGTGAAAACCTTGTAGAGCTTTTTAGGGAGCAGAACATAGTATACGTGACTAAGTTAGAAAAGGTTGTGTTTATACCATTAGTTTTGGAGATTTGGGAAGCTAGAGTTCAAGGTGAAAAGGTTGGGATATGAGAACATAGTTCTGAAATGCAAAAGATAGGAAAGAACAATGGAATTAATGCTGACAAGCAGGTGCAGCTGAGGTTCTGAAAATCACATAGAGAGAGAGAGAGCTATATTTCTTCCTAAATTTCTTCTTCTTTTTATGGCTGCATACATATTTTTGGTATTCTTATCAATTTAAATGTCACCCTCATATTGATGTTGTGATGCATTTATTTATTTATTCTGTCCATGGGGGAAACTTCTTTATATTCTGATCAATTGAACCTCAACATATATTTCTTTCAGAGATATACTTGAGTAGTTTCTGTAAGGGCTAATCGATCTGGAGATCTTTTCTTCTGCTTGAACAATTTTCTAACACCATTTGAAGCGAGGATGCTTTGGACCTTCCATAATTTGGTTTCCTAGCTGTTTCCCTGGTACCATTTGGCTAAAATGAAACTTCTGTTTCAGGTCCTATTCCAAAATGATTCACCAGCAACGTTACTTGCACGAGTTATTGGAATTATAGGTCCCATTGATCAAAACATGCTAGCAAAGGGACGAGATACATACAAGTATTTTACCAAGAATCACATGCTTTATGAGCGAAATCAGGTAAACATTCTTTTGTTTTGCTACCGGTGATGTAGTTGCTTGTAGTTTTTAGAGTTCAAAAATTACTATTAGGATGGCAAACTTTAAATCTGGATATGATATGTTTGGTTTGTGCTAATATTTTATATTCTCTCTAATCTTCAGGATACTAGCAGGCTGGAGTACCTGATACCTAAGAAGACATCCCTGAGGCACCGTTTGCCAATGGGGGACCAAGGCTTCATTGACTTTGTTTCTCATTTGCTTGAAGTAAACCCAAAGAAACGCCCTTCTGCATCCGAGGCTCTGAAGCACCCATGGCTATCATACCCTTATGAGCCCATATCTGCTTGAACTGACTGAAGATTTTTCATGGTGGTGACAACATGCTGCAGGTTTCTTCATGATAGAGTTTATTCTTCTTTGTGGACGGAAGGAGCAACTGATATTGGTTACCTATTAAACAACTGATATTGGTAATATATTTAAACTGATCCGGGGAGTGGGCATGCCCCGTCGCATAGCTGCATGCATTGAAAGGTGTGTTTGGTTTTCATTGGTGATGTCTTCCCTTCCTCTCCCCTGGCAAGTTGTATTTAAATTTCACCATAATTGTAATTTTTCAGGCAGTGTATTCTTAGGGTTTTTCTTTATTCACCTGTCTGATCTGGTGGAAGAGGAATCTTGTTGTACATGATCCGTGACAATTTTTTTTAGGTTATTAGTAATAGCATGTGAAATAGAGCTGCTTATCCAATTTTGTTTGGCTTGCTCCAGGCTAGTACATCCCTGCATCATCCTATATGAGTTTGATGGAAGCACAGTGAGTGTATCTAAGGGATTTTTAGTGTGGTAATGTCTGATGCTTTTGATTTTTATGGCGTAGTGAGAATGTTTCAATGATTTCGTTCAAGCCCTGCTGGCTGGCTGGCATGCATGCATGCATGCATCCTTTTGTTATGTTGGTTTCTGTACATTTTCTGGTTGGCAGCAAGCATCAATGGAAATGCCTTCAATTTAAATTTGTTTTGTTGTCTTACAAATACTTGAGTGATTGAATTTATCACAACAAGAATCAAATCAAGTAGTTTTAATGAAACCCTATAAAAACCAAGTATTAATAAACTGCGTTTATAATTAAATATTTGGGCAAATGTTTCATAAAAATCCCTACTAAAAAATGCTACTTGAGCTAATTTTGTTATTTTTCTTTGAATTTTTTTTTTTTAGTTTTTCTTCAAGTTTCCATTTTGTTCAGAAATTTTGATTTTTCTTTCTTGGTTTCGGTCTTATTTAAACTCTATTTCAGAAATAAAGTGTGATAATTCTTTTTGGTTTTCGTTCCATTATCTGTCTTTCTTACTTGTTGCTATCTTTATCGTGCATCTGCTTGCATAAAAAAAAATCATTCAGTTTTAAGCATTTATTTAATAATATAATTGAAAGTAATTTTTTTAAAAATAATTTTTGTTAGAGAAAACTTGAAAAGCTCTTTTTGACGTCCCACGTCAAAAGCTCAAAACAATCAACTTGCTGTCATCATTTTTCCTAGACACGGTAATGTTAGAGATCACTAATGCTTTGTTCGAGTTTTCAGCGAAACCTACAGCTATTATGATCTAGGAATCGCTTGCTAGGTTAGAATTGAATCTCTCAGAATGGGTTACCTTCAAATTTAGAGGTCCATCGGAATTCCGTTACAAATCCATGCATGGCAGTTCTTCTTCTTGCTGCAGTCTTGCGAATCCTTTGTACAATATGACTTTGTCAAGTAAGAGTTGTGTCCTTGGTTGATTATATTCATTTTGATCAGTCAGTTGCTTATACTGCCACAGCAGCTCGTGATAGCTCTTATATGGAGACTTGTGTCATCTCCTTTGATCGGTTAAGGTGGGAAGAATAGCAAGGCCGAGTTCCAAGCTCCTTGTCGCGCCGCCGAATATCCCAGAGAGATTCCACCATTGCGATGGTATCGGCGAACAGTTCGTCAAATGGCAATTGCGGGATTTCTGCCATTCATTCTTGTATACACCGAGCTTTACTACATCTTTGCTAGTGTGTGGGGTCACAGGATTTATACCATTTACAGCTTCTTGTTCATCATCTGTATTGCTCTTCTGATAGTCACTGCTTTAATTACGGTGGCATTGATCCATTTACAACTTGCTGCTGAGGACCACAGATGGTGGTGGAGGCATGGATTTAGCTGTAATTTATCCAACGTCTAAGCAGTTTCCTGATCCATAGCTTCGTTTCATATTGCATATAAATTCATATCTAAATGCTGCAGATTACTTCATATCTTGGAGATCGTGGGCCTGGGTTTTAATACCAAAAAAAAACAAGTCGGAATTTTTGAGCTTTGGCTATTGATGTTAATGAAGGTGGTTGATCAGAGCAAGTTCTTATCATCTATAGATGAATTAAAACCAAATGGAAGAGCAGACATTTGTTATAGAATAATGTTTTTACCAATTCTTGGTTGGTCCACCTTGAATGGATGTTAACTGCAGTTTTCTGCCTGATATCTGAGTTTTGGAGGATTGATATATTTGCTTTATTTGGTGACAGGTCCTTTCTCTGTAGCGGATCAACTGGCTTATTTATACATACCTCCACTTTTATTACCATGTAAAAATTTAAAAAAAAATACAAATCAATTTCATATTTTTATTTTATTTTTACATAAAAAATAAAATAAAATAAAATAAAAATAAAAATAAATAATATAAAAAATAAATAGATCTTTATATATTTTTTGACCAAAAAAAAAATTAATACATGAGATGATTATTTAAAGATAT
Organism: Populus deltoides; assembly: GCA_015852605.2. NCBI lineage: Eukaryota > Viridiplantae > Streptophyta > Magnoliopsida > Malpighiales > Salicaceae > Populus > Populus deltoides. The sequence goes on along the minus strand of CM027581.2, from coordinate 12,277,806 downwards.
TTTATGTGACATTGATAAATAACTCGAGAAACCCTTCTAATTGCTTTTCAAGTCATGATAAATTTTTATTTAAAAAATAATATTTATTATATAAAAATATTTTTGTCAAAAAAATAAAATAAAATGACATGGATAAGAAAATGAAGTTTTGATTAAAGATATATATTTTTTACCTTCTTTATTCAAATCATTGAAAGTTCTATAAATATTTATCTTAAATTACCTTTAATTTTTATTTAATGAACATTACACTAACAGAACATGTTTTTGTAAAAAAATATACTTAAATATGAAAAAGAAAATTTGCCTAACGATTTTTTATATTCAGAACTTAAATTGTTGTGTTTCTTATAAATATTTATTTTAATTACCATAAAATTAGATTTTAAAAACTGTCATGTAAAATTAATCATGTGATAACACTGACCAGTAATTGACTAAATTAGAGTTTTTATTAAAGATTTTACATAATTTTCTTAGATTAATTATTATTTTATTTTTTCCTACAGTCACATAAAAGTTATCGAGTAATGGTTTTTTTTATTATTGAAACTTTCTTTTAAGGTCATGATAATATTTTATTCTAAAAATAATATTTTGATAAACAAATACTTTTTTCAAAATAAAAAATAAAGACATGAATAAGGAAACAAAGTTTTGATTAAAGAGAACATTTTTTTTCCTTCTTAATTTAAATTATTATTTTTTATAAATATTTATCTTAATTACCTTTAATTTTATTCAGAGAACATTATACTAATAAAAAAAATATTTTTGTAAATAAAAAAATAAAATTTGGCTAACAAAAGAGTTTCTTTTCTTTAGAATTTGAATTATTGTATTTCTTATAAATATTTATTTTAATTACCATAAAATTATATAAATGAGATTTTAAAAACTATCTCATGACATTGCGTGATAACACTAAATAGTAATTGACTAAATTAGAATTCTAATTATACTTTTATTTTTTCTCATAATCACGCAGAAATTATCAAGTCATGAATTTTTTTAAGTGAAACTTGCTTTTTAGGTCAAGACAAGTTTTTATTTGAAAAAACAATATTTTTGATAAAAAATATTTTATCAAAAGAAAAAAAAGACATAAATAAGAAGATGAAGTTTTGATTAAAACGATAAATTTTTTCCTCTGTAATTCAAATAATTGAAATTCTTACAAATATTTATATTAATCACCTTTAGTTTTTATTCAAACATGCTACTAATAAAAAAGATGTTTTTTTTGCCAACAAAACAAAATTACATAAATAAAGTAAATTTGTCTAATATTTTTTTATTCTATAATTTAAATTATTATATTTCTTATAGATATTTATTTTAATTGCCACAAAATTATATAAAATTAGATTTTAAAAACTGTCATAGAATTAATTTTGAAATCTTATCTCATAATCTAAATTTTTAGTTTAAAATAATTTTTTAATATGATATTAAAATTTTATTAACCAAACAGTCTTATTATCCGTTTTTTACTTAATAAAAATTAAAGATAAAATAATATAAATTTATTCAAGTTTGAAAAAAAAAATTCCAATTTGGAGGAAACGTACCGAGATGAAAGTTCCCGAAAGGTAGTTCCGAGTAAAGAAATTACAAATACATGCTTATTGACTTGGTGGAGAAATATCATTCACTGGTAATTATCAATATCATCGTCCCAAAATTCCTCCAATGACTTGTAAGGACCATAATCTTTAGAAATAAACATTTCTCCTAAGTATCCCTTTCGCTGTGGAATATTCTTGATCTTTTCTGTATCTTCTGTGCTCAATTCCCAGTCAAAGATTTGTAGGTTGAGTTTCATCCTCTCCTTGTTGAAACTCTTAACAATTACACTCGCTCCTTGCTCGTGTATCCATCTTAGAGCAATCTGCTTACATATCCACGTTAACTATGAATCAATTTTGTATGTATATATGTGATTAATTAATCACATATATGTCAAGTATTGACATATTTGCTATATAATTCAGTGGTTAGCAAATAATTAATACAAAGCTTCAGCTAAGGGGAAAAAGAGGAAAGAAATATTCACCTGGGCAACACTCTTTACTTTTGCAGCAGCAATTTGTTTAAGGATTGGACTCTCCATCACTGCAAGAGTACCCCAGCAAGCTCCATTGGCCCCCAAAGGAGACCATGCACTCACGTGAATTCCTTTCTCTTTGCAGAATTCTAGCAATTTTTTCTGTTGCCACGCGGCATTCATTTCCACCTGTAACAATTTTCAATTCCATCATTAATCTTTAATTATAACATCAGCATGGATCGAAGACAATATAAATTGAAGGATAATAGTCATTTTACATCATTAGTGGAAGATTATCAAGCATTTGAAAAGGTATAGTCCCGGTCATAAAACCGGGGCATGAAATTGCTGCATTCATGCGAAATTGTGTTAGCTATGTAGTTGGGAATGGGACAAATGTTTCATTTTGAAATGACAAATGGCTAGGAAACACAATCGTCAAGCTGTCTTTTCCGAGACTATTCATGCTTACATGCACACCACCAGCAACAGTATCATTAATGGGAGTTTGAATAAATGGAGAATGGACATGGGATTTAAAGTGGAGAAAGCCTTTACATGTTTATGAATCTTAGCTGTTTGAAGCTCTACATCAATCACTATCGTCGGCTAATCTACTGCAGGATAGAACTGATAGAAAGATATGGAATATACGTAGTCTAGATGGTAACTTTACAATCAAGAGTTCTTCTTATGTGATTGACATAATTGAATTCAATGATGTTGTTTTTTCCAAACAAGGGTCTGGATATCTACAGCTCCACTGAAAATACAAAATTTTATTTGGTTAATAGTTCAAGGCAGAATCTATACTGGAAATCTCTTAAGTCCAAGGGGTCTGCTACCAATAGAGTTTTGGTATGTCCTTTATGTACAATTGATATGAAAAACAACATAGCATCTACTGATTCATTGCTCATTTGCATGGAGATTATAGACTAAGTTTATGACATGGTGGAGTGTCTCTTGGTGCGTTCCTAACTCACTAGATAACTTACTATATGAATGACCTTACATGGTTTTTGAAAAATTTCAGAAGAAGACATGGCAACTCTTATCTTTTGACATTGCTTGGAGTATTTGGCTAGATAGAAATGATTTAGTTTTCAATGAGGTTCAACTTAATCTAGAAAGATGCTTTTCCATAACTTTGTTTTGTCTTTCTTCTTTGTTATAGGTTAGTGAGAAGCGTTTCACTTTTACATGTTATGATTCAGAGATAAATTTAGCTTGCATGGTCTAATAATATTAAGTCAAGGTAATCAAGGGAAAAAAAAACTGTATTATATTTTCCTTTGTATTATTCCTTCTATAATAACTTTTACTATTAATTGTTTAATCATTGACAACTACTTCTCAATAAAACAATCTATGATCAAGAAAGAAAAAAAAACCTGATTAACGGTAGGAGAGATGGTTGCATGTTCAAGAAGCTGAGATATTTTTTTGGAACTAAAGTTGCTTACACCGATGGACTTGCACAAACCTAATCTTGAACACTCTTCCATGGCTTCCCATGTTCCTTTTATGTCAAAGGGCAGCAAATCCTCTTCCGAAAAATTTAGGCCCTCAACTTCTTGCTTTACCCTTGCTGGCATATGAATCAGATAAAGATCCACATATTCTAATCGCAACCTCCTAACAAAATCATAAAAACAAATAAATAAAAGAAAAAATCACAATAAATATTATAGGACTTGTATAATCAGCGCTTGATGTTATAGTTACTGGAGTGACTTCTTGAGTGCTGGAAGAACAAGATCATGGTGAGCATCCGGGCACCACAGCTTGGAAGTAATGAACAAATCTTCACGACTGCTTAGAAGGCCTCGGTCTAATGCTTCTGCCACGGCTTGCCCAAGGGACTCTTCAGAGCCATAAAGACTAGCGCTATCAAAATGGCGATAACCAATTTCTATGGCATTAATGAAAACGGGGACGAGAATTTCTGATGGTGGAAGAGGGACTGCTACAGTTCCCATCCCTATCAATGGCATCTTATGACCAGTGTTGAAACTTAAACTCAATCCAGAAGGTCAAGGAAGGCAACCACCCACCGACCAGCCGCAGCAGCCAGCCACCAGCCGCAGCCGCCAGCCGCCTCCACGCCTACAGCCGCCAACCGCCTTCACACTTGAAGGCTGAATTATCTTGTTTTGAATTCGTGTATAAATAGCAAGCTGAGCTTATGCTATTATGTGTGGAGAGAGTAGAGAGAAACACTAGAAAGAAAGAGAGAAAGAGAGGGCGTGTATTGTTAAGCTTTTCAGTATTGTAAGCTTCTTGTTTCTTGAAATAAAACAGTGTGTTTTATCCCCTCCGAGTGTTTCAAAGCCACCACCAGTGGTCTCTCCCACCAACAATTGGTATCAGAGCCCCGTTCGTCAGAAAACAGAAGTGTTTTTGGGAGATATCCGAATTTTCAAAGTTGTCAAAAACAAGTTTTGATTATTCCAACGTGTAGAGGTAATCCATACGAACTCCCTGCCGCAAAAATCAGCTCAATCGGACACCGGGGTGAACAACACGCGCCTCCTGAAGATTCTGAACTGTTGGACCACGCGCACCCACGCGCTCCAGAGGTAGACGACGAGTGCCGTCCACGCGCGCCATATTTGAGCCGTTAAGCCGAGCCCAGCCGAGCCGTAAGCCGAGCCTCCAGCCGCGCCGAAGAATATTCCCAAGAATATTCCCTTTTCAAGCCTAGCCGCTAAGCCGAGCCGCTATTAGCCGAAGCCGAGCCGATAGAATATTCCACAGAATATTCCCGGTTCAACCCAGTGAACCGCCCGACGCCCAGAATTGGTCTTTTGACCGGTTCACCCTATTTCTGACCCAGTTTCAACAAAGTCAGACCGGTTCCCGACTATTTCGACCATTCCGGATCGATCTACAGTGTCCGTTTAGCCAAATCCAACTCCTAGAAAGAGATATAGTCATTCAAAGAGCAAAATGACTACAGAAAGTACACAAACACTCATCCCGAAGCTGACCAAAGACAACTATGATAGTTGGTGCATCAGATTAAAGGCATTCCTTGGTTCACAAGAGTGTTTGGAGATTGTACACTATGGTTATGATGAACCAGAGTCCAAAGAAGAAGAAGAAGCTTTACAAGAGGCAATGCCCCCCCCAAAGTCAACAGAAAGAAGGACAACAAAGCAAAGACCATCATCTACCAAGGTCTTGATGAAGATACATTCGAGATCATAGCTTCCGCTGAAACATCACATGATATATGGGAGGCTCTCCAACAAAAATACAAAGGTGCTGACAGAATCAAGAAGATTCGTCTTCAATCTTCATGAGGAGAATTTGAGTTATTGCAAATGAAGTCCTCAGAATCTATTTCTGATTATCACACAAGGATTATGGTGATAGTCAATCAGATGAGGAGAAATGGAGAAGCCATCGTCGATTCTCGAATTACTGAGAAAATTTTGAGATCCCTAGATCCAAAATTTGATTTTGTTGTTGTCGCTATTGAAGAGTCCAAGGAAGTGGACAAGTTGACAGTGGATGAACTTATGAGTTCTTTGCAAGCTCATGAGCAGAAGATTGTAAAGCGAAATGGAGATAAGGCCATCGAGCATGCCTTACAAGCAAAGCTGTCTCTCAAGGACAAATATGAGCAAGGGGAGACTTCAACAAGTGGATATACCACTCAAGCAAGAAGTCAACAATCCAGAGGAGGATTCCAGCAATTCCAAGGGAGAGGATCTTGGAATACAAGCTTTAGAGGAAGAGGTGGTAGAAACACCACTAGAGGAGGTAGAGGACAACAAGCATTCACTCCTAGAGGAAGAGGAGGCGGTTACAATAACCGTGACAAGAGAAATATCCAGTGTTATAATTGCAAACAATTTGGGCACTATAGCACTGAATGTCAAAGGAAAGCTCACGAAAGACAGAAGGATGACAGAGAAGAAGCTGCATTTCTTGTCCAACAAGAACTTGGCGAAAACAAGAAAATATATGGTATCTAGATCTTGGAGCCAAGAATCATACGTGTGGCTACCGAAAGTTATTTGGTGATCTAAGATGAGACCAAGCAAGGTCTAGTTACTTTTGGAGATACCTCAAAGGTTCCGTTCAAAGGTAAAAGGCAAGATCCCAATCAAGTTGAAGAACGGCGATTCCACACACCCCCAATGTTTATTATGTCCCAAACATAAAGCAAAACTTGATCGACCTTAGGTCAACTTATGGAGAGAGGTTATACTTTTTTACTCGAAGAATTGTCATCTGACAATTAGAGACAACAATTGGAGATTAATGGCCTATGTGAAAATGTCCAAGAATAGGATGTTTTCTTTGAACATCCAGTATGATGCAGCAAAGTGTTTGAGTGCCATCACCAACAGTGAAGAATGGCTCCCCCGAGGCGCTTGGGACATCCGAATTTCACGAGCTTGAAGATGCTAGCAAGCAAGAAGATGGTCAAAGGTTTGCCTCACATTGATCATCCAGATGAAGTCTGTGAAAGTTGTGTCCTCAGCAAACATCACAGATCCAGTTTTGCCAAAGAAGCTAACTCATCTACCAGAAAACAAGAAAGCAATAGGTGTCAAATGGGTCTACAAGACAAAGAAAAATGCAAAAGGAGAAGTGCAAAGATACAAAGCCGATTAGTGGCTAAAGGCTACAAACAGAGAAGGCATTGACTATGGAGAAGTATTTGCTCCAAGAGTCTTGGCTAGAGACAATCGGACCGATGATCTCACTAGGGGGCAAACATAGATGGAAGATCTATCAACTTCGATGTGAAGTCGGCATTTCTGAATGGCTTCCTAGAAGAAGAGATCTATGTTGAACAACCACTTGGATACATTGAAGTCGAAAATAAAAGCAAAGTATACAAGTTGAAGAAAGCTCTCTACGGTTTGAAGCAAGCTCGGCGTCTTGGAATACCGAATTGGATGGTATTTTCAAGATAATGGATTTGAGAAATGTCCATATGAACACGCCATATATGTGAAGAAAGGAGCATGGCGATTCTTATGTTGATGATTTGATATTCACCAAGCAACAACCCTACCATGTTTGACGACTTCAAACAAAACATGGTACATGAGTTTGAGATGACTGACATTGGTCTAATGTCACATTTTCTTGGCTTGGAAGTAACGCAGAAAGAAGAAGGGATTTTTGTATCCCAAAGCGAAAAAGACATTCTTGAAAGGTTCAAGATGGAAAGCCGCAATCCGGGTATCAACTCCAGTTGAGAATGGAGTGGAATTGAGGAAGAGTAAGGTTGGAAATGTTGATCCAACTTACTTCAAAAGCTTAGTAGGAAGCTTAAGGTACTTGACATGTACCAGACCAGATATACTCTATGGAGTTGGGCTCGTCGGCCAGGATACATGGAGACGCCTGGACCAGGTCTCACTTGAATGCAAAGAGAATTCTTCGCTACATCAAAGGCACAATGAATGAAGGTATGTTTTATACCTCAAGTAAAGATTTTAATCTTGTAGGCTACTCGGATAGTGATTGGGGTAGAGATTTGGATGAAAGGAAAAGCACAACAGGGTTTGTCTTTTTCATGGGAGACACATCTTTCACATGGACATCCAAGAAGCAATCGATTGTAACATTATCAAGGCGGAAGTTCAGGTGTTCTTATGCTTCAACTCAGGAAATATGCTTCGGAGATTTATATTGACAATCGATCAGCAATCGCATTGGCAAAGAACCCAGTGTATCATGAGAGGAGCAAACACATTGATACACGTCATCACTTTATCCGGGAACATGTGAAGAATGAAGAAGTCCAACTCGATATCTTGCAACACAAATGATCAAGTTCTTGACATCTTTACAAAGCCATTAAAAGGAGAAGTATTTATCCGATTAAAGTTCATGCTTGGCATGATATCCCTCGATTGAGTTTAAAGGGGAGATTTGTTGAAACTTAAACTCAATCCAGAAGGTCAAGGAAGGCAACCACCCACCGAGACAGCCCACTGACCACCGCATAGCCCGGTCCGCCCTCCACGCCCTAACAACCGCCTTCACACTTGAAGGCTGAATTATCTTGTTTTGAATTCGTGTATAAATAGCAAGCTGAGCTTATGCTATTATGTGTGGAGAGAGTAGAGAGAAACACTAGAAAGAAAGAGAGAAAGAGAGGGCGTGTATTGTTAAGCTTTTCAGTATTGTAAGCTTCTTGTTTCTTGAAATAAAACAGTGTGTTTTATCCCCTCCGAGTGTTTCAAAACCACCACCAGTGGTCTCTCCCACCAACAACCAGAACTTAGTAATACTTCTGGGATTTCTGTTTTCTTCATTTTGCTAGATTAATAGAAATTGCAAATTTTATATGCTTCACGGGTTCATATACAAGTTTCCAAATTTTAGAGCAGAATTCTGGATATCTGCAGTTCTAGGTCGAGCCATTAGGGACCACATCTACTCTTGATCTGCGGTGGATATGCAAACACATGCATGGTAGTCTTAATTTGTACTCTATAGGGACTCGTCATTTCTTTGTGTACGGTGATCAGTAGCCCGTCCATTAATTTGTGTGGTTACATGTTCTTAGCGTTTTGAACCTCGTGAAAGACTACAAATGACAACCTGGGTTTGATCAGTCAAATGATTCGATTATATGTCGTAAGTTCAATATAATATTTAGATATTTTATAGCACTTAAGAATTGTTTGTAGCCAAAATAAGTTATATCTGTAATGGCAAATAAATTAGGGCGAGACTTAATTAAGCTGACGTAAATAAATTATGAAATGATTATCTTCTCTTTCGTTGGCTTCCAGATTAGGGGGAGACTTGAGCTAATTGACATTTTTCTCAACTAAGAAATATTATGGTTAAAAGTCCCATTCCTAAAAATAAAAATTAAAATAAAAATTAAAATAAAAAATTAAAATTAAAATCTTTACGATTTCAAGCAAAGAGTAAGTATTCTTTCTCGATAAAGCAGAACAGTCTAACAAATAGAGAACATTTACGAATTCCAGTCACAGGTAATTAATCCTCCATCTTTATTTATTAATTAATTGTTAATTATTATTAATAGTTACAATCCCATTACATAACACAACAATTACAATACAACTACAAAAGAAATCTGGGTTTTACTGCAATTCACAGTTCCCTCTCTCTCTTTTTCTTATTTTTGTCCTCAAAACTTTTTTTTCATCTTTTGATCAATTTCTTATAATTTTTAATAAAAAGATAAAATTCAAATTAACGATGTAGGTATTTTGTTGGTTGGGATTTTATTCATCTGGAATTTGGTTATATAATGTTTTTATATTTTTTATGATATAATTTTAGTGTTAGGATCCAGATCACGAACTTGAAAGGTTAACTTAGATTAACCTTTGTTTTTTTTTAAGGTCATTTTTTATTTCAAGTTTTGTTCATATTCTTTTTATTACTATCCATTTTATCTTATATAATTTATAGAATTATATATTTTTTTTATTCTTTGATTTTTTTCTATTAGATTTAGTTCTTATTTTTTTATTGTTATTTTCTTAATTGATTTTTTTTTTCCAATTGCATCCGTCAAAATTTTATTTTATTTTTATATCAAATTTAGTCTTTATTCTTTGAATTGCTATTTGTTTTGTTTTAGATCTTTTTTTATTGGAATTTTTTTTTTCAATTTCATCCCTTGACATTTTGTTAATTGGAAATTTGACTTCATTATTTTTTAATGATTGCCTTCTATGAGATAATTTCAACCTTAAAACACAGGCTACAATTAAGTTTGAAATGTTAGCCTGGGTTGACATAAATCTTTTTTTCTTACAATTGAATTTTTTCAATTCCATCCATCTATGATGTTATTCCTATCTCATGTGCCGGGTCGTGAGTTTTGCGGGTTAACTCAGGCCAAATTTATTTTGTTCTATTTATATATATGTTGTTGTCTCGAGTCAAGTTTGTTTTATTTGAAATGGTTTTTTAAATTATTTTTTTTATGATTTCATCCTTCTTAATTTTTTTTTTCCTATCAGATTTAACCATCATTCTTTTTATTACTATTTTTTACTTTGAATTTTTTTTTTAAATTGATATATATATATATATATATATATATTTATCATTTTCATTCTTAAATATTAAATTGGCTGGGAATTCAACTTCATGATTTGCTTTAATTTCACGGGTTACGAGTTTAGCCTGGGTCTAAAATTTCATGGGCTATAAGTTTTAAAGAGTTACCCAGGTTTAGACAGATTCACTTAGTTTTTTTTTTCTCCTTTTCTTGAGCTTATATTTTTCCAGTTTTGTCCTTTAATTTTTATTCAATTGGAGATTAAACATTGTTATTTTTATGTATTTTCTTTCTATAAAAGTTTTTAGTGAATTTGAAAATGACCCAAATTGAGCTTATATTTATCATGATTCTTTTGTTGAATTTACCTTGATAATTTTTTTTAATTTTTTTTTCAATTTTATTTTATAATATTAAATTAGTTAGATTAGTTGAGAAATATTTTTTTCCCCGGTTCCACCCTTCAAGGTCGGAGTTTCTTTTTTATATTGTGCTTCATAATTTTTTTTTCTATTTGTTTATTCCGGTCTCATCACTTTAGACTGTAGGTTAGATGAATTAGCTTAAGTTGACTTGGATTTTTAATTTTTTTTATTATTTAATTAGATTATACTAATTTTCTTGCTTAGCTGGTTTATAATCTTAAGTCAATTTTTTTAAAAAAAAAAACTTCTTTGAGACATTCTTTATCGCCGAACGTCTTTTTTTAAGACAAATAGAAAGAAAATATTTTGACCCGGGGTAGTGCAGGCCGACAAATCTAAATCTAGTTATGAACTTAAGCTATGACAATGGTCGGCCCATCCAATCACCTAGGCCTAAGATCTAACTAGAAAGAAATCACGTTGGAATCCCACGTCGTGTAGAAATGACAATAAGAAATGGTTTGTTCGTATACAAGACTAGGTCTATAATTTAATTTTATTTTTATCAGGAGGTCTATAGTTTTTTTTTTTATATAGTTTAACGTGGGTGTCCGGGCTAATTTATGCGCACCTTAACTAATTTCACGGGCCCTGAAGTTAACGACCATATAAACCTCCAGTGGCCATCATATGAGCAACCACATAACTCAAACCTGAGACCACAGAGAGAGCAAACCTCTTGGTCCCAAAATTTTACCACTGGACCACCACTTAGATGGTTAGGTCTATAATTTAATAGTATAGGTGCTTGCACGTATTGAGTCAATTCAAGTTTTAGGATTACACTAGTTACATGACCCGCGCGATGCTGCGGGTCAATTTTGTTTCATAAAAAATATATAAAAAAACTACGATCTAAAAATGTTAGGTTTTTTTGCAAAGTTATACCTAAGAGTTTTGGGTTTGGCTTCAACGCCTAACCCAAGAATGATATTTATAATATTAATAATAACATTAAACTTGAATGACCCAAGTTTAAGTGGGTCTGGTTGCAATCCAGACCTAATAGTCTTGGATGTGGGTCTGGCTGCAAGGTTGTGTCATAAAAGTGTGATAATTAAATAGATTAATTAAAAAAAAACAAAGAAAAAAAACTAATAGGAAGAACAAAACTAATGAAGAAAAAGAAAAAAAATTTGAATTAATTGGGTTAACCCTTCAAACCAGGTTAACCCGTCAAACCTGGGATTCTCGTCATGAAAGTTTGATAACTAAATAGGAAAAAAAAAATTGATGGGTTAATCTAGAATTAACTGGGTTAACCCGTCAAGCCCGGGATACATGTTATGAAAGTCTGATAATTAAATAGAAAGAAATTTAACATTAACAAACTAAACTAAACGAAAAAAATTAATTAAAAAGAAAAAAAGCAAAAAAAAATTCTGAGTTAACTCGTCAAACTAGATTAACCCGTCAAACCCGGGATCCGTGTCATGAAAGTTTAATAACTAAAAAAAGAATAACATTAACAAATTAAATTAAATTAAATTGATTTCATTAAAAGAAAAAAAAGCAAAAAAAACCCATAAAGGCATGAAAAACAAAAACCCATAAAGGCATGAAAAACCCATAAAGGCATGAAAAACAAAAACAATAATAAATAAAAATAATTTTTTTAAAAAAAACATTTCGGTGTTTCACTATGGACCCATACAGTGAAACACTAAGCAATTTTAGTATATGTTATAATTTTAATTTTATGTGAAATAACTATTTCAATTTAATAATTTAAATTGGTAAGTAAATTCTTAATATATATATATATATATATATATATATATATATATATATATATATATAAATGCGCTTAATTTTTATCAAATAAATAAGGATGATGAGATTTGAATTTGTGATTACTTGGTCATCAAGATTTTGATACTATATCAAAAAATCATCCGATCAACCCAATAGCTTAAAATATTAATCTTAAAATATAATTTATATTATATTTTATTATCTCTATTATTGAAAAATATATATATATATATATATATATATATATATATATATATATATATATATAGTCGGGCCTTAATTAAAAGCTAGATGTAAGAAAGATGGTGGGCAATATAGTATAATTCTACATGGATAAATATTTGAAGACTACACATGATGACATTCCCTATGATGTTTGCCTGAATTTTTATGCTGTCAAGGATATAGTTAGAAGACGGACATCAGCTTAGCATCCATACATGTCAAACTCTAAACTCCAACAATTTTGTCCGGCCATTGAATCTGTTGACCGAAGCCTTGAAAACACAGAAATTCAGCCAAACTTACTCGACATAACCGAGAAATTGACAGCTTCTTTCGTGTCTATCGTCTCAATTGATATCTACAAAAGGCAGAAATAAAAACGAGTCGTCAATAACACAACCCAAACAAACTACAAGCATACAACATCCAGTGATATGGGGTCTAGAGCTATAGCAATCTCAACCCTTGTGCTGAGGATCTTCACTCTTCTAGCTTTAGTTGCTTGTGTGGTGCTTTTTATTACCAATACTTTTCGTGATGCAGTGTTCGATGATGGCTCGAAGGTCACTTTCAAGGATCTCACCACATACAGGTACACAATATTTCATAATCAAACATCGTTCTTACAAATTTTTGTTCTTACTATTTTGTTATGTAATTGTTACATGTCTTCTTCACGCATTTTCTTGTTGTAATTTGATGTAGTGAAAAACTTTCAGGTTTGTACTTTCGACGGCGGTAATTGGGGCAGCCTATACACTCTTGCAATTACCCTTTGCTTTGTACTATGCTTTGACAGAGAAGAGGTTGATAAAGCTCGATATCTTGCCGGAGCTTGACTTATATGGTGACAAGGTCAGATTTTATACAACAAACACAGAACCAAGGATCACTAGCAAATGCTTTTACATCTCTTAAACAAAGCTGAATCAAAATTACATCTAAATTAAACATACAAACACCTAATTTTCTCCTTAGGTGATTACACTAGCGACCAAGCTTCATTCTTGATTATATAGCAATTGCCATTTTGTTTCAATTAATATATATACAAGTCTATATCGAATTCTTATATGAATTTTTCCATATATTATGAGCACATAATTGTCTTTGGTTGGTCCAGTGGACCTTGTCGAATTTTTGTTAGAAAATAATATAAATCACATCTTAGGATATCACTTAACAGCTTAAGTTATTGAGTTGAGATGATTCTTTGACATGATATTAAAGTCTTGATGACTAAACAGTCACGAGTTTGAATCTCACAAACCCCATTTATTTGATAAAAAAAATTAAGTAAAAGGTAATGTGGGTCTTTGTAAGTTTCAAGCCCAAAAAATTTTCACTTGAGGAGATGTGTTAGAAAATAATATAAATTATATATTACGATCTTACCTAAGAACTTAAACTATTAGATTGAGATGGTTATTTGAAAAACTTTTAACAAACTTTTATAGATAACTATTGCAGCAAGAAATGTTTTGCCCACGAGAAGCTAAAATAGTGAATATTATCCTCGCAGATCATCGCATTCCTTCTTGCCTCGGGTGTTGGTGCTGGTTTCGCAGTTAGTGTTGAGATCAAATCCCTTTTGAATGACTTGTTTGATGCTTTTGCAATTGCTGGTTTTCAAGATACAGAAGACAGCAAGGCTCTCAATGATAAGTTCCTAAACAAGGGGATTATAGCTACCAGTGCTCTTGCCTTTGGATTTGTTTGCATGGCTTTAGTTTCAGTGCTTTCATCTGTCAACCGGACCAAGACTACTAAAGGTTTCTTCGGTTAAAATACTTAACTACGTATGTTTATGTGGATGGCATCTCTAAGGCAATTCCAATATTTAATTGTATTTTTATGTTCTAAATAAATGTGGAACGTCATCAAATGTATTGCTGGTGTTCATTTTTTTTTTCCCAATCAATTAATTGTACTAAGCACATAGTTAAGGGCTTGAAAATAATAAGAGAAATTGTTTATTTATTTATTTACTTTTCTTTTATTTAACAATTTTCATATATATATATATATATATATATATATTAAAGTTTCCATAGTTATTTTTCAATATTTATGGGTTTTTGGGGTGTTTGGGAGTGTGATAAAAATTGTTTTTCAAAGTGTTTTTTGCTAAGAAATGTATCAAAATAATGATTTTTTAATTATTTTTTAAAAAATTATTTTCAAATCAGCATATTAAAATTATCTGAAAACATAAAAAAATTGATTTGGATTAAAAAAAATAAAAAAATTTCAAATTTTTTCAAAAACTTTTTTAAATACAAAAACAAACAATTCTTTTATTAAACATGTATCCAGCATATTTAGTACAATACTATGAAGTTTATGTTTGTAGACTAAAGAAATATATCTCCATCTCATAAACATATTTAGTAAGAGATAGTAGATTATGTAATATAGTTAATGAACTATGAGATTTATGGTTTTATAATTTTAAAATTTCCATCAAAAGATGTGATGAGAATTATGCTAAACTATGCCTCCTTATGCTCGGCTGTTGAAAGTCTGAGTTCTGCATCATCTTCACCGGTTCACATAATGATGGGAGAGGTACATGAAATAGCCCCAAGTTAGGTAACGATTTCATGAAAATGGCATCCTAAGAACAGAGAAGAGAAGCAAGAGCATTCTGCAAATTTTAGATCCAGGAACTATGCTATTGGATCTCATAGGCCCATATTGTTCCTCGGAATAGGAGAGCAAGTATATATAGCCCAGAAACCTGGGTGCCCAACTGGAGCAGTTCTTTGGAAGTTTTTATGAACCAGCAGACTGAGGCTAAACCAGGGCTGGATTAGTAGCCAACAGGCCGGCTTCTATCTAGAGGCAATAGGCTCATTTCCTATAGGTTATAGATCACAATTTCGTTGACCACTGATGATTTCTCATATTCCACTCGATTACCAGTATGGAGAGACACTAGGACCAGTATGGAGGACAAGCATAACGTTTAAAATGGAAGAGAGATTAGATGCAAGAACACGATAACAAATGTTTATGCCAATTCAGAAGTGAATTTTACATCTTTATGTCAGATTTATCAGTCAAATCGCAAAGAGATTTTACCTTATAAATCAATATTGCACTCTTGCTTTCTCTGATTTGTCCTGCAAACTTACAAAGAGACACTATAATATCTCTTGCTCCTTCTGTACCACAAAAGAAATCTTTCTTTCTTAACATAGTTGTTCCAAGGTGCATGTTTCTCATTAAAAAAACTAATTATCTTATTTTTTATATTTCATTCCTTCATTAAAAATTTGTTCAACTTCACATTTAATATGAAAGAAGAAAAACCAGATGAGCTGAGATAGTGTTAAAAACATTGCAGAGCACATTGAAAAACAAATTTAGTGGTTGCCTATTTATTTGAAGCCCATCACCAGCTCAATCATCCTATCATCTGGGCTTCTTAACCCCCCTCCCCGGCCCCCCATTTTTTTTTAAAAAAAAATTATTAAGTGATTAATTCTTCTCCTCTTATTTGTTGATAACACTGAAAAAACCACGAAGTCATGGGGTAGGTAGAGTTTGAGACATGATTCTAGGGGATAACAAAGCCAAGAGCAAAGCAGATGTTGATTTGGTCGAATCGATGGGGGGGATGAGAATATAAACAAGAAGAAAATGATCCTGTAATTAATTGATACATGAAAAACACCAAAATATGTATTTTCATGTTATGATCATAAGTTATAATACGTTATCCCGGGGAAAAAATATCTTCTCTTGCAAGAGCATAAATAAATAATGGCAGACCATAAATTATTTATTGTGAAAGATGGGTCCATGCTAATTAGTTTCATCTGATTTACGTGAAATGAAGGCTACAAAATATACTGTTGCACATTGGTTCTTTTATAAAGGAAGGGGCTTTTAATCTCTTGGATTTGATGCTTTGACTTTTGGAATTTCACAGGCAAAAACTTCTCTTTTTGGATTTAAAGATAAGTCTCCCCACTCACATGGTTTGTTGCTTGAGCTATCACCATTCAACTTTGGGAGAAATTTCTGAGGGTTGTGGATGGAAAGATGCCTAGATTATGGGCTCCCCAACATCTCCATTGATGATTAGGGTTTGTTGTGATAACTTTTTCTCATTAATTATATGTTTTACGAGTACAATAACTAAACAATAAGAAAGCAAATCCCAGCTCTTTAGATCCCTAGTGTTCAAAAAGATGAAAAGAAAAAAGAAAGAAAGGAAAAGCTCTTATAGATCCTTCCTTGCAAAAGCATATGTCAATTTAAAGAAGCCTTTTTTTAGTTGTAAATCGCACCTTCGTTATCTTTATTCTTTCTAGGGTGACATGTTACCACTTATAACTTCTTTTTGGTCACTTTTTGTTCGTTTTACTTTCCCGTAGTGCTTCACAACAGAAGATAACACTGAAGTTCCATGTTCTTGCTGCAAGATAGCGACACATGCAAGAAAGCTGCAAGCTTTGTCGAGCTCCTCCCTCATTTCTCCCCTTGTTTTTTGAAAGAACTCATGCACTCCTAGGTCAGCAGATCATCATCCCCTTAAGGTGTTTGTCTTTCATGTGAGATGATCCACTACCTTGGTTGAAGGTGATGGGGGCACATGGAGACTAAAAAGGTCATCTTCCCTGAAAAGGGATACATTACAACCAAGAAAGATAAAGAGAAAAGGGATGAAAAGAAAGGAGAGGGGAAAGAAATAAAAGAAAAGAAGAACAACCCACGCTCCATGTCTCAGTAGATAATTGCAGTGTAACCCTATTTGTTTTTATTTTTTTTTTCCTATTAAGAGAAGACTAAAGCAGTGACTGGATAGGGATAGAGGAATTTGTAAGGTCTTTCATAAAAAAACAATTTCAAGAACAAACACAAACAGAACCAATCCAACTTTTTCTAAGAAGTGACAAACATTTCGAAAGAATTCACTTAATTGTATCTGTCTTTTTCCTTCTTTTTGGATTATCTCATCTTTCTTAAGCTTGTAACTATTCAAATAACTTATCTTTCACTCTCTTTGTTTCGTTTTGTTCATCGTTGGTGTTTGTATGCTTCGATCCACGTGAGTGTGCGTGCATGAAAATCATGTCACTATCCCTCCATTCTCCTTCCCTTTCTTCTATTGAAAGATAGATTGATGAAACTGCGTAGAAATTTCTTGTTTAATGACATTCCATTGGATCTACTCAGTTTAAAGAAGATTATTGCAGAATCTTTGTTTTTTTACGATATCTAGGCAACGTCCCTAATGTTAAATTAAATTAGAATTTCTGATAGGAATTAGTGTTTAAAATTTGTGAGACGAGGTGTAGGATTCGAGAGAGGGCTTTTTTTCTTCTGGGTAGTTCAAAAACTCAAGAAGCTAGCCTTTTAAAGGACAAAATAATAAGTAATTAATTAGAAACATTTGTAATATTAACTAAAAAGCAGCAAGTTTATAGCTTAAATGACACTATTGTTTTATTTTTTTGTAAAAGATTTGGAGTTAAAATTTCTCTTCTGTAAAAGGAAAAAAAAATGTAATATTTTATTTCCTTCCTCTCGGTAGACTACTAAGCCTAATCCCATAAACAAAATAATAATAATAATAATAAAAAGAATACAAGGGACACGAACAAGGCATGGAAAGTGGAAATCGCAGCTACATCATGATGTTAGATATCATTAAGTATTGCTCTACAAATGCAAGCCCCGGTATTCCCCGATACTCTGGCCACTGAATCTAAGTAACGTTATTAAAAAAATTATATATATACATATATTTTTATTTATTTTTGAATATAGTTTTTGATTTATTTGATTATATATACGTATAAAAAATCTCATTTGAACTTAAATTTTTAAAATTACAGAAAACATTAAAAAAATCTATATATATAATTTTTTATAAAAAATAAGAACATCTAACTCCCAACGAATTACAATTATGCCAGTCAATTAATTAATTCTTGAGCAGTGTGAACACCACCAGCCATATTATGCTACCATGATTAAATAGCATTGTTGACTAATATGAAGTCCGGTGACCATCCGATAAGTAAATAAATAAATCAATAATTCTATCATCAAGGGAAAATTAAGAAAAAAAAAATGGTGCTTTTGCGAAAACATAGAATTCATCCTGATAGACGAAATCAACAAATTATCTAGCTAGTATCATGCATGAACTGATCTGGCTGTAATGAAGTAATTGCGCATACAAAGTCGTGTGCTACATTCTACATAATATCAATGGGAATATCACTTTCCTGTGTGGAGGCCAAAACCCCACGTCATGGTGTTTCAAAGCTACCCCTCCTGCTATTTATGTGGGCACATTTAAGATAATTCTTCCATTGATGTTCGTGAATCCATTGATGTTCGTGATGCTGAGAGTTCAACTAAGCTAGCCTGTACCTTTCCTTCATGGTGAGATAATATATATCGATCCACACTATAATGAGCTTCACATTAGATAAAAAAAATTGGCTTAAAATTATTTTTTTACGCTGCCTAATTTTGCTTCTGATAAGGTGATGCTGGGAACTGAAGTACTCCATGGTGGCCAATATGTTTTTTTTTGCCTTGCATGGAATTTATTTTCTGAATACGCATAGATATAGTGGTGATTTGTTCTTGTATTAGAATAATCGTGCCATGATAATTACTTGAAAGTCACACTACCTCATCCCCATAATCACTTCAAAGTTGGGATAAAATTCGTCGTTCTTTATTATATTTGTATATATGGAGGTTGACATTTGCAACTTCCTTGAGCAGCTTTGTGATTTTTTAACCCTAGGAATCTGTCAAGTTAAGAATAAAGCAGGGTGTTGTGGTTGCAAACGTGGAAGGCCATACCCAACATCCCACACTTCCCTTCTTCACCTTTGTCAAGAGGAGCTTGATAACAATGGTGAACAATATGTCTTAATTTCTCCTGTTAAAGATATTGACGAGGTCTAAATGATTTTTGGCTGGATTAGAGATATGTATTATGTTTGTCCATCTATTAACGCAACTAAGATGAGAACAAAAGATGGGAAACGAATTGACAGGAAAAACTGCTGTCAACATGATAACATGAGAGACATTTGGCTTCAATCAGCACATACTTCCAAGGGCAAAAAAAACGATATCATACACAGAGAAGGAATTAATAATGAAAGCTTTGAGGGCCCTGTTGAGACAAGACAATCTAATAATATTATGTTTTGAAAAATCTCACTTCTAACAAAATTCTATATCCCCGAACCCAATTCCTTCCCTTTTCACATTCCCTTATCTATTTTCCACTCATCTTCACCCTTCGATCATATGAGTAAACAAAACAAAGGAGGAAAATTAATTAATTTGAGCAAGAGAAGTGATGATGTTTCAAAATATAATATGTATACGTATAAGATTTTTTTTTGAGGATAATCACATGTTCACGTTAATGTTCTCTTCTCCAGAGTTATTATAAAGTTGATAATTGATGATAAAAATCCCGACAACTTTAAAACATTTTTTTATGGGATTTAGAACTTATTTGATAGTAAAGTATCTGATTCATCCCTACCGAGTCTCGGTCAGGTCGAGCCCAACCGAGCTACACATGGTAGCTCGATTGGGAGCTCAATTTTTATTTTTTTTGTATTATTAGTTCCATCCCATAATTATAAATTAAACATATTCAATTAGCCCCATCATGATAATTTATGAAAAAATAGCATCATTTTAAAACAACTTAAACAAGGGTGATCCTACATTTCAATTCTAAAGATAAATATTCTAAAAAGAGGGTTATATAAACTGGGTAAGATGTAATAGATGCAGGTTCTAATTGAAAATATTAATTTTAATCAGAGACTTAATTGGGAATTGCTTGGTAAACATGTTCTCTAACTTTTTATTAACCCGCAAGGAAAAAAGAGAGTAATAATTAACTAGAGATAATGGTTTGTGTATT
Source organism: Populus deltoides (assembly GCA_015852605.2). Lineage (NCBI taxonomy): Eukaryota > Viridiplantae > Streptophyta > Magnoliopsida > Malpighiales > Salicaceae > Populus > Populus deltoides. The sequence continues at coordinate 12,257,398 of CM027581.2, read as the reverse complement.
TCTTACACTTGAAATTACAAAGATGAAAGTGATCGAAAACGTATTGATCATACTTCGTCTCAAAATATAAACCTTTCTATATAGAAAAAGAAAAGTCTAATTTTCCTAATTTCTAGCACTCTCCTTCCATACTAATACAAATTTCTTATAGATTCCCAAAAGAATTTATGAACTCGTCCATTGCTCATGTATACATAATTAGAGATTTGGAATTCAAACTTGGAATTAAATCTCTACTATACATATTGAGATATGAATTTGCCAACAACTAATTGACATTTCAGGTAATTTGTTTAAGACAACTAGAAAATAATTCATTTTATCTTGATTTTACAGCTAATTGATATTCAATTCAAGATAGGGAAAAAAAAACAAGAGGATGTAGCTCAATTTCTTTTATTTTAGCATAATTGGTAATCTTGTGTTATCCCATAATATGTTTCTGAGGTACAAAAATGACAAGGAAAAGTACTTTTGAAAACTTAAGAAACGTCGAGGAAGTAAGGTTTCGTGTAGGAGAATTTGGTGGGGGATCTATGCAGGCCTTTGTATTTGCTTGACAATCACGTACCAGATTAAGAGGAGCAAAACCCTAACTTCAGTGTTTCATCCATCAAGATGATGACAACTGGATATCAAATTCCCTAAATGGTCCCAACCAATATCATAGTGGTAGGTTTTTTATGGCTCTTACATGCAATGCACCATATGGTTTTGTCTTTATGTTTATGAAAAGGGATGACCCTAGCTAGGCGATCATGGTCTTTTGGTCTTGGATGATTGCAGCTCCTGAGAACCTAGCACAGTTTGGCGTAGTGACACGCTTGCACAACCCAAATGTTTTTCCAGGCAATTGTTATTCAACAACCAATTGAATTCTATCCTCGAGACTATAAAGTGTTGGTGAATGTGGTAATTATTGTTTTTTAAAATATATTTTTATTAGAAATATATAAAAATATTTTTTTTAAAAAAATTATTTTTAATATCAGTACGTCAAAAAAATCTAGAAAAAAAATAATTTGAAATAAAAAAATAAAAAAATTATTTTTTAAAAAGAGTATTGAAACGCAAAAATAAATTAGGTCTAAAATAGACATAAGGGTCAAGATTGCATTTAGAAATATTCACTCATATATATGGAGTATAATTTTTAAGGTCTCAGAACCAAGCATTTATATGTATAAGATTGATGTAATTAATTATTTGCGCATATAAATCAAAATCAATGGTTCAATTAACAAGGTAGGTATGGCTTACCTCGTTTTCCAATTAATTACAATAATAATAATAATAATAATAATAATAATAATAATAATCCAAGAACATACGTCACAATTAAGTGCTACGATCAATTTCCTATTTAAAAAACAAAAAGGTGCATGCTTTAATTCTTCAAGCATCACCAAAGAGTACTACAATTTTGTTTCTTTTTTTTTTTTTAATTTCCTCCAAGTGGTAGCCAACAGTGGTGAGCAATAAAATTTTGAAAATTCGATAAGCCTAGAATTATTCATAGGGATTTGAATCCAATTCTTATAGATTCGCTTACATGCGCAAGTGGAGGTGTTAATCAGCCACTGTCTAAAGGACCTTTTGACAATTCAACTTGTATTTTAGAAATGAAAATTTAAAATATATATTAGTGATTTTTATATTTTCAATAGATTAGTTGATACAGAGTACAAATTTATCCTTCATATTTCATAATTCCACCAACTTAGGAACAAAATATCAAAATATTATATTTATATTTTGTGTATGATTTAAAGTTAGAAAAAATTATAAATATAATAAAATCATACTTAAAATATATTTAAAAATTTTAATAGTAAAAAAAAATGGATCAAATTTTCATAAATAATTTATTATTAGTATTATTATTTTCATATCATATACATAATAATTGAATAAGGAATATTATTAAAATATTAAGATGCTTTACTGTTTATATATATATACAGAGTTAATTTAGAGTGTTTAGGTAACTCGCAGCTAACTAGAAAACCCTCTAATTAATACAGTAAAAAATAATATTTTATTAGATATTCTTAGATGTGATCGTAAGCATTGAAGCAATCATCCACATATCATTATGTGGTTTTGACGTATTCACTTAAAAAGATATTGGGTGTTAACCTTGATTAACTAGATTGAAATTTCAAATCCGTAACCTGAGTCAATATATCCTAGGTCGGGTAATATAACTTTGTGCAGTAAGCTTGCTAATAATTTGACTATTTAAAGTAAAAAATGATATTTTATTTTATTAAATCTAGCCTAGGTTAGGTTTAAAAAAAATAAGTGGATGTTAACTCGGTAAACTTGGGTGACCTAACCATTTTGGTTCAAACTTTGTTTGATTAAAAAAAAATCAAAACTAAATCATTTTTTTTTTTTGAAATAAAAATCTTGAAACAACACTGATTTAGATTGACCGAGGTTAATCCATTCAGCCCGTGACTCTGACCTTGGATTGGGGAATGGGTTAGATCAAGTTTAATGACTTTGATATTTTTTTATGAACTTTTAAGATTTTTAAGAATTATTACCATAAAAATGTCAAATACAAACAAAAATACTAACGGAAACAACATTATTGTTAAATTACAGTGACATTTATCGACGGACCATAATGTCGTTATTTATCTCAGTATTCATCAATGGAATTTTATCAGTGAATACTGAGAAATTACGGTTGGAAATCAAGGAATGAAAAAAATATAAAAAAAATGATGCGTTATTTTCAAAACATTCAACAATAAATCATTTATGCTGAGACTAAAAGATGAAGGGAAAATACTAAAGGATTTTTTATTGTGAACATTCTCATAACTTACTGTGAATTGAAACAATATTTTTTTTTATGTTTAAACTTTTTTTTCTCTGTGATTTTATCCTTTTATGGTCAAATTAATTGCCAATTGGTTTTCATTTGTTAAGGAATGAAAAGATTCAAAAACAAAGGACCAAAGTAAAAGACATAGGTAAATTAGGTAGCAATTTCCAAATTAATGTGAAAAGTTAACTTTCCTTTTAGTTTTGAAAATTCACTTTTAGTCAAAAACCTTTTTTCTTTTATTTCCTAGGTTTGAGAAATGATAGAAAGAGTAACTGGATTCTAGTGGAAGAGATAAAATTATTGTTTGACATTGATTTTGGCTATAAAAAAAAGATTGATCTTAGTGTTGAAGGGTTTCTTTCAATGAGAGGAATTCCACTAAAGTGTTATTTAGCCTTCAACTTGCTTGAGAGGATAGATCTGGGCTTGAGATTTTTTTTAATTTCTTGTTTTTTAGTTTTTTGATTTTTTTTAATTTCTTGTTTTTTAGTTTTTTGATTGAGTTTTAGGTTGTTTAAAGCCATAAATAAGTTTACTTAGACTTCTATGATGTATTTTTAGGGGAATTTTTTTAAATAAAAAATAGGTTGAAAGACAAATTTTTTAATATAAAATACTCCAACCCTGACTTTGTTTGCAACCCTTCGATCATCTAATTCTAGGCCAATAGACGACTCATTGTCAATGCTTTTTTTTAATGCTAAATATATATATATATATATATATATATATATATATATATATATATATAAATTGGATAGATTAAATCGAGTCGATCAAAGTTGATCAAAAAAATCATTGTCTCATTATGTAAAAAAAAAAAGAGGTTAAAATGACACCTTCTTGAAAATATTTCTTCTTGATATCAAACTATTTTTGAACCAAGTTATATCGAGCTAGCTTTTATTTGATTTATTTTGAAATTTAAATTAGGTAAGAGCTTGAGTTGGGTGTCTCAAAGTTATACTATCAAGCCAATCTGTGTTTAATAACATTTAGCAAAAGTAGCTCATGACAATGTGATGATGATGTATTGTAATTATATTATTTTTAATGCATATGCATCAAAGTTAGCTAGTTTTCTCTCTAAAAAACAAGAATTCTTGCAAGAAAAAAAAGGGGCAAGCAAAAAAAAGGATCTTGTTGATAAGATAAAAGAATTCCAATTCGAAAGATCCTTCCTCTCCTTTTTTTTCAACAGTTCAATTTATTATTTATTTGTTCTAATGGCTTTTTGATTTTTATAGAACGAATGACATATAATAAACTAGTTATATTTCTTCATGGAAAGAAATAAAAAAAATGATGAATTATATTAGAAATTCAATTTGTTTAAATGAAATTTTAATTATTACTTTTCTTATAAAAGAAATTATCATGTAATTAAATAAAAAATTATAAAGGCTCCTCACTATACGCAATCAATATTTTAATTTACATATATATTTTTATAACTTCTTGACTTGGCGTTTAATCTTCCATCTATCTTATTAAATGAACACATAAAATTTTAAACTCACAATAAATTGTTTTTTGTTGTTGTTATTGAATATGTTAATTAACAATGATTATAATTCTTTTTTGTTAAAATAAATTTGACTGAACCCACAACGAAGCTCAAGATAACACACTTGTTCAATTCTTATAACTTGTTAGCTCTTTTGTTAGATCCAACATAAACACCATTAGACACATATATTTTCCAAATTTGTGCATGCATGCTTCTTCTTTTTTTTAAATAAGGGTACGTAGTAGTGTCTTTCTTCTTGAAAAACAAAAGCACAAAAAATAAAATTATATATATAACTAATAAACTATAGAGCTAAACCCCAGTACCAAAGATTATATATTAATTAGCTTTTGTTGTAAATATAACACACAAAATTACAGTTATAAGTACTAGTTAAGTGTTCAAAAATTAATCCATCGATCTATCAACTCAGAACCTAAATCAAAATAATAAGAAAAAACCAAATTATTTTTAAATAACATCGTTTCATTGTAGTTTCAAAGTTTTTTTCATAAAAAAACCTTAAATTAATTGGAGTCAATTCCCTTTTTTTCTGCCCGAGTTTTAAATCGAGTCAAACTCTAAGTCAGGTCTATAAATATACACAAAACCAAAAAGAAAAACTCATGGGTTTTATCTGTGAATGTACGTGGTCGAGCCCTTTAAATACGAACAAAGATGAAATAAACAAAGAGAAGTGTGATGGGAGGACCCATAACCTCTGCCTACCCATAATGAAATTATTAGGTGACAGTGAAGCCATTCTGCATCCAACATTCATACCCTCTCCATCTCCGTATATCTGATTTATTTGTTTGGAGTATGCAGGCAATGCAGGCGACAATAAAGAAGTATAACATCTGTGAAGATAAAACCGGTTTGTTTTTAAATTTATTTTTTTAAAATGAGTAGTTTAAATTCTATAAATTTCAGGGTCATTGAAAGTTTACATGGTTGTTAACTTCAGGGTCCGTGAGATTAGTTCAGGTATGCGTAAACTAGCATTGACGCCCATAATAATTAAAAAAACAAAAAAAATATAAATATAAACGAAAAGAAAAATACATATTTATTTATTGTTAACATTCATGGCAATACATTTAATATCTACTTGTTTCTCAAATTAAATGTTGTATAGTTTTCTAATTCGCATTATCTACTTGTTTCTCAAATTAATAGATTTTCATTGTTTGGCAATGGAAATTTTGCAAAAAAAAAAAATACAATAAACAATGCCCAATTTGTTATAATCAAAAGGCAATACATTTAATGTTTATGGCTTAATAAAAATTTATATTTATTTTTTTATTAATCAAAGTATGAAGATAAAAAAATAACAACATGCATGGGCGTATTTTAATAATAAAAAAATTATTCTGAGAATTTTGTTTATGTAATATTGACATGTTAAAAGGCATAAAAACTAGTATCATTAAGGCTCACATGCGAAGGCACGTGATAAAAAGCTACTTCTCGAACAACATTTAGGGTTCGTGCATATATATGTTTATTAAGATGCATTAAATTGAAAAGGGTCTTGCTTCCTTAACCCAACATCACAAGTTCTTACCTCAAGACTACAATTTTTCTAATTAAAATATATCAAAATGTAGTACTTTGACAACAAAATCCTTCAAATTAATATACTCTAAGATGTTTTTTCTAATGCTCCCTTAAATTTGAGATTTATAACATATTTGTTTTGTGGTGAAAGATCATTTTTATAAAAAATTTAAATTTTTTTTCTTGAAATTGATTTTTTAATTTGGTATTTTTAGATTGTTTTGATTTGTAAATGTTAAAAATAAAATTTAAAAAATAAAAAATATATTATTTAATATATTTCTAAATAAAAAATACTTAAAAAAACAAAACAATAATTAAAAGTTAGAAGAAATACATATCCCAAGCATCAAAATCCAAATAGATTCCATGTGTATTGATTTTCAATTTACCTTTAATTTTTTTTTTATTAACATGAATGTCCGAATCGACTTACTTGTACCTCGTCTAATTTCACTGGTCCTGAAGTTAACAACCATAAACTTTCAGTGGTCTTGAGATTTATAAAACTCGAACTGACCATGTAAGCCTCTAGAAAGCAAATTTAGAATCTAACTAGTTAAGCTATACCTCTTAGGGTTATTTTAATTTCTCTTTATATATATATATATATATATATATATATAATATATATAAAAAAGAAATGTCAACATGGCCTTCATTTTCATTGCACGAGAGAAAGAAGACATTTTTTTCGAACTTAATTAATTTATAGATATTTCTAAGGGTCGGGCCGGCCCAACAAAATAAGGTTTAATACTCTACTAGCTAGGGCCCCATGTCAACCCAGTAAAGGGACAGAAATTGTCTGCGGCTGCTTCGCTCACCACGCAATAAAGAGTGAGAAAAGCAAAGCTGCTTAACTTATAGTAAAATAATATATAATATATAATATATAGTTTATGGTGATGGAAGGAATGGGGAGATAATGGGAGTGGATTCTCAAACACATGCAGCGTCACAAGTGAATGTCCTTTGCAATCATCTTCCCCAGTTGTGTTCTTCGACCGAATCTATTAATTAATCATGTATTTTATGATATTTGATGATGTTATAACGGGTATTTTTCAAAGTATTTTTTACTTAAAAATATATAAAATTAATAATTTTTATTTTTAAAAAATTATTTTTGACTGAAACAATAATGACTAAACACTAAAAAAGTTAAAAAAAATATTTTTTTATAAATATTTTTAAAATACAAAAACAAACGAGATCTTAAATTAACGTAAATGAATAAACTAATATACTTTTTTTTGTTTTGTTTTATAGCCCTACTTCTCTTCTTTCTTAAGCATAATTAATCAACCTACGTGCACCAACCCATCGAGGAAGATCTCTCGAATATATTCACGGGTTGGTGAATTTTTTATGTGAACTGCATGCTATATATAGATAAAAGGTTGGTGTGTGTGTGTGTGTGTGTGTGTGTGTGTGTGTGTGTGGGGTGAGGTGGTGAAATTATGGTAGGGCGTTGAGGTGGGTCCCGGTCTTTCCCCCGGCAGCCACCAAACAGGAGGCCACATTTCTGGTGTCGGACTTTGCCCTTTCCTTAGATTCTTTTGCCATCTGAGAAATGGTTTCATGCGTCATGTCACCTTCCACAGCATGATCTCCACCGTCCAATTTAAGGTCCTCGGATTTCTAGCTTGCAATAGCAGTAGTTTGTGCATCTGATCGCCAAGATCAAGTTGGCTTGATCTCATGGCAAAATGCTGGAGATCGATCATGACAAATGGTCCAAGATTGGGACTAGAAAAGGCCACGATCGGGGGCCCCACTGACCTGGTATATTATTGTGTATAGTGTCATGCAATGATGCTATGCACCCCCTCCATGCCGTCTGTATTTTGAATTGCGAAAGGTTACAGTTAACATTTGAATTTATCGTCTGCTGAGAAGGATCACCTTGAACAGTATTTAATAATATTTAATTTATTGCCAACGTGTTTTTTCTAAAACTCTACAACTCAAGATATGTCGCTGGCTGTCAAATAATCTGGTTTTATTTTAATTTAGATAATAAAAAAAATCAGCAATAATAATTAATAGACAAATAAAAAAAACCAACAACGATAACTTGAAAAAAAAAATTTACAAGAGCAGAAAAAAATCTAATTAAATATAAAAAAAATTAAATAAAAATAAATAAATAAAACCTAAATCAATCCGAGTTTGGTATTTATATATTTGAAGTTAATTGGTATGTCTTCCATCAACCTAAAACAAACAAAAAGAATTTCTTTTATATTTGTTTGTATTCTTCGACACCTTAAGCTTTTTAGTGTACTGCTAGTATATTAGTTCGCATTTCACAACGGATCAATAACAATGTTTTAAAAAATATATAAAAAAAAATTTACACTTGAGTCTAGCGATCATGCCAAACTCAAGAGACTTGTTATTGCATTCAAAAATATTTTTATTAATTATAGATTTATAAGAAAAAAAACGTGATTATTATAGCATTTTTGTTATTGCATTTCAAAAATATTTTTGAAAAAAAATTAAATTTCTTTTTATATTTTTTTATTTACTTTAAATTAGTTTTTTATATATTTTTTCAAATTATTTTAATGTATTAATATTAAAAATAAATTTAAAAAAATAAAAAAAATTATTTTAATATTGTTTTTTAAAAATACTTATGAACAAAAACTATATATCGGTAACAACCATAAAATAGAATTTCTATTGAAAAAATAACAAATTCATAAACATAAAAAATTAACTATTTCAAAGGAAAGATATGAATTAAATTGTTAGATATAAAACGTTAAATTAGATTTTTGTGATGGTTTGTTGTTTATAAATTATTTATACTTCATTTATAAATAATTTTTTACCCATGTTACTTGGGTCTGACAAACATGTTTGATCCAAGTTTACTTGAATTAATAATCATAACGACTACGACGATGACAACAACAATAACAACAATATTCATACTAATAATAGAAGATAGAATCTCTATTAAAGAAATAACAAATTCATAAACATAAAACACGAACAATTTCAATAGAAAGATATGATTTGAATATTTAGATATCAAATGTTAAATTAGATTTTTGTAATGATTTGTTTATAATAATGAAGATATGTTTGCTTGGGTCTGACAACCATGTGTCATGCTAAACCCAAGTGCCCGGGTCTAACCCGAGTGCCTAGAGTCTGATAGTCATGTCCGACCCTAGTGCTAGATGTCTGGTAGTCATGCCATTCTCCAGCGTCAAACCCTAAAAAACTTGAACATATCATTTTGTCCTCAACCATTATTTCAATGTCAAATGTATCTCATGAAAAAGATAACCACACCCCAAACTGCATGCATAACAAGTTTCTTTGGCAAAAACAACTACATCATTACACCGTTCCAATCCACAGTGATCTGTGTCTCGGTGAATAGTAAAACCAAGAGGAGTTTTAGTTGTTTTGGTAATAGATTGTGAAGCTTCATTATTCATATATAAACAATGAATTTTTTTTTTCAATTTAATTTTCATATATTTTTTAACAACCACTCAAATTGTTTTTAGATTTGCCAAGTAGACTGAATCGCATCGTGATAAATCCTATGCATTTTAATTTTAAATCCAAGTTAAGCAAGGGATCTAGTGTAGAGTTTATTTTTTCTATCAATTTTTTATTCTTCTTTTTTTAATTTTATCCTTAACTTTTTTTTATTGGTTGATCGGTTTATTTTTGGACTAACCAAGTCAATTAGTAATGTTGAGACAACTTTCACATGTTTTGATTTTAAGCTCAAGCTAAGTAATAAGCTGTGTTAGGAGGTCTTTTTTGTTAATTTTATTATTTCTTTCTCAATTTTATCCTCTAATGTTTTGTACTAGTTAATCAAGTTGCTTTTGGACTGGTCAAGTTGACTTGGTCACGTCAGACAAACTCCCCACGCAGTTTAATTTTAAACTTGAGCTAGTCAAGGGGTCAGATTAAGAGACTTCAAGGTTGACTTATTAGAATGAGTTTAATAGCAATGTCAAATAGATTTCTACGACCTGAATATTTTTTGTTACATTAAAAAAATTTACATCTAACCCATAGCGGAACGCATGCCTGTAGATGAGCTATATATATATATATATATATATCAAATCTGATTATACTTTCTACAAATGAGCGATAAATCAAGTATCTACTTCTATTAGTTACTTAATTTATTCATCGATAAACATTCTTATCCTTTTTTTTGTAATTAAATATCAAATTATCTTATTAAAATTATATTTTCTCTCATCGAAAAATTTTTTTGCCCAAAGAAAACAATTACTAGACAAACTATTAAATGCAAAGGCTCCATTAACCCAACGAATATTACTCATCTATAAACCATAAAACATCATGCAAAAAAGCATTAAATTAAATTTGACATTATTGAATTTATCTGGATATATCAATCCATCATTATTATTCAAAAAATGATAAATTATGAAACTTTAAGAAAATAATTTTGATATGAGACTTTCTTTCTTACAACTTAAGTGTTATGTTCAATCTATTTTCAGTTGCATTAATAACTTTGATCTATATTTATGGATTAGTATAGAATCCATATATTTATACTAATACCATATGGTATTATTTATGCTTAGACAATAGACTAATATTCCTAATTGGTTGAAGAAAACTATCATACTTAATAATTTAAGTTTTTATTTGACTAATATGCCCAAGAGGGAGACTTATCATCCTTGAAACAACCTTTTAAAAAAGTTGTTTTCAATCCATTATCAGAATTATTGTTATTGGAAGGTCTAACAAAAGGGCAATTTAATTGATGAAAAGTTTTCAAAACCAATAAAGTTATAAGATCCAATTCGCAGATGTTACCAAGTTCAAGATCAGATTAACCCAACTTAACTTTTAATTTTTCTTAAAAAATATTTAAAATAACATTATTAGAAAACTATCAAATACAAATGGACATACCAATAGAAAAAATATCATCGGTAAATTACGATAACATTTACCAACGGAACATAACGTCATTATTTTTATCGGTGAATACTGAGGGAATTATAAGTGGAAATCAATGAATGAAAAAAATAAAATTGGGAAGGTATTTCCTTTTTATTTCCATAAAAAAATATGACGTGTCAATATTTCAGATGAAATTATCGATGAAATATAATTGTCACTAATATCTATCGATTAATCTGTCAGTAATATTTAAGTTATAATTGGCATGATCACCTCCCCCTACCAATATCTTCTTTCTCTTTTTTTTTTTTTTTTTGCAGAAAACAACACCCTTCTCTCCTTATTTTGTCACAAATCAAGCTCCTATCATCAAAAAACTAGTCACCCAAATACTCAATCTGTTAGTATCCTTGTTATGTTCAATTTTTTTAAAAGATTTGTCAAATGAAGTAAGTAAACCTACCTATTTTTTTGTTGTAACTCATTTTTTATGTTAATATTTTTGGTATTTTATGTAGTTTGTTTGTGAGTTTACTTCTTTTATAGCTTTTTCCTGTCAAAATTTGTTGTATGATTTGTAGATGTTAGGGTTTGCTTGAGATTTTGAAAAATTCCATTTGTTTGTCATTTGATGAAATCGAGTTTGATTTCGTAACTTAGATGTTTTATAATGAAATAAACAATGAGTTATTTAAGATCTCTGTAACTCTTAGAGGCTATATAGGATACTTATATCCAACACGTGATGTCTAACCATTTTATGCAGCAATTTTAGTCTGGTGTAAAGAACCAGACTAAGAAGATTCATGGTTCCATCATTATACACACCGATAGATCCATTTTATTTGTTACCACTAGTTGCTGCTATGTCTATTGATCATTTTACAAGTTCAGGTTCTGCAGCTCCGGACAATATAACTACTGGGTCTGCTGTGCCCTCTGATGCGCCTTCTATTGCGCCTTATGCTGCGCCTTCTGGTGAGCAATTTGGCTTACCGTCCAGGCCTTCATCTTCTTTAAAGTGCCATGCTCTGTCTTCGCCAGCTTTAGATCTCTGTGTTGATCTCTCCAGTTATTCCTTCCCACAGCAGCCCACACCAGACAGGTCTGCTGCACCAGTGGTCTCTACCATATGGTGTTGTGTCCCCAACAGCCCAGGTCTGCCAATCTGAGTTCTGTTTCTCCACTGTAACAATACTCACGGGTAACATCTTCCACTGATCATGAACCTTTTAATTTCAAAGATGCTAACCAGTTTTTGTGCTGGCAGTCTGCTATGAAATCTGAAATTGCAACCTTGCATGCCAATAACACTTGGTTTTTGGTTCTGTTTGAACCTTCCATGAATGTTATTGGCTGCCGTTGGCTTTACAAAATCAAGCGACGAGCCGATAGTGTTTTTTATCGCTACAAGGCAATATTGGTTGCACGTGGTTTCACTCAACTTGAGGTTTTGACTACTCCGAAACCTTCAGTCTTGTTGTTAAACCAACTACTGTTCGGCTCGTTCTTGCCATTGTTGTATCTAACCAATGGCAGATTCATCAGCTTCATGTACATAATGCATTCCTCAATGGTTCCCTTCAAGAGGTTATTCATATGTAACAACCGACGGGTTTTGTCGACCTTGCTCTGCCCAGTCAAGTATATCGCGTTCACAAGTCCCTCTATAGTTTAAAACAAGCTCCACGGGTTTGGTACACACAACTGAGTGACTTTTTTATATCGATTGACTTTCATGCTTCCAAGGTTGATACCTCCTTATTTATTCTGACTATGAATCATGATATCTACTTGTCTATGTAGATGACAGTCTGCTCACTAATAATTGTTGTAACCTAATTTTAGCCCATTGACTTTTAATTTAATTTTTACAGGGTTTAAAAAGTACTAGTAAAATTAAATTATCAGAGATTTATTTCGATGAAAAGTGCGATTTGTCAACTTGCGTGAAAATTAAGGACTACAATGTGCTTTTGTCATTCTATCTTTATCTTCAAGGTAACCCCTGTCTTCAAGATAATCCTTGTCTTCAAGATAATGATAGTTATCCACTTTCAAATTTGATTCTTAATCAAATTCAAACTTCAAAAAAGAGAATGAGTTTGATTGAAACTTGGTTTCTCACACGTGAAGGGACTCTAGCACTATTAGAAGGACGATTAGAGGGGAAGGAGAAACAGAGAAAAACCCTCAGAAAAAAGGCCATTATTAGAAACCCTACAAAAAAATACAAAAGAAGAGGGGGCGCGGCCGAATCGTAGACCAGCCGCTGCCCTCTTCCCCATCTTTTTCCTCTTCTTCCCTAGTCTCAGAACCAGCCATAAAACACCCCCTCCCTTCGTTTGCATTTAGAGCTTCCTTTCTTCTTCCCTGGTTTGCAAGAACAGAACATAGAGGAAGAAGCTCCATCTTTATTTTTTTTCTTTTCTGGCCCAGGACCAAACCACCCCATCAGCAGCAGCAGAGTTGGTTGCCCCTAGTCACGGTAACAATAGAGTTTCATTATCATAGTCGGAGTAGTAGCAGCGTGGTTTCCTTCTCTACAACCCAGCAACGACGTGCATATCCTTTTAGCAACAATCCAACAGTGCGACCAGCCTCGTTTCTACACCAGCAGCTGATCCCAGTTGTCTCCATCACCATATTTCTGCCCCCATCGCCAGCAGTAGCAGTGTTACCTTCTCTACACTGGGAGCAACCAGTAGCAGGGGTGCGTAGTCATCACCGGCCATTGCAAATTCCTTAGCCACTGTGAGCATGCAAGCCAGCAGCAGTAGCAGAGGAGATCTTCACTTCAGGCATAGGTTACTCCTCCAGCAACAACCTTCTCTTCCCTGCAGAGGCTACACCGATCGTAGCAACATTAAAGACCACCATTGAGACGATCATCTTCACTTAACTAATGTTGTCTCCACCATGAACAGCAAGTTGGATCTTCAACCGCGAGCAGAGCCCAACCGTCACCCTCAGTTTCGCCTCCAGCCACAGCCACGCCAGGTGAGTTCTCTTCTTTTTTCACTGTTTCACTAAAATTAATTAGCATGTTACTGTTGCTTGCATGCGTAAGTTGTTCACGAATGCATGCAACAGTGGCTAGCTGGGTCACTAGCTTGGACTAGTGACCCAATCCTTTTTTAAGTTTTGAGACCGGGCTACATAAATAACAAAAAAATAGTTTCTCTTTATCTTAATTCAGATTTTGCAAAAATATTCACTGACACTAGAGTCAGTAGTATCGTATTTTTTAGATTTGTGCGATATTTACCAACGCCTGAGTTGGAAATATTCGTAAGAATTGTTCACTGACGCCAGAGTCAGGAACATGAAAGGAAGAATAAAAAAGGAAAAAGAGGATAAATTATTAGCAATTTTAGACAAAACCAGCAATGCAGCTTGCCTTAGGTAGGACGCTTAAGGGGTGATAACATCTTCCTTTTTACGTAACCAGTCCCGTACCATAGAATCTCTGTTGACCAATTAGGGTTTCTAGTGACCATAATACTAGGTGGCGACTCCTTGAACAAGACCTTTTCCCATCAAAGAATAGGATGCCAGAAATCCATTCTTTTCCAAACGATTTAATTATTAAAGTCGCCGCGATGTCGGGTGCGACAATAATAATTCTACTCTGCTTTGCCGCCTTATTAGTTTGCTGAGTTTAGAGTTTAAACTCTGAGATCTTGGTCATACTCACTATTTTTTAGGAATTGAGGTCACTCCCACCAGCATGGGGCTCATGCTTAGTCAACACGAATATGTTCTTGATATTCTTAGTCGGGCTGATATGTCATCCTGCAAGCCTGTTGATACACCGGCTTCTATTTCCAAGGTCAGTCTCCAGCCTGGTGGGTTATACTCAAATCCCACTCGTTATCGGCAAATTATTGGGGCTCTTTAGTATCTCACATTTACTAGACTAGACATCTATTATGCTGTCAACAAAGCCTGTCAGTTTATGCATGCGCCTACTGAGAGCCATTGGGCTGCTATTAAACATATTTTACGGTATTTAAAAGGTACGTCCTCTTTTGGCCTTCACCTTACTCGAGGGTCCTCCTTATCACTGGTCCTCCTTATCACTGCATGGTTTTATTGATGTGGATTGGGCAAGAAGTATTAATGATCGAAAATCTACTGGTGGCTACATCGTCTTTCTCGGCACCATTCTCATCTAATGGAAATCTAGTAAGCAACGCACTATTGCTCGATCCTCCACTGAAGCAGAATATAAGGCCTTAGCTGATGGTATTGCTGAGGTTCTCTCCTAGTTTTGTTACCACCATTTGGTGCGACAATTTGGGTGCTACTTATTTGTTTGGTAATCCGGTGTTTCATGCATGTATCAAACATGTTAAGGTTGATTATCACTTTGTTCATGATAGAGTTGCCAAAAAAGAGATACATATTCGCTTCATACCCTTCAAAGACCAATTAGCTGATGTTCTTACTAAGTCGCTCCCTCACACTACATTTTCCTATTTACGGTCCAAGCTTCAAGTGGACCACCCACCTTCAGCTTGAGGGGGTGTATTATGGAATGTGTTGTAGTTTAGGAAATATTGTATTTTTCTTGTATAGAGTTATATTGCGCTCTGCGATACACAGTAACTACTGTATTCTATCATACTCATATAAATATAGGAGATAGCTATTGCATTACACAAGTCTCCTAAATTAATCATAAATCTTGTTTTAACTTTATGCAATATTCTGGTTATGTGATGTTATTTTAATAAACAAAAAAACAAGCATTTTCATTAACCTAGATCCGGCCAAGTCCTAGATTTATGAGTCACAAAATTTACCTTTCTAACTGGTCTAGTTCTTAAACTAACTCCCCTCATGTTAGAAAAGAAAGAGGAGGAGCAGAGTTGTCCAGGGCATTTAACTTGGGCAATAGCCCAAGACCCCCACTTAGAAGAAAAAAAAAACTAAAAAATAAATAAGATATATTTGTCAATTATGCTTATGAATGAAGATTGTTCTCGCTTAACGGAAGATTCCAAATACAAAATGAAATTTGCTCAAGATCTTATTTGCCATACATACATAAAAATTAATAAAAATTATTTTTTAAATATTTTTAAAAAATCTATCTATAATTTTATTCATGACCCTTTTCCATATTAAGCCACTGGGAAGAGGAGGAGGAGGAGATGATATAAAATGGTAACAAAAATAGGGAGCTTACGTGTATTTGGAGAGAAAAGTCCTCCTCCGGTGGCCTATGTATTTTTTTGCATGCAAAAATTTTACTGCTTATGAAGCCAAATAATTATGAGTCTTTAATTTGTTGTTTCTTTGTGGGGATTTTTTTTTCTCCCTTTATGGCCCATGTTTTTGGTTGTGGGATCAAGTTTCGATCAATGTGATTGGCGCGCTCTCTCTCTCTCTCTCTCTCGTGTTATCTTTTTAAAGAAGTTCATCAAGAAGACTCTACAAACAATACCTGATGAAGATGAGTGTTGCAGCAAAGAAAGGAAAGGAAAAAAGCTGATAGAAAGCAGATGTAACAAAAAAAGCTGATCGTAACCGAAAGAAAAGAAATCAAAGCAAACCAAAGTAAAAAATATAGCTTTTTTCTTCTCCTTGCTAGCTCTCCAGCAGTACCCTTTCTACACCTTAAGCTTAGATAGCTACCTCTCTCTCTCTCTCTCCCCCCCTCTCTTATCTCTTCTCTCTCTAGCTCCCCACATATTAGAAAGAGAGAATTAAAGAAAAGCATCATCATCATCATCATCTACTCTTGCCTGCCACAAGAAAAGATTGTTTCTTTGCTTCTTCATAATCACAGTACACAAGATAGAATCAGCAAGAATTAACCCATGTTAGCCAATAACTCTCTCTCTTCATCACTTCCTTGTAATTCTGAGCCATTTTCTTGCTTGGAAAATGGAAATAGCATTAACAAGAGGAAAAGAAGGCCAGCAGGAACACCAGGTAATTAATATTCTTGAATTTTCTTAGCCTATATATTTTCTTTGTATTAAATATTAATCATCTTGTTTTGTGTAATTATCTATATATTCTTTGGTGTCCTAGATCCAGATGCAGAAGTGGTGTCTTTATCACCAAAAACACTATTGGAATCCGATCGTTACGTTTGTGAGATCTGCAACCAAGGGTTTCAGAGAGACCAAAACCTACAGATGCATAGAAGAAGGCATAAAGTCCCATGGAAGCTACTAAAGAGAGAGACCCCAGTTCTAAGAAAACGTGTATTTGTATGTCCAGAGCCTAGTTGCTTGCACCATGACCCTTGTCACGCGCTTGGTGATCTTGTCGGGATAAAGAAGCATTTTCGAAGAAAACATAGCAATCACAAACAATGGGTTTGTGAAAAATGCTCTAAAGGTTATGCCGTTCAATCTGATTACAAAGCTCATCTCAAAACCTGTGGCACCCGTGGACATTCTTGTGATTGCGGCCGTGTTTTTTCCAGGTTAACTGATAAATCTCTCTCTCTCTCTCTCTCTTTCTCCCCCCTCTCTCTCATATATTTATATATATATATATATATATGATCATCATGGTGTTTTTTTTTTATCAAATTTCTAAAACCATACAAAATATTCGATATATTTTTGTTCTTAAATTGGAAATTTAATTGTTATGAAAGAAAAGAAAAGGGACAACATGTTACTTGATGTAGTTTCTGATAGATGGAACCTTAATTAATCCAGTTCTTAAGGAGTACTACTATTTATTGACAGTTGTTGAACACGATTCCCAAAGATCAGTTGTCGAAGGTGGTTTTTTTTTTTGTTTTGTTTTTGCTGTATGTTTCAAGATCCTCTCGACCGCTCAAACCCCGAAAATAGTTTACTTTTTTGTTGTTTTTCTTTTTTGGATTTTGGCTGTTCAATCGATCTCTTCTAATTGTGTTGTAAATGATTAGCTTACAGATGTGATAAACATTGTTTTATTCCATTATTTAATTAATATTTCCTTCCATTATTTCCATCCAAGTCAATTGCATTTCAAAGCTGTGACCACTTCTATTCTTTATTTAATTCTTATTGTTTAATGCACTTATGACTTGATCTCTTCCTTTCATCAATAAGGACACTTAGATCAAAACCATTTTGAGTATCTTCTTGCCACAACGTACGAGCATGACATCTGGTTCAATTTCATTTTGTATTCGGTAGCATAATTATTATTGTGTATTTCTACGTGCTAAAGTTTTTTTTTTTTTTGGTCTGTGTGCGTATAGAGTTGAGAGTTTTATTGAGCACCAAGATGCTTGCAACTTGGGAAATCTCCGATCAGAGTCACAGTCACTACAACCAGCTGCATGCTTGTCTAGAACTGCTTCAAGTCCAAGCCCTTCTAGTGATACCAATTTTAGTACAGCTCCTTGGCTTCCTTTGCTAATACCAAGAACAACACCTGATCATGCCATGTTCTTTATCACCCCTACTACTACTAGTAGTGTTGTGGATAAATCAGATTCTTCAAAAAGTGCTGCACACTACCATAATTTGGAGCTTCAGCTTTCGACTGCTTCAGGAAATCCCCTTGAGATCTCAGTTTCTCCTAAAAGAGAGGATACTCATTCCACTCAATTGCAGCTCTCAATTGGGTCGAGTGATGTTAGTGACAGAAATGAATCGAACATCAGTTACACAGACAAAGATCATGGCAAAAGCTCTCCAAGAGAGAACAATAATGGCAGTCCGAGACCTGAAATGGGTGCTTCAAGGCTTAAAGAGCAAGTGATCAGGGAGCAGTTAATGATGGCCATGGCAGAGAAGATTCATGCTGAAGAAGCAAGACAGCAAGCAAAAAGACAAATTGAATTGGCAGAACAAGAATTTGCCAATGCCAAGAGAATCAGACAACAAGCTCAAGCTGAGTTAGACAAGGCGCAAGCTTTGAAACAGCATGCAATAAAGCAAATCAATTCCACTATTCTACAAATTACTTGCCATGCTTGCAAACAGAAGTTCCATGCAAGAACACAAGCAGATGAGAACTCTTTGGTAATGAGTTACATGTCATCAGCTACAACAGAAGATGAAGTAGAGCACATTAATGGAATTGGTATAGCAAAAACATTTAACAGATGAATTATCCACCTCTCTCTTTCTTATAATTTTCTCTTCTTTCTTCTATCTATTGATCATACTCCAAGTGAGTGTTGCGATTATAATCTCAAGTGGATTAGTGAGGTGTTGTAATATCCTTCAATGTGTGAAGTAATTATTTGTTCTTTAATTTGGTAATTAATTGAAATTATGTTAATGGGTTTTCGATTTAATTTGCTGGTTCATTAGTTATGATTAATGTTCCTATTTGGTAGAGTAATATTTTGTGGAGTAGTTACTCTCATCCATAAATTAAAAGGAAAAAAGAAAGGAATTGCTAGAGATGTATGAGTTGTTCATTAGGTTTCCTACTCTGAAACTATTCCATTGAATAAGCTCAGAGACAATCATACATCTCTTTCCTTCAAACTTTTAGTAGTTTTGGATTTTCTATTTGGACTATGTGGATATGTTTGCATGCCTAGGTCAGAAAATGAAGGTGACCCTTCCCCGCCATTAATATAGGGTACAGTACAGCTGACCAATATTTATAGGCTATAAAAACTTCGAAACAAAATCAACACAAAACAAGGAGGGGGAGGGGGAGAGAGAAAGGAATCAGATAGTCCTTTCATCTCTGAGCGTATGGTCTTCTCGTATAAATGTAAGAGTAAAAACGCCATGTTTTTCAGTGCCATAGTTGTGACAGACTCACTCGTCCCTCTCAAGGTCTCCAAACAAACAGACACAAACAAACTCCATTCACAGACAATATTTTCTTTCTTTCACAGTCATCTCTCTCTCTCTCTCTCTCTGCATAAGAATCAGCGCCTCATTGGGGGCCAGTGGGGCGCAGAAGAAGAGCAAAGCATCTTTCCTTTCATGCAGAGACATTCAAAGCTTTTCTTTGAGCTGGAAGTTTAGTTTCTTGGTGTTAGGAAACTCTTTCTGGTTTATGTTTTCTTTCATGATCACTTGAGCCAAAACAGAAAGGCATAGGGAAGCCCTTTACCCGACCTTTTTCAAAAGATATATACTTTTCCTTTGAAAATAAATTTATATTGCTTTTGCTGTGGTAGCATGTGCTGCATTTTCTTTCTCTTTTTTTCACACACAAAAAAAAGCCAATACAACTTAATTAATTAATTAATATGCGATGATGCTTGAAAATTCATCATTTCAGGGAAGTTACTTTTCGCCTGTTTGAAAGATAAATTATCATGTATTTATGTTCATTTTCTATTCTTCGGACTCTAAGGATTAGTGATGGAACTGAGTTTCCTTCAAAATAATCCTTTTTTTTTAGATTTTAGTAACATTTCAATGATTAAATAAGTGATTTTATTATAAAAAGTTACAACAAATAAATATTAGATTTTAAGAATAAAAAAATTTATTCTTAGTTTATAAATGATAAATATTAAGAATAAGTTGTAAGAGAGTGAAGTTGATGAATCTCTTTTCTTTAGCCATTTAGATATAATTTATAACCTCGAATCTTTTTCTTACAAGAGGAGTTGTAGATCTTTTTCTTTTTCATCTCCAAATGGAAGGAAGACCTTTACAATCAACATTAATATTGATTGTAAGTGTCTCCTTACATGACATTAATTATTAATGATCAGAGTATCATGTGTTTATAAAAGACGGTCCTACATCAATCTATACATGATATTAATGTCGATGGTTTATCCCTTATAATAAACATTAATACTGATTTACATATGAATGACCTTTAGATGACTTTTTGCATAGCTATGGTGTAGGGAAATGATGACCCTAGATCCCCATCTTGGGTGCTCATTTCGAAGAATTTTTGGCTCAAAAGGGTGTTGGTCCTAGCATTTTAGGTCTGATGTGTAACTGAGCTCAAGGGGATTGGGTCTGGCAACTCATCAAATCCCGAAAGCTTGAGCCTGGCGTATAGTCAGGCTTTAGGGGGTTGGGTCTGGTATCTCGCCTGACCCACAGACGCTTGGTCTCTTGGGTCTAACATGTAGCTGAGTTCAAGAGGGTTGTGTATGACATCCTACCAGACCTATAAATACTTAGACCTGACACGTAGCCGAGCTCAAGAGAGTTAAGTCTGGTATTTTATCAGGCTCATAAAAGTCAAGGCTTGACGTATAGCAGAGTTCAAGGAAGGTTGTGCTTGGAATTTTTTTCCATCTCCACATAGATCTCTTTAATTATTATTTTCCCCCCCCTAAAACTCGAACTCAAGACCTCCCTTGTTAATTACATGAACTATTTCACTTAATTAACTAGGTACTGGCTGGAAGTTTATCTTACAAGGAAGGAGATGATAACATGCCGATTAAGTTAGTGCAAGTATAGCTTATTTTCGAATTATTATCATCTTAATATTTTTGCAGAAGCATTGCACTTCCAAACAGTTGAGTGCTGTAGGCAAGTTTATTTGATCAATGAAAGGAAGCTCATGCTTATTATACCTTACCAGTCAAAGTTCATGAGATAGTGCCTCTGTGGCTCAAGATTTTGCAGCAATGATTCTCTGATTTATCACAATTTGCTGCCATGCCTAGAGAAATCATTTCATGGCAATGATAGATTGCAGTATCTACTGGGGTTGCAGATTTGCGAGTAATATGCCCTTCAAGTCATAAGTCAGGTCAAGTTGAGGTACGATACGACACATAATTTTGTTTCATCTGAACTGGTTTCAGAGAAAAGAAAAGGATTTGCCCAAATGCAATTCTTCAAAATATTCTTTAGAGCATGCAAAATTCAATACTTGATGCATTTTCAGAAATTAAGGGAAAATAAAGAGTTTCATGATTGTTTTGATTCCAAACATTATAGAAAATGAGAGGGAGCACGAAACTATCACAATTTCTGGCTAATCGAATTAAGAAAAAAATTAGATTAAATTAAATATTTTGAGTTAGGGACATTTTATATATGCATTTTCAGAAATTAGGGAGCATTATATATATGAAGAATTGTGACATTGATAAAAGATTAAAAAACTCCTAGCTAGCTTGTTTATATTGTTATTTTCTGTATTAAATCCTAATTAATAAATTAAAGAGTTTCAAATTGCATTCCAATAATAACAAAGAATTTTGATAAGATGAAAATTATAAATTACTAAAATTCATTTTTTAGTTCAAATTATTTTAAAAAAAAAGGACAAACATGGTGTAAAATGCAGATGGTATGATAACTCTTGGACTTTTGCGTAGCAATGTCACATGATATTCAAGAAATTTTCTCTGCTTGTGTACAAGTGAAGAAAGCGAAAGCAATATATATTTGTAGGGTTTGGAAAACGAAACATAAGAGATATCTTTGGGAGCTTACCTTCATGTCTATATGGACCTCATGTTTCATGGCATCCTGAGCCAACCAATATATTCATCCATTTTATTATTATTTGGACCCTGCTACGTACACTGCAGGGACTTGTTGGCTTTTTATCGTATTTTCCTAGCTGCTCAGAAATTTCCAGTTCTGAGCGTGAATCTCAGCTTCATGATGCTTGTCGGAGCTTGAAATTCAACCACCCCATTGTCTACCATGAAAACGTACGAGTTAACTCACTTCACCATTGTCTCTAGTCCAAAAACCTTCTCTTTTTTATTTTGATTTAAGACATTATTAGCTTGCATGTCCATTTCAATCGTGTGCTCCCCCTTCCTTGAAGCATAACTCACTTAGGGTTCACCCAGTGATTAAGAACTTTCTTAAATGGCACTGTGCTTAACATGTTATTTGAGAGCAGCTCCATTAGACTACGTCCATGGAGTCTTCTTTGAGGCATTTGGTGGGGCTAAAACCTGGCTACTGCTTTCACAATTCTAGGAGATGACCTTTCTTGTTGGGCCCATAAAATGTGCTCCTCCAATGGGTTCGGCGTTAGGAGTTCAGTCTACTGTGTTAAGTATGGACCCAACATTATCAAATAGGCCCTTTTAGTTACAATTATGGGCCTTTCTAATATAAAGGCCTGATTCAAGAAAATAATCCTTTCAAGCAGCACTAACTTTATAATATATTAAAATACTAATTATATATAAATTTCACCCCCTCTCTAATTATATATATATATATATATATAACATTAATGGAAGTATTTAAAAAAATTATGAAATATTAAAAATTAGATTGATCCATATTTTCACATTATTTTTGTATTTACCTCCCACATAAAATCATAAATAATATAACATTTCTAGATTACTCCTAACCCATATATCACCACATTGATACTTTATTTTGAATATCAAAAGCGTATGTAAATATGCTTTAATTAAAAAAAATAAATAAAGAAAAAACATAAACTATAAAAATAATATAATTATCATTTCCTTATATTACATTCAACTCCTTAAAGATTCAAGAATTTACATTATTAATCTTGAAAAACTTCCCTAATATTCAAAAAGATTATTTAAAAAATGACCATTTTTTTTATTCTTTCCTATTGTAAATTCCTATTAAAATCAGATGTAATTAAAAAGAACTCTTCAACTTAAATAAAATTCTTAAGGAATATAATTTTATTGATACTGTTATTGTACTAAAAGTTAATATGATCTTTAATATAAAAAATATATTTCGCATTTAAAATGAATAGATTTGTTTGAACAAGAATGATAGTGATTATTATTAATAAACGTGAGTATTTCATAATATCAAGATGTCAATATTAAAATATTTAATATCCAATGATTTATCCAGTTTTATTTTCTTTAATTTAAACTTTTGCGAGAGTTTTCAAATAAAATATGTACTAGTATCTATATATAATCATAATCAAGCTTTAAAAAATGTTAGATTATTATTATTATTTTAATTTTATTATTTTATTATATTTATTTTGATTGTATTGTCAAATTAAGATTTTTCAAATTTAGTTACTAATTAAATCATTGAAAATGGCATATTCATAAACAGGAAATTTATTTTTCTACAATAATTATTAATGCTACAATTAAGAAGGTAACTAATATAATTTTCAGCATATCTTATTTAATATTCCAATATTTGATAAATTTCATTTTTTATGCTTATATAATAAAAAATCAAACTCTTTCTCTTTGTTTTATTTTTTCTAAAAATAGATGCTATCATATCGTTTTGATTTATATATATACTGATCAATAAGTTAGTGCAAATGTTTTAATGATTATTAACACAACTAACCATTAAATACTGAGAAATAATTCAATATATATTTTTTCATATGGTTAAAGTAAATTTTTACGTTCTAAAAAAAGATAAAAATCATTCTAAAGTAATTATACTTAACCTGTAGAATGTGTATGCTATTAAATTCAAAATTAACCAATCTTAAATTAAAATGATTTTAAATTTTGAACCAAAAAAAGCTAATCTCAGTCCTCACTTTTGTAAATAGATCTAAAAGAATGGGATAAAAGACCCAAAGATTGATGATTGCACCACCTTCAAAATAAAAACTAAACCCCATCTAAAACTCAAAAATATTCAAATTAAAAATAACAACTTTAATAAGCAAAGATAAGTATTGAAAGTAATATTTTTGACAAAGAAATAAATTCAAAATTGTATAAATGCAAATTGGATATCACAAAAACTAAGGATAAGGACTAAATCAGGATGTCAATACATTTTTACAAAAACTAACAATCATGAACACCATAAATAAATAAATAAATTTAGTATTAAAAACAAAACAAACACATTTTTGAAAATATATAAACATGATAAGCGATATTGGATTTATAACACAAACTAGGGTTCAAAAACTAGGTTTTAACATGTTTTATCCAACATGATTGTCGGTGGCATGGCTGTTATTCTACTTTGAGTAAGATACGTGTGTTATCTTGGATAAAAATTATTGGTGAAACTTGAAGAATGTTAGGAATATGAAAGGTGGTAGTGTTGCTATTATTCAAGGTTTTTTTAGTTGATATCTTATAGTTGTGTGGAATTGATACTTGTGATGATGTGGGGTGAAGCTTGATGGTATTTGGTGGAGGCTTGAATAGTGTTTGTGCATGGGGTGAAAGTTCAGCTGGACAACTACTGTGTAGGAACAATTTGTTTTTATGTTTTTTTCAATGGATTTTTGGTGGATGGATAAAAATGCATTATAGAGTTTTGAATGGTGGAGGAAAGGAAACTTAAGGGTTAGAGATAGAGGTGCTATTATGGGAGAAAAGATGGTGGTGAAGGAATGGTGGTGATTATAGAATTATTTCTCATGAAGGAAAGGAGGTTGTGGTGGTGTTTTTTTTTTTTTTTTGTGGAGATTTGATATTGTTCGGGTGAGGTGAGAGAGACAAGGAAGAAAACTTAGAGAAAAAGAGATGAATCATAAGAGACATTAAAAGTGTGTAGAGAAAGAAAAATGTGTGAAAAGAAGAAGGGTGAGAGTATGGGTAATTCGAGTAAAAATCATTGTTCAAAGTTTTTTTCACATTCCTCAACCCTAAATAATTTTTTTATTCCTTGAATTATATTTTGAGTAATTTAGATTTCAAGGTTTTTACCTACTATCCTATTAAATAATTAACTCGGATCATTTTTTTAAGTTCTTTTTTAATATATTTTTTTGTCAATTTCATCATTTAACATTGGTTTAATTGAGAATTAAACTTTATAATTTATTTTGATTATTTTTTGAGGAGTTATTATAATTTCATAATCCGGGTCGCGGATTTGACTAGTTCACTCGGGTTACCCAAGTCAATCTAACATATTGTTATCTTAATATTAGAAAAGGATGTCATCTTGAATTCTGTTTTTTAGTCAAACTATATTTTTACGAGTTGCATGCATTGCTTATGAACCTGCAAATTCAACTGAATTACATTGGGTCAACCCTCTTATGATTTGAATTCTTTATGCTAGAAAAAAATGTTAGCAATATTTGAATATTTTTTTACGTTCAAGAAAAATTTAACCCGACCTGCAATGTAGCGCGGGTCAATGATCTAGTAACTAATTATTTAAGTCGTGCTCCGTTGTGGGGTGGATATGTTTTTCTTTCCAATAAAAAATAATTGAAGATGCATCATTCTCCAACATGTTTTGTTTCATCCTTCTCCAGGTTGTTTTGTTCCTTAAAAGAAAATTCTTATATCAAAATCGAAAAGTTTATGCACACATATAATTAAATAAATCAAGAACTATCTATGTAAATAAATCGAAGAAAAGTTATTAATGATAATAAAAGCGGAAACATCGAGAGACAAATATAAATCATAATATTTTATCTCACAACATAAATCATTTACTCAATTGTGTTTAATGAATTTTTTTTATTAAATCAAATAATAATAGAAACAGGCTCATATATAAAATTGAATGAATAAAAGGAAAGGAAAAAACATAGAAGTAAAAAAAATACTAATGAAGAATGATGAATCTTTTAATTTTTAATTTAGAAAAAAAAATCAAACAACGAAATAAAAAAAAAAGAATGCCATCCCACATTAACCCTAAAAAACCGTTAACCAGGTCATTAGACTGGAAGCACCATAATTGAAAAAACCACAATACTCAATACCTAACAAATCAAAGCTTGAAGATTAAATTGGAAAAAAAATTACACAAAAGATGTAACATAAAAAATAGTAATTAAAAAAATGAGAGTGAAAATTGAAATAAAAAAATAAATTAGAGGCAAATTACAGATTTAAAATTATAAGGTTAAATTGAAAAGAAAAATAACTTTCACAAAAGAGAAAAAAATCAAAGAAATGAGGACCAAACTGAAAAAAAAATAACACACCATAAACTTGGATTGAATGATGAAATTGAAAACCAATAAAACTTTTACAAAGGGCTAAAGAAATAAGAAATCAAAAGAATAACAACTAAATTTTTAAAAAATAATACATGACAAATTAGAATTGAAATACTAAATTGAAAACAAATAAAACTTTTACAAAATGATCAAGAAAAAAAATAAAAATTAAAAGAATAAAGGTTGGAGTCTAATTATCAATAATAAATAGGACAAACTAGTAATTCTCAGGGGAAAAGAGATAAAAAAAAAACCCAATAAAGACAAACTGACCAACCATTATGGATACACGCTGCATTAAAAGGAAGAAGACGCTACAGTGCTTCTAATGACACAATGAAAGGATAACTTTTATTGTCGAGAGACACTGTATGTGTCGTCCAAAAGGTACGAGTGCCTTCCACTTGCTACCAAGTGGTAAGTATGTGCCAACAACCTTTTTATAATTTTAAATTAATTAATCATCCTTAAAAAATCAAACTGCTTTCTTTGGTTTTGGAGTGTGAAAAAATTGAAATGTCTCTAAATTAGTGGCTAATTGTTTCTTGATTTTTAAAGTTAAAGATACTTTTTTACTATATTAAAAAAAATATAAAGACTTAAATATCATTGGGCAATTTTTTACTCGGAGACTAAAAACATCATTTTATAGTTTTAAAAAAGAAAAAAGTCATATATACCGTCAATCAAATCTTTAATGACTAATTGGCCATGCAAAAAGCCATGCAAAAAGATCATACTACCCCCAACTTATAAGCCTTAGGTTTTTTATTTGAAGAGCAAAAAAATAATTACAATGTAGCAATGAATATTAAAATATATCCAGGTGTAAAGAATTTATCCCATGCTTTCCAGAGTTTTTGTTAATTATCATGAGGTTAATAGTTTTAAGATATCGTTTAATGATTATATCAGAACATGATCAACATCAAAATATCAAGATTATAGTTATATTAAATGTGTATTTGATATTATGGTAGTTATTTTAATTACACTTTTAAAAAAAAGTTTAAGAAAATATTTTTAGTTGTGGTTTTAAAAAAATTAGTTAAAAAAATGTGTTTAATTACAACTATTATGAGATATGTTTTTACATGTAAAATAAATGAAAAATAGGTTATTATAAATGTAAAGAAAATTATTTGAGCTTCTATAAAATTAAATTTTAAAACATAATTATTTGTGAGGTCTAGTGTAAAAAGTTAATTAGCTAACAAAATGATTTTTTCTGAATAGTTAGGCAAAAACCAAAATCTACTAAATGCTCTCTAAATATAAGCAACAGTTCTAATCAACCTAGAAGCATAGTTATTAGACTAGAAAAAACGGGTTGGGTCTGGATCGTTAGGTCTGTTCTCAAATCATGAAATTAACATAAATTAATTATTTTTATTAAAATTACATTGTTTTCTTCTTTTAAAAAAATAATTTAATACTCACTCGATGAAGTTTAGATCAAATTGAACTTAATCAACTAAGATTGGTTGGGGTAATGTCTTTTTATCATTCAAACTGAATCCTAACTCAGATCAAATTTCATATCATAAATTTTCCGAACTAACATATCAAGTGGCAATGTTTAATAACTATGCATGAAATACTAGATGGGTACAAACATTCTCAAATCGTGGACGTTCAAAAGGAAATGGCGTGAGACTTTCAAGTGTAAGAAATTCTTGGGGCTTAATTGATAAAATATATAGGTTTGGAATGCAAATTGAAAATGAATATATAGTTATAGTACTAAATGGAGGTTTTCCAAAGTAATTCCTTACAAAAATGGCGTGAAGTTATGAATTTTGTGATGTAAAAAAAAATAAAAAATTCATGAAGAACCCTAAAATGCTCTCATTGTCTTCTTCCAAGTAAGTCCCTCTTTCCTTCCTTAAATACTACAACCATGGCTGTCTATTTTCTTAAAAAAAATAAAAATTATCAGACAAATCCAAGATTTCGAAGATCATACTGTCAGACAAAGACCCATATGTTCTTTTATTGATTTTACAGTTAATTGCGACTTCTCTTAGTTTCAATACACAAACTTTACTATGATTTTACAATCTGCGTATTAATTTTTTATTTTTTTGTGATTTGGGTTTGAATTAATTTTTTGTGTGCTTGTAATCTTTTTGGAGATTCTTAGGTGAACACAATTTGGAGATTTTTTTTGGTGGATACAGTACTGACAACAAATTGTTTGAAGGTTAGATAAAGTTATCTTGAATGGTAAAGTTTGAAATAATGGATGAAGATAACAGTTTGAATATTCGTAATTGGGGTTACTATGAACCAACATCTGTTAAAGGAAATCTGGGGCTTCATCTCTTGTCCCCAACAATGGCTGAGAAACCCTTCCTGGGTGCACGCAGTAATGCGATCATGACAAATGTGAACGGAGGTTTTCACCATAGGGATATTGGGGTTTCGCAGCCCATGTTCCCTATGGAGTACATGAGGGATGTTTGGACAGGTCATAGAGAGAAGCTTCTCAATATGTTGCCTGAAAACCATAATTATGAGGCACTTTTGCCTGAAACAGCTTCAACTCATCATGTGCAAGTGTTTCAACCACCTGATTCGGAAAATGATGAAATGTTGGACCACGTTGAAGAGTCTGGTTTTGTAGAAAAGGAAAATGGTCCCAATAAAAAGAGGCAGCGTGCTAATGCCCCAAAATCCCCTAAAGCAAAGAAGGGTACGAGGGCTCCCAGAGTACCCAAGCCTGAGGGTAGTCCTTCTGTTCAGCGAGTAAGGTCTGCCAAGAAAACCGCTGAAATTATGATAAATGGGATCAATATGGACATGTCAGTTATTCCTATACCGGTTTGCTCATGTACTGGCAACCCCCAACAATGCTATCGTTGGGGTTGTGGTGGGTGGCAATCAGCTTGTTGTACGACATGCATATCTATGTATCCATTGCCTATGAGTACGAAAAGGCGTGGTGCAAGGATAGCAGGTAGAAAAATGAGTTCAGGAGCTTTTAAGAAGGTCTTAGAGAAACTTGCTGATGAAGGCTATGACTTCTCTAATCCGATTGATCTGAGAACTCATTGGGCTAAACATGGTACGAACAAGTTTGTCACTATCAGGTAGATGTACCATGTGGATCTTTCTATTGCCCTACGATTGCAATGCACCATGTTTGTATTTGTATTTTTTTTTATGCATCTGGTCTTGGAAGAGGCTTCAAATCTAGTTTGTAGTTTATAAGTTTCTGTCACATTCGATGATTTTGGAAAATTGTCCTTTTTGGCACTATGACTGTTGTTTTATCCTCTTTCTGTTCATAGTCGTAGCTGTTTCATACTTATTGATGCCAGGGAAAATGATGTAGTAGATGAGTTTTTTTAATAGATTGATGCCTCGTAGTTTCTTTTTCTCCTGACCTTCTAAACTTATGTGATTGGTTTTTCTTTATTCCACTTCTATGGTTATTGTTAAGAGATTTCCTTTTTTCTTATATTACTAATCGATGCATATTCAGTTTCATCTGATTTAGCAAATATTTGAAATATCTATTTTTAGTGAATCTGGCTGCCTTCTTTATGTAGTTATTGCAGCTTGTGTAAATGAATGAGCGTTCATGTCTTACATATTACCTGGTCTCTGATTTGTGAGGTAGTTGCTTGAGGCTTGCCACATTGTTAGTGAGAAATTTGTTAGTGCTAGTAAGTCTTAGTTTCATCAAACAATCAGTTGGTCTTGTTGCTGGTGTTTTGAAAAATAAATTATTATGTGGATAAATTTTGCAATTTAGATGTCCAAGTAAGAGGTAATTAATGATTTTTAGTGTCTTATCATTTAACTTAGAATATATGGGGCATCTATTAGGTCTCTTCCATGAATTCGTATCACCTGTCAGTCATGCTTTTGTTCTAATCATGTGTCAGTGGTTTTCTATGGTGCAGAGGTCTCTCCTCTGTTAGTTTTTGCTTTTAGGTTCGATGGTCTGATAAGAAAGGAATTTTTATTTTCTTTTTTTTTGTCCTGTTTGATAGGCCTGTTTATGCTGTGTCCCTTGCTCCATTCAATGATGGAGGACAGCTAGGATGATTCCAGTTCCTGGAAGATGGCTATAGAATTGAAAATTTGTTGGCAGGATTGGAGTTTGTAAGGGGGTTTAATTTGGAGTGAAATAAACCTAGAAAATTAAGTATTTGAATCTGTTTGAAAATCTATTAGGGCACTCTGAGCAGCATCTTATGGTTTTTGAGGTTATTTGACTTTAGTTTTATGGTGGAATGGATTAGGGCTGTTCTGGATCTGAGTTTAAGTGGCATGAACATTGCTTAGGAGATTTTAGGACGAGTCTTTGATCTGGTATGCATGAGAGGCTGTGTAGGAATTATTGATAAGTGCTTTAAGGTTAGATTAGTGGGGTTTGTATGCGGGAATTTGTATAAATTACCAGAGTCACACTACTAGGGTTTCTAGGAATCACACCTAGAGGATAGAAAAACCTAAGCTTTCATACCTATGGTTTTTAGGAACTAGAGGTTGGAAAAACCTAAGCTTCATCTTGAACTTCCAACATAACTATTCCTATTTAGAATAGGAAACCTAATAACTTAACAACTAATAAATTAAAATACTAAATAGAAATAAAGCCTAAACCTAAACATTTTTTAAGATTTTCCTATAAACCTTGAAATTAAATTCCCGTGTATTATAGAAGTAACTGAACACACAAATCTTATCCTTTTGGCACCCACATCAGTTCCACTCATTCAAGACTTGATGCCTGAAAAAGAAATCTAGTTGAATTTTGAATATAATCCTAGACTTCTCTAGCATTTAAACTTACACTTTTATGATCCTCTCGTGCTCTCTGTCACCTCCTTTGTTGATATGAATTATACACTGCGAGTTTTACTTCTGTTAAGCATGCCTGTGAGGAGTCTTAAGTAATCTCTTACTGCTCATGTACATGTATGTGAATATGTTATGGTCATTTATGTTGTACAGGCCTACAAAAACACCTCCTAGTTTGAGTTTAAGGGTTGCCTGTTGCATGCTCTACAATTTTCACTT
Source organism: Populus deltoides (assembly GCA_015852605.2). Taxonomy (NCBI): domain Eukaryota; kingdom Viridiplantae; phylum Streptophyta; class Magnoliopsida; order Malpighiales; family Salicaceae; genus Populus; species Populus deltoides. The sequence goes on along the minus strand of CM027581.2, from coordinate 12,225,716 downwards.
GAGCAATTGGAAGCGTTGAAAATTTAGAATTAGATGATGTTTACGTGAAAAAATGAACATGAAATCTGTTCTCTGAGAAAGGAATGATAGTGTTTTAATTTCCCCATCTTAACTTTTGAAACTGTTGTGTGTCAGAATTGATTCACACATTCTGTACGGTGTGTGCGGTGTAAGTTAAGGTTATGCATAGCATTTGGTGAAAATGATCGGCACGGTTATCAGCTCTTGTCTGGAATGATGGATTTGGATGTCGGAGTGACTTAGCACTTGATACCCAGGTGGTATGCACAAGGGGACCTCCCAGAAGGAGAAGTAGGTTATTCACTTGCATTAAGAGTTGTGTGAAGTTAAAACGTGAAGGTTTAGGTGCTTTCCCAACACAACCAGAAGGTTTCCCTTGCCCATTTATATTGAGAAGTAAATCATGTAGTGGCTCAATGCCATGCAGTTGGCAGTAAATACTGTATCATATTAGGTTTCCTCTGTTTGAAAATTCAAGCTTTGATTTTGTAAAAGTTTCAAGACTTGGGCTGTTGGACTCTCGATATCTTGAATGTTCACAATGTACTTTCGTCATATGATTTTGAATGTCAATGGGTAGAGTTTGGTTGGGATTTTGGTGAAATAGTGAAGGCGGCAGGGGTTTGGAAAGGGCTGTGGTGTTGTTATTGCTGGAATATTTGAAATGCCACTTAATCTGATGCCGTGTTGTTAGGGATTAGAAAGGTGCTAGCACTAAGGCAATGACAAGGTTAAATAGGCACAAAGGTGGCATTTCATTTCTGCAAATATGTTGGCGGTGATGATAAATGTTACCAAAGGGGTCTTGCATTTATAATGACATGGTGGAGATGATGGCAATGATACAGTGAAGTTAGATATGGCTGTGTTCAAGAAAATGTACTAAAGTTGTTAATTGTGCTGATGGCACGGCAAAAGCAGGAGCATTGTTGGTAGTTTGGTGGCAGCCATTACGCTGCCAATATGCAGGGGCGATGTGTTAGCATCATCACAAGCTAATTTCGCTTGATGAATGGAGATGGCAGTGGTATAATACTTCTGAGGCTGCAGTGTCTTGCTAGGATGCAGTGGAGGTTGGAGTGTCAATTGTATCAGACTATATTCAACGCACAGCAAGATGAGTCCCAACGATTTCAAGGCACAGTTTTCACTATGTTCAAGCAGAGGCACCTTAATCTATACCGGCAACTCTGCTGTCCTTGGAGTTGTCTCAGAGTCTTGAGTCCAGCTTGAATAAGTTGCATGCAGGTGCCTCTTGTTGGATTGGTTTTGCGATAGACGAACTTGAAATACTCTTGCGATCAAATACATTAAAAATTTCGAACTCAACTTTCTTGTGTTGCAGTGTATACTTCTTGTGGCTTTGACTTTGTACAACGAATTAACAATTTCTGGGCAGCAGGTAGGCATGCTGGTGAAGCAATTACCTTGATGATATAAGCGCAGGTGTTAATTTTACAGATGAAATCCTAGCTTGTTTGCTTAGATGGTAAGTAATTTAGAAGGAGATCTAAATTGTCCTGCTAAGTCATCAATATGTGCATTTGCTCTAAAATCAAAGTTTGCCTCATGGTTCCCTAGTCAACAGCAGCAGTTTCATAGTTTAGTCAATCATAGTCCTAATTAATTAGCTCTCAAGTGGGTATTGAATTTAATTATCAAGTTATCTTTTGCCTTGGAAAAAAATATTAGAATGCAGGGTTCCAAATTTTTTGTTGAAATTCTGTGCTTTATGCATATGTGCCCATGACATGGGAGTATTTTACCACCGAATGTTCAGGATCTAAATGAGAGTTTGTGTTCTGGATTCATGTCTCGTCTCGAGATAGGAGAGCTAATAATTCTCCCCAAATCACATTTTGGGAGAACCTAATTAGGTAATTAAAAATCTATTTATGGTGTAAATTTATTTATTATTTTTTTGTTTTTGTTTTAAGGTCAGATTGTATTCTTACAAGTACAGAACATCTTATGAACGAATTGCTGTCTGAAATTGTGTATTAATTACGAAGCAAGTAACCAATTTGGAGTATTGGAATTAATTAATTAAAAAAAACCCATAAAGACATGGCATTTTCCCAAGAAATTTAAGATACAAGGGCTAATTTGATATTAAAAAAAAAACAAAGATTAAGGAGAGGTGAGAGAAAAAAAATGAAAAGAAGAATGGGTTGCTAAAGCTAAGTCAAACTTTATTAATTGTCACATGTTGCCTTTAAAGAAAGCCTTACAGATATAATTTTAACGACACCAAGGAAAACTATTATCAAAACTCGGAGAAAGATGCACAAGCCTCTACAATGCAGTGGGCCTCGTATGTCGGCATATGAGTTACATGCATAAATATTTTGTTTTTTTTAATTTAATCCATAATTCTTTGATATTTCTTTAATTTTAATCTCATATCACATCCCACTCAAACTCAATGGAAACCTAATTAGAAAGAAAATAAAAGGACAAATAGCTAAACTAGATTAGCTAAAATGACCGGTTAGCTCTTATTTTACATGTTTTATTGTTTTATATTTGAGTTAATGTCTTTATGGGTTGATTGAGGTTGATCCAATATGCTATTGTCTTTTCATTTCATTTCATAATTGTTTTTTTCAATTTTATCCTTATATGTTTCATTGTTTTATATTTGAGCCTGATTACATTAGACAAATGTTAAAATAACGACAACTTAAAAAGATTATGAAAACCAGATCAGGTTTTTAGCAAAGTATTCAGGTCGTGTTTGTTAGGTTGAACGAGATATTCCAATACGGTTGGATTTGAAATCCAAACCATGTAAGGGGCCACATAAAAGGGTAAAGTTAGATTAATAAAAAGAAAAAAACCATAATTTTATCTTTTTTTTTGATTCAAGGTTTATTTTGTTGTACACATAATTAAACAAAGATATTAAATAGCATGATGTGACATGAAATTATATTTTTTTCTTCCGTATTTATTGTTTAATATCCTAATTTAATTTTTGTTTATCATTAAAAACTCTTTTTAGTATTTATTAACACGCATGATGATGTGTTTAAATTTATTCAAAATAAATGTTTGAATTTACTAATTTAATTCCCATTTGAAATGTTTCTTTTTAATTACAAAAAAATAAAGTGCATGTTCAAGCAAACCTTATTCTTGACATTTGGCTTGTACTAGAGTAGGACTCCATTGACTAGTTAAAAAAAAAACAACTACATGAGCTCAGTATTTTATTATGGCTTTAGACACAAAATATTGTGAACTAGAATAATGTAAATACAATTTTGCCCTTGCTAGAAAAATTAATTAATCCTGTAATTATGGTAAAAATATATTTTCTATATGATACATTCGTCATTGTAAAATTAATTGAGGACAAATGGACCGAACATTATTTTTGTTAGAGGGTAATGAATATTTTGCCCTCAAAAGAAAAAAAGAAAAAAAAATTTTTGGGTGAGGGGATCTTTTGTTTTTTTTTTAAAAATAAATCATCATGCCCTTGAAAGAGGAAAAAAAAACATGTATAGAGGGGTTTGACTTAGTGGGTTCATACAATTTTTTTATGTGTCTAGAAATAATTTAAATGTCTAGAAATAATTAAGTATAATTTAATCAACATACTTATTATATGCATATAGATATGAATTGAAATAAATTTTGATGAATTAATGTGTATTTTACTATGAATTTTATATGAAAAATTTAGAATTATTGTGTAACTCAATTGACTTTTGTTTAATAATAAATTATTGTGTAGTTGTGTTAATTATTATGTAGATATTAATGATAATAAAAAAAATCAATAAACTCATTAATTAAATTAATATATCACTAGACAAGTATTTCAAGTGTAAATCATTTAAGAATGAAAAATAATTAAAAATTTCAAATCATGTAACTTAATTAAATTTAAAAAAACATTATATTAAAAAATTATATAATATTTATTAGTAACTTACCCTTCGTATGGAAAATTCTGGCAACGCCAATACATGTAACCCTGGGAGAAAGCCTCGCAGAGAACGTCTCACATCACTTGATTGTTGAGAAGAACATTTATATACTCGGATACACATTACACAAAACTCTTATGGTGAAAGATCCTGTAAATTTATATTTTTGAAAGCCACGTTTTCCCTTTCCATTTTATCAGCATTAATTGGTGTAATTAAATATCTTAAGCGCACAAATAACAATACGGTCGTTGTAGTATAGTGGTGAGTATTCCCGCCTGTCACGCGGGTGACCCGGGTTCGATCCCCGGCAACGGCGTTTTTATTTTTATTTTCAAATGAAAATCCCTCTAAAGGACGCAGGGGGTTGAAATTGTTGTTCTTTCCGACAAGGCAATTCTTCCTCTAGCAAAATGGCGATGAACAAAATCATATTATCTCACTACATGCATGAACAAGACTCAGTCTGCAGTAACCATAACACCATTTAACGTTAAAAAGTAACAGCAAATACGATGTTTGTTTCTGTTGATCTGTTTAAACAAAACACACAATTTAAGATAAAACCTACCATCTTCATCTACAGTAGAAGACTGTGCTAACAGAGAGATCCTTGCGCATCTAAGATTAACAATGTCTAAGAGTAGTAGGACCTCAACAGTGCCTGCTCCAGTTAGTTAGGAGATGGGTCGGAAGCCTATTAACACCGAAACCAGATCAGCATTGCCTCATAGAACATTTATGAATCATCTAACTGACGAGCTGTGCTCCACTCTCAGCAGCCTTTTTCCTGACAAAGATGCCCCATCTCAAGGCTGCCTTGAGCTCGAGCCATCTGATAATATCTTTTCCTGATGAATGAGATGTATCACCACCGAAGTTGTAATTTGGAGATGGTGTGGGCATGTACGTTGATGAATAGGGATACTCATCTTTGGCGACATTTGAGGAAGGGAAGAGAAACCTGGCCTCCCATGTTGAATATGTGAAGAAGATGCTTCATATCTTTGTTTTCAAGAATCTCACGACTTCTTGTATGAATCTCATCCTCGGTTCCCCTGTATGAATTTAGATTCGATTCGCCAAAACCATGAGAGCCTGTTGTGAATGACCATGGTGGATCAAGAGCAAGTAAATTGTCAGTTCCTGGAACCTGGATTTGCTGTGAAGTATTGACCAGAGGATTATGTAAAGGCAGCGATGTGGCATCGAACTGAAAAATTGTGCTCAGATTTCCATTCTGTGCATGTATGGAGAATCTCGCAGCCATACCATCATTATAGCCTGGAGAGAGAGCGGAATGAGAGAGCTTTCAGAGTAAGCAAACAAGCATATGAAGAAGCTCAGTCCTAACAAGGAAATACAAAAAACTTTAAACAAACAGCAGGACTTGGTGAAAGAAACACTTCTAAAGGTTTAAACAAGCAACAGAAACACAAGTTCAAAATCAAACACAGCATAGCTGTAGAAAATGGTTTTTCTTCTTACTTCTGTTTACAATATACAACAATATATATAGCAGAATTTGTTTGACTGTTACAAGAATTATAAATAGCATTAAAAACTATAATTACTAAGAATCAAAACTGATCTTCGGTTACCCAATCAGTTTTGATTGAGAAGAGAAAATCTCTCTTCAGTTACACAATTAGCAGAGGATATCTCTCTAATACCCTCCCTCAAACTTGGCGGGCCTGCACGAACAAGGTTGCGAGTAAAAAGAACATGACGATTCTTGTGAAGAGGCTTAGTGAGCAGATCGACAGGCTGATCTATGGAAGGGATAAAGCAAACACGATGGCTTTCAAATGCAACCTTCTCACGAACAAAGTGATAATCAAGTTCAATATGTTTAGTGCGGGCATAAAATACCGGATTAGAAGCCATGTACGTAGCACTGAGGATATCACAATGCAAGAGAATGGGAAACTGAATGCAAGCTCCAAGTTCATAGAGCAAGTAGGCTAACCAAGTAGTCTCTGCACTAGCATGGGAAAGAGAACGATACTCAGACTTAGCACTGGAACGAGCAATGGTAGGTTGCTTTTTAGAGCACCAAGAGACCAAGTTAGTGCCAAGATAAACAAGATAACCAGACGTTGAACGGCGAGATTCTGAACAGCCAGCCCAATTAGCATCTGCATAGGCGGCAAGATAAGTAGGATGGTGCTGAGGACCAAAGAACAAGCCATGGTCAAGTGAGCCTTTGATGTAGCGAAGTATGCGCTTAGCAGCAATTAAGTGAGGGATGCGTGGTTGACTTATGAACCGAGCAATAGAATTAACAGCAAAGGCAATGTCAGGGCGAGTGATTGTCAAGTACTGTAAGGATCTAACAATTTCCCAAAAGACCGATGGATTGGGAAGGAGAGCATCATCATTAGAAGTGAGAGTATCCTTTGCTGACATTGGAGTACTAATAAGTTTACTAAGCAGCATATCATGCTTCACGAGAAGATCATATGCATATTTGAGTTGACTGATATGAACACCTTTATTGTGGGATGTAACCTGCAAACCGAGAAAGTAGTGTAGATTTCCAAGATCTTTGATGTCAAAACCCCGACTTAAAGCATCAATAAAACTTTGTAAAAGTCGATCATGACTACATGTGACCACAATGTCATCAACATAGAGGAGAAAATAAATTGTATGACACTCGTGTTGGAAAACAAATAGAGATGAATCAGCCAAGCTCTGAACAAATCCAATTGATAATAAGAAGCATGTCATTCGGTGAAACCATGCACGGGAAGCTTGCTTGAGGTCGTAGATGGCCTTGTTGAGCTTGCAAACATGAGATGGCCATGACTGATTGATGAATCTTGGTGGTTGAGTCATATAGACATCTTATTTAAGAAGGCTATGAAGGAGCGTGTTCTTCACGTCCAATTGACGAAGTGACCAGCCTCTAGATACAGCAAGAGAAAGCACAACACGAATAGTTGCAGGTTTAATAATAGGGTTAAAGGTATCTGTATAGTCTATACCTTGTTGTTGATGAAATCCTTTAGCCACAAGTCGTGCTTTGTGACATAGAATTGTGCCATCTAGGTTATGCTTTACTCGAAATACCATTTGCAGCCAACAAGATTTTGAGAGGAAGAAGGAGGAACCAATGTCTAAGTTTTATTTTTCAGTAAAGCATTGATTTCATCAACCATTGCAGCACGCCATATCGCATGTTTAGAAGCTTGAGTGTAGCATGTGGGCTCTGTAGTTTCAATAACAGTGAGGAGAGCACGAGGAATTGGATATTTGATAGTTCCATCCATGTGAATTTTAGGTTGCACAATACCATGTTGTAGATGTGTCCTCTTGGGTGGAGAGGGCGGCGCAGGAAGAGACCGAGGAGCAGGTGATAAAGATGTGGATGTTGCTGGAGGATTAGAGACAGGAGAAGGATCACTTGAGACCAGCTGTGAAACAATTGCATCAGGGGCAGATGGCTGAAGAGAGGTGGACTCTATCTGTGAAGTAACTGGATGTAATGAACGTCGGTGCTGATAAGTGAGGATGGGAGCGGCGGTGGGCACTATAGACTGGGATGGAGCCGATGATGCTGTAATCGAGAATTCAATACCCACTTCATGCTGCTCTGGTTGAGACACAAGATAAGGAGAGTTGTTGTTCTCAGCAGGTGGATTTAGACCAGAAGGAGCAAGCTGTGGGAGTTCTAAGCTAGACAAAAGTGTGAATTCCAATGAGCCAGCGTCGGAAACTGAGTGTGCCTGCAACTGTTTATAAGGAAAAATTGTTTCGTTAAAAATAACATGCCTAGAAATATAGACACGACCGGTGATAGGATCTAGACAACGATAACCTTTGTGTCGAGAACTGTAACCAAGAAAGACACACTCAATGCTACGACTCGAAAGTTTATCAGAGACATAAGACCCAAGATGAGGAAAACAGGAACATCCAAAAACCCGAAGAGAGGAATAGGAAAGTGGGCTACCATAGAGACGAGTATGTGGAGTATCCCAATCCAGAATGGGTGTAGGAAGAAGATTAATAAGGTAAACAGAGGTTAAAACAGCTTTAAGCCAAAGATTATGTGGAGTACCAGAAGTGAGAAGGAGACTGCGAGTCATTGTAGCAATATGACGGTGCTTACGTTTGGCAAGGCCATTTTGCTGTGGTGTATGGGGGCAAGAAAATCTTTGTTGAATTCCCAAGGCTTTACAATAATAAGAAAAGGCATTATTGACATATTCTATCCCATTATCACTTTGAAGAAATTGAATGGTTTGGTGAAAGATGTTTTGAATCTTGGCAACTAAAGTTTGAAAATGAGTGAGGACTTCATTTTTGCAACGCATGGGGTAAATCCAAGTGTAGCGTGAGAATTCATCAATAAATAGAACATAATATTTGAAACCACTTATAGAAATGGTAGATGAGGACCAGACATCACTATGTATAATATGAAAAGGAGTGGTAGCAGTCTCTTTGTTGGAATTAAAAGGTAATTGGTGGGACTTGCTAAGTGCACAGTCTCGACAAAAAGAAGGAAAAGACAATTTGGAATTAATTGTAGGACTTAGACGAGCAAAGACATTTGATGAAGGATGACCCAAACGATTGTGCCAGATAGAGGAGTGAACGGAAGCAAGGGCTTGTGGAGAAGTAGAGACGCTTGATAGATTAAGCGGATACAAACCATCTTTACAAGGGCCCTGAAACAATAGACATCCAGTGCGTAAGCAATAGATTTGATAGAAGTCAGGTGCAAAGAGAAAGAAAACATGATTATCTTTAGTGAAACGAGCAACAGATAGAAGATTTTTATGAATGGATGGAATACGAAAGACATTTTGTAGAGTGAAGATGGAGGAGCCTAATGAAAAAGGAAGGTTACCAGTATGGGAAACAAACATTGAGTCCTCATTACCCATATAAACATTATGCGGCCCACCATAAGGTTGAGAATTATTGATGGGAATGGCTGTCATGTGATGAGTTGCACCTGTGTCTGGGTACCAGTTTGGATCAGTAGCATAATGTACACCAACAAATGGAGTGGCAGTGTTTGGACCAGAAAATCTATGTGGACATTGAGAAAGTCCATGGTGATTTGAGTGACAATTGGGACACCATTGAGGTGCTGGGCCAAGAATACCATTTGGTGGAGGACGAGCAGCCCAAGCTGGTGAAGTAAATGGCCCCAATGGAGGCACATGTTGCTGTTGCATAGGAAAAGAAGACCCAACCTGTGACTGTGGAGTGGTGCGCTGCTGAGAATAGCGACCATTGTTGGGATGACCACTGGTGGGAAATTGGTGGCTAGTATTAGGGCGGTGATCACGACGGGTAGAAGGAGTTTGATTGTGATTGAAAAGAGCGATGGCTGTAGGAGAATCAGCAGGACGAGATTGTTGAGCATCAAAAGAGAGAATTCGAGCCCGAAGTTCAGTGAAATCTGGGAGAGGAGGATTTTGAGTGAGGACAGTACGAAGCATGAGATAATCAGGGCCAAGACCATAAAGAGTGGCAATGACTAAATCCTCATCAGGAACAGGGTTGTTAATAGAAATCAAAGCATCAGTAATTGATTTAGCATGACGAAGATAAGTGTCAATAGATTGAGTGCCTTTATTGAGATCAAGAAGTTGCATTTTGAGATTGGTTGCACTTGCTACAGACTTTTGGGAAAGGTGACGTTCAAGACAATCCCAAATAGCCTTTGATGTGTCGAAACCAATGGTAAGTTGTGCAATGTTTTTTGTCAGAGTGGTAGTAAGGATGCTAACAATTTGTTGGTCGATGATGAACCAGCTAGCATGATCAGGATTAGGAATGGATCTTGCAGATTGAGTGTCAGTAGTCAGGATGGTGAGAGATGGTTAAGGAATGGTGCCATCAACATATCCCCAAAGTTTGGCACCGTGAAGGTAAGGCTTGATTTGCCGAAGCCAGGTGAGATAATTGGTTTCAGTAAGTTTGGTGAATTGAGCAGTATTTTGAGAGAGAGCCGAAGAGATGGTGGCCATGAGAAAGAAAAAGAGAAAAGGAAGAGGAATGCTAAAAGAAAAGAGAAATAGGTGAGGATCATAGGTTTAGGCTGATACCATATAGAAAATGGTTTTTCTTCTTACTTCTGTTTACAATATACAGCTATATATATAGCAGAATTTGTTTGACTGTTACAAAAATTATAAATAGCATTAAAAACTATAATTACTAAAAATCAAAACTGATCATCGGTTACTCAATCAGTTTTGATTGAGAAAAGAAAATCTCTTTTCAATTACATAATCAGCAGAGGATATCTCTCTAACAATAACATTCTAAAAATAACGTAGTTTCACTTTCTATGTTGTTCATGTATATTATGATTGATTTGAAGTTGAAAAGTGTGCCTCCAACAGTTGGACCTAAGTCCATTACAGGCTGCTCATATCAGAGCTGATAGGGCTGTTAAAGTGACCTGATGATCATACGAGTTCAGAAACTCTTGTTGACCACATGGATCATTTTGAGAAGTAATTACACCCTGATTCTACTTGAAGTCTACAAGGGTAATATTTATGGCGTTCTGTGGTGAGTGCAGTTGTGGGCTGCAGCATACTTTCACGAATTTAGCGATATGCTATCAACTTCGAACCCTCAACTATCTTGCATTGAAAAGAGGTTGATGAAGCACAATTCTATAACTTCCCCTCCAGAGGTTATGTAGAAACTTTTCTAGCCATGGCGAGAAGCGGTGAGCAGTCCATGGCGTTCCTTATAGCAATGAAGACGGGTCCAAGTTGGCTGTTAAGTCCTCAGAAGCAGAGAAGAAAATGCTTTATTATAGAGAAGCATTTTGACCTGCAGGGATCTTCATTTTCGGTTGGTGATCGATCATGTGCAGAGAAGCGATTACTGCTCGTGTGAGCCTTATAACCCACTCTATGTGGCAAGGCAGTTGGGATTCGTGCAGTGCATTTCCTTTCCCATGTTCTATGCCGTAAATCAAGCAGGTCCAGAAAGGATGATCTTTCAGAGTCTGGAATAGATAGAAGACATGACTACGGTAGTTAAACACCATCTGGGTCACTGCAGAGAAAGCTGGTGGATATTATTTAGAGTTCTTCCCATTATATCAAAAGTCCACTGATGTAATCTTCAACACCTCGATGGAGAAGATGGTTGATGAGTTCTTTTTTGATAAGGAGCCTTCTGCATAGGGCAACAAAAGAAAACCACCATATTCTCCAGCCAGAAGGCCAAGAAAAAAACCGACTCAGAGAACTTCCGGTGCTTAACCTTGGCGAATCATTATATCGTTTTACATAATTTATGTTCTTAGATGTTTTCTTGTTTTTTTTTTCAACTTCTTCACCAGCAAGGATTCCCTCTCCTCCAAGGACACACTATTGCCAGAGCCTTGGGCCTAATAAAGTGTGAGGCACGTGGACCAGTTATATGAGGCTCGACATGATCCTTACAGCAAATTCTTCTTTAACAAGCGATGACAACACAGAGGAAGCTTCTGGGGGAGAAGTTGGAGAGGATGGCACCAGTATTGCTGGAGCTCCTTCAGGCAATGAGGCTGACAGTAAGTCTCTCTTAGATCTGCCATGGTATGGAGTTAGCATGGAGTATACTCCTATGTGTGATGTTTCTGAGCACCTGTCCTTCGAAAAGCCAATGTAGCTTGAAGAAACTGCTCCAAATCAAACTAAAGAAACTGCTCCCCAAAAAGAACAAGAACTAACGACTGAAGCAGTTGTTCCTTTTGAAGAATCTGGTTCCCCTTCTGCACTGGTGGTCGAGTAAGAGTTAGTTGTAAGCAAAGTCAAACCAGGCATGGTCATTCCTTTCTGTAGCCAAAAGATAAGTAAATTTGTTAATTTACTTCTTTTTTATTTTAAGCAACATTCACCCCTAATAAAAGCTTTTTGTTTTTGTTTTTTTTTAATGTCAGGGCAGTTCGGATAAGTTGTTCACTTTGTTATCCCCAGAAACTGCATGAGAGGCTTCCATTCCTGGAGTGGATGGAGTTAACCAATAGAAGAAAGCCTTGCTAACCAATGGCAAAGAGATTCTGACCAGGCCAAAGTTGATCATCTTCAAGGTTTGTTGGAGCACATCTTCTCCCAAGGTTTTCCAAAGTAAATGGGTGAACATAAATAGGAGACCTTGCAACAAATTTAAGAGAATATTGGCCAACTTACAACCGCAAGGGTATCTTCTTTAGAAATGCTAAGGACCTATGAGGTTTCCTTGGAGTCCATGCAGTCCCAGAAGCAACCATGGGAAGCTGAATACGCGCCTGCTTACAAAGCCAGCATTGTCTTTAAGGACCTCACAACGGAACTTTAATCCTAGCAAGCCAATGTAGCTTGCTTGAGAAGAGAGCTAGCAAAGCTGAAGCAATGGCCGCTGAGACCTGAGCTGCTGTGAATCAACAAGAGATTGAAGCTAGGAGTCAAGTACAGAAAGTCCTTACTTTGCAATAGTCAACGATCACAGCATTGGTTGAACTCAAGCGACAGAGGTCATCAAGGAAGAAGGCTTCCAAAGATCTCCAGTCTATTGCTTCTACTTGAGAGGGGTTTAGAATTAAGCTAGAGGGCAATTTTTCCTAAATTATATGAACAATTTTTGTTTTGATTATATAACATAAACAATTTTATGCACTCAATTATAAATTTAACCATGTGCGCGCGCATAATTTCCTCTTCAATCAGTACTTCTACTACTTGAATAAAAATGTCTCTATCCTTTATCACTCACTTGACTTGTTTGCATACAATAAGTTCTTCATTTCTTCTAAATAACTTCAAATATTTATAGTAATTGAAAATTAAAAACCAAAAGTTAAGTTATAAACAGGAATTGTCTAGCCCACTTGTGATCTCGATCCCTTATTTTTCTCAAGACTTTCAAGGCAATTGCTCATCCTAGTTAGCTAGATGACATGCTCCTCTCTTAAGAACTTTGATTAAGACACATGAGCCTTCCCATTTTGGCAACTATTTTCCAAACTTTGAACTCTTATATATGGCCAATCGATACCATGGTCTTCCACACTAAATCACCTACAGAAAAGTTCTTTGATTGAACATTCTTAGTATATGTTCGTTCTCTCAACCTTTTTCTTGTGAACTAACAAGTGATCCAATGCATTAAATCTCACCTCGTCCAAGCTCTCTGATTCTGCTAGCTTAACAAGTCGATATATTACACACTGTGGACCACATGGAGAAAGCCTTGCAGAGATCCTCTCACATCACCTGATTGTTGAGAAGTATAAATGTAAGCGAAATAGGAAACTGCTACATTAGGCATTTCTTTTTATCATCATGCAGACCAAGCAAGAAATTACATTTCCTTTACTGGTGGTTTTGGAATGAAAGAAACTGGTATTTTAATCAACAAATATGTAAACCCTGAAAATTTATAATTTAAATATGCGGATGTGTAAACTTTTATGTAAACGTAAAACTGAAAATGATATGATTTTAGTGAGTGATGAAAACCAAGATAAAAAATAATAAATAAATAATGATATATAATGGAGGGGATGACCTCCATAAAATGAATTTTGATTTAGAATTCATAAAGATAGAGAAATTGATAACGCGTTTTGATGGATAAAATAATGAGAAAAATGATAAAATGTTTTCAAAGAATAAGTGAGGTAATAAAGAATAAATTATAATAAAGGATAGTGCAATGAAAAAAGTAGGACTGAAGGTGCAAGCACCGATTAAAAAAACAACGACGTTACTTTGAAACGGTAATAAGCCCGGTAAACAAATAAAGATGGAAATTTTAAAATGAATATATTCCAAAATAATAAAATGACCTTAAAGGTTTAGAAGGATAATTGATATGATTTTAAGTGAAGATTGAATAAGAAAATCTGGATTGTTGATGAAAGTCATGAACTGATCAATTTTACATTAGAAAGCAGAGCTCTCAATCCAATCATCGGATTGGGATGAAATTTTGCATGAAGTCTATTAATATGTTTTCCTACCTCGGTTAAAGATCTCATCCCAATCAGAGTTCGATAAAGACTAGCGATTTAAGCATAAACAAACCAGATATTTTACATGAAAAAAAAAAGAGAAGAAGATGTGAGACAATAGAGAAAATTCGGCTAGAGAGAAAAATGCAGAATTTGGAGGAGGCAATAATGCTCCGGCGGCCATATCTCTGATATCCACCGTTGGATCATGCTGATGTTTGAATATATTGTTCTTCTCACACTACACTACTAACATACCGGAGAGATTTCAATGCACATAATTATTTTGACAGCAATCATCATCGGAAAGTTCCTGGAAAATAAAAGGGAATACACTTGCAGGGCAGTTTTGGTCGCCGATCGATTTTGCTATCTTCCACCGTTGGATCATGTTTATTTTTGGATATATGGTGCGCCTAGATGTTTCCTTCATTATGGACGGTGCAGATCAGAAAAAAAACTCTCTGGAAAGGTTGCGTTTATGTTTAACAGTAGCTCGTCAATTTTCAGGTTAGCTCGGTTTTATTCAGATCCAGGGAGATCCAACCGTTGGATCATTCCGATTTTGAGACATATGGTGTAAAACTCTAAGATATAAATTTTGACTGTTGGGTTTGATAATACAATCTATGATGGATGACTTATTGTGTTTTGAATCTACTGCTAGTTTTGACAAAATTTAGAAAACTTGATTAAATACATGTTTTGATGAAATTAGAATTGTGTGGGCGTATGGAAGATGTAATAGTAAAATTTGTTTTCCAAGAAGTTTCCGATGATGATTTCTATCAAACAGATTATGTGCTTTCAAATCTCTTCAGTCACTTAGTAGTGGAGTGTGAGAAGAACAATATATCCAAAAATCAGCATGATCCAACAGTAGATACTAGAGATATGGCCACCGGAGCATTATTGACTCCCCCAAATTCTGCACTTCTCTCTCTAGCTGAATTTTCTATATTATCTCACTTTTTTTTGTTCTAGGCTGGTGGCCTCTTTGTTGTTTTAAAGGTATATTTTCTATTAATTACAATTTTATCCCTTACTTATGCCTTTATGTATTTTATTTTATCAATTTTAATCCCAACATCTATTATACCCATTATGGCTTTTCCATATAAATCGTCAAACTCGTCATGTTTTCAGTCTAATTTTGGTTTATAAATATATTCAACTTGCATATTTCTTGTGTCCATTTCGACACATTCCAATGTTTCTTTTGACCTTAATTATGGTGGTCAAATGAGATTAGGTTGACAAATTAAATAGATTGATGGATGTATGGTATTCATATGATCATATAATGATATACTGGGAGGTCCCAAGTTATTAACAAAATCATATTATACTTTCAATTTTATTTCACATTCCGATCCAATCATCCTGAATCTCAACCCAACTCATCATCATCAACACAACACATCTTATTCACTAACATCATATAATGTAATTCAAGTGAAAGATTTAATTTCAACTATAAACATGCATGGTTAAATAGGTACTTGAAGTTACAAACATTAGATTAAAGTCATACATTTAAATTTATGAATTAATATTATATTTCAAGCTTTAGGAGATAGGACTCTTAATTTATAGGAACTATGAGAATTTCTATATTAAAACAGTAAATAGTTGTGATATATCATGGTTGTTAAATTGTAACGAGTACAACATGAAATTGGGATAAGAAAAAAAAAATTAAGGACAACAATAGTTATATACAAAAGTAATTGGAAAACTACAACAGTGACAAGAATTACATGTTAATCGTAATGGACTTATAATGGTGGATCCTGAAAGTATCCAATACATTAGTTAGCCACAATACCAAATACTAACAAGTGAATAGAT
This sequence comes from Populus deltoides, assembly GCA_015852605.2. Classification (NCBI taxonomy): domain Eukaryota; kingdom Viridiplantae; phylum Streptophyta; class Magnoliopsida; order Malpighiales; family Salicaceae; genus Populus; species Populus deltoides. Next base: position 12,209,942 of record CM027581.2, on the reverse strand, counting down.
ATGTAGTTGATAATATGACAAGCTAAGGTTATGAAATTGAGACTAGGTTATCTGGATGGTGGTTGACACGATACTTCACTAGTTGGGTGGACGATATTTAAAATAATTGACATGTTACTTATACTTTTGTTTGGTAAGGAGATGTCATTAATAGTGTGACTAACAAGAACAATCATTGGATAAGATAAATGTGATGTTTGAGGTGTAGTTATGTTATAAATTTAAGAAGTAAATATAGGAATACAACGTATCCATGAGAAATAAAGTGATGTATAATAAATAAATAAAAAGTGTGTTTAGTGGAAGTATGACATGCTTCAACAGTGGGAAAATAAGGTGAAATGATTTCCTCGAGACCAACATAAGAGTTGGGTTGATGGCTTATTGAATTTAATTGCCTATACTTTTATATAGAATCCAAGACATGTTCCTTGTATCCATGTTACAAAAAGGAGAATTGAAATGGAGAAATAAGTATCCAATAATATTTGCAAGTATATGTAAAAATCCTAAATTTCAAGGATGAAATTTCTTGAAGGAAAGGAGAACTAGAAAAGAGATGAATTTAGGAAATGAAGGGAACTAATATGCACTGATGATAAGACGTAAATGAACGTTGATTCAGGAGTTGATACTTAATATTACGAGTGTTTGTGCACAGAAGTTGAGTAATTATAGATGCAGAGTGTTACTTGGTGGGCTTTAAATAGGATTAGGATGTGAAAATAAGATGATATGAAAAGGTAGTTAAGTCAGTGTAACTATTAGTGGTATACTGAGAGGTCCTCCATAAATCAAATAATGGTGGAAATTTTAAAATGAATATATTCCAAAATAATAAAATGACCTTAAAGGTTTAAAAGGGTAATTAATATGATTTTAAGTGAAGATTGAATAAGAAAATCTAGATTGTTGACGAAAAGTCATGAACTGACCAATTTTATATTAGAAAGCAGAGCTCTCAATCCAATCATCGGATTGGAATGAAATTTTGCATGAAGTCTATATATATATATATATGATGTATTTTGAATTAATTTATGAATTGTAATTGATACAATTTGAGAATCGTGTACTGTGCACATGGAGGATGTCAAAGAAATTATGACCAATAATGTAAATATGTTGTATTAAGGTTTTGTGTTGTTGCTGGCATGATAAAAATTTGGTGGTAATTATAACAATGTAATAACATGTCAATAATAGTGATAGATAATGAAATTTGGCAAGAAGTCAGTAACTAAGAAAATGAGTTATTATCTCGTGATTGTGGGATCGGTTGCAAGTAATAAATGTGGAACCATTGTTTGACAATACATTAGATGATGGTAAAGGATTCATGAACAAAATAAATTTGAAATATTAATAAAATGATAATGTAACAATGGTGTTTGCTGTCTTGATGAAATATGAATGGATGGGATGAAACCATATATGAATTATATATGAATTTATATTAAAGTAAATACATGATTGTTTATGCATAAGTGTTGATATAAATGCTATCGATTCAAACTTGTGACATAGCTTACTGATAGAAGTGAGACTGTTTTGTAATTAATGTCTTAATCAATAATTATGTCAAGTCAATAGCAGGACCCTGCGTATTAAGCCCTTACCTTAATTGGCAACACTTCATCTTGACATGCAAAGGAATACTAGCTTGGTATATAACAAAATAGATAGTACAAGTTTAATACTGGCATCGTAGATATGAGGTAAAGGCTTGTAAATTAGTTATGAAAAGCATTGTTAAATTACTTTATGAGAATCTACCCCAAAATCAGGAATGAAATAAGGATCGTAAGCGTAAATTTAAATGTATGACTTTAATCTAATGTTTGTAACTCTATGTACCTATTTAACCATGCATGTTTATAGTTGAAATCGAATCTTTCACTTGAATTACATTATATGATGTTATTGAATAAGATGTGTTGTGTTGATGATAATGAGTTGGGTTGAGATCCATGATGATTGGATCGGGATGTGAAATAAAATTGAAAGTGTAATATGATTTTGTCGATAATTTGAAACCTTCTACCAGAGTCAAATAAGAGAAAAATAGGCCTATGGTCTGAGCCCGGTTCATCTAAATTGTAACATATACTAAAAGGGATCAGTGTTTTACTGTGGACTGCACAGTGCAATCCACAGTAAAACGCTGAGCAACTGCTTTTTTTTTTGCTTTTTTACTCTCTTTTTTAGCTGTTTTGCTTTTTTTTTTAATGAATATTTTTTTAATTTTTTTGTTTATGTTAATTTTTTTCTATTTAGTTATCAAAATTTTATGACACGGCTTTTGGGTTTGACGGGTTAACCCGAATTTGTTTTTTGGTTTTCTTTTTAATTAATTATCTCGAGTGCAGTCCACAGTGAAACGTTGAGCTGTCTTTTTTTTTTTTGAAAACTGCTCAGTGTTTTACTGTGGATTGCATAGTGCAGTCCACAGTAAAACGCTGAACAACTTCTTCTTTTTTAAGCTTTTTTTTTAATGAATATTTTTTTGTTTAATTATTTTTGTTAATGTTAAATTTTTTTCTATTTAGTTATCAAATTTTCATGACACAGGTTTCGGATTTGATGGGTTAACCCGGATTTTTTTCTGGTTTTCTTTTTAATTAATTTTTTCGAGTGCAGTCCATAGTGAAACACTGAGCTGTCTCTTTTTTTTTTTTGCTTTGTTTTTTATAAGCAGTTTTTTTTATCCTTTTGCTTTGTTTTTTTGAAGCTGTTTTTTTTCTTTATTTTTTTAATGAATATTTTTTTGTTTAATTTTTTTGGTTAATGTTAAATTTTTTTCTATTTAGGTATCAAACTTTCATGACACGGGTTCCGGGTTTGACGGGTTAACCCGAATTTTTTTCTGGTTTTTCTTTTTAATTAATTTTTTTGTTTAATTTAGTTTGTTAATGTTAAATTTTTTTCTATTTAGTTATCAAATTTTTATGACACGGATTCTGATTTTGATGGGTTAACCCAGTTAATTCATATTTTTTTTCTTTTTCTTCATTAGTTTTTTTCTTCATGTAGGCTTTTCTTTCTTTTTTTTTAAATTAATATTTTTTTTGTTTAATATTTTTGTTTTTTTGCTTTTTGCTTTTTTTTGCTTTTTAATTATTATTTTTTAAAATTTTAGTTTGTTAATATTAAGTTTTTTTCTATTTAGTTATCAAACTTTCATGACACGAATCTCAGGTTTAACGAATTAACCTGGTTTGACGGGTTAACTCGTTTAATTCAGATTTTTTTCTTTTTCTTCATTAGTTTTTTTCTTCCTGTAGGTTTTTTTTTCTTTTTAATTAATCTTTTTTTTCACTTTAGTTTATTAATGTTAATTTTTTTCTATTTAGTTATCACACTCTCATGATACGAATCTCATGTTTGACGAGTTAACCTGATTTGGTGGGCTAACCCAGTTGATTCAGATTTTTTTTTCTTTATTAGTTTTTTCTTCCAATTTTTCTTCTTTAAATATTGTAATTAACTATAACTAAAAGATAACAATCTTTTTTCTTTCAATTTCATAATACGAATCCCAGGTTTGACGGGTTAAACCAGTTGATTCAAATTTTTTTTTCTTAAGTAATTGTTTTCTTTCAATTTCATCTTTTAACATCGATTTGATTAAGAATTAAACTTTATGATTTGTTTTGTTTGCTGTTCATTAGATTATTGTGATCTCATAAGGGGATTTTACTGTACCCCTCCTTGCAAAGAACTATTCATCAGAATAATTCTTTGCTTTATTGTTTTTTTCTTTTCAATTAATCTTTTTTTTTAATTTTATTGTGTAATATTAATTTTTTTTAATTATCACACTTTTATAACAAGACCTTGCAAGCAGACTCATATCCAAGGCTCCGGGTTTGATGTTGCAACCAAACTCACTTACACTTGGGTCATGTAAATTTAATATTATTATTAATATTATAAATATAACTTTTGGGTCAGGAGTAGCAAACAGACCTAATGCTCTTATGTATAATTTTATAAAAAAAATCTAACATTCTTAGATTTTAATTTTTTTTTGATATTTTTTATACCAAAAAAATTAATCCACGGCGTAGCGCATGCCATGCAATACTAAAGCATAAGGATAATTGCGCTGCCATGATAGAGAAGCTAAATAACGATCAAGCATGACCAGCATAACCTAAATCCACCAGGCCCAGCACGGCTATAAAATCTTGAAAACCAGCAATCTTTTGAGAATCATAGGCATTCCCACCTATTTTTTTCTCTTGAAACAGAATTGTGTTGGAATCATCTCCTAGCAACAAAGGAAAATTTGAAGAAATGAACATGATTGCAAGAGTGGTAAACTGATTTTCCCTAAAATCATCCAGAAAACTGGCATGAACAACCACAAGATCCCAAACAACTCTTTTATCTTAATCCTCTTTTCGATACCAAATAAAGAAAGGGTCACGATTAATAACTTGAATATCAACAGCACCTGACCATCCAATAGCTAAACCACCAGCCAAACCTTAATCGCCTCTAGTTCGGTTTTTCCTAACAATCTTTGAAACAACCTCTGAGCCATTCTTTGTTTCCATGAGGAAAACAAAGTTTGGGGGATGAGACCTAAAAATCCCTTCATAATCCTGAACTATTAGGGGTTCCCCATGCCCTGGAAATTTCATGATAAAAGCCTCATTGATCATGGTGGTTTCCTCCAACACTTCAACAGATACATCACTCGTACACTTCTTTTCCTGTTTCTTGTTGAGTCAGAATTGACAGGAGTCGACTCTACTTCAGTATCCTTCCATCCCCTCTTCAGAATTCCCTCGGATGTTGTATGTATCGACTCATTAGATGTTTGTGGTGGAATTTTATGCCTGTCTTGTCTTTAAGCTGCCTACTTTTATCCAACCTGATTAGACTTTTGAGTCTTGCATTATTAGAAATCCTTAAACAAAAGCTAGGCTCATTGTCCATTGAAGCTCGAGACCTATTTGGAATTGGTAACTCCACTTCAGCAGCCTTCAAAATGATAGGTTGCAGATTTCCTGTCTTCTGAACAACAATTAAGTATTCATACTGCAATTCCACCAAACCTGATTGAGAAAGATTTTGCGGATCCAAGTTGCGCAATGAATCTTGTAATGCTGATATTGGGGCATTTTTCTGAAAATTCTTACCGGCAATAAATGAAAATAAATGTTCTTATGAAACCTCTGCAGCGTTCGAATTGATTGGATTTGAATCCCTGATACTGTGCCTAGAAGCACTGCGCAATCCTGTAATTGAATCCTTTCCTAAACCATCAAAATTTCGTTGCTCCAAAACTGGTAACGAGGACAGAGGATGCACGATGTTTATCGACTTTCCCTGATCACCAGCCATAAGAATGCGTTCCTTTTGACTCCCACCAGACTAATCTGCTGCATGCTTATGGCAAGGGAGGTTTGGTTTCCAGCACCTAACCCAGGTGCTCAGCTTTTTACTTAGAAGTATAAGGATTGGCCTTAAGAATGCCATGTTGCTCCTGCTAAAATGAACACTCACAATCATCATGTCTAATGAGGACATAATAAGCAACCTCTCGTATTTGAACTCACCTAGTAATTTTCTCCATTAAAAACGGCAACTCTCATTCCTTTCTTCAAGGGTTTTTCTTTTTACATCGATAAGAACCTGGACTTTAATTATGCTCTCTTGATCGTCTCTAACACCAAGCAAATCCACATCCAATCGAGCTCCATTTTTTTCTCCCCTTCTCCTTAGTGCGCCAGTTCGAAAGCAGTCCCAAAATTTATTATCTAAAAGGAGACTGTAAAATGCATCTTCATCACTTTCTTTATCCTAATCCCATCTTTGCAAATCTAATATACTGTTTTTGAAAAGCCAGAGGCCACCCTTCAAAACCTTCTGCGTATCACATTCAATATCAAAAAAGAACTGAAAGTACCCTTCATCGTATTCCTACTACACCTGAAAACCTGTCGCACTTTGCCATTCCATCTCCATCATTCCTTTAACACCAATTTGTTGACAGGTTTATCTGGGAAAACCTTGCCAATAAGACAGTCTCCTCCTCCTCCTCCAAGTCCGATTAATCTGGAGGTGGTAAGAAAGAAAGACCATTAAAGGCCACGAAACAAGAAAGAAAGAAATCACAGGAAGATCTGCAACATAACAAGAAAAGCTATCCTGCAGAATTGTAAGACACTCCAAACGGAGAAAAGACTAGGAACGTTCCTAAAGATGGATTCCAAAACTGATAGTCAATCTCATTCTTCAAGCCTCATGTCACTCTTTTTCACTTTCACATTCAAGATATGTACTTGGAGGTCTTCGCTTAAAGCTTCAGGAAAGGCACCTTGGATCTCCCAATTAAATAATATATATATATATATATTATATTCGTAAGTGAATTATCTCAATATATGGATGTAATGCTTATTATTAATAAAATTTAAAACAAATTTCTTATAATACGTAAATATTAAATCACTAGAAAGGACCTTAAAAGATCTGTTTTAAAATATATCCCCTAATAAAAAAATAGTGCTAACAACAATACAGCAACTATGCCTAATGCCATTGTTTTTTCTAGTATATTACAGTAATTTATATTTTTTTAAATTAGAAAAATAATGGTATAATTAAATTAATCTAAATAATATTATATGTTTTAGGCACAAACTAGAAAATTGGTTTAAGAAGCTTAGCATTGAAATTGAAAAGATAGATAGATGGATACTGGTTTAACTATATAAATTCAAATAATTAATTGTCAATCAACATTTTACAGATAAAAAGGTCGTGAATTAACCCTTATATATAGTTAGGGAGGCGAACATAGGAAAGGCAAGGTTCCAGTTGACCCAAAAGACTAGCAACTAGCGAAGCAAGTGCGCGTTAAAAACGAGTAAAAAGAGTAATTACATACAAAAATGGCGTTCGTAACTTCATTTTTGTGCTTCTTTAGTAGAGGAGAAGAAGAACCCTAGAAAGCTCACTTCATCTTCTTCCAAGTAAGTGCCTTTATCTTTCCTTGAAATACTACAGTCGTTACTGTCTATCCTCTTTCAAAAAGATTTGTCAGACAGATCCAAGGATTCGAAGATCTTTGTTTCTGACTATGACCCAGATGCATTTTTTCTTTATTTTTCGGCTTACTAGCTCTGTCAGTTATGACTTCTTTTGGTTTCACAAACTTTACTATGATGTAACAATCTGTTTATTAATTTCTTAAGCTGTGTGATTTGGGTTTGAATTAATTTTCATGTGTCTACAATCTTTTTGGAGATTTTTAGGTGAACCCAATTTGGAGAATTTGTAGGTTAGCACAATGCTGACAACAGATATTGTGTTAAGGTGAAATAAAGTTATATTGAATTGTAGTGGTTTGAAATAATGGATGAAGATAACAGTTTGAATATTCGTAATTGGGGTTACTATGAGCCAACAACTGTTAAAGGAAATCTGGGTCTTCATCTCATGGCTCCAACAATGCCTGAGAAACCCTTTTCGGGTTCGCGCAGTGCTGCCATCATGACTAGTATGAATGGAGGTTTTCATCATAGGGATATTGGGGTTTCGCAGCACATGTTCCCTATGGAGCACATGAGGGATGCTTCAATTGACAAGAGAGAAAAGTTTCACCATGTATTCACTGGAGACCATGATTATGATGTGGTTTTTCCGGAAACATCTTCAGCTAATCATATGCAAATGTTTCAACCACCTAATTCGGCAAATGATGAAACACTGGACCAAGTTGAAGGTGCTGGTGTTGTTGAAAAGGAAAATGGTCCTGATAAGAAGAAGCAGCGTCCTAAAGCCTTGAAATGCCTTAAAGCAAAGAAGGGTAAGAGAGGCCCTCAAGTACCCAAGCCTGACGGTAGTCCTTCTGCTCAACAAGGAAAGTCTGCCAAGAAAACTGTTGAAATTATGATAAATGGGATCAGTATGGACATTTCATTATTTCCTATACCAGTTTGCTCATGCACTGGCACCCCCCAACAATGCTATCGTTGGGGTTGTGGTGGGTGGCAATCAGCTTGTTGCACGACATGCATTTCTGTGCATCCCTTGCCTATGAGTATGAAACGACGTGGTGCAAGGATAGCAGGGAGAAAAATGAGTTTAGGAGCTTTTAAGAAGGTCTTAGAGAAACTTGCTGGTGAAGGCTATGACTTCTCTAATGCAATTGATCTCAGAACACATTGGGCTAAACACGGTACAAACAAGTTTGTCACTATCAAGTAGATGTCCCATGTGAATTCTCTTTCTGCTTGCACTCTTAGCTTTTTCAATATTGATGCCAAGGAAAATGCTGTAGAGATGGGATTTATTTAATACATTTGTACCTCATAGTTTCTTTTTCTCCTGGCCTTTAAATTAAATGCGATTGAGTTATTTTCTTCTCATTGCTGCTGCTAATTGTTAAGACATTTCCTTGATTCTTATATTAATTATGTATGTGTATTCAATTAAATCTGAATTAATATAAATTCAAAATAAAAATCTATTTTTGGTGAATCTGGGTGCCTCATTCTTTATGCAGTTGTTGCAGCCTGTGTAAATGAACGAGTGCTCATGACTTACCTGTGTTCTAGTCTCTGATTTTGTGAGGTATTTTTTTGAGGCTTGCCACTTTGTTAGTGAGAAATTTGTTATTGCTCGTAAATCTTAGTTTTGGCAAGATGGTGCGGTTTCATCAGACAATCAGTTGGTATTCTTGTTGGTGTTTTGAAAAATAAATTAGTATATGTGGATGCGTTTTGCAATTCAGATGTTGGAGTAATAGGTAGCTAATGATTTCTGGTGTCTTATCATCTAACTTAGATTGATGTGGGGTGTTTGTTTGGGTCTCCTTCACGAAATCATATCACCTGCAGATCATGTTCTTGTGCACCTCACTGTAGTTGTTGAGCTACTTCTTTAATCATCATAGTTGCTGCAGTATCAGAATGTTTCTTTCCATTCTAGGATAATCCGACTTAAGAGTACATTTTGCTTCTTTCTTTGCAACACCATGTTTGGATATGATAAGGGTAAGAAAGGTAGGGTTAGTAAGGGTAAGTAAAGGAAGGAAATGGTAGTATTTCAAACTTTTTCTTGTTTGAATATGCAATGGGATGAGAAGTGAAAGAGGGATTTTTTTTTAATTGATGGATGTTTGAATATGCAATGGGATGAGAAGATAGCAATTTTTTTTGTTTTTGCCATCTTGTCCTGCTTGCTAGGCTTGTTTATGGTGCATCCCTAGCTCCTTCAAATGATGCTGGCCAGCTAGGAGGATTCCTTGTAGTTCTGAAACTAATAAGAGAAATTTTTAATTGAGTTTCAGTTAGTTAAAGATGGCTATAGAATTAAAAATTTATTGGCGGATTGGAGTTTGTTAGGGGATTGAATTTGAAGTGAAATAAACCTAGAAAATTTAGGGTCTATCATTTCTTATTTTTGGTTTACTGTACTTAAAAAATATGTTTTACATTTATTGTTTCTGGTTCATTGAAACCTGTTTATTTTTTTTTTAACAATGACACGTGCAGGAAACAATAATAATTTATTATAATCTTGTACGCACTTAATTTTAGAAATACAATAATATATTATTATTAGTTAAAAAATATGTAAACTAATAATAATTTATTATAATGATGAAATGTTGTGGCTTATGATAATGATTAATGTGATGCTAGTAGTGATGACGATGTTGAACGATAAACAAAAAGAAAAAGAAAAAGAATTACAAGCATGAAAGAAAAAGGTTTAAAAGAAAGAAGTTATGAATTAAAAGTAAAGAAAGAAAAAAACTAGGAAGAGAAAGGAATTCATGAAGGAAAAAATTTATCATTTTTTTATTTAATTATCAAAAATCATCTCACAAACTAAAAGAGAAGCATATAAATAGCATAATCCTAAAACATCTAACTATTAGTTTCAACCTATCAATTAAAATTGTTTAACATAAATAACTCAAATATGTAAAATAAAACTATGAAATAGACCTAAATGGACTTAGTCTCCCAACCAAAAAGTGATAAGCTAGATCATCTTACGTCGTCTCTGTCTATATACTCGTGTAGTTTGTGGTGTGGATCTGGTGTTCCCACCAACTCATCCAAGGTTGGGGAAACTTGACCCTGTCGAGTGTAGCTCCGGGCGACTCTGATAATATTCCTAAAGATCTGGATCAATATGCTGCAAAGTATCTCTAGTAATCAAAGTGTAATATGAATCAACTCGGCCCACCTAATGAACTAGAAACCGTTAAACCTCATCCTTCATGGTAAAAACAATGTGTTCATCTAGAATAACATCAATATTATCCTTTTGTGATGAGGTCGAGGTGAAAGGGATAGAGGTTTCAATAGGATCATCAAGAGATGAATTAGGTAGCATCTTAAAGGGATCATTTGGAATAGGAAGTGGTTTCTTGTATGCAACTAGATCATCAATGTTAAATGTGGTTTCTTGTATCAACCCATTGCAGCACTTTGAATGGCCTTGCACTACGTGCATGCAATGTTCGATTTGCTTGAAGGAAACCGTTTGGGTCTATCTGTATCATAACAACTTATTATGATCACCCACTAAACACCTCAAAAGGTTGCCTAAACTCCTATTAACCACCTCGGTTTGACCATCAATTTGGAGGGTGGTAGGCACTAGAAAACTTCAATTTAGTTCCCACCATATGCCAAAGGGTTTTTCAGAAATAACTTATAAATCTAACATCTCTATTTGAGACTATGGTTTTGGGAAGACCATATAACTTGACAATGTCGTCAAAATAGAGTTTCGTAACTTTGGAAGCATTTGTGGTCTTAGTACAAAGGATAAAATAGGTCATCTTAGAGAAGTGGTCGACAACCACAAAAATAGAATCATGCTTCTTTGCAGTATGTGAAAGCCCAAGAACAAAATCCATACTTACATCTTGCCAATGGCAAATGGAAACAGGCAACCAGGTGTAAAGACTAGTATTTTATTTTTTTATGCTTAGCTAGTTGACATGTTCAACATTGATCTACCAATTTAGCTACATCTCTTTTCAAACTAGACCAAAAAAACTAACGTTCCACCTCTTCAATTGTTTTATTTCTTCCAAAATATCCTGAAATATCTTCAGCATAAATCTTCCATATCAAAAATTCACGCATTGATGTCTTCAAGATACAAAGTTTATTATCCAGAAACAAATACCCTTCTTAAAGGTGATAACCATCTACAACATGATTATTGTTATCCCTCAAAGTCACATATATCTCTCCAAATTCTAGCAAGATTCATATTCCTCTTTGAGTCTCTTAAATCCAGTAACTTCAACACTTATTATGGATAACAATGTTACTCGGCGACTCAAGGCATCTGCCGCCTTATTCTCCATTTCAAATTTATGTTTCGAAACAGATGAATAGGCTTGCAAATACTCAACCCAACGACCATGCCTATGATTGAGTTTCTTTTAAAAGTTAAGATAACATAGGGCCTCATGGTCAGAGTAAAGAACAAAGTCTTGTGGTAGCAAATAATGACGTTAATAGCACGGGGCTTGAACCACCATATAAAATTATTTATCATAGGTTAAGTACTTTTATTTGGCCTCGTTAAGTTTCTCACTAAAATAGGTTACAGGGTGATGTTCCTAACTAAACACTCCACTTATACCAAATCCTAAGGCATCACATTTTACTTCAAAGACCTTAATAAAGTCGAGGAGCCTCATTACTAGGGCCTCTGTCATCTTTTCTTAACCTCCTCAAATGCCTTATTAGCTCCTTTACTCCATTGAAACTCATCTTATTTCAAACAATCTGTAATAGATGACATAATGGTGTTAAATCCCTTGATGAAACGACGATAAAAAGTCATATGCCCAAGAAAGCTACAAACCTCATGAATAGTCTTAGGCTCAGGCCAATATACTATCACTTAGATTCTTTTGGGATCAGTAAAAACTCTTTTACATGACACTATAAACCCTAAGAAAACCACACGATCTGTAAAGAAAAAACACTTTTTGACATTGGCAAACAAACTTGCCTTTCTTAGAATGGTACAAACTTGAATAAGGTGATCCAAATGCTCTTCCTTGGTTTTTCCATAAATAAGGATATCATCAAAATACACTATAAAGAATGTTCCTATCAATGGCCTAAGCATTTATGCCATTATCCTCATAAAAATGTTTGGTGCATTGGAAAGGCCAAAAGACATGACTAGCCACTCATATAATTCATCCTTAGTTTTAAATGCAGTTTTCCATTCATCTCCCGGACGGATCCTAATTTGATGATACCCACTCTTCAAGTCAGTCTTATAGAAGATCTGGGCTTCTGCCATCGTTTCTAGCATGTCATCTAATCGAGGAATGGGAAAACAATACTTGATTGTAATCATATTAATGACTCGGCTATCTACACATATTCTTCATAATCCATCTCTCTTAGGTGTTAATAGGATAGATACTGCATAGAGGCTCAAAATCTCTCATATAAATTCTTTTTGTAACAGTTCACATACTTGCATTTGCAATTCATCATATTCACTAGAGTTCATCCTATATAGAAGCAAGTTTAGTAATGTTGCACTAGGGACAAAAACTATGGTATGTTGAATGCCATGCACAGGGGGGTAAAGCATCAGGTAATTCAAAAAGGAAAATATCCAGAAATTCTTCCAACACTTCCCTTAACTCTTCAGGTGGCTCTTCTAAAGAATTTTCTACAATCTCCTTAGCTATTAAGGCAAACACAACAGACTCCTCATTAACCTTCTTGTCAAACTCCTTAGGACTTATTATGTTAAGCCCTCTTTCTTTCATCTTTTTCCTTTTTATTATTATTATCATTAGACCTTGATGGTAATCCAATAAGTTGAATTTTTTTTACCATGAAAAGCGAATGAATAAGAATTTGATCCCTCAAAGATTGTAATGTCCAAATCATATAACCAAGGTTTACCTAAAATGACTTGTCCTACGTCTATGGGAATAACATCACATCAAATTTCTCCATGATAGTCCAAGATCTTTATGAGAAAAAGACATCTCTCTTTGATTGTTATGGATTTATCATTCAACCAGGACATATTATAAGGCTTAGGGTGTGGAACAAACTTTAAGCTTAAACAAGATACGCTACTCGAGGATAATGCATTAATACAATTACCACAATATTTAATGATCTTGCAACCTTTATCTCCATATTTAATGTAAGTGTAAAAGATAGTGGTTATCCTCCAATCCTCAGTTTCTTTGGGTTGTATTAAGGCACATCTAACTACACTTAACCGAGTTGTCTCCCATCCTACAAAATCTTGCTTGATTTGAGTTAACATAGACCTAACATATCCTAACAGGTTGGACTCATCCCCCTCATCATTTAGGTCCTAAAAATCATCGAGATTGAGTTTATATACCTTATTATCACAATTATCTTCCTCACTCATATCCTTTTGATTCTAATGAACAAAGCCTTATTGGGACAACTAGAGGAAACATGACCAAAACTATGACACTTAAAACACTGAATCCTTTAGGTCATCTTAGGTGTTTTATGGAACATACCCTTACCCTTGTCTTCTCTAGGTATCTAGGAAATCATAGAATTAGGTTTATGGGGTGGAACACCTAATATATAGTTATTAAATTCTACAAGAACATTGGAGTGCATGTATGGGTTTTCAATTCTAGTAATAGAAATGTTGAGTTTTCGATTCATACAATTAAGTTTTTTTTTTCTGTACACGACCTAAAAGATAATCATAACTGAGACTAATTGAATAAACTCACGCCTTTAAAAAAATATAACACAAGCCCAACACATCAACAATATTATTTATCTTGAAAAATCAAACACAAACAAAACAATTCTTAAAAATCTTATATTGAAAAATGGCTTGCAAAACTTGTGACTTGTGTCATAAGACCATGATAAACCTATTGAAAAAAATTAAATATAATCACAAAACCAATATTTAAAAAAAAACTAGTGCAGAACAATAAGATTGCACAACGCTGAATCCTTGACAAAACAAATGTCGAAAGATGAACCAGGAAAAAAAATCAATTACACAAAAAGATCTAAAAAAGTAAGGGTGAAACAAAAAAGCATTAATTAGAGGGAAAATAAAAATTTTCAATTGGAGGGTTAAATTAAATTTAAAAATAGCGTTAACAAAAGAAAAAAAATCAAAAGAATGAGGGTTAAATTGAAAAAAAAACTTTGATTGAAGGATGAAATTAAGTAAAAAAAATACTTCAATAAAAGGGCCAAAGAAAAAACATTAAAGAATAAAAAGAATAAGGATTAAAATGAAAACAAAACATTTGAGAAATTATAATTGAATGATTAAATTGAAAAGAAAAAAAATTATATAAAAGGAATAAAAACAAAATGATAAATTAAAAGAATGAGGAATAAAAATAAAAACAAAACAAAATGATAAGTTGTAATTGAATGACTAAATTAAAAAAAATCATAAAAGGAATAAAAATGAAATAAGAAATTAAAAGAATGAGGACTGAAACTATAAAAGAAATAAGAATAAAATCAGAAATTAAAAGAATGAGGACTGAAATTAAAAATAAAACATATGAGAAAATGCAATTGAATGACTAAATTGCAAAACAAAAAGAAATCTATAAAAGGAATAAGAATGAAATAAAAAATTAAAAGAATGAGGACTGAAATTAAAAAACAAAAAACAAAGAGAATAAAGATGATTTTATCTGTCAGGAGAGAGAAAAGAAAGGGAAAAAAGCAAACAATCATCGATGATAATCCGACCACTATAAGCAGACACGCGCCACTTCGTGCGTAAAAGGACACGGTTACACATCTAGGAAGATGATGAAAGGTTAAATTTGCCATCGGGTGGCATCACATCTGTCGCCTGAAAGGTGCAAACGCCACCCCATTGTTGGCCAATGATCAACATGCGCCAGTAGTTTCTATGATTTAAATTTTCAAAAGTTAACATAAAAATACCAAAATGTTCCTCATGACCCTATTAATTACACAAAATGCCCGTGTGAAAGTATAAAAATACCTCCAAATGTAAAGCTACTTTTTTGTCTAATCCAAGGTTAAATTCGTACTTGTACTACATGGACAATGAAAACATCAGAAAAACCCTTTATCCAATAGCATAACAGTTTTTTAATCTTGAGGGCAAAGAAGTATTTTTACTCTTAAGAAATTGTAAAAAAATAAGAAAGCCCCTGGTCAATAGTTTCAAATTTTGTTGACTTTAGGGGTAAAAGAGTATTTTTATTGTTTTAAGAAAATAAAAAAGACACATACATCTCCAAACAATCTTTTAATGACCAATAGAAAAGACACAAAAAAAACCCAACTACCAACCAATCAGTCGGTTGGATACAGTTGTATAATTAGTCGACTGATTCACACAAAAACTATAATTTTATGAATTTTTTCTTTCAAACATGTTTTATGAATAAAAATATTCTTCTTTATACAACTTGTAGACTAAAAAACATAATCCAATTAAAATCTTAAGAAGTTATTGTTCACACAGTAGTTCTCACAAGTGATTCTAAGTAGTCAGGTGTGGGTCTGCTATAATTAGATAAGTATTTATCCCAAAAGGATTATGTGGATGTCATATAAAATGCATTTATAGAGCAATGAGAACCTAGTTTTAGTAGTTTGATGATTTTTCTTTTGAATCAATCGATCGATTTAACGAATCAGTCGATCTGTTAGTCTTGAATTTAAATAGATATCATAGTTGTGAACTGCGACATTAATTAAAATTTTATCGTGGTTCCCAACAACATATAATGAATATCTTAATTGGAAACTGTGACATCTAAAAGTATGTTATTTCACCAAAACTTTTTGCTTTTGTATCATTTCACCATATATTTGCATTTTATATGCTAACTGCCCAATTTATACTTTAATTTATGTCTTTCCAAAGATAACTTACAGTCACACCGAAGACAGTGGCCCACATACAACCTTTCTTAATAATTTCCTTATTAAATAAGTTGTTAATGAGCCATGTTGACATACCTGCGTGGAAGAACTCTAGTCTATCTTGTGCCTTTAACAGCAAGCCCCAAATGGATTGGGCTTTATAACAATCTTTTAGGACATACATAACATATCTACAACATTTAGGCACAACTGACAATGAGACTGATCAATCAGGTGTCTAGCTACGCGATTCTCATTGATCCTCTTAGGACCCTACCATTTCCATATAAGTCTCTAAATTGGATCATTACTCCAGTGATGATTAGTCAACTGCTCTTATGTATCATATGTTGATTCCACAATGAAATGCTCACTCTAGGAAAGTCGCCAATATATGATGTCTTTCTCCACCTCTTCTCTTGGTAGTGGGTTGCTGGATAAAGTCATTATCATATGTATAGGAAGAATGTGTGCAAAAGTAATGATGTCCTAAAACCTAGAATGTTTATGTAACACGTTATTTAGTTTATAGATAATGGTTAATCAAGATATTTAGGTAAATAGTTTTCTTCTTCATAGCTTAGGAAGCACCAAATTAATGGTAAAGCATTAAGTACCAATAAAAACAATCTCAATCGAGGGGACTTAAAAACTTTTCAATGATAAAGTCAGTAACTTTATGGAAAAAACAATAAATGACTTAAAAAAAAACTTTAAATTCAAAGAACAAGTGATGTTTGTTCTGAAATATATGCAAGCTATTGAGAAATAAAAAGATTTTGAACCTTATCTGGATGGTTTAAGGGGTATTTCTATTCTCTGGACCTTGTTGTTTTTAAGAAAGTGAGAGACCGAAATGTCCCTTGCTTTTGATGGCATTAATGAAGGATAAATATCAACTACATATCATTAATGACATGATAACTGTGGTAGGCTATTTAAGAGACCTGATATACATTTATAAATATAGGAAGATCATTACCTTTGACATGAATAATTCATGTCATTGTTCTAAAGGTATGATTCCTTAATCCTGGATACTCAAAACTTGAGATGTAACCAAATTTAAAGAAAAAATCATGGTGGTTTATCCAACCCATAACACTCTCAGTTTAGATGATTGTCTAGGGTCTAGCATGTTGCCTTGAACCCAACTATTTTAAGTCTGGCATCTCGCTAGACCTATGTTTTCTTGGGTTTGGCTGACGGCTAAACCCTAGTATGTTGAGTCTGGCATCTCGTCAGACCTATGTTTTCTTAGGTTTAATTAACAGCTAAATCCAAGTATGTTGGGTCTGGCATATCACTAAACCCAAGTTACATTAGGCTCGACTGATCGCCGAACCCAAGTATTTAGGTTTTGATATAATGTCACACCCATGTTCTCTTGGGTTCATCATATTGATGAACCTAAAACGCATTTGGTTTGATATTTTACCAAACCTATATTTTTTAGGTTTCTTATATTATCAAACCCAACTCACATTGAATTTGGCTAATTATAGAACCCAACTATTTTTTAGTCTAGTTTATCACCAGACCCTTTTTTATAGACTTTTTGAAGTCTAAACACAGACGCCAATAATAACTTGCCTTATCAAAAAGCTTCGTACTTCCATTGATGACTCAAATCCACCATGTTCTCTACTGTCACATTACTTTCCTCCTCTAAGAGTTCTTGTTACGCATGATCCATTAAAATCCTGAAATTATCAAACCATTCATCTTTTCAAAGCCTCATTCCTTCCATTTCCAATTGACCAAGTTGTTCCTGCTATGACCTGATGCCACACTTTGCAAATAGCTTTCCAAAGTGGGGAGTCTGTAATTGCCTTGGCCTGTACTTGTGGAATTTGATCTTGGGACTTGACATATTTGCTTCGCAAAACACTAGCCCAAAAGTGTTGGAAAAAAAAAACAATGACATAACAGAGGAGGGGATACTACTCACACAATTTAGTGGAATACAATACGCTAAATAATGGTACTCTCACACCTCTCATTATCAAATCCATACAATATATATAGACATTATAAAATATCTTTTACAATCTTCATTAATATTAGACTCTTTAATACTTACTCTAGATTCATAGTATCTTTATATTCATAGTATTTTTAGATTCATAGTATTTCTAATGTTGATGGTTATTCATTGAACTAACTTCAATACATTTAATCTTGGTAAACAAGTTTAATAACATTCTCCCCTCTTAAACTTGTTTCATCCATCTTCATGATTCCAAGCTTCTTCTACAAATAACAGAAAATATCAATCTTCAATGGTTTTATAAAAATGTCAGCAATTTGTTCATGAGTTTTGACATGAACTAACTCCACATCGCCTTCTTTTATGTGCTCTTTGATGAAGTGAAATCGAGTATCAATATGTTTTGAACGTTCATGATGAACTGGATTCTTTACAATGCCATAGCAGACTTGTTATCAATAAAGATTCGTGTAGCCTTGCTCTGTTTCTACTGCAAATCTTCCATCAGTTTCTTTAGCCATATTGCATGACACACACAATACAACAGCAATGTATTCTGCTTCACATGTGGATAATGCAACAATATATTGTTACTTTGATGTCCACGTGAAAGGTATTTCTCCCATGAATAATACAAATCTAGTTGTGCTTTTTCTGTCTTCCAAGTTTCCTACCCAGTCACTATCAATGTCACTATCACTGTGACCTCTAATTTCAAGATTCTGCGAAGATGAATTAAACAATCCATAGCTTGCAGCTCCTTTAACAAAACAAAGGATCCTCTTTGCTGTCTTTAAATATGAACTTCTTGACTTCTCCATATATCTGCTAATCAAGCCAGCTCCAAAAAAAATGTTTGGTCCGGTACATATTAGATAACGCAAGCAACCTACAATACTTTTGTAATATGTAGGATTAACTAAATCTCCTTCTCCTTCTTTAGTTAACTTGGTTCCATATTCAACTGGATTGTTTGTTAGACAATTATCTTCCATAGTAAATTTCTTCAAAACTTTTGTTGCATACTTGGCTTGTGAAATGAAGATTCCATCACTGCACTGCTTCACCTCTAATCCCAGAAAATAGGCCAAGAGACCTAAGTCTATCATTTCAAATTCCTTCACCATGGATTGCTTGAAGCCTTGAATCATAGTTGGGTCATCTCATTTGAAAAGTATATCATCAACATATAAACAAATAAACATTACTCTGCCTTGTAAACTTTTCTTCACATATAATGCATGTTCATAAAGGCATCTTGTGAATCCTTTCTATGAAAGATAGTCATCAATTCTGAAGTTCCATGCTCTTGGTGCTTGTTTAAGCCCATAAAAAGTTTTCTTCAATCTGCAAACCTTCTCTTCTTCTTCTTTAACCACAAAGTCAGCTGGTTGTTCTACATAAACTTCCTCTTCAAGGTTGTCAATCAAGAATGCTGACTCTACATTCATCTGAAATATCTTCCATCTTTTCTAAGATGCTAAGGAAATCATCAATCTTATTGTTTCCATTCTTGCTACTAGAGCAAAAACATCTTCATAATCAACTCCATATTGTTGCATATACCCCTTCACTAATAATTTGGCTTTATGTTTTCCAATTTCTCCTTCCACATTCCTCTTCTTCTTGAAGATCGATTTTACTTGTATTGCATTATGTCTTTCGGGAAATGTTATCAATTCTCATGTATTATTTTTTATGATGTAATTGATCTCCTTCTTTATTGCTTTCTTCCATCTATCTTCTTGATATACTTCTTCAAATATAATAGGATCATTTCCTGAAAATAAGCAAAGTATATTAACATCATCAAGATTGATTCTTTCTATTACATCATAAATCTCTTGTATGCTCTTTATCTTTCTTGTTGTTGAACTTGAAGGACCAGTAAAACTATTAGTTGATGGGGATTGAGCTAACATGATTTCTCCTTCATCTTTCTGAATATGCTCTTCATCTACAGTTAGTTTTTGTGGTTGATCTTCAGAATTCCAGTTCCATTATAGCTCTTCATCAAACTTCACATCTCTTGACATGGTCACCTTCTTTGTCATCGGATTGTACAATTTGTAACCATATGAGTTTTCACCATATCCCAGCAGTATGCATTTCTGACTTTTATCTTCAAGTTTAGTTCTTTTTTCTTCTTGAATTTTGGCATAAGCAACACTATAAAAAATTCTCAAATGACCAACTCTTGGTTTCTTTAGGCTCCATGCTTTTTCTAGCGTGATCTTCTGAAGTCTTTTTGTTGTAAATCTATTCAATAAATACACAGCACATACAAATGAATCTCCCCTAAACTGTTTTGGATAGTTTTTTTTCTTTTAGCATACATCTAACCATATTCATAATAGTTTTGTTTTATTTCTCTGATACTTCATTCTATTGTAGAGTCTGTGGCATTGTGAGTTGATAAACAATACCATTTTCCTTACAATAATCATCACAATCATGAGAAATATACTCTCCTCTCCTATCTGTTCTTAGGCATTTTAGCTTACACTCACTTTGTTTTTCTACTAAATTTTTAAACTCCTTAAATTTGCTCAGCATTTCTTTCTTTTCTTTTGACATATATACCAATGTCTTTCCACTGAAATCATTAGTAAAAGTGAGAAAATACATGCTTCCTCCTATTAAAGTAGGCAAAATAGAGCCACACACATCTGAATACACCAGGTCGAGATGCTGAGATGCTCTTGAACTCTTCTTTAGGAATGGCTTTCTGTGCTGCTTTCCCATTACACACACTTCACACATTCTGTTTGTGTGCTCTAACTTTGGTATTCCAATAACCATTTTGTTTTTCTTAATTAGCATCAATGATCCACAGTTCAAATTTCCATATCGCAGATGCCACAAATTCATCATGTTGGAGATTTCTGCCTTAAATATTTTGACAAATATATACTCAGGTCCAGAGGAAACATCCTATTTCTAGTCATTTTAACTGAAGCAATTGCAGCTCCAGACTCATAAAAAATCTTAAGATTCTTATCTTTCATTTGCACTTCAAAGCCTTTCTTCAGAAACTGTCACAATGTTCTTCATGTCTGGAACATAAAAAACTTTTGATATAAACTTCTGCTCACCATTCTTAAGTTTAATAAGAATTTTGCCTCTTCCTTCAACTGGTCTTTAAGAAAGATCTCCCAAAGGTAATATTACCTTTATAACTTTCATTGATATCAACAAATGCTTCCTTCATACCACACATATGATTTGATGCTCTTGTATCTAGATACCAGGTGCTGGAGTTGCTGCTATCACATTTTTCACAGGCCAAAAATAATACAAGCTCTTCATAATCAATTTCTTTCTCAGCAAAGTTGACATTCTTGTCTTCAAATTTGTATTGTGAACAATCTGAAGCAAAATGACCATACTCTTTACAATTATAACATTGTACGTTTGCATTATTATTCCTCCAATTTGAATATCCTTCATGACTTCTTCCTCTGTTTCTGCCTGGCCTCTAAAATTAAAATTTTGATTTCGTGCTCCATGAGATTCTTGATTTCTGAATAATTTTTCTCCTTTTCCTCTTATGTGAATGAACCTTGCTCTTTAAAATGCTCCTCTGCCAGATTCACTAACATTCTTCACAGTTAACTTTGTCTGCAATACTTGTTCAAGAGATCTTCCTTCTCTTCTATCAATTTTCTGCTCATGGGCTTGTAGAGATCCCATTAATTCTTCTACTGTCAAATCTTTTAAATTCTTTGATTCTTCAATTGCTACAACCACATGATCAAACTTTAAATCAATAGACCTTAGAATTTTCTCCATCACACGAACATGATCAATATTTTCACCATTCCTTCTCATCTGGTGAACCAATGAGATTACTTTTGTGAAGTAATCTGAAACTGTCTCATTACTTTCTTTATTCAACTTCTCAAAGTCTCCTCTCAATGTTTGCAACCGTACACTTTTTGTTTTTTCAACTCCACTATAAGTCTTATTAAGCATTTATCATGCCTCCTTTGATGTCTTTACTACTGCCACCATCTCAAAAATTGCTTCACCAAATCCTTGATAAATCATGAATAAAGCCTTATTATCCTTCTTCTTTGATTCTCTCAATGTTTGTCTTTCTGCATTACTCATTGTTGCATCTTTTCTTGTTGATTCTCATTCAATGTAACCATCTTCAACTAACTCTCATAACTCTTGTGATCTTAGTAGTACCTTGTATTGAATACACCATATATCATAGTTTGTTTGGTAAGACGAGGAATATAAAACTAGGAATTGTTATTGCTGGAAGCTATATCTACTCTCAAGCTCTGATACCAAATTTATTGGGAAAAAAACAATGACATAACAGAGGAGGAGATACTACTCACATAATTTGATGGAATACAATACATTAAATATGGTACTCTCACACCTTTCATTATCAAATCCATACAATATATATATATATAGACATTATAAAATGTTTTTTATAATCTTTAAAGTACTTAATTAATATTAGACTCTTCAATACTTCCTCTATATTCATAATATCTTTATATTTATAGTATCTCTACTAACTTGAATAAATTTAATCTTAATAAACAAGTTTAATAACTAACAATAAGTTGATATTGTTATGAATGATGCCCCACCCAAGCTACATAACGAAAGCCTTGTTCATCTGCTGCATATCTCTTAAACCCAACCCTCCCTCTGTCTTCGGCTGGCACAATGTCTTCCACTTAATCCGGTGCATGTGTCCTTCTCCTATCGACATTATCTGCCCATATAAATTATCGACAATTTTTTTCTATTTCGTTGCAAATGGATTTCTGTAGAAGAACGGATTGCATTGGATACAGAGGAACTGCGGCAAGTACGTACTGATTTACACAAGGTGATCCGACCTGCAAGAGATAGGCTTTTGCTTTCCAGGTAGCCAACTTCTGTTGCATGCTCTCAATAATGTAATTGAAAGTCTGTTCAGTTATTCTCTGGTGCAGCACAGGTACTCCCAACTACTTCCTAAAATCCCTAATTTGTGTTTTATGTACACTGACTTTCTGACCCGAAACTTCACAAAACAAGTTCAAGCAGTCAATCACCCTATATATTCAGCTGTGCCTCGCTTCTGAGAATAACATGTCGTCAACAAAAAATAAATGAGACACATTCGGTCCCCCTCTGCCAGTTCTGAACGGCTTCCAACTACCTGTCTCAACTTCCTTATTTATCAAATGGACAAACGTTCTAGGCACAAAACAAATAAGTACGGAGGGTCTCCTTGCCTAATTCCAATAATCCAGTTATAGATACATTTTCACGTTAGTTTTGAAGCCGAATCTGACAACTAGCGAAAACAATTCTCAAATACTAGATAAGGACTACGTTCAAAAATGAGGGGAGTAAAAAGTAATGACATCCAAAAATGGCGTGCATGACTTCTTTTTCTGTGCTTCTTGTGTAGAGGAGGAGAAAAACCCTCAAAAACCTCTTCGTCTTTTTCCAAGTAAGTCTCTTTATCTTTCCTTAAATGCTACACTCGTGGCACCTGTCTATTTTTCTTTCAGGTCAGACAAATATTAGATTTCAAAGATCTTACTTTCTGAATATGAACCATATGATTTTTCTTTTCTTGATTTTTCGGCTTCTAGTTCTGATTGAGACCTCTGTCAGTTTCAAGACAGAAACTTTACTATGAATTGACAATCTGCTTATTAGTTATTTTGGTTACTGTGATTTGGGTTTTAATTTTCTGTATCTACAATCTTTTTGTAGATTATTAGGTGAACACAATGCAGACAATAACATATTCTGTTGAGCTTAAATAAAGTTATCTTGAATGGTAAAGTTTGAAATAATTAATGGATGAAGATCACAGTTTGGATATGCGCAATTGGGGTTACTATGAACGATCTGTTAAAGGAAATGTGGGTCTTCAGCTCATGTCCCCAACAATGCCTGAGAAACCCCTTTTGGGTTCACGCAGTAAACGATCATGAAAAGTGTGAAAGGAGGTTTTCACCATAGGGATATTGGTGTTTCGCCGTCCATGTTCCCCATGGAGTACAGTTTGAAATAATTAATGGATGAAGATCACAGTTTGGATATTCGAAATTGGGGTTACTATGAACGATCTGTTAAAGGAAATGTGGGTCTTCAGCTCAAGTCCCCAACAATGCCTGAGAAACCCCTTTTGGGTTCACGCAGTAAACGATCATGAAAAGTGTGAAAGGAGGTTTTCACCATAGGGATATTGGTGTTTCGCC
The DNA here is from genome assembly GCA_015852605.2 of Populus deltoides. NCBI lineage: Eukaryota > Viridiplantae > Streptophyta > Magnoliopsida > Malpighiales > Salicaceae > Populus > Populus deltoides. The sequence goes on along the minus strand of CM027581.2, from coordinate 12,185,805 downwards.
GTCAATGTTCCCCATGGAGTACATGAGGGGTGCTTGGATTGGCCAGAGGGAAAAGTTTCTCAAAATGTTGCCTGGAAACCATAATTATGCTGAGGTTTTGCCTGAAACATCTGCAGCTCATCATATGCAAATGTTTCAACCACCTTATTCGGCAAATGACGAAACACTGGACCAAGTTGAAGATGCCGGTGTTGTTGAAAAGGCAAATGGTCCTGAGAAGAAGAGGCAGCATCCAAAAGCTTTGAAATCCCTTAAAGCAAAGAAGGGTAAGAGAGGCCCTCAAGTACCCAAGCCTGACGGTAGTCCTTCTGCTCAACGAGGAAGGTCTGCCAAGAAAACCGCTGAAATTATGATAAATGGGATCAGCATGGACATCTCAGTATTTCCTATACCGGTTTGCTCACGCACTTGCAGCCCCCAACAATGCTATCGATGGGGTTGTGGTGGGTGGCAATCGGCATATTGTACGACATGCATATCTGTGCATCCCTTGCCTATAAGTACAAAACGGCGTGGTACAAGGATAGAAGGGAGAAAAATGAGTTTAGGAGCTTTAAGAAAGTTTTAGAGAAACTTGCTGGTTAAGGCTATGTCTTGTCTAATCGGATTGATCTAAGAACTCACTGGGCTAAACACGGTACAGACAAGTTTGTCACTATCAGGTAGGTGTACCATTTGGATCTTTCTATTGCCCACTGCTGCAAGCCACCATGTTTGTATTTGTATATATTTTATGCATCTGGTCTTGGCAGAGGCTTGCAGTACTGTAGTTTGTAGTTGTTTAGTTTCGTCACATTCCATGATTTTGAAATCTTGCCTTTCTGGCAATGTAGCTGTTGTTTTATCTTCTTTTTGCTTGTAGTCTTAGCTGTTTCAAACTTTTTGATGCCAGGGAGAATGATGTCTAGATGAGATTATTTTAATGGATTCATGATCTCATAGTTTCTTTTTCTCCTGACCTTTTAAAACATATGTGATGGATTTTTTTTTCTCGATCTCCTTGCTACTGTTAATTGTTAAGAGATTTCCTTGATTTTGTTTTTTAATTTATGTATGTGCATTCTATTTCATCTGATTTAGCATACATTTGAAATACAAATCTAACTGTGGTGAATCTGGGTGCCTCATTCCTTATGCAGTTATTGCAGCTTGTGTAAATGAATGAGCGTTCATGTGGCTTACCTATGACCTAGTTTAGATTTTCTGAGGTAGTTGCTTGAGGCTTGCCACATTGTTAGTAAGACTACTTTTCTTTGCTAATAAGTCCATGTGGATGAGTTTTGGCAGGATGGTACAGTTTCATCGAACTATCAGTTGGTGTTCTTGTTTTCGTTATTAAGAAAAAAATAGTGTATGTGGATGAGTTTTGCTAGTTAAATGTTGGAGTAAGGGGTAACTGATGATTTCTGGTGTCTTATCATTTAACTTAGAATATTCAAGGCATCTTTTAGCTAGGTCTTTTTCATGGATTCATATCACCTGATAATCATGCTTGTATTGCATTAATTTGTTGCAATTGCTGAACTTGTTGTTTAATCATCATAGTTGCTGTAAAATCCATATGTGTCTGTTCATTAAGATAAATCATAGAGGATATTTTGCTTCTTCTTCTTTTTTTCTGATAGAGTTTTAGCAACATGATAATTTTAGACCTCCCCTCATCAATGTGGGGTCTTGCATGTGTCAGTGATTTATTTTGTCTGGTGAATGCATATTTGTCATGAGTCAATGGTCTTATATCATGCATAGGACTATCCTGCTAGTTTTCGTTTTTAGGTCGGATGGTCTGATAAGATGGTTATTTTTTTTATATTGCCATAGCTATCCTGCTTGCTAGGCCTGTTTATGCTACGTCTCTAATTGCTACATGTAGTGGTCATGATGGAAGACAGCTATGAGGATTCCTTGTAGTCCTATAATTGATAGAAGACATTTTTAATTGAATTTCAGTTCCTGAAAGACGCGCGGCTATAGAATTGAAAGATTGTCGCTATGATTGGAGTTTGTGAGAGGGGGTTAAATTTGGAGTGGAAATAAAGTTTTTAGAACCTGTTCAAAATCCTGTGAACAGCATCTTAAGGTTTTTCATGTTATTTGACTTTATGTAGTTTTATGGCGAGGTGGATTAGGGTATTGAAAGGGAAGAACTTGAGGCTTCAGCGACATGAAAAATGAACATGCATGGTTTTGCTGTGAAGCTGCTTTGAGTAAAAAGGTATTGAAACTCTTTCCAAAGCATAACAATTACTGCACTGAAGGTTTAATATGCTAAAACCTTGTAAATATATTCATTCCAGAAATAGAGTTGCACACCTTCAAACCCCACAAGACTTAATTGGTACCTGAAAGAAATCTAGTTAATTTAGAATATATTCTAGACTTTGCTGGCATTTAAACTTAAAACAAGAATTTCCTGCTGTCCAGGACAGCAGGAGTTCATGCAACCCAATAAATGGCATGTAGCCATGCTGCCATGTGCGGACATTATTAAATATTTAGCCAAAAAAATAGTTTGCTATGATTAAAAAAAAAAACAAGGAAGCTTTGTAGTAAAAAAGGAAAAAACAAAGAAGGAAAGCGACATGGCATTTAATAGCATTTGCTTGACAGTTGATATTTCTTAACATTTTTTGAACTGAGTTGGAGAAACCCTACCGTCTTGAGCAGCAGGGAATTATCTTTGCTCTTAAACTTACACTTTTATGAACCTCCTTGCTCTAAGCCACCTCTTTAGCTGTTGTCAAGTATATCCTATGAATTGTAGCTATGTTAAGCATGCCTGTGAGGAGAATCTTAAGTAATCCTTAATCTGATGGTACTGAAATAGTAAAGGCAGGGGTTTGAAAGGGATCTAATGTTATAATTGTTGGAATGTTTGGAATGCCGCTTAATCTGACGATGTGTTCATTAGAGATTAGAGTGTTAGCACTAGGGCAATGGCGAGGTTAACTAGGCATAAAGGTGGCATTGCATTTCCTCAAATTTGGCAGTGATGATGATGATAAGGTTACAAAAGATGTCTTGCATTGGTAGTGACATGGCGGAGATGATGACAGTGATACAGTGGAGCTAGATGATCATCTTGACTGGACGTAGATATTGCTGTGTTCAACAAAATGAACTAAAGTTGCCTGCGGTGGCGGTGGCATGGTGAAAGCTGCAGCAGTGTTGGTAATTTGGTGGCAGCCATTATGTTGCCAGCATGCAGGGGTGATGTGTTTGCACCCGTACAAGCAATTTTTGCTTGATGAATGGCCAGCCTCGTAAAATGAAAAAAGAAACGCACAGAAAGCCAGTCACTTCCAAAACCTTTACACCGTTGATACCCTTTTTTTTTTCTTTTTCTTTTTATATTTCGAAAGTATATTTTTTAAAAAATAATTTTTTTCTTTTTATTTCAAATTAATTTTTGTTTTTATATTTTTAAAATATTTTAATATACTAATATTAACAATAAATTTAAAAAATATTATTTTAATTTATTTTTAAATAAATTTAAAAAACAAAAAAAACAACTACTCCAGCCAATACTAAACAAGTTATAACCGCCCGATTGCTTGGGGCTACATAATTGAGTTCAAGTCATGTATTCAGTGCTGTTACTCGTTATATAAGAAAGTTTTGTCCTTCCTCTCTATGTTAAATGTCCTTTCCTCCTTCTGAAGTCTTTTGTTTTTGGAAGAAGTTGATACATTGAGGGTTTATCAGAAAGTAATCAAAAATTAAAAAAAAATTACAAAAATAAAAGATTAAAAAACCAACCTATACAGATAAAAAGAAAAGCAGCAGGAGAGAAGGAGCTGATATGATAGGCTGAAGGAGAGGCACTCAGACAGACCAAATGAGTTCTCCAGCCAGGCTCTGCCTGCCACAGATCTAAATTGTTCTGCCAAGTCATTGATGGCTAAAATCAAAGCTTGCCTCATGGTTCCCTAGTCAACAGCAGCATTTCATAATTTAGTAATTATAGCCCTAGTTAACTCTCAAGTGGGTTTTGAATTTAATCTTCAAGTAGTCTTTTGCTTAGCAAAACAAAATCTTTGAAGGCAGAGAACCAAATCTTAAAGTTCCAATTTTTATTTTTATTTTTTTGGTTAAGATTAGATGCATGATAAGTTCTGTTCCTGATGCATGTGTGCACATGAGATGGAAATATTTTACTAACAAATGCTTAGGATCTAGCCAAAGGAGAGCTGGTCTTCTGGATTCATGCATTGTTCACCTCAAATCTCAATTTGGGAGAACCATAATTGGGTAATTGAAAGTCCCTTTCAAGATCTAGCTGTAGTTACTGATCGCAAGCTCAGTTTTTTCTTTGCCTTCACTTTTTAATCTCCATTTTAAGACCAAACATCTTAACTATCAATGAAAAACAAGGTTCTCTTAAGAGTTGCCAGCATGGTGTCTGATTCTGTAACCAGGTTCCTTGAATATAACGGAATTTCCAGCCAGTCTATGTCTAGGCATGTAACCATGTCATTTGTTGGAACATTAGATAAAAATCCAACTTGTCTTGTGGTCTCCTGTCGAAGATCAGCATAGCCGCACCATTGTCAAGATTCATCATGCCAAGATCGCCGCATGGCTCGCAAATAAACTAGTGTGAAAAGATAAAAATACCTAAATATAAAGCTTATTTTTTTTATTTTTTAAGGGAAAACATGTATTTTGATTGTATTCTAATAAAAAAAAATTAAAAAAACTCTTGGTTAACCGCTCAACATTTTTTAACCTTGAGTAAAGAAGTATTTTAATTGTATTAAAGTCTTTAAAAATGATTAAAAAAAAAAAATCATTGCTCAATAGTTTTAGATTTTGTAGACTCGGGGGATCATAGAAACGTGATTTTACTATATAAAAAAATGAGAAAAAACTAGTTTATATAAGAAAGACCAAATTAACTATCTTCATCGAAAAACCTCTTATTTTTTTCATTCAATGACAAAATAATGTAAAATAATAATTTTACTGTAGCAGTTTACGATAAATTGTATACAGTGATATAGTGAAAAACCAGCTCCCTGGATTTCTTGTTAATTCTCGAAGTTTCTTCTCCAAATCATCCAGTTTGGTCGTAGATGCATGAAATTAAGGAATTCTGTACTCGAGGAACATGTGCACATTTAGGCTTAGTGATTGTTTGTGTTCCAAGCATTTTGATATCGAATCTGCTCATGCGCCATTGAAAGAGCAGAGAGAGTAGCTAGGTTGAGTGCTTGTTTGTGTTCCAAGCATTTTGATAACAAATCTGGCTCGTTCATCGTTGAAAAAAGCAAAGAAGATAAAGAAAAGGAATGGGAGAATAGATCAATGACAGCTCGTGTTCCAAGCATTTTAATTTGATATCAAATCGGATCATAGAAAAAGAAGAAATGTGAGAGTTGTCACCCATTGCTATTCCAAGACTTGATCGGCACCCTAGTTAAAAAAAAAAAAAAATCAAGTGTATAGCTCAATGGTTAACATTTAAGATTTCTATTACAGAAAAAAGGGTGAAGCATAAAAAATAATTAAAAACAAATAAATTACACTACTCATTAATTAAACATTATATTCCATATAAATAATAAGTTTTAAATTTCTTCAAGAATAACTATTAATACCGTAGTTATAAGATCCGACGTAATGAACCATCAATTCAAAAAATTCCAAGTTTTTTTTAAATGAAGTTGTTCCTAAAAACAAACAAATTAATTACACTACTCATTAATTCAACATTATATTCCATACAAATGATAAGTTTTAAATTACTTTGAGAATAATTATTAATATTGTAGTTATAAGATCTGACGCAATGAACCATCAATTCAAAAAATTCCAAGTTTTTTTTAAACAAAATTGTTCTTAAACTATTCAGGTCAACCTACGCAATTCAAGATGAATGAGGTTTATTATTAATGCTAACCGAGAACCCACTATAGAAAGAGATTGAGAGAATGGTGGGGTGGGTGTTAATTTTTTTTTCTTTTTCTTCAACATTTTTTGGCCAGAGAAGGAAATCCTCATACCATTGCTAGCTAAACTTCTCATGGTTCACACAATTGTGCATTGAAAATGGCACGTCTTGATGGTTCCAAAATAACAAATATGTATGAACTGAAGAATGTATATACACACACAGCCAACATTTTCACATGTTTTAGCAAAACCAAAAATGGCATACCTAATTACAAATTCATAAATGAGATGCATATATTTAAGTTGAAGTTGGCTAAAGGCTATGTTCATGAACCAAAAGCTATGAGTTCTAGTTCACCACAGTATGCATGAGCGCGCGGGGACCCATGAAATTGATAAAAGAAAGGGAGACAGATTAGTGTTTAAAACCTAATAAATGTACCTTCTGTCTTCCATGAAACTAACAATCCAAACTTCTTAACAGAAATGTGTGATTTCTTGTTCACAATTATTTATCAATATCCTGTGTCCTAATTCTAAAAAAAAAACCCATAATTAACTTTTATGAATAATTTAATTAATCAGATTTTAAATTTATTTTTTAATAGTTATAAATTTAAATTCTCTCGATATCACTAAAGATTTATATAATTTTTTATTTTAAAACCTAAAAAAATTAATAAAAAGACATATAATCCAGTACAAATATGTTAATTAAAAAAAAACCCAACTAATATCACAAATTATGGCCTCAGCTAATGAGTAGTCATCGTTATCATAATCAATGTCTTATCATATAAATATTGAATTGATTCTTTCTTTCTTGTGATGATTTGATGGCTTTGCCCACAAGCTGTGATTCCAAGTTCATAGTGATGATGGAGTACCATAGCTAATTCCTTGAAGTGTCTTGACACATTTCTCACATGATAATTGTTAAATGATAGATTTAGAGATTCTGGGATGCCTGGCTTCACAGATTACTTCGGGTTTTATTAAATAAATTCTCACTTTGTTAGCCTAAATCTTTCTCCTCGTTTTTTTTTTCCAGGCAGGTGATGTGTCAGGATAATTTACACGGGCTAGCAATCCTTATGTGATTTCCTTCTAAGCATGGCAAGCATTTTTTTGTTTATACGATACGCCACAGGCTGCCTTTTAACGAGTAAGGGAAGTTTCATTGAAATAATTGCTGAACGTAGATTGAAAAAAACATGCAGTTAAAGAAAAAAAAATAAAATGCACTTGTTTTTATTTTTTAAATATATAAACAACTATGTATTAGATGAATCTGGATTGACATGGATACACTTGTCAAATATATACTCATCTTGATTGAATTACTTTGTTCTTTTTCCAAGTAATTACATGATAATAAAAATAAACGCTAGTAGAAAAAAAATTATTAAGTATTTTCTTTTAAAAGAAAAACAAACATGACAGGCTGTAAATAAAAACTTACTAAAAATATTTTTTAAAGAAAAACAACTTTAATCTTATTAAAAAATAAATTGAAATTTTAATGGTGTTTTAAAAAATAATAACTCAAATATATTTTTAATTAAATTAAAAAGTAATAGAGTAATATATAATATATTTTTTGTTAGTTAATTTCTTATTAAATAAACTTAAAATGAAAAAAGAAAATGCAAAAAAGGGTCGGGAACCTGGGTCTAAGAGGCTTAACATGTCTGGCCCATCAAAAATAAGATATAGACGCTTGTGTCTAGCTGCTTAAAATGAAAAGGAAAAAAAGGTAAAAAAAAAAAAGTCATGTGTGCGGGTCCAAGAGGCCCAACAAGGCTGGTCCACCAAAAATCAAGTTTGGTTTGCAGGCCTAGTAGCACAGGCCTAAACACCTAAACCTAATTTTAAATGAGCGTACGATGCGTGATCCTCTTATTTGTATTTTTATATATAAAAAAAAAAACAAGGAAAAGAAGCTAAAGACATTGCATGCTTCCTACAATATGAAAGAAAGCAACACAAACCAAGCCAAACTACATAATAAAGAAATATAAAATTAAAAAAAAAAAAGCTTGATGGCTAATCTAAAAATAGAAATAAACTAGATGTTATGCACGCGCGATGTCGCGGGCTTGTGCGTTGTCGTGGATTTGTGAAAAAATCATATGGAGAAAAATTGTTGCAATCCACAATATTTTCAAGGAAAAAGCTATAAAGCTAAATTCTTAACCAGCTCAATATTAAAAATTAAAATCGATAAAAATAATTTTCAAAAAAATTAGAAAAAAAATGAAAGGGAAAAAAAACAAAGCAGGAAAATACTGTAGTAATCTATAATGTTTCTTAAGAAATTCTAAAGTTGTAATTCTCAATCAGCTCAATATTAAAAATAATAAAATCAATAAAAATAATTTTAAAAAAATCATAACAAAAAAAAATCATGTGGGGAATACTGTAGTAATCTACATTGTTTTAAAGAAAAAAATTACAAAACTAAATTCTCAACCAACTCAATATTAAAAAAATAAGATCAACAAAGATAATTTTGAAAAATATCACAAAAAAAAGAAAAAAAATATGCGGGGAAACATTGTAGCAATCTATAGTGTTTCATAAGGAAATTTACAGTTGTAATTTTCAATCAGCTTAACATTAAAAATAATAAAATCGATAAAGATAATTTTGAAAAAAATCATAACAAGAAAAAATAATGTGGGAAAAATTGTAGCAATCAACGGTGTTTTAAAGAAAAAACTACAAAACTAAATTTTCAACCAGCTCAATATAAAAAAAAAATTCGATAAAAATAATTTTTTAAAAAAATCAATTAAAAAAAACATGTGGGAAAATACTATAGCAATTCACAATGTTTTAAAGAACTACAAAACTAAAATCGCAATCAGCTCAATATGAAGAAAAAAATATAATCGACAAAGATAATTCTGAAAAAAATCATTAAAAAAAACCTTGTGGGGAAACACTGTAGCAATCCACAGTGTTTTAAAGAAAAAAAACTAAAAAACTAAATTCTCAATTAACTCAATAGTAAAAAAAAATAAAATCAACAAAAACAATTCTGAAAAAAATAGAAAAAATAACATATGGGGAAAGCTAAAGCTCAATTCTCAACTAGCTCATTATTGAAAAAATAAATTCGATAAAGATAATTTAAAAAAAAAACATGTGGAAAACACTACAGCAAAACAAAAATCATGTGGCGAAAACATTGTAGCAATCTACAGTGTTATATTAAAAAAAACTACGAAACTAAATTCTCAACCAGTTCAATATAAAAAAAATTGACAAAGACCAGTTTGAAAAAACAAAGAAATATATCATAAAAAGAAAGAAAGAAAATCATGTAGGGAAATATTGTAGCAATCCACAATGTTTTAAAGAAAAAAATTATATAGATAAATTCACAACCAATTCAATATTTAAAAAAATTAGCAAAGATAATTTTTTTGAAAAAACAAAAACAAAACAATTAAAAAAACAAAAAAAATTCAATTTTGGAAAGAAAACACGTGAAAAAAAAGGAACAAAAGCTAAAAAAATTTAAAAAAAAATATGTGAAAAAAGTTACAGTGCTTTCCCACGCGTGTTTTAGAGCAAAGTTATTGAAAATGATCTAAAAAATATATTTTTAAAAACTAAAAGGCTCCATTTCACTTCATTTTCAATTTAAACCTACTCTTTTTTAATTCTTCGCAAGGAAACGAAATTCTTCTTTTGCAAAACTAAGAATCAAATTAATGTTCAAATGTTTTTTTAAGACCCTAAAAACCCTAAATAAAGAAGTGTGAAATAAATTATTAAATCCAACCATCAACGCAGGCGATATAAAATAATATAATTCATATAAAAAAACAATAACTAGAATAAAAAAAAAAACTTAAAACACTGTGAGAATTAACAGTGTTCTCACTCAGAGGCCAATATAAAACACTTAGTTTTTTTTTTAATATTATTTTTTACACTACTCTAATCAAACAAAGCGGCCGTGTACAGGTCAAAGTCAAAGTCAAAGAGGACTCTTTGACACCGCATATTGTAATGTGCTTGTCTGATTAATCATTAATCAAATATGTGGCTCCATTTATTAGTAGCTAAACACCGTATATGTATAATTCATATACTATCCCCCAGCCCTTTTTTGTGCTAGCTACATTTTTTTTTTTTTTTTTACATAATTATTCCAAATGCTTGCTATTATTATTTTTTTTTTTTTTCAAGTTGAAGATTCAATGATTTCGACCACATAACCCTAAATCCCCGTGATGTTCTCTGAACAAATAAGATCTTGTTTGAGATATGGTTTGTGACAAGTACAAGTCTCATCAATTGTTTTTATTTTAATGTAATGATTGATATTATAATAATAATAATTGTTTTTAAAATATTTTTTATTTAAAAATATATTAAAATAATACTTTTAATTTATTTTTTAAAATTTATTTTTAATATAGTATAGCAAAACGATTTAAAAATAAAAAAAAATTAATATAAAAAAATATATTTAAAAAATATAGTGATACTGCAAAAACAAACACTATCTCTATATAAATATACACATGCATAGTCTACAGTAATATCAGTCTAAATGAAAAGGTATAAAAGAAATCAAGAAATTAGTTTTCGCTCAAAACCTTGGAGGCCTAAAATTGAACTCATGGCAACGAGTTCTCAATATTTTTTATAAATAAAACATGTATTTAAAAAAAATTAAACTAAAATCATTTTTTAACCGCGGCTGAAAATCAAATCTATTGGCTGGGCCAGATCTATTACATGTGTTTCAGAGAATTGAAAAAAAAAAGAGGTCAACAAAGTAATAAATCCTGGTAGTATTTTGCTGAAACTTGAAAAAAAAAAAATGCTTGCCGACTTTGCCTTTAGTACTGGTAGCAACAGAATCAATATGAGGTAACAAGATTGGACAGTGATTTAACACTTGTGATCTAAGGTTTTTTTGGAAAAAAAATTAAAAAAATAACACATTGAAAATAAAATTTTGGTGAAATTCTATGCTTTGACATTTTCATGTTTATAAAACATGATTTTTATTAAATATTGTATTTTTAAATAAAATAGATACCACATTTGAGATTGAGTTGGGTGAAGTAAAGACGTGAAGCTAATGCTGAAATCTAACATGATAAGATTTAACCTCTATAATTGAGATTGAGTTGATATTAGAAGGTTTGAATCAAGAGATTATACTGCAATGTTATTTGATTCCGAGCAAGGGGTGTTCCAGGTCAACACTTATATTAAACAAGTTGTTGTTAAAGAAGTTAAATGGGCTTGAATGATAAAACATGCACGCTTCTAGAACAGATGTTTACTAAATATCATGCTTTATAAACGCGATAAAGTAGATGTCACACTTTAAATTGAGTTGGGTCAAGCGAGGAGGTGAAGTTAATGCTGAAATCCAATATGGTAAGATTTAGTTCCTATAATTGAGATTGAGTTGATATTGAGAAGATTTAAATCAACAGATCATGCCATAATGTTATTTGATTCCAAGCAAGGAGTGTTGTAGGTCAACACTCTTATTAAACTGGGTGTTGTTAAAGAAGTTAGGCGGGTAATCAGTTTGAATGATAAAATATATACATGTTGTAAATGGCAAACATTCCAATAGTCATGTTCACATGTTCTTGCATGTTGTGCCAAGAATCTTATAAACTTCACATAGTTTGTTGATGATCATTACACGATTCATAGCTACATATATGACATGTCATTTTGTCCATTACCAGACGAGCTAGAATAGATTGATTACACTGGACCTTGAGTTGAAGTAGACTCGTAGATAAAAGTTCAAGCGTGGTCGATAAATGTCAATTCGTTTGCACAATGAGATGGATGCAATAGAAGGTCATGCACATTATAGATGTGACATATACAATGAAATAGGCCATAATAGGAAAACATGTCTTAATCGACAAAGTATGTATGACAAAACAATTGTGTGTAAAATATATATTATTTTTTTATCATGTTATGGTGTATTATTTTTTTATGCATTTTAAACTTATCTTGTCTCGTGTTAAACACGAGTACTATTAGATAAGATGTCACGCACTCGAGGTGGCAGATTGTCTACTTATATTGAGCGTTCATATTTAGATGATATTCAGGGAGAGCAGGACTATGAGCAGGGTCGGCATGATTATAAGCAGGGAGAGCATGACTATGATCATGAAGAGCATTAATCACAGTACATGCCTACCAGACTCGCCGACACTTCTATCTTGCAGTTGCAGGAATGATATTGATCAGAGGACATATTCACTAGTATTGTATGAATTTTTAATTTATGTTTAATTTATTTATTGGTAAAGGTATTATATATATGTGTGTGCTTACAATTAAAATTTTTATGGAGTATAAAACCACTATTTATTACCATACACATGGGCAGATGAGACTAGATAAGCGGGTCCAGTCGTATGTGTTCCATGCAGGTTTTTTATATGTCAGTTGTCTAAACCACATCAAGTTTGACCACAGTTTAATCCATGCACTGATTAAGACTTTATTTGTATAGGAGGTTGCGTCTGCGTTTTGCTTAAAACGCATGCGCAACATGTCTGGTAATGAAAAAAACATTGTTTACTGTTCATAGGGCCCATTGAAATCTGCATTTGTAACGCAGGGCAATACAAAGCATGCTGGAGCTACTTTTTGTGGAGAGTCGGCTGCTTTTCTTCTTCTACACTGTTCATTTTTTAAAAGTGAACAGTAATTTTTTTTTTGAAAACTAGTTTAGAGTGAATTAAATTCACTCGCACTGGTCATGTGAACAGCATTTTTTCCCCTAAAAAAACTAGTGTAGAGTGAATTAAATTCACTTACACTGTAATCTGAATTTTATTCCTGATAATATTTTACCTAATTTTATTGCACGCTCAAAAAATCATGGAAATTGTAGTTCTTGTCGAATAACTTTTTGTATGTAATGGAATTGTAGATAGTTTAATGGAACAATAAAAAATATTTTATATAAAGTATTATTTATTTCATGTTGTAATAGTAGTAGTTAAATCTACAATATTTAAATTTTATATATGTTATTTTATAACCTCAATTTAAAAAGCATTCTTAACCAAACACATTAAACTACTTTTTGTTCAACCTCAATTTTAACCACAGTTTTAACCAAACATATATAAATATCAAACCAACCTCAACTAAAAGTATTTTTTTATAAAAACAACTTTTTTCAAACTAAAACTATAGAAGCTACCACAATACCAAACACACTGGTGCAGACGTGAGACACATACGTTTCATCATATGAAAAGATGACATCGACACTTTAAGACCTTACGGTTTTGCTTGGACTGGTCATTGTTGGACAGGCACTCACATCTTCTAGTGTTCATAATAAGATTTTGTTATGCGAACAATCATTTTGATTGGCACCCCCTCTTTCTGAATTGGAAGGGGGGTAGCATGCATCTTAAGTGGATTGAGAAGATATTTGCAACACTATCAACTGATGCTGGTAAGGAGATCCTGTAGAGGTACAAAATAAATTATGAATCTAATGTGTTTATTATTTGTTAAATTTGCATGAATTATTATGATAATCTTAATGTACATTATGTAGGTATGCTAAATCATATATTCTTCATCTATTTGGCAGTTTATTATTCACTGACCTAGGAGATATGTGCTTTTAATTTATCTGACACTTATTGAGAATTTTGGCTTCATCCTTACATTTAGCTAGGGATCTATTGTTTTGACATGTTTGTACAGACATATATATCTTGCATGCATGAAGGGGGTCAAATAGGTTGAGGGATGTTTACTACTTCTACAGGTATGAAGCGAGAAACACTATCTAGACTTTAAATGTTTGTTGTTAACATGACTGATTCAAAAGTTTTTTTTATTGAATAAAAGTTATGGTCATGGGAACATCTTCAAGTGGGCAAACCCCAGTTACCCCGATTGTCGTCTATGATTATTCAGAGTATAGGGGTTACACTTCATATATCACTCGGATGCATGTATTATTGTGATGTTATTTTGAAATTATATGCATTTATATTGTGTAATTGCATGTATTATTGTGATGTTATTTTGAAATTATATGCATTTATATTTTGTAATTGTAACTTTAAAAAAATGCAATTAAACTAACATAATTTTAATGCTAGGTGGTGTGCTAGTAGAGTATTTGAAAATAATCCAATACATGTGTTAGTATTTTATCGAAGCGAGCAAGATAGGCAAAAGTATTTTAATCATTTGTTTAATAAAAATCATTAAACTTCACCAAATTATTGTTGTTTAATATTTAAAAAAACTTATATTTTACAAGTCATATGGATGCCTTACTCGGATAACAGATTGGCAGTTGCTCCGGTAGTTTGCACTAATGGGATAGACATATGGATATCATTGGTCCCGTATATATTTTTGAGATGGTCGAGCTACATTTCCCAAACCGGATAATGTGATAGTTCAGCTATAAACAACACATTCCAGTTGACATCGATTCAAGTGATGCATTGCATGTCATAACTCCTTAGAGTAAGAATGATGATTATGACTAGTTAAGCCAATGTGAAACTTATGTATCACAGTGGGGTGCACAGACAAATGAGATATTTACAAAGAGCATCTCATGATTACATATGAGGAAATATGATTTGGTACATGAATATCACACTTCGAGTCATTATAATTCTGGATCCCGAGCAGGTTCCACCACCTGGATATATGCAGTACAACAACATGCCCAGCGGATTCAAAGCCTTGTAAGTAGTCAAATCTTTTCATAATTATGAAATGTTAAATGTTGGGTCCTGTGTATTGATTTTTTAATTTAACCTTAATGTTTTGTTAATATTAGGTTGGTTTCATGCTACAGAAGGGTCAAGAGGCCGCATCTTATATTCTTAATATTGATGAAAAAAGTAAAGTTCACATCATTGCATCTCAGTGATTAAATGTTTCCCGCACTAGACTTGATGTCTTTGAAGAGCGGTTAACTCTTGATGATGTCGTGGAAAAGAACGAGGCCACTTAGGCAGGTGAAGGAGCTAGATCCAGTCATGCTACTGATGAGCCTGGATTATCCAGTAGATGACGTAGACGTAGATAGATGAATGATTTATGTTTCTATATTTTGGGATTACTTGAATATTAGATAAGATGAATTATTTTTTATTCATTCAAAATGTTTTTTTTTCCTTACTCCATAGCCACTGGTGGTTATGAAATATGAGAATTTATTAATTAGAGTTATTGTGGTGTTTTCAGGTCTTTTTAAACGGGATGATATTTTGGGTATAGTTTATATATAGAAAAAAATCCGTTGAAATTTTGTTAAAATTATAAAAAAAAATTTAGCTTTCTAAAATCATAAAGTAAGTTAAATTTCAAATCAACAAAAATTATGATTTTATAAACTTTTTTAGGCTCAAAACATAAAAATTTCCCAAAATTAGACAATAGCCAAAAAAGTTCAATTGTTTCTCAAAAATATCAGACTATTTTTGCTAATGTCCAACTGCTTTTTGAAATGCTAAGTCGTTTCTCAAAATAATCTACTAATAAATATCACGGTTCAAAATTACAATAAAATTACAATAAATATGGTAGCTTATAAAAGCAACATCTAGGTAAATATCACAATTATTGCGATTATAAACCAAGACATCATTAAATTGTTCTATTTCATCAAAACTTTTGCATCCTGTATTGTTTTGCTTCCTTTCTTTTCCTGTGTTAATTACACAATTTATCCAGGCTTTTTTTTCACCTTTCTTTTTTTCCAAACGGTCCATATACACAATAAATTGTCAGATTTGACACTAAGCATGCGCATCGTATAAAGCCATCCTTTTTTCATCTTTACCTTTTGTTTTATCCTTTCCTTTCCTTTCCTTTCCTTTCCTTTCTCTGCATCGTCTCTCAGCAACAATCAAGGGCATAAAACATAAGTACATGATGCTCATCATCATCATTCACCCTGGCAGGAGCCATATTGAATTGACAAGATGGTTTTTACATGAACAAAAGGCAACCCTAACAATGTACTGTGTATGCAGCGATGAAACTAGCTATTCAAGTCTGTACATATTATTCATCCAAGATACCATTAGAGAGACTTTTAGGAATCCGAAGGATGATACTAACACAAACCTCCAATGGGCGAGCTTTTTTGTATAGTTATTATATTTATGGGTAATGAATAGCTAGCTAGGTTATTAATTGTTATTATCATATATATATATATATATATATATATATATATATATAATATATATATATATTACTCAAAATTTGATAAATAGAGCAGAGGTATTTAAATTTTTTTTCCTATTAAATAATAAATATAGTATGAATATAGTTGAAACTATCCCTCGTCCAAAATATAAATAAAAGTGATGAAAATGGTAATAAAATCACAATAATTATCATTGATTTGTTTCTGATCTAGTGAAAAGGGGGGATTAAAAAGAACGAATAAGATTAAAAGTCAACCTAGACAAAATCTTTTTTTTAATATATCCAATCTGGTTGATATAATAAATATGATGCATGGTATGATCAGGATAAGAGTCTTTTATGATATTGTTCTTCTTGCCCTCCCGTCTTATTAAGTTATTATCATGAATATGGCTCCTCTCTTTTATGTCTCTCCATTCCTTCTTGTTTTGGGGCCCAATTAATGTACTGCTAGCTACAGCTTGTAGTGTTGTGTTATACATGTGAGCCATTGAACAATGACAGGACACTGAGTGCTGAAAGGGAAGCAAAGCAACTCTCTAAAAGCCAAAACGACAAGATTCCAACACATCAAGTGAGCCACACCAGCAGGCAGCAGCAGCAGCAGCAGCAGCCAGTTCCTGTGAGTTATGACCCTCCTCACCAGCTTCTCTCGCTAACATCACAATAATCATGCTCGCACCATTATCACAATCTAGGCCTTGAAAGTCTAGCCTATTCTATCATAAACTACAAAGAAATGAACATAATTCTACAGCATTACTTATTAGAGTACTTTCCTTTCGTGTGTTTAAGCAATGGTTGCAAATTAGGCCTGTGGATCTTGTATAGGAGTTGTTTTTCTTTCTTTCATTTTCTTTTTTTTTGGTACAATATGAGCAATTTGGACTTAAATTGTATAATATAAATAGCTTTCTCAGCTATATATTCCTCCTTATTATATATTTATTAATAATAATGTGAATTGTCGAAGCTCAATTAACATCAATATTGCTGTACTCTCTTCAATAAATCTCGAGTTTGAACGTTTAATAATAAAGATGTTGATGTTGTTGTACATGAAGTGCATCATATCTAGTGCTGAAGTAGCAAATGTAAATATTTGAAATATGAAACTTTAGTTATTTTATATAATTATCACAATGGCTAAAAATATATATCCAAAATAATACAATTAAAAACTTATTTTCTAAAATAACATAATTTACAGGATACATAAGTTACACTTGCGTGACTTGAGAGGTGCATGTTTTACATGCACGACCGGCCAATAACTTTTTCTCATATGTGTGATCCACATGATAATCGATCTTTTCTTTGTGATTGAATATACATCAGCATATTTATATAAAAAAAATGTATTTGACACATGTGTCAAGCATTAGCATGTGATCATGTCACCATCTTTAAATATATAGTATAGCTTTTTATAATTTAATTTATATAAATTCATCTAGTTGATATCTTTCTGATAGTTATATTATTATCATCATTAGAGCTTGAAATGTGTTTGGTATTTTTTTTTTCTTTTTTTCTTGTCTTTTGATGTCATCTCATCTTTTTTTCTAGCCATTAAATTATTTTTACTTCTTTAACGTACATTGAATCTTTATATACATTCAAATGCTTCAAAATTATTTTGTATGGATCCCAAAACAGGAAGAATGAATTGGACGAGTCGTGTGGATGCTATTTTAATAAATAATAAATTGGATATTTTTGTAGAAAACCTCTACGAAAGTCACGAAGACTTTTATTTTGCTTCTGCGTTCCCGACGTCAATTATTGGACTAACCCATACTATTGAGGGGGGCTCTTATTCCTTTAGCTAAGCTTGTTTTATATTTTAATTTATTGGGACAATGAAGCCCTTCATTTTGGTTAAATATTACAACAAGATCGAGGACAACTCATTTCAGTTTGGATACAGGTGAAAAATACTTAAATCTTTTGATAAATTACGAGATGATTAAATATTATTTAAGCACAATCACACTAAATTTCTCTGCAATTTAAAGCTTGAAGAGGAAACAAAAAACAAGAAAGAAAGTTATGATCAAAGCATTATTTTCACATCAAATAAAAAAAAAATTGCATTTGCAAGTTTGAGAAGATTCTCAAGATGAGCAATAAAGCATACTGTATATAATATATGTAGCATTAAATATCAATGAAAATACAATAATAACCATGTAGGACCATCATATTAATCCAAACCCTCCTTCCTATCTTCTATTGTATACATTATACTATATAGTACATCAAAACAGTACATCTACACTACCCTCCAAATTTACAGGCAAATTAAAGAGAAAGAAAGAAAGAAAGAAAGAAAAATAGAGAGAGACAGAAACACGATGGAAAGTGATAGCACAAACGATCTATACAAAGAATGCCTAAGAAACCATGCAGCTAGTCTTGGGAGCTATGCCACAGATGGATGTGGTGAGTTCACCCTTGATGACACCTCAGTTTCCACCCTCCAATGTGCAGCCTGTGGTTGCCACCGCAACTTCCACCGCAAAGTATCGTACAGCAACAGAAGGGATCACATTATGCACTCACCATCCTCAGAGACAGTAGTGATGGAAATGATGGACTATGCAGAAGGGAATAATGAGAGGAATTCCAGGCCTCCAGTGATGGTGGTGGAGTCAGGTGAAAGGAGTGGAAAGAAGAGGTTTAGGACAAAGTTTACAGCTGAACAGAGGGAGAAGATGATGGAGTTTGCTGAGAAGTTGGGGTGGAAGTTGCAAAGGAAAGATGAAGAAGATGAAGTGGAGAGGTTTTGTGAAGGAATTGGGGTTAGCAGACAGGTTTTTAAAGTTTGGATGCATAATCATAAGAATTCTTCTTCTACTACTTCTGCTTCTCCTGGCAATGCATCTTCTCTTACCACCCAGTAAGAGAGGGTGGGAGAGGAGAGGGTTTTTTTTCTTGGGTCATTTTCTTTTCCTATCTTTATTCATGTTTGGTTGTAAGTTATCCTTGCTTCAATCTCCTCTAGATAAAAGACCTTATCTTATCCCCTCTCGTTTCTTTCTTTCTTTTTTTCATCTTAATCTTATTATAAATATGAAAAAAAATGCCATGGAATTCCAGAAAAAATTGCTATATTGACAAATTAAATTAGGCTGCCAACAAAATGAGAAAATGGGATTTTGAAAGCAAATTTTGTTTTCTTAATATAGCAAATCCTTTGTTAATTAATAATATGGATGCATGTATGTATTGTATACATATAATCAAGATGGGGTAATTAATTAATTAATTGTCTCAAAATTATGGCAAATTTGATGTGATCTGAATGTCTCTCTCATGATTTTGACGTGATCTGAATTGTTGGTAAGAGTTCTCTCATATAGATTTCACTTTCATTTGAGCAAATTCAAGATTTTCTGCCCTGAATTCATCGAATGTAGTGGTGGTGGTGGTAGATACTTGCAATTTCGATTTCAAGGACCCAATTTCAAATTCTAGAAAGTTTGGGGTGGGGATTTAGGAATAGAGGATAATTGTGCATTATAGCTTGACTTTCTGTCACTGTTTATCATTTTCTTTTTCCCCTGACCTCCTCCATTCCTTCCCTTCCCTTACCTTCTCATTTGTCTCCATTTGTTATATCAAAACCCTAAAGTATTAGACTAGCTGGTTTCTCTTCTTAATGATCAGGACCTCTTTTTCTTTCATTTTTTTTCCCTTGTTGCCACTCTCTGGCACTCGAATTGAGTTGGATTCTTATTGGGAGTTTCATCCCTAGACCGCCACTTTGCAATGTCGTGTTCCAGAGTAGGGTAGGAGATGCTTTGATTCTAACAATTTTAAACCTTGGTGCAGATCTGTCGCACTTATGGTTGTATCAGAATTATTGGACCGAGGGTAGATACGTAACACAAAAGGACAGTGTGTTCATGCTTAGGAACTGGCACACAGCGACAGATGAAACAGAGCTGAAACCTGAGCTACCCAAGCTCACAGCATTAGGCAATGCTATATTACACTTCGACAAGATTGAAAAAGATCATGGTTTGGACCTCAAATGGAGGGATCCAACTGGATCACTACTGTAATCTGAGTCCTAGTGCGACGAGAGGATCATAACAATATACAGTTAAATCCCAGAGAAAACATATCATTTTCAGAGCAAGGTCTTCTATGCATTCATTGCTAACTTCGATGATCAACTCTGTCTGCTCAACTGACGCCCTGCCTAAAAAAGGATCACATATTTTCTATTCTAACATCCGGGCGAAAACAACTAGAGAAGTCACAAGAACACAGCACACTACAAATAACGTTATGAATCTATCATGTGATATAAACCAACATCCATTCCCACAGAGAATTATTTTCATATGACGAAGCATACTAGCATGAAACTAGAATATTGCATTGTCAAAACGCAACAGTAGAATATCATAGGCAAACGACTGGAGCACAAATTGAAGACGGCATGTATCATCCCATTCAAACACAAAATGTTACCACTACTCCTAATCCACCAAATGCCTTCCATCACTTGGCCAACATCATCCTCACAAACTCCTCGTAATTCACCTGACCATCACCATCTACATCTGCTTCTCTGATCATCTCTTCCACTTCTTCATCTGTCAACTTCTCCCCAAGATTTGTCATCACATGTCGTAGCTGCACATGTCAAGCAAACATCAAGGTGGAGAAAAAACTATATCCTAGAGCAGCAAATACCAATAGCGGATAGAAAATGTTTGTAATAGGTTTAGTGACTATATGAAGTTACAAATCAAGTAGATAGCATCAAAGATACTAAATATGGTGTTTACCTCTGCAGCAGAAATAAAGCCATTCTGATCCTTGTCGAATACCTTGAAAGCTTCTTTAAGTTCCTCCTCAGAGTCAGTATCCTTCACCCAAAGTTAAAATTCAACAAAAAGGAGGTTAGCAAAATATACAAGTTAACAGGAAACTGGAAGCTTCTTAACTCTGGAAGTCATTCTCCACAAAATAAAGCCCTCCAAATGAAAACCTCAAAGGTAAGAATCATGCCAGTTGGATTGTTAGAGAACAAAAGAAAGCCAACATATATAAAAGCTTGCTAGCATGGCAAAACAACAACAACAACAATCAATCAAAGAAGTAAGACCCTGCAAAACAATGGAAACCGCTGAATCAATTACTTGCCATATTATAGGATACGCAATACCGATAAAGAGCATACTGTAATATCTATAGTTTCTGACAATCCACTGCTTCTGAATTAGAGTTCTGCGCACAGAACCATGATTAACAGGCATCCAAATATTAGAACATGATAATTCTAACATGGCATTGGAAACTTTTGGAGACAACCATTCATGAACAAAACTAACTAATTGTGCCCCTAGAATACAAATAATAATTCTGGGAAGCTCACCTTCATTTTCCTTGCCATCAAGTTCAAGAACTCAGGGAAATCAATAGTGCCATTCTGATCAGCATCAACTTCACTGATCATGTCCTGCAACTCAGCTTCAGTGGGGTTCTGTCCAAGAGACCTCATGACTGTTCCCAACTCTTTGGTGGTGATGCAACCTATTTTTTTTATATAAAAAAAAACTATACATCATACAAAAGCTAAATAATAACAGGAGTCTGTCATCCTACATAGCTACCTAATAATCTAAATGGCTCCTCTTACCTAAATCCATTACCAAAATCACCAAAAAACAAAAATAAAAACTGAGAAAGTTTGAACAACTAGTCATGCAGGATTATAAATAAACCATCAACATGGCAATGATAACAACTGATTTCATCAACCTTCAACAAATCAAATGTATGAACAAAACCCACAATAAGTTTCCATAAAGAAACAAAACCCACATCACACTTCTCCTACTACATCACACCATTAGTCAGTAGCAAAACAAGAACGAGAAAAACCTATGTAGATCTTAACTTGACTAAAACAGAAAACCAAGAAACAAAACAGTGTAGAGAAAACAACAATACCATCCCCATCTTTGTCAAAGAGACTGAAAGCCTCCTTGAACTCGGCGATCTGCTCCTCCGTTAGCTGCTCAGACATGGTCCTTCTACGAAGAAAATGAGACTTTTTTGGGTTTTAGTTTTGGCTGCTTGTGTCTGTAGACAGAGAGAGCTACTGCTTACGCTAATTAGTAATTACTCTCTCTCCCGATAATAATGTCCGAGATTTGTTGCCAGCTTGCTGGGTGCGATCATTGACATTGCCAGTTATCGTCGTTAATTATTCATTAAATACGAATAAGTATAAAAGTAGTCCTTCATTCTATTCAAATAGTGTTGATTCGTTCCTAAACTATCAATTATTCCATTAAATGAGCTTGCTTTCCACTTTGTCATCTTTATTCAAAGAGAGGTTACGAAGAATCATTTTCTCTTAAAGCACCGCTTTGAGTTTGAAAAACATGTGTCGAACTTTATTAAAGATGGAGATACTTTTAACATCTAAAATCAGATCTCACGATAACTTAACTAAGAGGTTATTCGATACGTGGTTAAAATTATATTTTAAAATTTTTAATTTTTTATTTAAAATTATTTTTTAAATTATTTTAATATGCTGATATTAAAATAATTATTTAAAATTAAAAAATATATACTATTTTGATTTATTTATAAGCAAAAAAATTATTTTAAAAAACAATCATTGCTATATTTTTAAACACCCCTCGAATTAATATAAAAAAGCTAATATAGATGAAAAAAGGATAATGATTATGATGATTTAAAAATTATTTTCTCGGTTACATTTCATTTAAGAATGATAGCATTATTTCATTCTTTCATAATATAATTATTTTTTTAGTGTCATTGGAAATAAAATATTTTTTAGCATAAAAAAATTAAAATGATGCTAAGTTTATTTTATATGTAAAAAAATAAATATCATAATGCATTTGAAAATTTGTTTAATTAACATGATTTAAGCAAATTATAGATGAATGAGAAATTAATCTAAAAAATCCTTGATTTTTCTAAATTTAATTATTAATTTATGGTGGCTAATCAAAGGTTGATAATAGTAAAAATTAATTTTTTAATATTTTAGCTTTCAAAATTCACTATAAAAATAGGGTTAATGTATAGTTTCTAACTTGAATTTTTTACACTTTTTCCCACATTTTTTTTCGTGTTTTTATTCTCTTTTATACTTTGATTTTTTATCGTAAATATAACGTTTAGGTTCAAACTTTATTGAGAGATATTTGTGTTCTTTTATTTTAGTTTAGAGATCTTGTTTAGAGATACATCTAAACTAAGATGGAGCTGTTAAAATCTTGAGAAGCATATTATAAAAATTCTAATTGCATAAATAAGGAGCAATACAGCTTTGAGGACAAAGAATTCATCATTAACAACAACAATAATTTTATTTTTTTAAAATACTTCAACAAATAAGTACCATATTTTTTAAAAAAAATTAAGCATCGTTATTTTTATTATTAGCATGCATGCTATAACTTTGATCCTATGTATATTACAAGTTTGAATATATAATTAGTATGCATACTAGTATAATTTCTATTATATTTGTGTTAAAAACATATTTATCTTGAATTTTTTTTATATAAATTTAGACATGTATGCATTATAGGCTTTTCTAAAAAAATCTAATATATTTACAACAACAAGAAAAGCACAAGTGTTAAGATTGGGATAATACATTAATTTTTTTTAAATAAAATCCATAACAGCAAAAGCAAAAATATTATGTAAGAACAATATAAGAAAAAAGAAAAAGAAAATATAAATGAATTGGATAATTCAACTTGCATAAATATTTATCAATAAACTTTATTTTATACGGTAAAAAATTAACTTTACTGTGTACATTCAAAATAGAACATACTAAAAAAAAAAAAAATGTAACCAGGGAACTTGATTAATAGGAAAAAGGATGGTAAAATTGCAAATTATATAATTTGGAGATTCATTTGAATATTCAAATCATAGTGGAGGAGCTGATTTGAGTTTAGCCCAATTAAGAAAGCGATGCATAACCTATCCTTACCCTGACCCACGTGATTCGGGTTGCTAGCTCTGGGCTAAGAACTTGATTTTGTTTGATCCAACGGTGGAAGACTGTTGACTTTAAAGCGGTTGGTATTCCCGTCTATGGTTATTGGTCAAGACCAAATTATTTTATTTGCTATAAAAAAATTACTTATAATATTAGCTTCCTTGCCTTTTCTCAATTTATGCCTATTTGAGAATGGAATTGTTATTATTAAAAATATATTAAAATAATATTTATTTTTATTTTTAAAAAATTATTTTTATATTTGTATATTTAAATGATCTAAAAATACTAAAAAATTATTAATTTTAAATAAAAAAATTTAAAAAAATTAAAATTTTTTAAAATATTTTTAAAACAAAAAAATAAACAAGTATGTAAAACAATAACAAGTTTGTTTAACTTAAAAAAAAAAGTAATACTGTAAGAAAAAATTAAAATACTTATTTTATCTTTGTAATGTGACAAAGTTATCGTTCTATCTCGTTAATTATGGATTCTGCAACACTTTAATATCTTGTAAATATTTTTTTAAGTTTACCATAGGTTCTTACTATATTCATATCCTCCTTGTTGAATTTTAAATATTTAGTATCTTATTATTATTTATTATTTAGCATTATATATATATATAGAAAATTTATATTTTTTTAATCTAATATAATATACACACTCTAATATTCACATAACACACCCATACCCATTTGATATTTATAATTTTTATATATATGATACTAGTATATAAAAAAACTCAGAATGCTATAAAATTGTAGGCTGAAAAATTCAACATGATTTTATTTGAAAGTAAATATAATAAACTGTTCCTTATAGTTTAATAAAAATAATTAATATTTGTAGTCTTAAGACTGTATATTTTATTTCTATTTTTTATATCAATTTTGCATTTATATTTTGTATTTCTTGAAAAACACAAGTAAAATAAAAAAAATAGCAAAACTCTTAACGATATGGGCAAAACATTGTTTATCTTTTACATTTCATTGTGAACTCATTGTTCAGAATTTATTTATTTTGATTCTTGAACTATTTTTTTTTATGTGCAATTGCATTTTTTTTTGGAAGCCAAATCAAAGGATAATTCATTCAAAATTGTTGTCCGAGAAAAAGATTGAAAAAAGAAGGATCATGCGGAAAAGTCATTGAAAATGGGTTGTGTGTTCAAACTAAATCCATCCAGTCCCTTAATTTTTTGTGCAGATCCATTTTAGTATAATAGTTCATTTTTTTATTATTATCTTGTTGATTTGAGAGAGGATAAAGATCATCGGATTTTAATAATAGAGATAGAAAATCAACATTGATACCGATTCTAGCTATCAAAATAATAGATCTTGATGTCAACAGTTTTTATTTGGCGAGAGAGTTTTTTTTTAAGTGTTTTTTCACCTTGAAACTACCTAGAAAACCAGATACAAGCTCGAGAATATTTCTAGTTCCAGGTTGATTTCAGGTTTTTGTACGATAATTTAAGTTGTTTGAAGCCATTGATGGATTTATCAAGGTGTTTAGGATTTTTTTTAAAGCCATTGATGGATTTAATAGTAGAGATAGAAAATCAAGATTAACACTGATTCTAGCTATTAAAATAATTGATCTTGATGTTAACAGTTTTTCTTTAGCGGAAGAGTTATTTTTAAATGTTTTTTCATCTTGAAATTATCTATAAAACCAAATACAAACTTGAGAATATTTATAGTTTCAGGTTGATTTCAGGTTTTTGTGTGATTTTTTAGATTGTTTAAAGCCATGGATTTATCAAGGTATTTAAGATTTTTTTTAAAGTCATTGATGGATTTAATAGTAGAGATAGAAAATCAACATTGACACCGATTCTAGTTGTTAAAATAATTGATCTTGATGTCAACGGTTTTTATTTGACGGAAGAGTTATTTTTAAATGTTTTTTCATTTTAAAAATATCTAGAAAACCAGATACAAGTTTGAGAATATTTCTATTCCAGGTTGATTTCAGGTTTTTGTGCGATTTTTTAGGTTGTTTAAAGCAATTAATAGATTTATCAAGGTGTTTAGGATTTTTATTAGATGTTATAAGTCAAAAATAGGCTGACAAATAAGTTTCTAAGTCAAAAAACCATGAGCCCTGATTTTTCAACCACTATGATGTCCAGAATATAAAGAAATCAGATGATGTGTTGTTTAAATTTCTTTTCCAAAAGAATTTTGTAGCGAACAACAACATTATTTTTTTTAAATAAGGACCCCACTTGCAGGCCATTTTCAATTGGTCCAGACGCGTTAGCGTTGCTTGCTAGGTCTAACAATACCTGACTTATTTATTTTTAAATTAAAGCTTTTAAATAATTTTTAAGTTTAGATTTAAATTAATACCCTCTTTATTTGACTTTTTATTTTTTAAAATAATATTTATTTTTTAATTATTTTGTAAGTGTTCAGTTTTTTGAAGAGGTTATGTGAATTTATCTATATTTTTTTATTTTATATAAATGAAATATATTCTTTCTTCAACGTGCCCAGATTTAATTTTCCTTTTCTGGCCCCAAATTGAAATTGACTTACCCATCACGAGGCGACCAAAGTGGAAATCTTCACAAGAAAGATAAGGTCAAATTCGTCATTCAGGAAAACATTACCTGTCTTTACAAGCAACAACAACACGTCAGCACCATCACATAAATATA
Organism: Populus deltoides; assembly: GCA_015852605.2. Classification (NCBI taxonomy): domain Eukaryota; kingdom Viridiplantae; phylum Streptophyta; class Magnoliopsida; order Malpighiales; family Salicaceae; genus Populus; species Populus deltoides. The sequence continues at coordinate 12,158,977 of CM027581.2, read as the reverse complement.
TAAGCAAATAAAATCTTCCTATAATCCACCCAAGTAAAACATCCCATTATTAAAAAAAATAATAAAAAACCCCCCTTCCCCTCTCTCTTTCCCTCCCCCCTCTCTAAAGCTAGACATTCGTCGTTCAGTACTGCTTGCTGCACTAAAAGTCCTCATTTTGATTACCGAAACGACGACGACGCGCTATGGCTTCTCAAGGAAAGAAACTCATTAACGACCCCAACGGTTCGCTCTTTTCTCTCGCATTTTATTTGTATTATTTTTTTTGTTACTCGGATTGCTTCTGTGCGATCGTTGTTTTGTGTTTGGTTTCTGAGAAAGCGAAAAGAATATTTAATTGTTTTTTATTTTATTTTTTGAATGTGTTTGTTATTTATGTTGCTTATGAGAGAAGCTTTGTTTATTTTGGAATTTATTTATTTTTGTTCGCACTTCTATGTTTATTGTAATATTTGTGTTGTTTTTGAGCTCTTGAATAAATATTCTGTTTGATTGCCGGGAAAATTTGAGTAGAGAAAAGTAAGAAATGCTATAGATTTTTATTTTATAAAAAAGACGATAGAATTTTGAGTAGACGGGTTGTTATTCCCACCACTCCACGTTTATTATAAAATTATATTGATAGTATATATTTTTTTGCCATAATCAAAATGTTATTAGAATGTTGTTTTCTAATTACTAGAATAAAAATCAATTCAAAGAAAAAAAAAGATTAAATAAAAACTGAAGTTCTTAAAATTTTAAGTACTCTATTAAATTTTCTGTAACAAATATTTTATTGGTGGATAGTATCTGTGAAATAAATATTTTATTTGCGGATAACATATAGAAGGAAAAAAATATGTTGTAAATAATTTTTTTTTCCAAGAAATGAAATTAGTTGACAGGTGATAATAAAAACAAAAGGTAAAATTTGATTATTCTAGATATAAAAAGAAGAATTTCTACTTTTATCTATATTTTCTACATGTAAATATAGAACCAACATTTAATACCATCATTTGTAATAAATATAACTGGAGGTATTTTGGTCTATCTAAATAATTAAAATAGATCATGGAGTGGGAATAACAAATTACGGGGTGGGAATAACCCCGCAGTTCTGTTTATTGTTTTCTTTCTTTCTTTTTTTTGTTGCATTGTGTTTTTTTTATTTTTATTTAATGACCTAAAATGTGAAATAATTTTTTTTCAAATGAAGATAGGTTTCTGAAATTAGGTATGGTTGACTTTTAGGTTGGTTTCATGTTTTGCTTGACTCAGTTGATGGTATTTTTTTAATTTTAAATGTGGTTGTTAATTAGTGAAAATTGCTAATTGAGGATTGATTGAAGTGATTTTTTATTGCAGATGTAGTAACTGAGTTCATTGAAGGTCTTGTGGAAACCTACCCTGGATTACAGTACCTGGATGGCTTTCCGGAGGTGATTTTTTTTTAAAATAGTATCTTTATTTAAAATTTTTGAAGGGGCCTTAAATAAATTAGAATTAGTGAATTGTGATGCTTTCATTATTCTGGAGATGCAGGTTAAGGTTGTGTTACGTGCTGATCATGCGAGTGCTATGCTTGACAAAGTTGCGATTATATCAGGTTTGTGGTGCTGGAAAGTATTTGAACATGACAATGTTTAGTTCTTTTGGTGTTGAAATTTGAAATATATATTGTGTGCCTTTAAAACTCTTGATATGCGTGTGTTGTTCGGTTTTTTGATGTTGTTGTGGCATAAGAAGAGAAATGAGGAACTGTAAAGGTATGTGCTTTTGGATGATGAACAAATTTTGGCACTGGGTTGGTACTAGTGCTAAATGTAGCTATGTAATTCAAAAAGAAATGATAGCCATCACCTTTATTGTTCTATATCCAGGCTGGATAATTTTGCTTTTATTATTTTTAAGATCTTCAATGTGTTGATGTACAAATGTAATTGTGATTTTACATTTTTTCTGAAACAGTTGTGACAGGATAGTTGCATTATTTGGTTGAAGTGAACTGTTACTCCATGGAACTGTTTTCTATTTTTCCATAAGATGTTTGTGTAACATCTCTTCCACACACGTGCACACACAGAGCAAATGATTCTTGGTCCAATTTCTCTTTATTTTTTACAATACTGTCAGACACATATTATGTTTGTTTGTGGCTTCCATCTGTGACAAAACCAGCACCTTGAACCCCAAACCTACTTGACATTTGGTCTTACTGCCGAGTTAAGATATCATTGGTTCCTTTCAAATGATTCTTAGAGTGACATTTTTCTTTTAAAATTTCCTCTTTGAAAGTTTAATAGACAAACAGGAGTGACATAAAAAAAGGTCCAACTCTAAAGAAACCTGAATGAGATGTGAGATGCATGGGAACAAGGAAAAAGAAAACTCATATAAAGGTTATGATATTGCATTACATGATCCTAAATGATAGAGCTTAAGGATTGTGTGAGTAAGATGTGAATGCTATGGTTTCATCTGATACAGGAGGAGGAAGTGGGCATGAACCTGCCCATGCTGGATTTGTCGGAGAAGGGATGCTAAGTGCTGCTATCTGTGGAGAAGTTTTTACTTCCCCCCAAGTTGATGCAATTCTAGCTGTATGGTTTCTTTCTATTTAATTTCTTGTTGGAACAGTTTATATCACCTTATCAGTTATGCACCCCATCCTTCTCTTAGATGGCTTTGCTCTTAATTCAACTTTAGGGTATCCGAGCTGTAACTGGTCCGATGGGATGTCTTCTGATTGTCAAGGTATTGACATTTCAAAACTAATCAGTTGATTATTACTAGTTTCAAATTATTTGGCGTGGCAAGTATTATTTGGGCACCTAAAAGAAGAAAAAACAGAAGCAAGAATAAAGGGGTGAAGAAGAAAAATGGACCAAATGAAACTTGCAGAAAGGGGACAATCAACTCTGCAACTTTCTCATAATTTAATTACTCTTTGAAAAATATTTGGTTGTCAGATTTATTTTTAGATTCATAGTTTGTGGTCGGGATGTTGACAGAATTATACTGGCGATCGTCTAAATTTTGGTTTGGCTGCTGAGCAAGCAAAATCTGAAGGTTATAAAGTAGAGGTATCTTTCTTAACCGAACTTCATGTTTCTTCAGCATAGCCAGAGAGAATATCCAAATATAATCATATTGCTTTTGCAGACTGTAATTGTTGGAGATGACTGTGCTTTACCTCCACCTCGAGGCATAGCTGGACGAAGAGGGTTGGCGGGGACTATTCTTGTTCATAAGGTTCTCTCCTTCTCAATACATGTTTGTGGCACACATACACACACAACCTAAGGTTGATAGCATGTGAATTCAGCTTACACTTTTGGTTCTGTTTCTTTTCTTTATTTCTTTTGATCTTTTCCTCCTCCTTTTGATTCTTTCTGCAAATTTAGTACTTAGCTTAGGTTTTCTCTCACCATTTTTTTATAAATGATTAAGTTGATCATATTTTTTTATCAACCAATTCATAATTTTAGTGGGTTTTATGTAACTAATTTGATATGAAGTTTGACCACTATTTGTTTCACGTACAAGCTTTCTTCTTATAACTTCTTCTCCCTACACTAAAGGTTGCTGGAGCTGCAGCTGCTGCTGGCCTTTCTCTTGATGAAGTTGCTGCAGAAGCGAAACGTGCATCTGAAATGGTTGGAACAATGGGTGTTGCATTGTCAGTCTGTACACTGCCTGGTCAAGTTACATCAGATCGTTTGGGCCCAGGAAAGATGGAACTAGGTCTTGGAATTGTGAGTCATTTCCATGGAGTGATTTCTTTCTTAGTGTCAAAAGAGTACTGGACATCCTTTAGAGTTGATGATACTAGAGTCCATGCACTTCTTTATCTGCACATTTATCATAATGCAATTATGTTTCTACTTCATATGAGGGAGAGAAGGGGTGTGTGGGGCTTCCTATCTTGAGTTGAATCTTTTTGATGCCATGCATTTCACTTAATAGCTGTCCAATTTTCCTGTCATATTCTACTGATCTTCAGTGCTGTCTATTTGCTTCACTTTGATTTCTGATTGCACATTTACAAACTCAATTTCAAAAACACCTTTTCTTTCTAGCATGGTGAACCTGGTGCTGCTTTAGCGGACCTTCAGCCTGTCGAAGTGGTGGTTTCTCATGTTCTTCAACAAATTCTATCACCGGTATGTTGAAAATCTTAGGACTAGCCCTAAGGTACTCATTTTGTTATATGTTAAATTCAACAGTATTATGCTTTGGTCCCAGGTGTTTGGGGCCTTAGTTATGCGCCACTTTTGGTAAGAATTGGTGTCGCATACAAGTTTTCATTTTGCAAGGTAGATGCATGAGATTATGACAACATGGAAAAGACAAACAATTGATGTAGGTTTTTGACGCGGCGTATAATGTGATAAAAGCTAGGGTTTTCAAACTCTAAGGTTATAGCCCTAAACACTGTAGAGGAATAGAGAAAATCTATGATATTTTATTAAAATTCTGAATCTAAATGTTCTCAAAATAAACAAGACATCCCTATTTATACTAGTTTTAGACCTAGTCCTTCTAGGAAAATGATTCCTAATTAAAACATGCCTAACTAATAGAATCCATCTAGTATTAAGATTCCTAAATCCTAACAAGTAAAATCCTAATTAAATTGAAAGTCTTAATCTAAATAGGAAAAAGAAATCCAAATACAACAAGATAAATAAAGACAATCATGCGTAACAACTTCCAATCCTTATTTGAAAGCCTTTCCTATCTCTGATCATCATTGAATTTTAATCCAATAGAAAACAAGGTCTTCATAATTTACTGTCAAATTTCAGCTCGATCCAATAATCGAATGAAAAGTTATACTTGATTTACTAAACTGCATCTTGAACTCTTCAAAACCAAAAAATCTTAACAATGAAGGATATAATACAATAAACATAATTATGACAAGAATAATGAAGAAAGTGCCCCACATTAATCCTCTTTTAACTTTAGTTAACTGTCAAAAATTGAACTCACCACTCCAAAGAAATAGATACTTCGAATATAACATTGTCATGTATAATTTTTTAATCCAGGCAAAACTTCTTAGGACCTGAAAAATCAACCTCGTATAAAACTGTCTTTTGAGATGATGACAACTTTAGTTGAAGTGTTTGGTCATCACTGGCAACAATGCCTTGACCATTATTTGATTTGATAATTTCAGAATATTGATCCAACGTGGATAAGCTTGGTTTGGATGAGACACTCATGAGCAATTCCAATAACTTGTTCTAGCTTTTCTTTTAGTGCTTTAAGATCTTGAGAATCATTTGATACTAATTTACGAGCTTCTTTGATTTCTTCTTCATCATTAGTAGATGAAACATTGACATGCAGCAATTTTGTTGTTATCACTGAGGTGATGTTGAAACTGTGTACTTTAAAGAGACGACACCTCTGTATTTTTTTTTCTTGCTACTTGAGAAGATTGAACAAAAGACAAATAATAACATCTATTTGCTTATATATCTAATATAAAATCTCCTCACAATCATTTTGTATAAACTCTAAGATTGTCTCAAATCTTTCCATGATGGAGTTATTAGGCTTACCAGTGCGAGTTCTATATTCTATAACTTCACAACACCATTATGTAGCACTACAAGAAAGTTTGCGTATGACGAGCCATACTTTTTGATCACAATGAATCTTGTTGAAATAAAAGTAAGCTTTCAACTCTATCAATCGGTTAATAAATCTTTTTTTCAAAAATCTTCCATCATAGAAAGGAATCTGATTGAATTTAGGAATAGGTCTGGGGTTGGCCTGCCTCGAGGTAAGTCTCTAGGCAAGTTTCTCTCCTCTGCACGATCCATGTTTGCGTCTCCCATTAGCAAAGCTAGACCTGCTATGATTTGCTCCAAACGATCAAACCATTGTTCCCAATGATCTAGCTTATGCTCTTGAGCCCTCACAATGCCTTAGAGAACCTCCACTCCTACATCGCAGAATGGGTTGCTCCCATGTCTGTCCTTCAAAAAGGCCAACTTGTTCTAATACCAATTGATGCGACGTATAACATAGATAAAAACTAGGGTTCTCAAGCCATGAGATTACAACACTAAACATCATAAATGAATAAAGAAAATTTCTGATATTTTATTAAAAGTTTGAATTTGAACTAGACGTCCCTATTTATACTAGTTTTAGACCTAGAATCCTTATAGGAAAATGATTCTAATTAAAACATACCTAACTAATAGAATTTATCTAGCATTAGGATTTTTTAACTAGTAAAATCCTTATTAAATTGAACGTCCTAATCTAAATAAGAAAAAGAAATCCAAATACAGCAAGATAAACAAAGACAATTCTGCACAATAACTTCTGATCCTTATTTGAAAGCCTTCCTGACTTGATTATCATGAAATTTTAACCCAAGCAGAAACAAGGTTTTCATAATTTTCTGTCAAAATTTCAGCTTGATCTAACAATCGAATTAAAAGTTATGCTTAATTTACTAAACTGCATCTTGAACTCTTCTTAAACAATTCAAAACCTAAAAATCTTAACAATGAAGGAAATACCACAATTAACATAATTATGGCAAGAATAATGAAGAAAGTGTCTTATGCCAGTTTTGAGCCATAATATGGTCAATGTGTGTCAAATAATCAGTATAACCTAAAAGCTTGAGCAGTTGGGTGATACTCTAAGAATAATTTTATATTACTCTTTAACATACCTCTTCAAGTAAAAGCTCTTTGCACTTGAAACTTGTACTTGTCTGCCACTACCTTGTGCTTAATTTTATTAATTAGAATAAGGATGATGAGATTCGAACTTCTGACTATATGGTCATTAAGGTATTGATACTATGTTGAAGAATTAATTCAACTCAAAAACTTAAATGGCCAAGTGAGGTCCTAAGAATAATTTTATACTACCCTCTAACATTTGAAGGATGATTTAAATTGTATAACTTTTCTCTCATTCCCAATTTTATTATCCAAGGGCATCAATGACCTTTTGTGTCCGTTTATTTTCATTGTAGTGCTTGATTTTATTTCTATTTTCTCATTATGATTTCTTTACTGGCACCAAACTTTTTTAATATATTTTCCATGCATCTCAATTTGGGAGCTATTTTTTCATATGTAAATCCACTCGAATCTATCTTTGCTTTCAAGGAGGTTTTAATTAAATAGCTACCTTTAAGATTATGTTAGCTCATATGAATAAGAAATAAGGATCTCTTACTCAGCAGCTAATGTCCTTACCCCATTCCTAGGAGGGAACTTCACATATTAATTTTGCATATTTCACTGACATCATAAATGATGCCCTTATTGTTTTTATCGTTGAATTGTTGCAGGAGACTAACTATGTCCCAATTACTCGCGGCAATAGAGTGGTACTCTTGGTCAATGGGTAGGTTCTTCCTTCTGTGCTTTAGATTAGCATCTATCATATTAAATTGTGGGAATAATGCTGTTCAAAATCAAGCATTCTATTTTCATCAGGTTGTTGGATGTTCTGAACATCTAAAGGTTTTTCCCACTTATTCTTCTGTTGTTTTAAAAATTTCAGACTAGGCGCCACCCCTGGTATGGAGTTAATGATTGCAGCAGGAAAAGCAGTCCCTCAGTTGCAGCTTGAACATGGATTGGCTGTCGATAGAGTGTATACTGGATCTTTTATGACTTCCCTTGATATGGCAGGTTTGGAACTGATATAGCTGTTCATCTCAATGCAAGGTTTCTTTCATGATTTTTGAAAGAGCATTCTATTAATGACTAATGAATGATGTAGCTTATCTCAGGTTTTGCTTCTTTCAGGATTCTCAATTTCCATAATGAAGGCAGATGAAGCATTTTTGCAACGATTGGATGCTGCTACCAAGGCTCCATACTGGCCTGTTGGAGTAGATGGTCTGTGGTGATATATCAGGATATTGCTTTTATTCTTTGTGGCTTATTGCTTGGCTTCTGATCTATACGATTTTATAAGATAATTTTTCATTACTATTAGCTAGCATCAAGAACTTTTTATCTGTGTTCCTCTAGTAGCTTTTCTGAAAAAAACCAATATAATTTTAACTATCAAGTCAGATTGAAGTTCTTCTACAGATTTCATGTTGATTGATTTCATGAGTTTTCTTTGCAGGTAATCGCCCACCTGCCAAGATACCTGTTCCACTGCCACTGTCTCATTCAGCAAAGAGTGATGAGGTATTTCCACACACACACACACACACACACATATTTCTCTACTTCCATGTGTGATCTTAGGAAAAAGACATCTCTTTTCTCTGATTATAGTTCCCTCCCCACAGCTTGGTTTTTTTGTTTTTCTACCATTTATTCTGTAGAAAACAGATCGATGACAGAACATGCTAGTAGTTATGAATCTCTCTCTCTCTTTCTCTTTCTCTTTCTCTTTCTCTGTGCGAGCGCGCGCGTGCATGCACGTGTGTTATTGGTAAGTTTTAAACCCCTTTTTCTTTAATTTCGAAATATTCCTTTCTTTCCTCTTCCCTCTCCTTCCATCTAGAGAAACTGGAGTTCAATTACCTTGCATTTTATTGGGAAAAAAAACTGAGCTCATGTTTCGGCATTGCTACCTAGAAGTGTTATGTAGAGGAGTTACACGTGCTAAAAATATAAAAAGTTCCTTTTGGCACTGAGTTAAATAAAAAATGTTTACATGTTCAAGGAGGGTAATCATTCAGGCAGATGCCAGTAGATTATCCATGTGTTTCTGGTGGCAAAAACATTACACCGGATGACTATCCTTATGCTAATTTAAATAAATATTGGCCTATTTACAATGATGTGTTGAATAATGATGACATTAAAGCTAATTAAATAGCACTACTTTGTTAAACCTGACCTCCCTTGTTTGATTTTGACTAGTCTTTAAGTCGGCCGCAACAGCTTAGTGAACAAGGGCATCTTCTTGAGATGGCTATTGAAGCAGCAGTGAATGCGATCATTGATCTTAGGGACAATTTAAATGAATGGGATGGCAGAGTAGGTGATGGTGACTGTGGATCAACAGTGAGTCTATGTTGAACTCCGTTTTCATCCTGCAATTCTGACTTGGTGCACTATAGGGCTGATTTGTCTGCTTTTGCAGATGTATAGGGGTGCAACAGCAATTCTAGAGGACATGAAGAAGCAGTAAGTTTGCTTCCCCATTGTTCAGAACTTTTGTAGGGGATATCAGGGTTAAATTATTGTACCATGTTGTATATTTTTGCAATTTTAAGGATGTTTTTAACATATAATGGAATCTTCATATGATTTGCTTGTTTTTAACATACCATGTTATAATGGACTTCATATAATTTTCATAAGCAATCGTTTGTTTTCATGAATTGATTGGATCTACCAGCAATAAATAAACTATTGCTCCATGGTGAATGGCTCCTCAAGTTAAGAATCTAAAGAATCTATAATAGTAGTATTAGCATTTCTTTTAGTCTCTTAGTAAATTGTTAGAAACTTTTCATTTCTTGAATAAAGTGTGTTTTCCATCACTGACCTGAATCACCTTCTATTTCCAGTTATCCCTTGAATGATGCTGCAGAAACAGTGAATGAAATTGGATCATCTATCAGAAGAGTTATGGGAGGAACCAGTGGAATTATGTATTTACTCGTGTTGACCCAATGATGCTTGATTAAGATTTACATTCATTTCTTATGATTCTTATTATCATTCATGAATATCTACTCTTAAAGCTCTGCATTTTACTTCTTTAAACAGATATACCATATTCTGCAAGGCAGCTTGTGTGCAGTTGAAAGCAAACACCCAGTCAGTTGTCACATCGAAACAATGTGAGATGATGCTCCTAAAGTGGTCACTGTTGGATATGAAAATTTTGATTCTAACTAGTCTCTTGAATCAGGGGCTGAAGCACTTGAAGCTTCCATAGCTGCAGTCAGTAAATATGGTGGCGCTAGTGCTGGATTTCGCACATTGTTAGATGCCCTTATTCCAGCTTCAGCTGTTCTTCAGGAGGTCAACAATAACCACTGTTTTGTATTTCCTCTGTTGATGTGGTGTTTTCTTTTGATACCAATCTAGTTACTTTCATGAGCAGAGGCTAAATGCTGGGGATGATCCTTGCACTGCTTTTCTTCTCTCATCTGAAGCAGCAGTGGCTGGAGCCGAATCAACCAAACACATGCAAGCACAGGTGACATTTTTGTTCCTCTTCTTTTCTAGATTCCTGTTACGTGTATCTTCCCCCATCTCCTGTTTGATTCAAAGGTCACTATGCAAGTTGACTCTGATAAAACATGGTTCTGACAAAGCATGATGGTTCCATGGTAAAAAAACAGGTTGGTAATGATTTCCACCAATTCTTTGAGCCCATATAGAAAATAAGTGAATTTACATACAGTAAATGATGGACTAGGTGAAATTGCGACCACTTTTACACCCTCTCCAGTACCCATCCTTTAAAACTAAATAAAAAAACAAAACACAAGCGTATTACTCAGGGAAGGAAGGATTGGGAGAAGAAAAGGAGGTCACTAGTGAAAGAAGTGAAATAACATATCCATACAGGTAGAACTACCATACGATTTATTTCTTAGAGAACAAAAATCAAATGGAGTGACTTTAAATATAAATAACAGACAGGTTGTCGAGGTAAAAAGATTTGAACGCTGTATATCAAGACTAGACATTTCTTTTAATGCTCTGGGGGGCTGACAGGGGGTAAATTCTCCTTTCTTCTTCCCTGGAATAGTTTATGCAGGCTGGTCGCTCAACATATTCATGCATAGCATCGCATGTGTATTGGGGACAAAATCGCGTTACATGTTCTTTCCTGCAAAAGCACCTCTATATATTCATGCATAGCATCGCATGTGTATTGGGGATCTTACGAAATAGTTTATGCAGGCTGGTCGCTCAACATATATCTCCTCAGACATTCTTGCCACCGTGCCTGACCCTGGGGCCATGGCTGCAGCTGCATGGTATAGAGCAGCTGCCATAGCTATCAAAAACAACTACCAGCGTCATGAGTAGATTGCATCCGCTTTTCCCTCCAATTTGAACTCCCTTTCACTGCAGATTTAAACAAAGAGCTATTTTTTCCTCATGATTGTATGCTACAGCCCAACTAATCAGGCTTTCCGCTTTTGCAAATTTTGCTCGGATAGCTGAGAGAGATTTTTATCCATACCGTCTTAAAATCTCCAGAAAAATTTAAATTCCAGAGATTGATCAAATCTTATAAGAGATGACAGTAATATGTTTCGGGACTGTTTACAATACCAGTCACAGGAATTTAGACTTTTGGATGTCATGCCGGATTATACATGTAAAATTAGCATTCTGTGTAGTTATTTTGAGACGGGAGGAAATTCCAGGGCATCCAGGAGCATTGATGATGCTGTCATGCCTCCAGCTACCAACACGGCTTGAAAAGCAATTGAAAATCTATTTCCAATTAGAAAACAATAGAAATAACAGATGGATTGCCTAGAAACAAGAAGAAAAATGAGCGTAAAAGCAGCCATTGAGAGGAAGCAGTTATCAAAATTTATTATTTTATTTATGTCAAAATACCTACTACATGCTTCCTTGAAAATCAAGGTTGGTAATACTCCCAAATCCCACAACCTGACAAAGGAGCTGAGCCCAAAACAAATTATACAATACTCTATGTGATGTGATGTAGGGAAATTATTATTTCTTTATATCTAAATCATTATGGATTACTGTTTTTTTTTTTGCTAACTCCTTTTCTCTTTCTTTTTTTTATTATTTTTTTTTCAATTTTTCTATTTTCTTTTTTTTTCATTTATTTTTTTTTAAAATTATTTTTATTGATTTTACTTTTTAATATTAGCCCGGTTAAAATTTTTATAATTTTTTCTTTAAAATCCGCCGATTTTCCATACCCAATTTTTTTTTTTTTTTTTTTTTTAAAATTATGTGTTCGGTTTTTTTAATATTTAGTTGATTAAGAATTTAATTTTGTAATTTTTTTCTTTAAAACATTGTTGATTGCTACAATGTTTCTCCACATGGTTTTTTTATGATTTTCTCTAAAATTATTATTATTTTTTTATTTTTTAATATTGAGCTAGTTAAAAATTACAGTTACAATATGTGAGGAAAGCAAGCATTGTAACTTTCCTCGAAAATTATTGTTGATTGTTACAGTGTTTTTCCCCACATGATTTTTTTTTCTGTTTTTGTTATGTTTTTTTTCTAAAATTATCTTCATCAATTTTATTTTAAATATTTAAGTCGGTTAAAAATTGAGAATTTAGTTTAAATGGGGGGGGGGAATTTTTTTCTTTAAAAATTGTTGATTACCAGAATCAATGTTTCTCCATTCCTTTTTTTTTTTGCAACTTTTCCTCTTTCCTTTTTTTATCGTTTTTTTTTCAAAATTATTTTTGTTGATTTTACTTTTTAAATATTTACCTGGTTAAAATTTTTGCTTTGTAATTTTTCTTTAAAATATGTGAGGATTGTTGCAATGCTTTTCCACATAATTTTTCTATTTATTTCCCTTTTTAAAATTATAATTGTCGATTTTATTTAATATTTAGCTGATTGAGAATTTAGTTTTGTAATTTTTTCTTTAAGATATTGTTGATTGCGATAATGTTTTTCCGCATGGTTTTTTTTATGATTTTCCCTGAAATTATATTTTTTTTTTATATTGGGTTGGGTTAAAATTACGGTTACAATATGTGGGGGAGAGAAGCAAAATTGTAACTTTTCCCCGAAAATTATTGTTGAAATGGTGTTTTTCCCACATGGTTTTTTTTTTTTTTGGTTTTGTTTTTTTTTCTAAAATTATATTTGTCAATTTTATTTTTTAAATATTAAGCTGGTTAAAAATTATACAATACTCTAAATGGTGTGGGGGAATCACTGTTCCCCCACACCTAAATCACTGTGGATTACAACAGAATTTTTGATTCTTCTTTTTACTAACTTTTTTCCTCTTTCCTCTTTCCTTTTTTTTCAAAATTATTTTTTTTTCAACTTTCCTATTTTTTTTCATTTATTTTTTTTTCAAAATTATTTTTGTTGATTTTACTTTTTAAATATTGACCTGGTTAAAATTTTTGCTTTGTAATTTTTTTCTTTAAAATACTGTGGATTGTTGCAATGCTTTTCCACATAATTTTTCTATTTTATTTCTTTATTTTTCAAAATTATAGCTGTCGATTTTTTTTAATATTTAGCTGATTGAGAATTTAGTTTTGTAATTTCTTTTCTTTAAAACATTATTGATTGCTACAGTGTTTCTCCGCATGGTTTTTTTTATGATTTTCTCTGAAATTATCTTTTTTTTTAAAAAAAATTATGTTGGTTAAAAATTACAGTTACAATATGTGAGGAAAGCAAGTACTGTAACTTTCCTCGAAAGTTATTGTTGATTGCTACAGTGTTTTTTCCCACATGATTTTTTCTGTTTTTGTTATGTTTTTTCCTAAAATTATCTTTATCAATTTTATTTTTTAAATATTAAGCTGGTTAAGAATTGCAATTACGAGTAAATACAAGTTTTTCCTCACAAAACATGATGGATTGATACAGTTTTTCCTCACATGGTTTTTTTTTCTAGTTTCTTTTGTGTTTTTTTTGTAATATTTTTTTTCAAAATTATCTTCGTTGATTTTTTTTTAATATTGAGTTGGTTATAATTTATCTTTGTAATAAAGTTTAATCATGTGGGGAAAGCATTGTAGCTTTGCTCATCAAACATTGTGGATTGTAACAGTGTCTCTGTGCATGGTTTTTTTTGTTATAATTTTTTTTAAATTATATTTTTTAATTATATTTTTTTAATATTGAGTTATTTGTGAATTACAATTACAAGTCATTACAAATAAGGATAAATCATGTGGGGAAGCACTGTAGCTTCATCACAAAACACTGTGAATTGCTACAGTGTTTACAACATGATTTTTTTTTCTTTTTTTGGTGTTTGTTTTGCTATTTTTTTCTAAAAATTTTTCTGTCGATTTTTTTTTTAATATTGAGCTGATTAAGAATTTAACTTTGTTATTTTTTTCTTTAAAATACTGTGAATTGTTACAGTGTTTTCCCATGTGATTTTTTTATGATTGTTTCCAAAATTATCTTTGTCGATTTTTTTTTTGAATATTAAGTTGGTTAAGAATTATAATTACAATAAAGTTAAATCATATGAGGAAAGCGTTGTAGTTTTTCTCACAAAACATTGTGGATTGCTACAATATTTCTCTAAACGGTTTTTTAGTTTATTTTATTGGAAAAAGCGCTATAGTTTTCCTCATAAAACATTGTCAATTGTTACAATGTTTTTTCTCATGGGTTTTTTTCCTTCCAAAATTATCTTTGTTGGTTTTTTTTTTAATATTAAGTTGGTAGAGAATTTAGCTTTGTAATTTTTTTTGCTTTTTATCATCTGAAAAGCTAAATCATGTGGCGAAAGCACTGTATCTTTCCTCACAAAACAGTGTAGATTGCTACAAAATCATTTTATTCAGTCTCTAAGTTTTTGATCACCAACACAACTTTTTTTTCCATCATGAAATATCTGCTCCATCATACATTTAATTTCTATTACTTATATAGCGCTGGTTCACAATTATAACACTATCAAGTGCATTTATTTTATAAGCCAGCGGCAGCGCGCGGGCATGTCATCTCGTTCCTCAACTAAAAAAAACCCTGCCTTCTAAGACATCAAATACCACTTGTTAATAACAATACCCAATCTAAAAATACCAGCGCATCATTTCAAGTAAGCAAGGAATGAGGAGATTATAACAGCATGTAATCTTCCTCACCAAATTGTTAATAAAAAAAATAAAAAAAACTAATTAGCCAGTGAAAAAACCTCATCAAGCTAAACAATGCACCAAACCAAAGGTAGACTAAATAAATCTAACATTATAGCTAACTCAATCCAAACAATACGACAACTCCATATCAAGTTAACACGTCAATTAAAAACCAAATTATATCTTCATTTTGAGGAGAAGAAACATAAAAAATGATTTAAAAAAACTCAAAAAATATCAAACTCAAATTAGGAGGAATAAAGGAAGGGCACATTCTATTCATACAGTAGCATTTATCCTGACATTGATAATTAGAAGTGTCGAATGAACCAATTATGAGACTAAGGGTCAAGAAGCTTAAGGAGACATTTAATGGGATTAATAAAAATTTTTGGGATAAAGTAAGCTTCAAGGCTTCTATAAGTGATGATCATACATTAATTAATTTTATTCATGCAAAGAAAGGGGTTGATCCAGGGGCCTGAAAGTTTTGATAAATTGGGTAGCATAGAGAGAGGAGCCAACAAGTTTTTTCCACTTATTCTAAAAAGATCAATGACAACTTAGGATTCTATACTTGCAAGGAATCCTAATTATTCAAGGATTCTTGGCTAGCAACAACTTTCCTTATCGTTTTAGGTAATAAAAGTTAGTAACTTGTCTTTGATTTGCAAGTAGACAAAGTAGGCTACTTTTACTTAATTATCAAGGACTACAAAGTTGGTTTTGCAGGGATATATAAAAGTTAACAACTTTTTCCTTAGGGGCAACATAGGGCAGCCTTGTTTTTTTTATTAATACTTGGGTTTTTTGTTTAGTTTTTATACTTTAGGCTTTATTTCTCATACTTTTGGTTATTTTTAAATTGGGTTCGATGTCATCCCATTAGACCATCAAGGTTAAGTCTATTTTGGCACTACAAATACTCTTTTGTAAGGATTACTATTCAGATTGAATTATTATTGATTTTACTGCAATTTGGTGTATGTGTGTGAGAATTGCTCATACCTATTGGTTTTTCATTAAATTGTCTTGAACTTATTAAAGATCAATTGTGTTTGTGGTGTTTTTTTTCTTATACTTCCATTTCATGATTCCTTATTATTGTTGGGTTTTCATCCCATAACTTTGTTGCCTTATTCCAGGTAATCATTATATTGGGTTTTTATCTTTAATCTAATTTTAGCGTTCTTGGGTTGTTTTTTTCTTGCATGGGTTCAATAGTTCTTACCTTCCGAGTTAGCATCAAGAATGAGAAACATAAGGAATGTGTGATTGTTGAATGAATTGGTATGCCACTTTCTTGAATAAACTTGAATGTTTATCTGATAACTGAGATATTTATACATCTTAGTCACATGAACTTATATCGTGGAAAGTGAAGAGAATAATTGTTGTCTCCTGCAAGTAATCCAAAGAAGAGTTATTGGTTATGTGCCTTGCTATATCATTGGTGGGAAAAGTTGGCACTTAAAGGTGATTGACCTAAGAGATTGGTGTCTTATGAGAAGACAGGTAGGTAAGAGATAATCATTGTTGAGGGAAATAACCATTGACGAGAAAGGTAGTGCCACATTGATAATTTATGTGTAAGCTTAGAAGAGGGCAACGTTGTACTGACTTTTTTGGAGATAGTAACTTTATCTTAAGGTGTGTGCCTGACACTCGACTTGGAAATTTGCACAAGAGGATTTGGTCCTTGAGTGGTTGGGGTGAGTGGGCTTTAAATGACATACATGTTGACCAAAACAAACTTGATCAACTATTGTCATAACCCTTTCCATAAAAATCACCATATATTAGCAATTTGAAGCCTCCATTTTCAATGCTATTACTAGTAGCCATTGCCCAACCATAATAACACCCCTTCCCACTGTGAATCACCACACCTAAACACCCATGACCTAAAGCACTTACCATCTGTGACCAACAACCTGCCAATTACCATTTTGAACCAAGAAAAACCTTTCTAATTTTATCTTTCTTTTTAATTAGGCCTATCCTTTTCTTATTCCACATCTTTTTTTTCCTCAACATGATCCACTATAAAAGCATCTCTAATATTCATCATTCTCTCCTTCTAGACAAAAACCATAAAGCTAAATAACACATCCCTTATCACAAATTACTTCCATTCTATTTAAAAGCCCATTTGTTCTTTTTTTAAACATGCAAAAATGAGCATAATCAATTTGATTTTTCTTGGAATGTCAGGTGTGATTTGTGCTGAGTTGTTTATGTTATTGAGGGGTAGTAATAGTTGTTATAATGGTTTGTGGAGGGTTGATCGTGGTATTGAAGAGATAGAAGTTGTTGCAGTGGTGTGAGAGAGGTTGGTTTATGGTGTGTTTGAAAGTACTTCTTTTTATTCTTCTTCTGATTGCTTTTCAAAAGGGCTTTCGACTTGAAAAGACATAAAATAAATGTTTTTTTAGTGCTTTATAATGGTTTTGATGTGAAAAAATGAAAAAAATTATTTTGATGTATTTTCAAGAAAAAAACTATTTTAAAAAGTACCTTGCACCGCAATACCAAACACACAGTTAATGGACTATTACAATGATTGTGGTTGGTGAGGCTGGTTTGGTAAGGGGTCTATCATACAATTGTTGGTAAAGTCTATGATGGGTGAAGACTGCTACTGTGTTTTGTTGGAGAGATGGTAAAAGAGAGAGAGAGAGAGAGTGTTAATGTTCGATAAAAAAGAAAATGGAAAGATATGGACTAGCTATTGGTTTATTAGTTGTTGTTGTAGTGTTTGATTGAGAAAGAGAGAAGGGTTAAGGAGAGTTGTAAACAATCCACCTTTTGTAATAAAAAGAAGAAAGAATTATGGTGCTTCACTGTTTATATTAACAGAGGAGCACTATTAAATTTTCTAGTTTGTTTAGATGTTTTAGGTAATTTCCATTATGATTAATAGTGATTTTATATTTTAATTTATTTGAATTCCTGATATATAATATTAGTATTATGCATATAAACATTTGAAGTGGACATGCTATGTTGTTTGAATTTTAATCTTAGGTGTTGTATGGTAATAAATAATAAAATGATGAAAATGAGAATGAAAGTTCTTATATTTACTTTACATGTATTTGAATGAAATAATTAAAATGAGAATGAGAACGAAGAGTATAAATGATAATGAAAACTAAATAGTGTGTGATTTCTATATAAAAACAAGGAATAATAATGATTTTTTTTTTAAGATTATACACGCATGCACATTTATTTTATAACAATTATTATCATCATTGTTACTTCAACTACTACAACCACCATCAACATTAATGACGATAATACTATTTTTATATAAAACAAATATATAGTTAATTATAATTATTACACCACCTTCCTCTCCACATTTTTTTCATTGCCATCACTTTCATCTATGTCACCTCTCATTATTATTATTTTTAAATATATTATTTTTATTGTTATATTATTATGACTACAATTATTTACTCTCACTCCTTATTCACCACCATAATCATTTTTGTTATTTTTATCATCACTATTATATAATAAAACCATTTTTTTAATTACTATTCATTCTCGTATTAATCGTTTTTTTTCATGGTTCGGTTTTTTCAGTAATTTTTTTCTAGTTTTCTTGATTTTTTAGATTTTTTAGTCACCCCTAATTCCTACATAAAACAAGGAATAATAATGATTTTTTTTTAAATATTAGACACACACACATTCATTTTATAACAATTATTATTATCATTATTATTTCAACTACTACAACCACCATCAACATTAACGACAATGATGCTATTTTTTTTATAAAAAATATATAGTTAATTATAATTATTACACCACCTTCCTCTCCACATCTTTTTCATTGCCATCACTTTCTTCTATGCCACCTCTCATTATTAATTTTTTTTAAAATATATTATTTTTATTGTTATATTATTATTACTACAATTATTTACTCTCGCGCCTTATTCACCACCACAATCATTTTTATTTTTTTTATCAACATTATTATATAATAAAACTATTTTTTAATTACTATTCATTCTCGTATTAAAAATAAAAACATTAAGATTTTTAAATTTCATTTCGATTCTTTGTTGTTATTCTAAACACTATTAAAATTAAGTTGTTATTCTTATTTTTTAATTTTTATTTCCGTTTTGCATCTTTCTACCATACCTTGGAACTTTTATAATGATGGAGATTTACAATCCTAACATGCAAAATATTAATACCTTAGAATTAATTTATGCTCTGTAATTCTTTCAATACAATTTTGTTTCCAAATAACTCTCGGTTATAAATCTTGAAATTATTTATTTTTATATTTTTTTTCTTGCAGCTTGTTAGGTGAAAACTTTACTTTATGATGTTGGTTAATTTATGGATTTGAATTTTTAGAGTTTTTATGGCTTAATATATGGATTTTAATTTTTTATTATTAAAATTCATGAATGGAAAATTGGAGATGTATTAATTTTTATATTTTAATGTATTAGGATATAATTTAATATGGTTTTTGTAATAATAATTAAACGAAGGGATCGGGTTGGAGTATTCCACGGATAAAAAAAAAAGCAGCATCCCTCTACCCAATTTAGTTGACAAATAGAGGTTGAATCTATTTCCATCCAAACCATTTTAAAAAAACATTAATATTAATTAATGTGAGTATAATAAAAAATATCTAAATATTCATACATTATATTATATAAAAAATAGAATAAAGNANNCTNTTTANTTAAAAATATATTAAAATAATATTTTTTTATATTTTTATATAAATACATTGAAATCATTTAAAAAATACAAAAATAATTTAAAAGTCATTTTTAAAAAACATGTTTACCACCAAAACAAATACTCGAGGACTTCAAATATAATTACATTGCCCGCCGCAACTACACTAGCATGCTACTCCGCCACATACTCCTCCACCACAGCCGCCGTTTCTCCTCCTCTGCTGCAATAACTCCTCCCTTAATCACTCCTACACTCCTCAAACAATGCAATTCAGTTTCTCAGGTAAACCTTATCCACCAACAAACACTTGTCCAAGGCCTAATTACCCATTTCTCCACCAATCTCATTTCCACTTATATTGCTATCAGTTCTCCTTCCCATGCCCTCTCCCTCCTCCAAAACCTCACTCCCTCTCCTTCCGCTGTCTACTTCTGGAATGCACTGATTCGCTATTCCATCCGACCCGGACTTTTGAACCATGCCTTTGCTCTTTTCCGTAACATGTGGAGACTGGGCTGGACTCCTGATAATTATACTTTTCCTTTGGTTTTTAAGGCTTGTGGGGACTTAATGTGTTGTAGACTTGGTGCTTCGATTCATGGTGTTGTTTTTTCAACCGGTTTTGAGTCTAATGTGTTTGTTTGTAATGCTATTGTGGCGATGTATGGAAGGTGTGGTGAATTGGACTGTGCGCGCAAACTGTTTGATGAAATGTGTGAGAGAAGGTTGTATGATTTGGTTTCGTGGAATTCGATTGTCGCTGTTTATGTGCAAAGAGGGGATTGTAAGAATGCGTTGAGGTTGTTTGATAGAATGTGTAAACTGGGTGATATTGATATGAGGCCGGATGTTGTTAGTCTTGTGAATGTGCTTCCTGCTTGCGCATCGATGGGTGCGTGGTTGCATGGTAAAGCAGTGCATGGTATTGCAGTGAGGAGTGGGTCGTTTGAGGATTTGTTTGTGGGTAATGCTTTGGTGGATATGTATGCGAAGTGTGGAATGGTGGATGCGGCAAGCAAGGTTTTTGACAGGATTAAGGAGAAGGATGTGGTATCTTGGAATGCTATGGTTAATGGGTATTCACAGATTGGTAGGTTTGAGGACGCTCTTGGTTTGTTTGAGAAGATGAGGGAGGAGAATATTGAGTTGAATGTTGTGTCTTGGAGTGCTGTTATTGCAGGATTTGCACAGAGAGGACTTGGGTGTGAAACTTTGGATGTGTTTCGGGAAATGCAAGTTTGTGGGTCGAAGCCAAATGAGGTTACCCTTGTGTCTCTTCTTTCTGGTTGTGCTTCGGTTGGAGCATTGCTTCATGGGAAGGAGACTCATTGTTATGCCATAAAATGCATGTTGAACTTTGAGGGGAGTGATCTTGAGGATGATCTTATGGTGATTAATGCTTTAATTGACATGTATGCAAAGTGCAAAAGTATCAATGTGGCACGCACCATGTTTGATTCCATAGAACCAAAGAATAAGGATGTGGTGAGTTGGACTGTTATGATTGGTGGATATGCCCAGCATGGTGAAGCCAATGACGCATTAGAATTGTTTTCCTGGATGTTCAAACAGGATGGATTAGTAAAGCCGAATTGCTTCACCATATCTTGTGCCCTAATTGCATGTGCTCGTTTGGCTGCACTGAGGCTTGGTAGACAAATTCATGCTTACATCTTACGCAATCATTTTGACTCCGCCTTTCTTTATGTGGCCAATTGTCTCATTGATATGTATGCAAAATCTGGAGATATTGATGTTGCTAGATTTGTGTTTGACAATTTGAAGCAGAAGAATTTTGTTTCTTGGACATCCCTAATGACAGGTTATGGTATGCATGGCCGTGGTAAAGAAGCTCTTGAGGTTTTTGACGAGATGAGGAGAGTGGGCCTTCAGCCTGATGGTGTAACCTTGCTTGTTGTGCTCTATGCTTGCAGCCATTCAGGAATGATTGATCAGGGGATTAAATTTTTTAACAGCATGAGCAAGGAATTTGGGGTTATTCCTGGTCAAGAACACTATGCTTGCATGGTTGACCTACTGGGTCGTGCTGGTCGCTTAAATGAAGCGATGGAGCTCATTGAAGGTATGCAAATGGAACCAAGCTCAATAGTGTGGGTGGCATTGCTTAGTGGCTGCAGGATCCATGCAAATGTGGAATTAGGGGAACATGCTGCAAAACAACTGTTGGGATTGAACTCAGAAAATGATGGATCTTATACACTTCTTTCAAACATATATGCCAATGCCAGGCGCTGGAAAGATGTGGCCAGGGTCAGATCTTTGATGAAAAATAGTGGAATTAGGAAGAGACCTGGCTGCAGTTGGGTCCAGGGAAAGAAAGGCACTACAACCTTCTATGTTGCAGACAAGACTCATCCACAGTCCAAGCAGATATATGAAATCCTGAGAGGCCTGACTCAACGGATTAAAGTCCTTGGATATGTTCCAGAGACCAGCTTTGCACTTCATGATGTGGATGATGAAGAGAAAGTTGACCTTCTTTTTGAACATAGTGAGAAGTTGGCCCTTGCCTATGGCATCTTAATATCAGCTCCAGGGGCACCCATCCGAATCACCAAGAACTTGCGTGTCTGTGGAGATTGCCACAATGCCATTACCTACATATCCATGATCATTGACCATGAAATCATATTGAGAGACTCAAGCCGCTTCCATCATTTCAAGAAAGGGTCTTGCTCCTGCAGCGGTTATTGGTGATGCTGGATTATAGATGTACAGTCAACTTTTTCCCCTTTTGAGAACTACAAGAGGTATTTAGATAGTTTTGTAGGCATGAAGAGGATAATTTACAGTTGTATATTTGTACTCCCCAAGGAGGGGAGGCGGAAAATTATAAAATGGCTAGTTTAGAAGATTATTGAAAATTTCTTTGTTGCTCTCATGGATCATGGTTTCTTTCCTTTTCTGGTTTATGCATTTTTGTCTATCTCTTGGGTCTGCAGCTAATATTACTCTCAATTATAGCCGCAAACCTTGCTTTGCTTTTGGGACTCAAACTTTCAGTTTCTTTTATTTATTTGGCTGACAATGCTGTATATTGCCAGTTTGAAATCCTGAAACGGAGTTTGCATATTTAAATGCAAACTTAGTTGGTATTATATTTAGATGAAATTCTGAATTTCATTGGGATACTATGAAGGAATTTGAACAGCCTTTGTTTAAAATCTTTGGTTTGGGCCCTAGAGGATTCGGAACTCAATGTAATGTTTCTAAGCTTTAATTCAGCTGTCTTTCTTTTTCCAGGGAATAATCATATAGATACCAGACGCACTCCCATTGATTAGAAGCAGCAGCTCCAAGTCAACTGGTTTGATGGAAAAGGTTGCTTAAATAATAAGCAAGATTCAAATCGGAGTGAGCAAAGCAGAAAGTCCTTTTCAGCTCAGCAGCAGCAAAATGTTGAAGCGTTAAGAAAACAAGAAATAAACCAAATTAACAGTCTTTTTTGTCTAAGGTGTTTTGACATACAAAATCCTTTCTCTTCTTTCTCTGGGTGTGTAGATACCGGAAAATGAGAAGGCGGTTGATAAACTGATAAAGCTACTCCTGCTAATGAGAAGGCGGTTGTCCTAAAAAAACCGAACCGAAACTAGTTAGTTTGAACTGGTTTTGGTTCTGTTTTTTTTTTAAATTTCGGTTTAGTTACTTTTTTTTGATAAAAACTGAACCGAATCGAAAATGATCACCCTATCTTTTAGGGTGGTAAAAACCAAAACAAAGCTTAGGAAATCATTAAAAAAATAAATGAGTATATTGTATGTAAACAAATATAATGTATATATGATATAAATATTATATATAATCTTAATAAAAATTCATAAAAAAAACCATCAATATATTTTGGACTTGTAAGAATCTAAAATTGTAGTAAAACGCCCCAATGACTTAAAAATTTTGAATGAGAGTTAGACGTATGATTTTTTTTCTAATTTGGTATAAAAAATTTCATTTCTGGTGATTTTTTATATAAAAATTATTTTTTGGATTAATTTCTTTTTTGTAAGGAATTTTAGTTTATTGTTCCTACAACAAATTCAAAAACAAAAGGTAGAAATAGTTGTAAATGTTAGGAGCAAAAGGATGAGTCAGTGCAGGAGATCACATTGGCTTCACTAATTTGATAAGAAATAGTTGAACTTGGCGACTGTAGATTGAAGTGCCAACATGTAATTATTTTTATTTAATGTACTAAAAATATTAATACAATTCTTTAAAATAACATTTTCCAACTATATTATGGTTTTAATTGTTTTTTTATGCTAAATTTTTATGATTTTTTTTCATCATTACATAATGTTTAATTACACTAATCGACGTAAATTTGGAAGTTTGAGCAATTCAATACTAACCTTTTCTAATATAATAAAAACCGGTAGAAACAATTTATCATTAAATTGATAAAAATAATTTATTATTTTATTTCCTATCATAGTTGTTTGTGTGTTTAGTGGGTAATAATATAGTAACTAACCATCAATTATATCATTATTAAAAGATAAAAACACCCTTAACTTCATATAATTTGATTAATTTTTCATTTACTCGCTATATTTTAAAATATTATACTTTATATTATAAATTTTATATGTGATAGTACTTAATATTCCCATAAAAAAATTTAATAAAAATATTTAATTATTTACAAGATTGTTATTATTTTTTATTTAACAAACAAGAAACCCTTACATTAAATATTATTAATTTACCCTTAAATAAAAATAAAAAACCTAGCATCCGACTCCATAACCAAACCCAGATCTCCAACCAAAAAAAAAACCCTGCCATCTGCATCCCAAATCTCGACCATCATGAATTAAAACACCACCTAAAACCATCTTCAAAACTTGTGTCTCCAGGCATAATATGTGGCATGGAAGAACTTGATCCAACAAATACTACATGATTTGAACATCCTCTGCTAGTATCTCAATTGCATTAGTCATCCTAAGCATCGTTGGTTCCATTAATGCCATGTTCTGATTCATGCTACCATACCAAGCTTAATTTATGTTGTAACCCTAAACACCCTGTACAGTAGTGCAACATATTCTGGATTTAAAGATGCCACAAATCACATAAAATCTCCTCGCACAGTTTGAAGGGAGTTACATGGCTCTTTCTTGTAACAAGTATGGAAGTAATGTTGTGAAGTGCTTGTTAACAACAAGTGAGGATCAATCCACACAAATAATCTTGGAGTTGCTAAGCAATCCAGGTGCTTCCATGCTCCTTGTGGATCCTTTCCGAAACTTTGTTATCCAGAAGGCACTATCAGTTTCTCAGGTTAGATCATTAGATCATTTGCACTCCAAGATACATCTCACCTGCTTGTTGGATAACTGCAAACCAGCTGTAATGTGCAGATAGTAAGCATTGCTTTATGCTTTATTCTTCGACATATCTAACTGAGATTATCAGTATCAAATTGTTTCTATATGCCATTCATGTTGTTTAATTTAACTTTATAGTGTGATTGTATTGACGATCTGGACTTCCCAGGCTCAGAGTGCTTGAATTGGTCTGAATATATTGTAGTCAATTCTCAACATGAGAAACATATTTTTCTGTGAGGAATTGAGTCTGCTTAATTTATGTTATTAACATAACAAGCTTAATTTATGTTGTAACCATAAACACCCTGAACATGTCGTTGCCATAACAAAACTGTGTCGTGTTTTGAGATCCATTAGATTAAATTTCTCTCAGAACACAGTCCAGCATGCTTGAATAGCTAGTTCTGGAGAATCGTTGTGTGAAGACGTGAAAGAATCCATTCTTAAATTTACAGGGTCATGTTTACCATTTTGTCTCTCTCATTTGTGATATGCTACACATGAAACAAAACCATTCAAAACAGATCACGCTATAAAAGCCTAAAGTGATCTTCCCTTGTTAAAATTAAGGGATGAGTTTGATAGAAACAAGATATTAATTGCCTCCAATATCCAAAAGGGCAATAATAACAAAGCCCTGAATATTCTCAATGACATAGTTTATAGAATTATAAAATCAAGCTGAATAAATCAAAGACAATCATGAACAGAACAGCACAAAGAAAATCCGGACAGAAATAAAATCTACAGTAGTAGTTGCTGCAGTTAAATTATAATATGATGCAAGAAATAAAGGTAGACGGTTATCATAAGAATTAAAAGGCTATGGTCATACCAAATAGCAGAAGAGGCTCTCACAATATTCATGCTTATCCAATCGTTTTGTCACGAAAACTTGATCCCTTGTCTTTTCATGATAAAGCTATTCATCTAAACTGCAATTAGCTTCTACTAATACCTGGAACGACTAAGCTAACCACATGAGATCAGATTTTGGAAAACTTGTCCTTTTTACTATGGTATTAAATGTTTTACTTATTTAATGTCTTTAAAAATCAGCATTGATTTGTATTTTTTTATAATATAATCCAATGATAAATGATATTTATTATCGAGTGTGAGAGTTTGTTTTTACGTATATTTTTCAAAGTGTTTTTTAAAAACTTTCTTTGCCTAAAAAAAATAAAATTACACACACACAGTAACATCTCCTAATTAATCCCAGAAAGATGGGTGCAGAGTTGCTTCAGTAAATTCTGGAATTCCAATTATTAACAGGTCATCCAAAGGTCTGTGATAAAAAAAAAAAATGTAAAAAGCAGCAATGAAACCAAAGAAATTGAGAAGTTGAAGAGCAGGCTATAACCAAATAACTTAGCATCAACCATATTAATATAACTAAGCAGATAGATGATACATTTCTTAAAGGTCTTTTACTATTAGGGTCAGGATTGCAAACGGAAAAGTCATAGCATGTCAGCACTTAACTCAATATTGTACTCCATAATGCACATCAGGGTGACCTGAAATCCTACTGTAATCATCTGAAAATAAACTGGAATTAAGTACAACACCAACCTTTCAATGGTAGAAGCACCAAGATTACCAGGCGAGGAATTCTCGAATCCTATAGCATGTACAGATTCAGAAGCCTTGGAATTGAGACTCTATAAACTAATTGGGGGTATGTACAACGTAAAAAGTTCAGTGGAACTGAACATCTTGCGATGCCAATGTCATGACTAGATACCTCCTCTTTCAATAAGTTGAGGTCCCATGATGAGCAATAACCATCCTACAAACTGATACTGTGTCAAAGTATAGATCCTCGAACACAATATTTTCAACTAAAACTGAAATACATGGGCTTTCAACGGACCAGCTGTACAACCTGCAAATATGGCTAGTCCAGAAAGTTCACCTGTTGAACTGGAACCTGCATATGCAATTATCGTAGGTTAAACAACTGAAAAAGCAGATTCAGTAAAAATGCTTTCACTATTTTATCTTACAATTTGAATTTTTCTGATTTTACAGTCAATTAATGTTAGCATTTCTGAATTCCAATCCTTGATTGGTTCATGCACACAAAAAAGGATATTGCACCGATGTCTAAAAAAAAAAATTATGATCAAGTAATTTCTCGGTTACAGAGTGCAGATTTTATCCATAGACTTTTTCTATTTCATACTCACAGTTACCTTGAGGATTGCACAAGTCAAGTATGAGAAAAACATGAATCAAACTGGAAGAATGATCATCGATATTCAAGGCCTTAAATTGATGCGAATTCAGTTCAGCTGCTTTGCAAAATCACCGCTCTCCCGCTATTTGTAAATAATGGAATTGCAAGAAAATCATCAAACTATAGAATCAGTATAACATAACTTGCAAGTGGAGCATTATGCACAGATCACAAACCTGTGTTCATCAGACCAAGTATGAGAAGAACCAGCTCCCGGGAGAAAAAGAAAAGAAAAGAAACTATACAATAATGTTTGCAGTCTGCAAGCATCAGCTGGATAGACGTTTTAAAAAGTAAAATTAAAGGGAAAAGGGATGAACTTATAAGAAACCGAAACAACCATAATTGAAGAAATAAGCAGTAGAAATTGCAATCGATAGAAATCTTACATTAGGCCATCTTGTCACGAGGGGATGTAAATTGGGAACAAAATTCCCGATAAGGAGTGAATTCCTCTTGCCATTTTGAAAAATTCTTCTTCAATAAATTTGAAATTTTCGACTCTTGTGAACTAAATTTCACCTCACGAGCATCAAATTTCAAGTCGATTGGGCACAGATCATCAAAGAATTCTAGTTTGAAAGTTTCCACCTTTTCAGGATGAGGTGACTGTTTCTCATGCACTTTTGTAATCATGGAAGCAAACTTGTCATCCTGATACACACAATTACCCTCTTTGTGAACTTGAAAAGAGAGCTGACATGCAGTTGGATGGTATAGAAGGAAAGACTTTGGTTTTTCAGAATGATCCAAAAAGTCATCTCTGTCATCATCAAGGGAGATAGCATTATCATCCTCAAGCTTGGTTGTGGAATCTGAAACAGCCACTTCCTTGGCCACCTGCATAACTTCATTGCATCCAACGCTAAGTTCCGATTCTGATGAAAATCCGCCTGTTTCTTCCTGTGAATTTGGACAACCATTACGAAGCTCATGAAGTGTAGACAAAACAGGGAGAGGAAGAGCTGGACCTACAAGGGCATCACTACTTTGCACTTTACGTGAACACCTATTGCTGTGGTTTGAAGGCTTCCGCAAGAAAAATGGAGGTAATTGAGGTAGTTCTGGAACAACTGAAAATTCCAAAGCAACCCTTTTCTGATCCAAAAGTACTTCATGCAATTCAGAATAGCTGGAAAAGGCGAGTTGTAAGAATTCCATTGGCAATTCAGCCCACATTCTCCTCAAAGCTACCTCATGGATGCTTGTTGGCAAGTTTATGTCATTAAATGTAACTGTAATGGCAGGGGATGTTCTAAATCGACCAAACCCACAAATTTTCAACTTCTTGCACAATACTTCATGAAATTCTAGGCTGAACAATTCCTTCTCATGAGGACACTCACAAGGCTTTGCCATGTTTGAATCGAGAACTTGAGAAAGGTTGCCATTCAAATGTGCTTGTAGATAGTTCAGTTCAAAATACTTAAATTTTCTAGGGACCTTGTATTCCTCATCACCCATGAAGTAAAGTAAGTTGTCTTCTGGATGCAGCATTGGATCTCTTTGAGCCACTCCTATATTTTTAACCAATTCCCATGAGGCACAATATCTCTGTGATTCAAGCTTTCCTGATGACATCAATCTAATTAAAACAAAACCACCAAATTCATCAGGCTCAAACAACAATGACGAGAGATCGTTGCTTAAAACACCAAAGCCCAACACTATGTCTTTTTTCTGCTGCCAATCAGTCCATTCAGGAAGAGCTTCCTTCCAAAACTGTTCTCTTACAAGGCAATCTCCACGTTGACAATCATCACCTGATAACATGAGACCTGAAGGGTGGTCCCAAGCGTATAAACAACTGGAAAATTTAGAAATTTCAAAGGCAATGGACCCTTTACGAGGAGGAAAGGATGGTCCATAGCAAAAAAGGCTGAATTCACAATTCCAAAATGACCCCAAAATAATGCCAAAACCTGAAGAATTCGCCCAGTCATGTGTGTCATCCCTTGAGTTGGACCTCAAATCAGACAATCTAAACACATCAATAAAACATGGCTTATCAAGACCATGTGCCCATTGCAACAATGGTATCATAGGCTTGCGCACGTCACAAATAACTAACATAGTTTCAGAAACCAAAGCAAAATGAAGACTATCCGAAACTGCCCTGGACATAGCTAGGAACCGTTCCTTTTCACTAAGAGCATATGCACTAAACATATCAATCCTTGCTAAACAAGTCACATCAAAACCACCGCATTTCCAATCAATCATAAAAACAGCATCTGACCGTGCAACAATCAAAACCCTACAATGCCAACTAAACTCACACCCTAACCATTTACAATCTCCTAACTTACCTTCATCACCCCACGAAACTTTCAATTTAGTACCCCTAAAATACATATCAGAACAATCGGCTTCCAAATCAAACAAAAATAATGTACCATTCTCCAACAAAACCACACTCTGAACTTTTATATAAGGACTCCAACAAGCACTCGCAATTCCACAACTCTTAAAATTCTTACAACCTAAATAACTCAAAACAGGCCTTTTCATACTTTCACTATATTTAACGCAGAACCAATTCACAGAATACATAGTATAAACTAACAAATAACCAAAAGAGCCAGAAAAGGAATAGTTACCATTCAAAAAAGAATCATCCTCAATGGGATTCACTAAGACCCTCACAATCTTTGACCCCAAACTCTTACTAGCAGTAAAAATCCCACCCTTTTGATCCCCAGTAGCCACCAAGCTCTTATCTTTAACAGAAAGTAACAAAAACCCAATTCGGTCAAGATTAGTCCCAGTGGAAAAAAACACAACAACAGTATCATCATGTGGGCATTTAAGGAACTGGAGTCTATTATAAGCTAACAAAGGAGAAGAAAAATGTAGATCTTGAGGGCCAAAAGAAAAGGCAATAGAGGAAGCAGTAGAGAGAGGGAGAGGAGAGTCAGCGAGTGTTGAAGTGGAGATAAATCTTGTGAGAGAAAGATGGGGTGGTGGGTTTAGAAGAGGAGGAGAGAGAGCAGGAGAGGTAAAGAGGTGTGCCAGTGATTCAGGGATTGGGTTGAATATAAGTGGACCAATAAGGGATTCTAAGGCTTGTTTTGAGAGTAAGAGTGGTGCTTTCGACACAGTGCCTATTGGAAATCCTGACTTCCATTCTTGTGAAAACTCGATCATTGCCATTGTCGTGTCTTTCAGGCAGACAAAAACTTCCGAGAGACAGAAGGGTGGCAAGGATACGAGAGGTTCCAAGACCTCTTAACTTTTAAGGTTTCTCGGTTTTAAGGGTTTTACTTCTATCCCTCTATTTTAAACCTGTCCATTGTTATCCCTATATTTTCAGAATGTTTCAATTTAGCCACAACTAACTAAATAACTAACTAGAACCCACTAATTTCATATTTTTATTATGTTTTCCTTATTTTCCCTCGTATCCTTTAATAGGATGTTTAAATATGTCGTAAAAATTATTTTTAAAAATATATATATTAAAATAATATTTTTTTATTTTTAAAAATTATTTTTAATATTAGTACATAAAAAAATCTAAAAATAAAAAAAAACTAATTTGAAGTAAAGAAAAAAAATTTAGATTTTTTAAAAGTATTTTTGAAACACAAAAAAAAAACAAGGTCTAAATATATGTTAAAATATCTCACAATAAAAAATAATATTTAAAAAATAAAAAACCAAATTCAAAAGTTGGTTAATGGTTTGGGGAATTTTTGAATTATTTTGGAACCTACAAGGGTAACATTAGGAAAGTTTAAAATATAGGGTTAAGAGTGGATATTAATGAATTTATAGGGATAAAGATAAAGTTTACCTGAAAGATGGTAATTAAATTGTGGAGTGTGAGCTTTGAGTGGAGCTGCAGAAAAATAATGGAGTCGAGGGGGGTGGCGAGCCACAGCAACATTGTTAGCAGCAGAGAAAAGAAGGCTAAACGCAGAGAGGTATAACCCAAAAAACAACACGAAAAAAAGGCATTCTTTCTTTTCTTTTAAGGGATTTTGAGATGTAAAGTTTCAGTCTTTCTTTTTTTCTTTTTATTTATTTAGATACTGGAAAAGAAGAAGGCAATTGATGAATTGATAAAAGCAGCATCTTCTGAGAAGGACCATCTTGTTTATTTCCAACCATTTTGTCATTACAATAGAAACGGTATAATCCTTAGTTCCTTGCTCAAAATTGGTTCATATGGTTGAATTTTTTTTTTTTTTTTGTATTTCTTTACTTGGTTTTTATGATTGCATTTTTATTGGATGATTGAATTGGCTGATTTACTGTAGTTATTTAGTATTAGATTTTAGCATGTTGGTTGCTTTTGTTTTATGGGTGTGCTATTTTGTTTACAAATTCTATGTTTTTGAAAGCTGAATCCCTGTCATGATTTGATTACTAGGTCTGTCTGTGTTTTTAGAATCTGGAAGTGGGGATAAACTTTCCTCTTCTGTAAAGCGGTACATTCAAAACCTCCTTAAGGTAAAAAATAAAATAAAATGAGTTTAAGAGTCTTATTGTTTTTGTTATTTTGGGCTTCTGTGATCTCATATTGCACGTGCTCTATAAATATTTCAGTTGGAGATTCTGTGTTAGTACCATTGTGGAATTGCCTAAATTGTTTGAAATTTACAGGTCAATATGGAGGTGGCGTTTGGTCCTGAGTGGCCATCAGAAGAAAAGGTGAAGTGTAGGGACATGGTTGCTTCAGAAGCGCGTTATATATTTGTTCATGAGGCTCCAAATGCTAGTGTTGATGAAATTTCAATGAAGTTAGATAAAAGCCCCTTGGTTGGATTTGTACATTATCGCTTTACTCTTGAGGAAGATATACCTGTTCTTTATGTGTATGAAATACAGCTCGAGTCTCATGTCCAAGGGAAGGGATTGGGGAAATTCCTTATGCAACTAATTGAGCTTATTGCTCGCAAGGTGCTGAATGCTCTTTCTTGTAGCTCTTTAATGGTTGTGAATAACTAATGAGATATATGAAAACACCCATGTTTCTAGGTTTTCTAATTGAACAGCATACAAGTAATATGAACTATCCTTCTCCCCCGCCATGTAAATCTCTAGTATCTTTACTTTGTACCTCAGAATTAAATCTTCTAGATGCTAATTGTGCTTCATATTTGAGATTTAATTTACTCATTTCATCTTCTGTAGAGCTGCATGGGTGCTGTAGTATTAACAGTTCAAAAAGCGAATGCAGTAGCCATGAATTTCTACAGAAGTAAGCTGAGGTTTGTCTTTTACTCGAAATACTGTTATCTTAGTGATCTCTTAAATTTTGTGACATTTAGCTCTGAGTATCTAAGTTGAGTTCCACTCATTTGCTAGATAAAATGCAATAGTAATGAGTATACTTGGATGCTAATGGAAATTAGAAACCAGAAGAAACCTCTTTCCTTCCTAGGCTACTAACCATTTCCCCACCAATCCATGATTTTTCTTTATCATTTCTGCCACAAAAAATGGTTTTTAAGATTTTTTTTATTCATCAGTCAATATCATTTCTATGCAGATACACAATATCAAGCATTTCACCATCCAGAGTTGATCCCTTGGTATGCAATTATTGATTACATTATGTACAGTATCTACAATATATGTTTACCCCCTCTGTTATAAGGAGCTTTATTCGTTGCACAGATGGGTCTTGAGAAGAGTTACGAGATTCTCTGCAAAGTATTCGACCATGAAGCCAAAGTTATATTGGAGGTACAAACTATTACATTATTTTCTATGAATAATAATGTTGTAATCTTAAAAATACATGCCATTTTGTTCGTGTGAGAATTCAGGATAGAAAAAGAAGCTTTCTTCCAGATATAGTTTTTGATATTTCTTGCATGTTGCGAAAATTTTGATATGCTTATGTTTGCACATGGCAAGCCTTTGTAAATAAACAGACAGATGATTGAAGATTTCTACCATATATTGCTAGCATTGTGTGGTTGAACGTTAGTGTTAAAGAGTAAAACTGCACTATAATTAGGGTTTGTTTCTGGGGTTCATTTAACCAATGTATTTTCATAGGTTAGTAGGCTTCATTGCCATCAACAGCACTGCCCTGTTCATTCTGGAGACAAATTTTTCTGTTGATTTCCACTTGTGGATTGCAATTTTTTTGGGTTTCTTCCTAGTACTGCCTTTCCATCTACTAACAGCATTCCTAGAAAGCTTATTGCATCCCTGCCAAATCAGAAGACTTTCGTAAATAAATCTCTGAAGGCCAACCGGTCAAGTTTAGTAGCAATGATTAGATAAAGTGCTCTGACTTCGAGATTTCTCTTCACATGTATTCCAGAAATGGGAAGGGCGTGTGGATTCGGTTCCTCATCATAGCACAGAATATTTTGTACTTCCTATGGGCTTCTAGTTTATTTTGTTAGGTGACTCTAAGAACAGGATGCTAAGGCATGTGCTATTTGGTGGTGGTTTACAGCTTCTCTTTGATTAGTAGATGGTTTTGCATAACAGAGCATGTAATGGCCAAGAGTTGCACTAATGAGACCATTCATTGACCAAGTGAAGCATTTTTTGTGGAAGTTTTCCATCTTTGCAATTTGATTTCTTCAAGATGGACATGAACATTTGATAAATGAAACTTTACATGTGCTTTTTTCACTAGTGGAACTTTTCATTGGTAAATTTGATGGAATACGTAGCTGATTTGATACAAAAGTCTTCATCTTTTGTATCTTTTTGGTGCAGTTAATTGGGGGGAAAATCTCAAGCTTTTGAGGGTCACTCATACAAATTCTTTCTGACATATACTTTAATTGAAGGATTTTTTCATCCTCCTGTTTATTATACAAAATTATTATGTTTTTTATATGCAGGGGAGTGGATGAGCAGGAGAGAGA
The DNA here is from genome assembly GCA_015852605.2 of Populus deltoides. Classification (NCBI taxonomy): domain Eukaryota; kingdom Viridiplantae; phylum Streptophyta; class Magnoliopsida; order Malpighiales; family Salicaceae; genus Populus; species Populus deltoides. The sequence goes on along the minus strand of CM027581.2, from coordinate 12,125,041 downwards.
TGACTTTTCAGTGTATTCTTGATGTATGTTCTGAATTAAACCTTTACTTTTTCTGTATGTCCTTTCTCATTCCCTATTCTTAAATACTAGATAGAGTGGATTAATATCAGAGAATCATTAAATTTTATTCTGTGCATGAACCATCTCGATGACTGATGCTCTTCACCGCCATTGACAATTGAACTTCAAATCGATTCTTTTTTCCCCCAAAGGTGTGGGCTTATGATTATGTTAGTTGATCCTGAATTGTGAAATTGCATCTTGTATAAATAACTCAGTTTTATTTAAACTGTTTGTGCTATGTATTGTGGTGATTGTACGATTGATTTAACTCTAGGATTGGAATGTGAATGTTGATAAATATTGTTGGCTTCTAAATGAAGTAAACAGAAGGGTTTAAGCTATAAAGAGTGTTGGGGTTATTGGTGGAAAGTGAAATAATTGTGTTGAAAAGTTGGTAGCTAATAATGCATTGAGCTTTTCTCCCTCATTTATTTCTTGGTAGTGTATTTGGGTGGGGAGGGGAGGGGGGAGCTGATGATTCACGGAGCAAGACAAGGTTTTCTCACATGTCTTTGATTGAGCAAGAACTTCCTTGAATGAGAGAAACTCATGCATCGACACAAATAAGAGTTCTTTTTTCTAGGAACTATTTGCTCACCAATTTTTAAAAATAGTTCACTAAAATAAACAAAAATGAAGGAAGTGTTATGTGAAATCTATTGATGTTTCAAAACCATTTCCTTTGCAAAATTTATCTTAAATAAAATTCGCATGAAAAAAAAAAAGTATCTAAGTGCTAGGTTGGTTGAAAGTGCCTTTCTGGCTAGTTTTAGGAGGTGAGAAACGAGAACTTCTAGGATGGCACTTGACATTCAGCATAAGTGTGTGCATGGCTGTTAATTTTGTCAATCATGTGGCAAAGTCTTCTGAACCACGAGGAGATAGAGGGTATGAACAAAGAGATAATAGCTCCTGGATGATATTATAATAAAAAATTGTCACAACTTTTGTAGCCATGATATTTTGGCAGTTCTAAGGGCCCGTTTTAAAATTTTTGGAACCTATCATGAAAAGCTACAAGGCCCTTTGATTGAAACAAATAAATTATCCATCCTTGGATTATAAGTCTCTCAATTATTGGTAAATTGCTAAACCAATCACCCAAAATTTGCAATTATTTTCTAGTATGATTTAAGCGAGTAGCATTAACCTGCTATAGCAGGTTTAGCTGACTCATAGCAGTTATATGATAATTAGGTATTATTCCTGAATTTATTATTTCAGGACCATAGAAAAAACCATGATATTTTTTAGTCCCCTAACCCAGCAACTAACTTAAACTGAAACCCATATATTGAAGTAAAACTTTTATCAAAATACATAACCGCTATTCTTCATTGTTGGAATATTTTCCTTCGTCAGCACACTAACAACTTTAGCTTGATCTATTTCTTTATGTTTTGTAATAACTCCTTTTTTTTTTCCTGGTCTTCTTTCTGTTTCCATCCATTATATTTTTAAACCTCTGACGTTTAATTACTGGAATAGACTCTTTTCTCTTGCTCATGCTTTGATTTAATACAACAAATTATTTTCTTCTAATGCTCATGCTTGATTTAATACAACAAAATATCAGCAGGTCATTGGCATTTCCAAGAAGTTTAGCACACCAGCAATCCAGGAATTAGGGGAATGTATGATCTCAATTCGAAAAGCTTCTCTTAGAAGGTTTTGGCCTTGATTTTTTCAACTAGTTTTGCTGTAAAGTCTCCAGATTATAGATAACTGCTTTGAAATAGTCATTCACTTTGTGCTGAATTTGTGTGATATTCAGTATATTCTAATTCTTCCAATTTCTGTGGTTGCTTGAAAGTATATGAAAATTTGCTTGGTGGGATGTATGAAGTGACTCAAAATATTGAAGCCTGGGAGAATGTTTAGCAGGTTGTGGGCTGTCACTTGAGTGAAATATCTGGGAGCTGATATTGCCTAATTTCACTATGTTCTTGCAGCCTCAGAGAAACTTTTGTTTTATTGACATCTCCTCATCACTTTAGCCTTAGTCTTAAACTTGTTAGTCCCATGGTTTAAATGCCTGTTCTAATGTACAGAAAAAGATTTCATTTTCTTTACTGTTTCTTCTTTTGGTTAATTTAGATGAATCTTGTTCTAGGTCTGGTCTGCATGGGGAAAGAGAGGCCTTTGTTTTGAACGATAAAAAAACAGCATTTCAAGGTCGTGCTGTTCAAAATTTTGGGCATAATTTCTAAGCTGTTTGCATGTCATTTTTGAGAGTATAAAACTAAGGCACTTGCCCAGGATCTTCACTAGGAAACCTGATGGAAGCAAAGGTTTCTGATATAGCAAATTGGGATCTAAGTGGCTGTCAAAAATTTACTCTCAAGGAAAGTTTATTTGATTTGGATCTGGAACAATGAACATTTTTGGAAGATTATACATCAACTTGAACCGGTCTAGGAATGACAGATTGGTATGGAAGTTTGTTAGGAAAGGCTTGTGCAGTGTTAGATCATTTTATGTTACTTTAGAGGGCATTGATGGGTTGTTTAAGATTTCTTGTGTAAAGATATTGTGCGGGGAAGATTGATTCCACCAAAAGTGTGTTCTTTTGGCAAGTATTGAGGGGAAATTATGATAGAGGAAGTATCGTCCAGATATGTTGCTCAAAAAAAACTATCTTAGATATAAAAAAATTGCTGATAACCTAGTAAATATCAGAGAAGGATTTTGTTTGTCAGTTGTAATGAGGCATGGAGAATTTGGACCGAATGTTTAGATTGGTGGGGCTTATAACAGGTTCTACCTTGTTATCTGAGCTGTACTTGAATTCGGTTTTCTTTTTTGTCCTAAAAATAAGGTGAACAATTCTGAGTTTTTGCTGGTGTTCTGAGGTTTCTCCTGTTCATGTCATTTGAGTTGTTAGAGGTGCTCTGAAAATGTTTTGTATGTGTGAAGGTTGAAAGTTGCTCTATTTAACTTTCTAAGAGATCGAACTTTCATTCGGTTGGATATATTACAACTGCAGTATTAGATATTTGGTAAGGTTGGGCCCAGAGTTGAAAATTGTTTCTGCAATATCGTGTCCTAAGGTCCATAAGGGTTTCTGCTGCAATATTGTCTTACGTTCCTGTCTCTTTTGTATCCGTATATGGACTGTATTCTTTTTTATCATCGTCTTGTTTCTGTTACTCAAGACTATTTGCTATCTTGGATCGAGCATGGGTTTAAAAGCCATGATCAAGATTGTGGTTTGCCCTTACAAAAGTTGTTCTTCTGGGGGGCGGAGGGGGTGCTAATGTTAAGCTGCTGCAGTCTCGAAGCTTGTTCTTTTTCCTTGGAAAAAAGAAAGAAAGGTTGGATACTGGTTGTTTTCCTATTATTATGGGCGTATTAGAAAACAATTTACTGACTTAGGCAATGGATAAACCACTAGCAGAGGGTTGCTACATGCCATGAAATAAATGGTGAATATCTCCTGTCACGGCAGCAAATAACTTGTCGCAGTCTCCAATAGGTGTTTAAGTTTCAGAATTAAAAAAAAAAAAAAAACTTATTTTTTCGACTTGTTTTCACTTAAAAATACCTGAAAACACACCCCAGAAACCTTTAAAAAACAATTTGCAACCACAGAGCAACATCCAATCTCTCTGAAAAACAAATAATAATCATGTAAAAGAATTTAACGACCCCCGGTAAACCTTCGAGGAAAGGATAAAGGTGAGCTATCACCCCGAAAGCAAACAAAAGCTTACCAAACAGAGGCCCCCGTGAGTCATGCCCATTATTTATAGCATTCGAGACGCCAGCCACGACTCCATCCAGGTTTATCGTCAGCAATGTTGTTGGTGGGATGAGCAACGTGGTCCACTTAAATGCAGACAGCTCTGAGAATTCATCATGGAATATGTGAGGCTGGGTGATGTTTATTTAACGTTATGCTACTTTCCAAAAGCATTTACTTTGTACAAATAGCATCTGCCTGCGAGTGATAAAATATTAGACATTTCACTTTTGGAAAGCTCCATGCACAGTTGCACGGGAATGCTGCGGCCATAAATGCTAAATTATTATGGATTAATTACTCATCTGAGAAATTATTGCCTGAGATATGCACTCCAAGAAAGTGCCTTTTATCGCTGAGGGTTCCATTGTATATTCTAATTAGGTAGATCAATGGGTGGAGTTGGTAGGTAGTTCTCCCCTATGTTGTTGAATCTCTTTATTCATTTTGTTAGAAGAAAAATGAGGAACAAGTAGAAGAAACAAGAGAGGAGCGAAATAATGCAATTCTACATTAAAATCAATTCTTTATGGTATAGATTCCACTATTCTCATGCATTCTTTGAATTATCTAAGAACTCTTAACTAACTAACTAATTCAATCAACTAATCTTGATACGTAAAATATGCTAATTAATACGTGCAAAACATGCTAACAATGACTACTGCATTTTTGTCATATTTATCACACGTTGTCGCTAAGTTTCTTTCATCAATCATTGGCTCGTAACAATGCTCCCATCTTCGAGAGATCCTTGTCCACAAAAACTTTTGCAAATATTTAAAAATTATTCATTGAGTTCTTTTTATTAACCTTAAGAGTTTTATTTGGAGTCATCTATAATGAAAACCCTCTGTTATAGAGCTTAATGCTTTTCATATTGTGAGTGTCAAACAAATCAAATTGATCTCTCTTCGGCATAAAAAAAAACATTTAACTCCAGTTGACCCTTAATATAGAAGTGCTTAACAATCAAATAATCATTCCAAACATTGGTCAAACTCTTGTAGGAAGAAGTATACTCCTCCTTGGTGATCTCTTCAAGCTTGCATAACCAAATAAGCTTCTCCTTGTAATGGAATTGTCACAAATCCTCCTTAATCTTTTTCTTCTTGGATCCACTCTATTTAATCCTTTTTAATCTTGTTTTATTTTCCTTCATTTATCATCCATATAATTCTTAGCTTCTTGCACCTTCACACTAGAACTCTCTAGATTTTCATCAAACTCTTCACTTTTAAAAGGTCTAAACAATAATTCACAATAAGCAACATTCTTATTTTTATTAAAAGAATCAAACTTTATTTTATTTTATTCAAAACTCACTTTTTTTCTCTTTTTATGAAACTAATCTCAAATTTAGTTAAAGAAGAGCATTTTACCTCCTTGAAAGTATTTTGATCCATTGTAGTAAGTTCTTGATGTGATGAGAATTGAACATAAACACTCCTTCCTCGTATGGTTGATTGAACACTTGTATAGTATTGAAGAGCATTAATCGTGGAAATAACATCTTGTATTTGAAGGAAAGCATGATTTTTATCATGAAGTATAACAAGCTTCATTATAATCCCAAATGACTGAAACATCTGAAACAAGTCAATTTCAGAAATGTTAAACCTTATGTTACAAACATGGATAACTTTAAAAGGTTCAGACATTTTCCAACAACCCCTCCATGAAAGAAGTTAGAATTATATTGTTATGATGATTTGCTTTTGTTTGGAATGCCTTTTGTGGGTGAAAAAATCACCAAAGATAATTATTCATTTCTGAATCACAACAATGATTTCTTGAAGTTAGTGGTGAATATTTCACATTCACTTTTTAAATCTCTTGTTGTGTTCTTCCAAAGCTTTCACTATGTTGTTTTCCACCATTATTAATAGTTTCTTAAACATAAACTACCTTCCTTTACCCTTGAAAAATGGCTTTGACACTAATTATTAAAGATCTCTCCTTAATAAGCAATTGTTTTAGAAGAAAATTGAGGGAGAAGTAGAAATTAGAGAGAAGAGTGAGATAATTCAATTCTACATCAAAATCAATTTTTTATTGCCTAGATTCAACCATTCTCATACATTCTTATTTATATAATGAACTAATCTTATAACTATCTACTAACTTTCATGTAACTAACTCTTAACTAACTAATCTTCACATGTTAAAATACATTGATCAACACATGCAAAATATGTTAACAATGACTAAGTGTTTTTTTTTAATATATTTATCACATGTTATTGCTAATATACTTCCATCAATCTTTGGTTTGTAACACTTCCAAGAATAGAGGTTTGAGAGGATTAAAAGAAATAAGAGGTAAATAAAGCAAGTTTCTAGAAATACAAAAATGACAAATTTTTATTGTTTATCTTCTAAGTTTCTAACTTATAGTATCTTATCAAGCTAACTAATTGTGTTAACTAACCAACAACTTCAATAAATTGCTTTGCAACTAACTCTAACATTCAACTAACTTACTTACATCATATGGAATTATTAGCAAACACATATTAAACTAACTACTGCCACTACAAACACATGTTGAATTAATCATTATCATTATTTATGCTATTTTATTACTATTACATGTAATCATTTTCCTTATTATCATAACAATACCCTCTCTATTAAGAGATTATTGTCCTCAAGAATCCACATTAAACTCTAGAAATTACATGCTTAATTCTTTTAAACTCTCCTATGTAACATCTTTATAAAACAAGTTAGACCATTTGATTGATCATATAACAAAATTTATCCACATTTTTTCATGATTTTCCTATCTAGAGGTTCCACCCGTAACACCTTGACCCTTCTATACTCATCCAATCTAGGTAAGTTAGAACTGACTACAACATTACTTCCAACCTTTCTCTTTAATAAAGAAACATGAAACACTGGATGTATGGTTGAACATGTTGGCAATTGTAACTTGTATGCCACTTCTTTCACCCTTTGTATAACTAAGAATGGTCTATAAAATCTCAGGCTCAACTAGAAGTTTTTTCTTCAAGCCATGTTTATTTATCTATAAGGTTGCGGCTTAAGAAATAATTGATCTCTTACTTGAAATTCTTTTTAATTATGATTTTGTTGTATATTATCATCTTATGTCTGACAATCTCTAACTATTTTCTTCAATACATGGTTCATGCTGATTCTCTCCCTTGTTATATATTTTACAACAACTAACATAGTTTTTTTCTTATGTAATTAACTCCCAATTAGGATGTGAATAGCTACACAATACTTGAAATAGAGTCATCTTTATAGAAGAATGATAACTTGAATTATACCACTAATGAGTTAAAGATAGCCAATGATCCCACCATTTATAATTATGCATGGTCATGCATCTTAAATAAATATCTAGGCACTAGTCAACTCTCTCAAATTGATTATCATTCTCAAGATGGTAAGAAGAACTCATGAGGAGCTTGACTCCTAGAAGTTTAAATAGTTCTTTTCAAAATAGAGTTATAAACTCATTGTCTTTATTGATTACTATAGCAGCTCGTAGGCCACTAAACTTATAAAATTAATCCAAAAATAATTAAGCCACCTCCTAAGCTATGAAAAGGTGTAAGAGAGTAATAAAATAACCATACTCGGTAAGTTTATCAATGATCACCAATATAATATCCTTTTCTTTTTAAAGTCAAAGGACCTTCTATAAAATTCATTGTGATATTCCTCTAAGTACTTTTAGGAGTTGGTAGAAGTTGTAAAATTCCAGGATAGGCTACTATTTCCACTTTTTCCTCCTTACATATATCACACTCATTCACCATTTTTTTCACTAAAGCTTTCATTAATTGCTAGTAAAACATAGACTTCAATCTTTTATAAGAACTTTATGAATCAACATTGTCCTTTAATATATGAATCATGTTTTGCTTATACCACTATTTCCCTTAAATTTCCCTTCTTACCAATCATTATCTTGTGTTTAAACCTTAGTGTTCGATTGATAAATGTATAATTAGTCCAGTTATCAATATTCAATATTTTATCAACCATAATCTCATGTAATTGGTGATCATTATCGTAGGAATCCTTAACTTCTTCATACCAAGCTAGCACTACTACTAGAATTGATCCCAAGCTTTCTAAATTCATATTGACATGTTTTGTCATAACTTTTAACTCACCGGTTGCTTTTATGGATCTGGATAATGTATCCGCCACCACATTCTTTTTTCATTTTTTATATTGAATATGGTATCTTAACCTCAACAGCTTTTCCAATCCTCTCTTTTGTAATTGAGTATTTATCTTCTGTTCCAATCGATATTTTAGGCTTTCATGGTCAATTTTGATTACAAGCTAATATTCTCCAAGTAATGCCTACATAACATAAATCTCCTCATGAAAGGTTCCAATATATGATTCATTAATGCTTGAAATGTTATCAGGATATTCATTAAACCAAAAGGCACTACTTTGAACTCATAATGCCCATGATGAGTCCTAAAGGTTATCTTCTCCACATTATTGTCGTGTATTATCACTTGATGATATCCAGATTTTAAATCCAGTTTTGAAAAAAAAATATGAACCATAAAGTTCATTAATTAAAGGAATGAAAAACTTTTTCTTGATAATTAAATCATTAAGCTACATATAATCCACACATAACCTTCAAGCATTAGCCTTCTTATTCACTAACAAAACTTGAGAAGCAAAAAGGTTACAACTAGGTAATATAATTTTATTGAGTAACATATCTTTAACCATTTTTTTTTAATTTCCTCTTTATTTATGAATAAGCTCATGGAAGGTCTAAACTTACTAGCTTAGCTCCTGGAATAAGAGGAATTTAATGGTCCAATTACTCTAGGAGGAGAAATATACTTTGGTTCTTGAAATATTATTTGATATTATTCTAGTAAAGCTTTCATATTTACAATTTGTATATTTTACTCACTCTCCTATTAAGTATCTAAAGATAAGAATTGGTCAATGTAGCTATAAATTGCCTCCTTAAGACTTCATGTACTTTCAAGGCTGAGATCATTTATAAACTAGCCTCTTTTACCATTCCTTTTAACTCTATCATTCATCCATCTTTCTTGAAATAAGTCTTCATCTTGATAAAATTAAATTGGATATATAAGTAGATTCTTAACCAATCTACTATTACCACCATATCATACCTTCCAAGCTTTAATATTCTTAAGTTAGCCTGGAATTCATACCCCTACATGAACCACTAGAATTCTAGGTTGTGAGCATCACATTTTATGATGTTGTCATTGGCTACTATCACTACTAAAATAGTAGTCTTAACAATAATAATAGTAATCCTTTTAATCATAGTTTCATCAGTGAAAATGTGAGTGATGTCATTATCAATTAAAATCATAAGATCTCTCAAGTGATAACTTCTATTAATACATATTGTGTTATAAACATAACAACTAGTTAAAGCATTTAATGACATCCTATATTCCTTATTTTTTTTTTCATTTTTCATAGCACCACTATTAGTTTCTTCTTCTACTTAAAAAAAAAACTCTTCCTCATCACCCTCTCTTCTCCCAAATAAATGAATGCATTTTGAACTACATTTATGTCCAAAAGAAAATTTATCCTTATATTTAAAGCACAATCCAAGTCTTCTTCTTTGCTCATAAAGATTTTTAGAAAACTATTTTAAACTTAGTTATACTTTAGTTCTATATTGATTAAAGGGCTTATGAGTGAAATTACCTTTTGGTTTGTCATTATTAAATGAGGGATTGATCTTTGAAACCAATTTACTCCTTCTAGCTATCGCAATACTTGACTCTTCTTGCCACTTTGTTTGATTAAAAGCTTATATTAAAGTAACACGTTTGAGGGTCTTTAACATTGGTTTAACATCTTCCTTCAATCTACTAATAAAACTTGACACATAATATGATTTAGGTAACATATTGAATTAAGAATATTCATTAAAGACTTTAACTCTTCAATCTATTTGTGTATTCTTCCATTCCTTTCTCATCTTTTAATTTGTTAAACTCATCTACCACATCATTACGATCGTCAAACCTTACACAAAGAGCTTTATAGAATTCCTCTTAGTTTATGATGTTATTATTTCCCAACATAAACCCTTCAAGTCATATTTTATAAGCTCTTCCTTTTATGTAGATTGAAGCAATCTCAACATATTGGTGTATTGGGTATATGCATCTTGAAAAGTTTTTTATATTTTTGGATCCACTCTCTTGGGTTCTCACCACCAAAGAATGGTATATCAATTCTTGGTAAAGTTTTATTATACCCTCCTTTAATCATCTCTCGTTGCCTAAGAATCTCTTCACGATTGCAATTTCTTTAAGGTAGATGAATCCTACCCGGACTACTAGAGTTTTCCTTTCCATCCTTTATACTTTCTTTAGTAGATGCAAAAGATTAGAGAGTAGCCAACCCTGATTCCATCTGTTTAGATAACTTATCAATCCTCTTCTTGTCCTTGCTTTTGAAAATCAGCCTTAATCTCATGCAACTCTTGACCTCTTGCATTTCTTCATCAATTCTTCAGTTGTGTTCTTCTAATGCCATTTCTTCATAAAGGTTTGAGAAGATTTGAAGAAATTAATAAGAGGTGAAGAGAGAGCTTCTGCAAATACAAAAATTGTAAGTTTTCTTCAGCTAAATGCTTGACAACTAACTCTAACGCTCAACTAACTTCCATCGTATAAGACTTGTTTCCAAATTATTATTTTTTTTAATTTATTGTATTTTTCTCGGTCATTATTTGAATGATTATTTCATTAATAAATCAATCGATTATTATATAAAAAAAATGGGATTATTAGCAAACACACGCTGAATTAACTACTGCCACTGCAAACACATGTTGAATTAACTACTGCAGCTACTTCTGCTATTTTCTTTACTGCTAGAGCTACTTTTTTTCTCCTTGCTATCATGACATTATCGTAAGACGGACCTTATACAAATGATTTCCCTTTCAGTTACGTGTTACAGAGTGGTGTATGAATATTGCTCACTACATGACGATTTTGGTTTCATGGATGTCATTGTGGACGTCTTGATCGGTGGATCGAATCTCTTGATCTTACATAAGCACTGATACACTGTTTGATAGTATACATGCGCGTACCATGGAGCCACCATAATGTAATATGCTCTATTCATAGTTTCTTCTGCATGATTCACACAGCATATGGATAGTTACTGCAATTATTCTTGTAAATAGAAGCTTTTTCTGTCATTACATGCTTCAAAATGGTTTCTTAAGCAATCGAATCATGCCTGGAAAAGAGCTTCCTAATCTCCTGGAATTACTTAAGACTTCGATTTCTGCTGTGAAGATTGCCCGGACAGGTCTATGGTCAGACAATCTAGATTCACCTCTGCTGTATTGTTTCTGCTTCAGTCCCTTTCCAAACCAAATTATTCGATCGCACCTGCAAAAACACCTCTCTTGGGCATCATCGATCATAGTTAATTATCTTGTTTTAGATGATTCAAGATAAATATCATGAAGAACAACAAGTTACCATGCAGGAGCACGCTTCTTTTCACCCTTCCTCTTCTGATCACAGCCATAGTAGACTTGTGAATTCTGATAGTACTTGTAAGTAGGTGCAAATTCAATTTTTCCTTCATTCCAACCTTGGAATACATGACCTTCCATGAGCTCGGCCTTAAGCTAAATATTTATTTTCAAAAGGAACTTAATTAACTTTATCATCCTCCTCAGGACTGTAATAATCATTATGAAATTAAGGATATAATAAGATTTTCACCATCAATATTACTTATTCATATATACCTGATCCTTTTCTAACAAGATGTTCCACTCTTTTTTCTGTACTAAATATCTTGTTTTAGTATCAGGCAGGTATATCCTGTAGTTCAAATCTCCAAGCCAGATTACCTGACTGCATATGGATAGCCAAAATAGGGTTAAACAATAATTAAACATATGCAACTTGTAATAAATTTACTAATCATATGAAAACAAATTGTCTCTCTCAATAACATTATTGGCCTAGTTTGATTAACAAAAAAGAAGAAGAAGAAAACACACAAGAACGGTTGAATCTAATTAAACAAATTCTCTCCAACTAATCAATGGCTGAGGATTCAACCTGCAGACAATCTAGAGGAGCATTATGACCAATAAACGTGGGGGCGGGGGGGTTATTATACATCACGAGTTTTTTAAAAAGATTTATTAGTCTATGGTTCTTATAAATTTCGAATCACACAGCAATTAATTATGAAAGCCGAAATCAATATTGAAATCACTTGAAATGACGAGGCAAATGGCTTTAGTTACTGGGTTTAGCTAATCAGCTTCAAAACAACAGAAAACATGACAAATCCATCTAATTAAACATGCATGCAAATTATTATCATGTTGGGTGTTTAGCCGACTAGATTGTTTTTTGTTATAAAAACTTTCCAAATTGTAATTAGTGGTCGTCTAAGTTTCTCTTTATTTTATGAAAACAAAAGGTTACTCTTAATTAAATCTTATAACCTTTCAATGCTAAGCACACTATAAAAGTTTGTCATGAAACCTGCATCTCACACCCTCACTTTAAAGTAAAACAACAAAAAAAATTGGAAGGATATTAGAGCAAGAGAAAGTGATGTTTTGATGTTTCTGATCAATCACCTAATCTGGTTAGATACAGAAAAGGGTTGCATATTATTGTGATATAGAATTTTCACACATAAATATACGTACTCGTGATCAAGAATCTTGCGTGGCAAATTGCGCAAGGGGCCACGAGAAAATCTTGTGCGTGACAAGATTTCAGTAGCGTCGGCATTTCTGTTCTTTTCATCTCCTTCTTTCCCTCCAGAAGCCAGATGACTACACACAAAACATAAGCTTGTTTCATGCAAGCAAAACCTAACTGAGACAGATCCCTGCATGGCGAGCCAAATTCAAGTTAAAAAAGCACTGATACATATCTATTTGCATGGATTTTTCCTTTTCATTACGTGAGGAATATATGTATATATACCTTGTTGCCTAGGCAGCCCATGATGCCACAGCCTACACATGAGACACTAGGATGTTGTATGTATGGAAGGAGATCACCTCGAACCCAAATAGTGATAAAAATTCCAACCATTTGCTTACTTATGATACAATCAAAGCAGTGAGGAAAAATATGGCTGCTTTTGCCGAGAGAATTACTACTCCTATTTTTCTTCACGGGGAGCACCTTTTGAAACTCTCCTACCTTATCTTCGTGAACAGGTTTCGAAGTACTATTGTTCAGAGCTTCTCTGATAAGAGAATTCCATTTGGTGCAAATCTTGCTGTTTTCAAAACCTGGAACAACGTTTCCAGCTCTGAGAGGCACGACTTCTTGGAACCTGAAATTTATATGTAATATTATAGTTAAATAAAAAGTAAGATATATGGAATGAAATTTTTTTTTTTATTCAAGACATCATTGGGCTTGAAGGTCTCAGCTTCGAGTCCCAAATTTTGTCTATTCATCGAATAATTAATACAAGGAAATGAAACACAAACATAAACGGTCCAATGCATATATATTCAACACGAATCTTTCAACAAATCTCATTGATTATATCTCTTGTGAGATATATATTCTATTAAAAAAGGAAGTTTCAATAGAGTTATTTTTTAAAAGTTTTACAGTTAATTAGCATTAGAATATTAAAAACGCACCCAAGAACATAGATATCAGCAGGTTCAGTCCGTGTGCATAACCAATCTTCCATGTTCAAATCATCAGGTGGTGTAATGCCTCCAACATTCCATGAGCCAACAAAGATCCTGTTAAAATATCTATATTAATGATCATAAAATAGAAGAAATTAAGAAAGAAAGAAAATCGCATGAATACCATGATAAATAAAGCGACTCTTATTGTTTTGAAGAGAGAGCTTGTACTTGTGTTTATCCTGATCATCAGTGATGTATTTCTTGGAACTGATGAGCGAAGGTGGAACCGAAGAACTAGAAGTTTCTTCTAGCTCTAACATGGTCTCTGTGGAATTTGGAAGGTCTACAACCAAGCTGTTGCTACCCAACATATTCCTCAGGATCTTGCTAGCCACAAACTCAGGCCACATGACCTTCAAAAATGAATGATATGCTAATTAATAAATAAGAAAAAGAAAAAGAAGAGATCAGCTAGGTAGAATGAGAGAGCCTAGGGGTGCTTGGTTAATCCTTGCATGGTTTAGTTGGCAGTGATGTAATGTTTTGCAGAGGGGATCATAAGAGGTTAATTAAAACATTGAATGGAGCAATTTATAGATTAAAAAAAAAAAAAAAAGGAAAACGAATTAGAAAGGCCGGGTTGGGCAGGAAATGGAGAGCAAGGGACCACAAGTACACCCACCAAAAAACATTTATAAAAGACTCAAATGGGCAACTTGGAAAGGATAGCTACAATATTAGGGTAGTACTGATGTGAATGATGATGTAAGTCAAACTATATTTTATTAAACTTTTCATAGAATAAGTTACAGAAGGCAAAAGATATAGAATTAACTAAATCTGAGACAATTGAAAAAGTTAACATGAGTCTCTTTCTCATCCCCTCAGTTTCCATTCATGTTGTCTGGTGGTCATATGGATGCCCACTTTTCCATTAAACAAAATGTAGTTGTTAATGCAAACATATCAGAAGAGCAATCACTCATGGTAACAATCTGCTTTGAGCAACTTGGCTTGGATATACTGTGCCCTGTGGGAAAGTGCTTGCTAGCAAATAGTACATGGTATTCTAGGGCGGGCCTAGCTATAAAAATAATGAAGGGTTTTTTCTTTAGCATGAGAAGACAATGTTGTTGATCATTGTCATTGCCCAGCCGGCAAAAAAAATAGGTTTTCGATGATAGTTACCCGTGCAAATGGTTCTAATTTGGCACACTAGCTAGATGATGAGCTTTCTTGGCATACAATCAAATATATTGTTCTTTAACCTGTGATATATTGTGAATATTGCATGAATTACCCCGTGGCCATTAATATCAATATATGCATCCTCTTCAATTATTATTTTTTTTATTTGGACGACAAGAGGTGTCAATTAGACTAACTTTCCTTTCATAATTATATCTTCAAACATCGCTAGTGTCTGCTGAAATCTACGTGAGATAGTAGAGAGAACTAGCGAGACAACCTCAAAGCAATAATCAGCATCGACATAAAGGAAAAGAAACTAAGCAAATGAAAACCAGGGAAGAAAAGCTTGTCAAAACCAAGCACAAGGAAGAAAAATGGCACGAAACTGAATGCGGGCCTAATTAGAGAGAGGCATGGAAGAAAACCAAGAGGGAATGCAAATGAACACCCTTCAACCCCAAAGAAAGGACGTAAAAGCATGGAAAGCCCAAGGACAACAATAGAATGCCGGAATTGAAAAATCCAAAACCTGTCTGCAACTGGATAATTTTATAGGAGAAATGAGAGACTCCAGGAACTGGAATGCCCAAACGAACTGCCCAGACCCCAACGAACATCAAATCCTACCCAAAGAAGCAGCAGCAATTAGTACTCTCCTAATGTTGTAGAAGGACCAAGGACCCAGAAAGCGGGCTATGCATTTGATGCATAATCATCATTACGGGCCATCTTTTCTGAGCCATCACCCACAATCGACCAAGAATATGAGCAGCCACCACAAAAACAAAGGCTCCCCTGGAGGCTTAAACCACTACCAAAGCCAACCAAGGCTGTTGCCCAGGAGCCTGAACAGACCTACAGCAGACCAAGCCATAGAACACACAGTTGTCCCAGACGACATAACAAAACTCAAAAGAAAAATGCGCAAAATCTCTATGAGCCAGGAAGAACAAAGCAAAATCATCTACAGCTGAGAGCCCTGAAAAACATCTTGGGAAAAAAGAGGCGTGGAAATCAACTTTGCAAGTCCACGTTCCATTGAGTCTGGACCCATAGTAATTCTTCCACGCATTTTAGATTTTCTATTAATTAAAAATTAATTTTTTAAAGAGATGTTTATTTCTTAGAAAATAGTTTTCAGAAAAGTAGTTTTTAGGAAATCAATACTTTCCGGTCAATGAAAAATACTTTTCAATTAAAGAAAAATTTAGCTTGGTTTCCAGGAAAGTGTTTTCCTTTTATTTTGAGCGGAAAACACTTCCGGAAGTTGTGAAAAATTTAAAAATGTCATATTATTTGTTGATTATATCAAATTTGGTCCTCAAACTTTTGATTGCTATATATATTTTATTTTGAATATTTTTTTTCAATTTCATCCCTTAGAATTTGATTTTTATATTAAGTTTGGTCCTTATTTTAATAGTTGTTATTTTCTTTTCCCTTATCATTTTTTAATTGAAATTTTTTATCTATCAAATTTGGTCCTTATTCTTTTGATTGTTACTTATTTTATTTGAAATAATTTATGAAAAGTTAATTATTATTATTTTAATTTCTTCATCTTTTAATTTTTTTATTTTTTAGATTTGATCTCTATTATTTTGATTATTATTTATTTTATTTGAGATAATTTATGAAATTATATTTTTTTTTCAATTTCATTCTTATTCAACTTTTTAATTTGTAAGATTTGTTTCTTATTATTTTAATAAACTTGAAAAAAATAAAACATTAATAAGTTATTTTTCAGCTCATTTTTATGACATAACCAAACACTGAAAAATGTTTTTCAATTTATTTTTCATTACACTACCAAACATCGAAAAAAATTCACTTTTTCAGAATTTATTTTTAAAAAAAAACTACTTTCCAGTAAACAAACATAAAGTTTAAAAGTTTAGCAGAAACTGCGTAAAAAAAATGATGTTTTCTCTTTATTATTATTATTATTTTGGATACTTTAAAATAGTGGATCATAGCTTGACCTGTTTATGGGTCGGGCTATCCAGTTAATTTATCCAAATCCGAATGACAATGAATGGGTCTGAGCACAAATACTTGGTTTGCAGATCCGGCTCGGTCTCAATACCATGAACATATATACAGTGGGGAGTGGGTAGAGGTCCGAATATAAAACCAACAGTATTGTTTAAGAGGTTAGGGTGTTGCAAGGTAATTTTATAAAATTACCTTTTCATTTAAAATACATTAAAATAATATTATTTTTAAATTTTTTTATTTATTTTTAATTTTACCATATCAAAATCATAAAAAAAAACACTCAAAGAAAGCATCGAATCGCATCAACTTAATGTTTTTTAAGATGAAAACAGTTTATTTTAACCATGAAAACAAACACATTATAATTGGCTAAGATTAAGAACCTAGAAAATAGAAACAAATATAAATTAAAACAAAATTTTGATTTTTTTAATATATAAAACACTACCAAATTTAACAGTTTTACCGACAAAATTTTTTATCGGTTTTTACACTCACAGTCCATTGGTAAGTATTTTACCAACAGGCTCACGGACAAAAATAGTCCGTTATAAAAACTTTCATCGGTAATTTTTGGTCTGTCGGTGAGTTTATTAATAATAAATTTACAAACAGATAAAGCATGCCAAAATTCATTCAGTAATATTGTTTATATTCATCAAATTTTTGTAGTGAAAAATAACTTAAGAAAATACACTCTCATGTAATACACACATGCACATAGCCAATTTTATTGACGGTGTTTGTTTACATAGTAGCTTTAGCTTTTAAAGCAAACCACATAAACAACATGTTTGGTAATATACAAACTTAATTTACTATTTGTGTGGGATCCATATATTTTATGTTGAAACCACTGGTTTGCGCAAAGCAGCTGAGAGCTGCTTCTTCGTTCTGCCGCGTCTATGCCAGGTGAATTTTATGTAGCATTGTTCACGTGAACAGTGTCTCAACTGTTCATTGGACCGCGTCCGACCCAGTAAAAAAAAATTAATTTTTTTTAAAAGTGTGCTTTACTCGAAAAACTAGTGTTTCATATTATTCAATAACACTATATAAATTAGAAGGATATCGCATGATGACGTAGCATTTGTGGAATTTGATAGCAATTCCAATTTTATTTCTGATGATATTTTACCTGATTTTGTTGCACGTTCAAAAAACCATGGAACCTATAGTCCTTATCAGATAAATTTCATACGTGATGAAATTGTAGATAAGTTAATGGAATAATAAAAAATATTAGATATAAAGTATTATTTATTTAATGATGTAATAGTGGTAGTTAAATTTACAATATTTAAATTAAAAACCATCAATATTAAAATATATATTTTTTTAGTTATTTTATAACCTCAATTTGAAAAGCATGTTTAACCAAACACATAAAACTACTTTTTATTCAACTTCAATTTCAACCACAATTTAAACCACACATATATAAATATCAAACCAACCTCAACCAAAAGTACTTTTTATAAAATAATTTTTTTTAATCATAAAAGTTACCACAATACCAAACACACATGAAAACCGCGTTTTAAACTTAATATTTTAATGGATCTCATAGTATAAAATGTAGTTTTTACAATTATCAAATACTTTATTGTATTTTTTTCACCGCAAATATAAAAACAGGTGCAGAACAAATAAAGCCTACAAAACCATGGATGCTTCCAAGGCCTTGGCAGGACACACCAGAATACCTAAAAAATAATATAAAAATACACTTCCATATAATACAATTATGCACACAACCAATTTACAAAACCATGGACGCTTCCAAGCCCCTGCCTGCAGAATGATCAGAAAGGAGACATCATAATAGATTTACTACTTAATTCTTTAAATATGTTTAGATTAATAGCATCAATTCAACTAAAAAGTTTAATTTATTGAGTAAAGTACTGGGGAAACAATGTTTATATATTATTTTTTAATGCGTCCATTAATTAAAAGTTATTTGAGTGTAAATATATACTCGTGATTATCGTGTATTCTTATTGTAAATATATATATACTAGAAGATTATCAGGAGTATTCTTATTTTATATATTAGGTATTAAGAAGTCAATTTTGGTATTATTTTTTTGAATTAGATACTTTAATGAATGCCAATTTTTCCCTTTATTTTTTAGATGTTGTCGTGAACCTATAATTAATGCCAAATTTCCCTTTTATTTTAAGCTTTGGAAACGCACATGTTGTAACAATCCTCTTTAAAATTTTTTTTTTTTACTAAAATTTAATATGGTTTATATGTTTTGGATCGTTTTGATGTGTTGATGTCAAAAATAATTTTTAAAAAATAAAAAAATTATTAATATACATTTTAACACGAAAAGTTATTTAAAAAGTACCTGCAACTACACTATCAAACACTCTCTAGTCTGGAGTCCAGTTAATGCCTTTCATCGCATCAAGAAGACTATGGTTTTTTTAGTAATATCCCTCCCTTTCTTTGTTCAAGTTGACGGCCAAAAAAAAAAACCCTAAATCAGAGAAGAAATTACCGTAATACTAAAGATAAATCACTGCTAATTAAAATAAAATAGTAATATGATGAAATTGCTTCTCGTTTAAAAAATCTTTTAACTGGGTATTGTGGGGTAAAATAATTTTTACATCATGAATTAATTATTTTCTATAAATTATATAGAGTTGGATTGGTTATAGATAGATCTTTATAAAGTTTTTAAATTAATTTATTGTAATGAAGACCTATAAGGGCAGGCATCTCGAGTATTTTTAACTAATTTATTGTAATTAATTTTATTTTATATTGAATGGAAATCAAAGGTACAAGGAGGTTAGGAGGCTTACCTTGGTGCGGTCCATAATTTATTTTTTCTAAAAACAAATTTAGATACTGTGGATAAGGTATTATCTGTGTTTTCAAATTACGACCATCAGAGAGGTAATTAGAAAAAATTTCAACTTATTTTAACCTGAAAATACCTTAAAAACATCCTTACAATCTCATAAAAATTTATCAACAAAAAAAACCTTTAATTGGTCCAAAAACATATAATTAAACAAAAGAAATTCTTTCGAGTGGAAAAAACATGAGTGGCACTCGACGTAAAAAACAAAATAATTAGGCCTTCATTGGACTCGGATGGAATGAAATTCGAAACTGAATTGAAAAGTTATAAGAGAGTAAGGGACCAAATTAAACAAAAAAAAATAATGTCTTGCACGTTATTGTGTGAAGAACACCATTGTATCGTATGTGGTTTCCCGATACGAAGACATGTTAATTATTAAAGCCCAGACTCAAACTTTCCCACGCCCCTCTTGGGCCCAAGACATGTTAATTATTAAAGCCCAGACTATTTCCCCCCCAAAACAAAGAGCCCACGAACCAAAACCATCAAGAACACAAAAACCATCATCAATCAATCAAACTTAATAAACAGAGACGGAGGGCAAGATCACCGGTGAACGGCACGGCATTGGGACCGGCGTGAGTTTAACTTCTTCTTTTTTTTTCTCATCTCATAAACCTATATGGAATTTTGTTGATTTTAACAAAAACCCATTTGGATTCGTAGCAGGAAAATTGAAAAGGTTGTGTCATGTCAATTTTCCATGCAATGTTGTAATTCTTTTTTTCCTTATAACTGAATTGGTGTGTGTGTGTGTGTGTTTTGCACTTAACAGGTGAATGCTCTATAAAGATGGGATGGAGTTTTGTTGTTGTTTCACTAATTGTACTTTGGGTTGCTTCTTTATGGAAAGTTCTTTTCTCGTCATCATCAACTTCATTCTCAAAAACTACATTTCTGAGTGATGGTTGGTGGAATTTTTCTATGTAATAAACATTGTTTTGTTTTCTTTTAATAATATGTTGTTTATGGTTTTTATTTTTTAAGATTTGACACCCTTTTGCTCTTATTAAACTCAGATAGAGCTGTTTCCAAGAGAAATGTCTTGCTTGTTGTTGCACACCCAGACGATGAGTCCATGTAAAGCTTCTTCTTGTTTTTGTGTTTGGCATTTAAAGTTGAATTTTTTTATGTTATGTTGAAATTTGTGTTGCTTTTTTTTTAAATCTCTTACAGGTTCTTCTCACCAACTATAAACTATTTGATTTCCAGAGGGCATAATCTTTACATACTATGCTTTTCAATTGGTAATGTTTTTTCATTAATATGTGATTTAGTTTCAATATTCTTTCATGTTGAGAAATATGTAATTCTATGTCTATTGGGGTTGGTCATAGTAGAATTAGGAAATGCTTAGGCCAAAATTGAGATTGTGCTGCAATGAAGTTTTCTTAATAGAACCCTAAAGTATTTGCCACATGGAGCCAGATTTTCTTTTGGCCCATTTTTTTATGGCCTAATATGATTGTTAGGCATTATGTCTGGAAAGGGAGAAGTTTAAAGCTTCCTTCATTAAGTGTCTCCTACTCTGTAGTTGTTGATCTTTCAGGTTTCGAATTGTTACAGTTATGCTTTTTTTTCCTGCTATTTTGTTTTGTTTGCTTCAATTAAGGCAAAGCCATTCTAAGTAAATTGTAAAAGTTGATTAGATGTTACTCAGAGTGGAAAGCAGTCGAATATTGCAATTTTGTCATACCACTGCTTGATAAATGCATGTAAAAAGTTTAAACTAGCATTTCAAAGTGTGCAATGAATTCGTTTTGTTGGTTTTGAACTCATCTCTGAACCTATATAATGGTTTTATTTCTTACCCTGTTAATATTTTCGCCAAAAGATGATCTATGAAATGCGATTTTAGGATCTTGTTTCCATGTTTATGTGCTAGGGTAGTTAGTTAGATTTACTAAGTTTGAAAACAGTCAATATAAGCATCTGAGTTTAAAGCATGCTGCTAAAGCGCTTTAAATAGCAAACTATGGGACGCTTGCATTTTCAACTCAAGAAGTTTTAATCCATATATGTTTTACCTGCCCTAGCTAAACATCTTCCTTTTGAAGGCACAGAAGTCTTCGGTTCTTTTCTGTTTTCCCTCTCCTTTCAGCACTTTTCTTTTTCTTTTTCCTTTTTGAAATGGATTTTGGAAAGGCTTGTGTTCCCTATTCATCCAAGCAATGGGTATAGGCTTCCTTTATGGATGGTTTCATAAATTTCTTAAATAGTTTGTGTGGCACCCTGGTGTGTGTGTATTTTGTGACTTTTAAAACACATTTTTTGTAATTCATTTTATTTTGTTTTTCATGTAGGCAATGCAGATGGTATGGGAAACACTAGAAAAGACGAGTTCTACCAGGCTTGTGCCATCCTCAAGGTGGATTAAAGATATGGAACACCAAAGATCTATGGTTTCAAATCTGTACTTTGTAATCTGGAATCTAAATAACTGAAACTTCTCTGCACATTTGGCAGTCCAATATCTTATATTCATATTAAAACAATCAAGGTTTTAAATTTAGAAATTGTATTGATTAATTGTTGATGTAACCTGAAAACATCATCAAAATTTGAGAAACAAAATTTTCTAAGCATTTTACCTGAACCACATTTCTGTTCTTGTACTTCCACTTTCTGCTCATGCAGGTTCCACTTCAACAGGTGAAGGTTCTAGACCATCCAGATTTGCAGGTTGCACTCCTAGTCATCCTTGGAAACCCATGTATTTTAATTTTAGTTGAATTTTCATATTGAGGCCTCTGAAACTTGATACAGTGTCAACATGTAGGATGGTTTTGGCAAAGTCTGGGACCATGAATTGTTGGCAAAGATCATTGAAGAGGAGGTATCTAGTCATGGCATTGACATGGTGAGATTTTTGGCCCCTGTGAACTATTTCAGTTGTTCATTCCCATTAGATACATGGAGCTTCCATTTTTAACACCATTAAGGGTCATTAAATACTTGCTTTCTTGGTGCTTGTATGAGTATTTTTTTTCATTGGCTAAATCTTTATGCTATATATGTACGCTGATCTTAAACCCAACTTCTTTACTTCTCAGATTATTACTTTTGATAACTATGGGGTTTCCGGTCATTGTAATCATCGTGATGTTCATTATGGAGTATGGTAAGTTGATGCTTTTAAGGTTTGGTAAACTGGATATGCTTAAAGACTTCTCTTTTCTCAATCCTGGTTCTCATACACCTGTCTTTTTGTTTAATATGAACTCCTGCTACTAAGACTGATTAACATTAATAACTCCATTTAATTACAAGATTTTGAAATGTATGTCCACCATTCAAGTCAAGCCTTAACGTTCAAGTCCTTTTTAAAATCAGGTACTTGTAATAGAACAAGGGAGTTGGACTGGATAATGGGGAACTAGAATGCACAAATTAAGTCCCAGTACTGTATTTTTTATGAAATCTCGGAATCATAATAGACTCTTGGAACGACTTGTTAAAGATGAGTAAGGAATATGAAAATGAAAGAGCATTAAAATTTTCCTTTATTCTTTTTGGAATGCATTTTGAATCTGAATTTCATTTTTAAATTTTCCAAGTTTTAAGCTTTATCTGTAGTGGAGTAGCAGGTAACATGTGGGCTGCATTTTGGATTGCATAACTGCCATATCATTGTGCACAAGTGCAAGATAAATGTTATGCCTGCTTTGAATCTTTTCTTTTGCTATTAAGAAAATGGGCCTTTTCAAATAGCTCCAGTGAAAAAATTGCTATTTGTTCACGGATTATTTATTTATTTGAACTTTACACTTTTTATGCATATGCAGCCAGCTCCTGCACAATGTTTCAGAAAGAAGTGTGGAAGCCTGGGAACTTGTAAGCATGCTTGTTCTTTAGCTTTCTTTTAGTTTACCCTAATGTTACATTTTATGCCAGTTTTTGTGGTTCAGTTATTTGACTGGATCCATTGATGCTGTGAAAACATATATGAGCAGGCAACCCTATTGTTTTATATTATTTGTAGTTTCTGATGAATATTTTCTGCTTCTGCTTACCAAAAGTGCATCTTTTCCCTTCTCCCCAAAGTCCCTTGTGAAATATCTCTTATTTAATTTTAGTACGGTGATGGGCTGACATTGAATACTTGCACTTGCCAGCTAAAATGTGGGTCTCTGGAGAATATTAGTTACAGCAGAAGTTCAATTAACTGTTTTTCTTTTCCCCTCAAAATGATTGACCATATTATATCATTTATATTGATCTCTTTTGATGAAAATGTTCATTTTCTTCTCCATGCATTCTCAGATCAGTACCTGCATTTTGCGGAAGTACAGTGGACCTGTTGATATTTGGTTGTCCATGTTATTACCATTGAGATACACTGATGGAATGACACACTGCCTGCTAAATGAGCATCCCCGGAAGAGCTTCCATGCTATGGCAGAACATTCAAGCCAATGGGTTTGGTATGTATGCTGTCACAATTTGAGAGAGAATAGTGATCATATTTTGACTTAGGATTGAAACGTATCCAATCTGTTTCCTTTTCATTTCTGTTTTTCCTTTGGGTCAGATGCGCTTTCTTATTTCATTTTGTGTGGCTTCATTCTGCAGGTTCCGCAAGCTTTTTGTATCATTTTCCAGTTATACTTACGTGAACACGCTTAGAAAGATCGAGGAGTTAAAGCAGAGTTGAAGAAACATATTGAAAAGAATTTCAACATATTGAAAGTGATTTTCTGACTTGTTTCTATGCTGATTTGTGTGTTTTCAGAATGATGTATCATCCATTGAATTTCAATACACTTTCTTTCGCATCTTCTTCCATTTATATCAGCTGAATTTCTGAAATTTTTTACATGGTTTATTAGCCCCCGCCAATATATACTTGAAATTGCGACTAACTGATAATCATCGGATCACATGATCCCTACTTATAGATTTGAATCCTTGGTCTATTGTCCTCAGGACAAAGGATCATTTAGAACAGAAATGGCTTGATTGGTGGGACTACCTTGAAAAATGGTGCCATCGGAAATAAAAAAGGATAAGGGCAGAGTGCCGACTCATGGCTGACATGTCTGCCTGCATAGTTAGACCATGCATTGCTTGAACACAGCCAGCCACACCCTTGACCTCAGACTGCCTTTTATTTTCTTTGGTG
Source organism: Populus deltoides (assembly GCA_015852605.2). Taxonomy (NCBI): domain Eukaryota; kingdom Viridiplantae; phylum Streptophyta; class Magnoliopsida; order Malpighiales; family Salicaceae; genus Populus; species Populus deltoides. The sequence goes on along the minus strand of CM027581.2, from coordinate 12,100,355 downwards.
TTATTTTTATTTTTCATATACATGTAAAACAAAATCAGGCAGGCTCTGATCAAATCAGTATTACCTGGAAGCGACCACATGTTAAGAATTAGAATCCCATATGCTGTGGAACAAGTTGCTTAAGTCTCTATTAACGAGCAGAATACTCGTTTAACCATGCATGCAAACAGTCATGAAAAGAAAATTGAAGGTGTGGTTATGGTGGCCAACTGGGCTGCCTACAACAATGATGGGAAAATGCTCCTGACCTGCAAGCAATTCTCATTTTTCAAAGACATTGCAGGCAACGATTACAATATATATTTGGGTTTTGGATGGCTCCTTAGTACTCCACATAATATTACACTGTGAAAAGAGCACATAAACAACATTGTCCAGTTTCAACAAAAAAAAAATGCTGAAGCTTATTCAGCAATAAAAACTAATCTGCTTAAATGGAAGACTTCAAGCAGCAGAGCATAAAAAATGCTGCTGAACAAGGGGAGGCCTTCTACTCCTTTATGATTTTGTTGTCTCTTGGTTAGTGAAGATTTCAATGATTTCTATCATTGCACTACCTAACCTTTTACACTCTACAATTAAACCAATCAATTATGTCCTTCATGATTTCCTCCCGTTCTGGTTCAATTAGGAGATCATGCAAGAAACCTTCTAATAGTTTGATTGTCTTGTCTGCTGAGGATGCTTCTTCGTAAAGTTTTTGAGAAGCATCCGGGTCAGTTACAGTGTCGGCAGCACCATGAAGAACAAGAAAAGGAACCCGCAATCTTTTCAGATTCTGCTGTAAATAGGCAGTTGTTCGGAGAATTTCATAGCCAGTCCTTACCCTGACAGATCCGGTGTAGACCAGTGGGTCCGAATACTTAGCCACTAGTGCATCTGGGTCCCGAGAAACTGGCATGCCCTTCTTATTTGATGAATTAAGCTGGAAAGTTGGTAACAAAAATGACATGACTGGGGCTAGTATCTGTCATGACCAAAAAAGAAGGGCATCACGTTTAGTGATTTGATTTCGGTTCTCACATCAACAAAATACCACCCAATGTCTTGCTGTAGTTTATGAACTAGAAAGTCGAGTATAACAGAGATTCTTACCACAACCAAAGGATGGGATGGCTGAATTCCTACTGCAGGTGAAGTCAATGCCACACCAGATACACGGGCTTCGACTTTTGGATCCATCATCGCCTGCAAATTAACTCATAAAAAGAAGTGAAGATTGATAGAGGAATAACTACATGAACCATGATTTCACATATTGTTATTGGATCTTGCCCTGCAATAAGGAACTGGTGCATAGACCCAGGCATGCACATTAACAGGGAGCTTCTACTAAATGATACATTTAGAGAAATACAAGAGACTATAATTGCAAAGCAACCATATACCTTGAGAACAATGGCTGCACCTGTTGAGTGCCCGAAGCAAAAACATGGAAACCCGGGATTTTCTGTTAAGATCTTGTCAAGAAATGATTTCTGTACAATGTTGGACAAGAATAGAGTGCATTTAGATTCATCGGAAGCAAAATAAACCCATCAGCATCTTGTGGATACAAATCAAAACATACCAAATCATCAACAGCGTAATCAAGAGAATGAACATATCCATGTAGACCATCACTCCCACCATGTCCTGGTTTGGAGAAAAGGATTGAACAGGTTAGAAAAAATACATACAAGAAACAAAAACTCGTGACTAATTTTCAGAAGATACGCACCATGTAATCTAATTAGCAAAGCAACAAGTTGCTGACAGAAACTATGCAGCTAAAGCCCTTCAATATGAGTGGCTACACAACAGCCCTCACACCCATACCAGACGGAGAGGGAAGTGGAAATGAAAATGAACTTACAAAGATATCATTTTAATAAAATTAAAAAAAAAAATGTTGGTGAAGTGAATTGGATTGCACATGGAAAATCAACACGGTATAAAATAAAGAAGCTAGTTGCGTTTTTGCTTAAGCCATAAAAAAAAAGGGCCATGCAGCTTCACCAGCTAATTTGAATTGCAACAGAAATACCAGATCTTAATTCAGGTGTCAATGTTGTCACTCAGCTATCATGACAGCACATTTGCACTACTAAAATAGACAACTTATTTCTTCCAGTTTGCACTCTTTACCAAGTTTGTTGAATCAATTTCATAAGCATCGACTTGAAATATGATCTGAACTTAATGATCCATCCTGCTTCACATGATCCCTTTAAGAAACAGCAGGAGTAAAACATGCTGCTCTGCAATATCATGAGCAGATAAAGAAAATGACCATTGTTGAAAAGGTTTTAATAATCGAAATCAGTATAACACCCTGTGTTTTATAACTCCTCTTAATAAGAAAGACCTTTTCTTTTCTTTTTGTGTCACTGGATAAGCTCAAGGAAGTCCTATGATGAGACAATTCAGCTCTCTTTTAAGCATCATGATTGTATGGAATATGATCCCGGCACCTCTTAATGAATCAGAAACCACAAATCTTGGCCTCTAGAGGAACTCATCAAATGATTAAGATTACACTCATACCAGGGGGGCCAAATCAAGACATTTGTCAAGAAGACATGAGATCATACTATCATATATGTTTCACTTTCATCTCCACAAAAAAACCAAAAGGTTTTGTTCGAAGGAAATAGTTGTCAAAAATTAAAACTCTTCGAGTACAAGAAAGACGCAAATTCCACTGCAACTATGATCACCAATATGCAAGGTAGTGATATCAAGCAAGCACAGAGAGATTATTTTGTCTCATCAAGAATGAAAAATCCAAACAACCATGTAAAATTTCAAACTTACCAATCCAATCCATTCCATACACCTTAAATCCATTCGCATTCAACTCTTTTGCAAAGTCATTATATCTGCCACTGTTTGTAAATAATGGTATTGTGATATAATAATCAAACAATAGAATCAACATAAAATGACTTCCAAATGGACCATTAGGCACATACACAAACCTGTGTTCATTCAAACCATGCATCAGAACAACCAGCCCCCTACAAAAGATATGTGATTTAATGTTAGAACATTGCACCAGGAAAGCATGTGTCATTGTACTCTTCCAGAAAAAAAGTTAAAGAATGAACTTATAACAAATAAAAACCACCATGATTAACTCCATAACATGAAGACAAATTGAAATTATTAAATTCTTATATTAAGCCTCAGGTCGCCTAGTGATTCACAGTCACTGTGGAACCAAAAACAAAAGGAAGAAGAAGAAGAAGATGATGAAAACAGCATCACTTCCTTCACACTGGCATCGATAATATATGCTTAATCACCTACAGTTGGTTGTTAGTAATCCGCGGAAAGGACAGGAAGTACTATTCTCTATGAAGATTTGAGGTTATACAGATTTAAGCAGGAAAAAAAAACAGAAGATGAAAATAGCATCACTTCCTTCACACTAGCACCAAGGATATAGGCTTAATCACATACATGTGATTGTTAGTAAGCTATAGAATAAGGACAGGATGTACTATTTTCTATGAAGATTTGAGGTTATATGGATTAGCAGGGTGTGAAAACCCCAACTAAACAAATTGTCTCATTAATGACATACAATATTTTAGCTTTTGGTTTTTCCAGTTAATCATTTTCTTGGTATTCCAAAAGCACGCCAAAACATTCCAACAGTAGCAGGGCAGTGTCCTTAAAAATTCTCTGCAAATTCACGTTATTAATTCAGTGAAAAACCATGAAACTAAACTTTCAAAAATTTAAAGTTTTATCCTGCTAAATTTGTAATTAGAGAAATGCCATGATACTCAAGGGTTTCAACTGTCAAGATGGTTAAATCTGCGTCATGTGTGTACAGCAAGCATGGAATGTAAAGAATACTGGTTCCAGCATGTGTATTACACACGTGATTGATAATCACAACTCATTCGAGTGTCATTATGCTCCTCTATTGCCTAGTTAGTCATCAACTCAAAACAAGTTGCACAATTTCAGGCAGCAGAAATTGACTCAAACTTGCTGCTCTGCTTAGGATAAATTCGTTTTTGCTCTGTCTACTAAACCAATTAGAAACAGAATGTGAATCGAACCTATTTATTCCCTTTAATTGTGTTTGATCCGACACAAAACTATACTTTTAGATGTTTCATTTTCTCATAACTGAATGTTCATATGAAGCATCTGCCAAATCATGTTAAAGCAGAATTCAATCCGTTAGACTCATGTGCCTATAGACGGGCTTGTCAGAAAATATATGGGTAGCCTCAGACACTACAAACAGTATTAACAGCATTGAATTCAATCTCTCTGATGCAAGTGGCATTTTGAAGACTGGCACCATAATGCAGGTGACAAGGGAAGGAGGAAGGAGGGGACCAGGTGAAAGAGATGTTGGATTTTAAACCAGCCAAATAATAATGGCTTTACTTGGGGGAGGGGGGGGTTCCTGGCCAATCTACTCCGACCTTATTATTCCTTCCAGACAAGGGGCGGTATTCTAACAATAGGTGATTGAAACAATAGTGATGTCCAAGAATATCTTGTCTAATTAATCAGTGCTGTTGGAAATGCAGCCATTTATGTGCAGTTCCCATCAACAGACAAAGTGAAGGCCGCATCAACATATTTTAAACATGAAACTTTTCTGAATTGCAGCATTCAAAAATTCAAAACAAGAAGAATAAGCATAAAATCTATCTGCACATTCCAAACAGTGACATAACTCAGCTAAAACAAACCACGAAACAGGTTTAATATAAGTGGCAATATAAGCAAGAAGAATATATAGGTCATCAATCTGCATATTCCTTGTAACAAACTCAAAGAAACAGTTAGGTCATAATTAAATTACTTAATGCAAACAATAAAACAGAATATACTAAACTGTAATGTATAGAAATTTTTAATAATAAAAATAATAAAATAATAAAAATTTTCACTATAAGAGTGCTTTTAAATTTATGTTTTATATTTTTAAAATATTTTTAACAAATATAGAAATTAAAATTTATGTAGATAATTGATAATGAATTAAGAGTACTATAATAGATTGAAAAAGTTTGAGTCAAACTAATGTTTGCAAATTTATTTAATTTACGTAATTAATTTATAGATGTTATCATCAATATTCTGTATAGATTTGATATAAGTAATGGATAATCGTTCATGAATGTATCAAGATTCACTCAAAAGGTTGTGTAGGATGGATTATTGTAATAGGGTTCAAAGTTTTATTAATTACGCACTATCTAACTAATCCGAGAAATATAAGTGAAGGTGGTATTAGAAGTCCATGTAAGAGGTGTGAAAATAAAAAACATCTCGATCCAGATTTTGTAACAATGCATCTTCTATAAAAAAGATTCATGGAGATATACTTGTGTTGATTTGCTCATGGAAAACCATATATTCCTCACGAGGTCATGGTAGATAGGATGGTTAGGTCAACTTCTAGTTCTAGTAGCATGTATGGAGTTGTAAATGATAATAGCAATTCTTATAGGAATATGGTTATGAATACGATGAGAATGAATTAGGGTTATACCGGTTAATATCCGATCATATATGAAGAACCTAATGAAAACACGACTAGATTTTTTGATCTTTTGAAAGAATTTGACGAATCATTGTGAGATGGGTGCACAAATCATAGTAAATTATCGGTTGCTGCACAAGTGGTTGGAGGCAGGATCGTCGAGTATACGGTCTCTTTAACACTACGATCAAGGACTTGTGGATGGCCCGTAGTGTTTCAACTGTTGAATGCTCGCAATTGGTTCCAAGCACTAAAACTCTAAAGTTTGAGGCAATTTTTGATCAACAAGTTCAAACTCGGATGACTCATCTTACTGCTGATTATGAACGACTCAGTGCTGAGACAGTCAAACTCCGCCGATTAGTGGAGATTAAATCACAGATGGGTGGTAACTCCCTCTTATTGGCTCTACGGTCCTGGCGAAGACCCGCCTCCTCCTCCTGCGCCTCTATTCTAGATTAACTGTATTTGAATTTATAGATGTTTAAATTTGTCATAAATATTTGATTTTTATATTAATTTAATTTATTTTAATTATTTTCTACTTCTGTTTAAGAGATTTTTGAAAAAATATATATTTTTAAATTATTGTTAATGGGGTTACGAACAAACTTAGTCTATTGATATATTATAAAGAGTTGAAAAAAAAAACTACAAATGTCATTGCCATTGTGAAAAAAAAAATACTACAAATGTCATTGTCACTGTTTAATCACTGATTTTTTTTTGGCGCGTTTTTTTTTGGCGTGTTTTTACTTTCAATAAATCTATCGATAAAATTATTATCGATGAACTCACCTACAAATCATAAATCATTTAGGAGAGTTTTTCTGATATATTAATTTTGTCCATGAATGAAAGAAAATTCCATCAATAAATTTAAAAATTGTGGCAGTGATTCTCTAGTCTCATCCTTGAATTTTCTGCTAACAACAAACAGGAAACTCCTTTTTTTTAACCATCCAATTACCAAAAACATGAGGAAGTGTCCTTATGTGAATCATAATCTAACACAATTCATCAAATTAATTGAATTATCAACCAATAAACAACCAACTAATCAACCATTCAAAATTAAGACAGAATCATAATAATAAAAACATAAAATTCAACGAACATACCTGATTTTAGCAGAAACTGGGGTCCACGACTGGGTAAAAAGGTTGTCACTTCGAGCAGTAACAAACAGTGAAAATTCCCTAACCGTATTGGTGTCATCATCCTGTAACACCCTCTTTATCGCAATGGCCCGCCTGCCCCCCACTTCCGGATCCACAACCGCCGTCACCCTACCACCACCAGCAGCACTCTTCCATGGCACAATTGTTGCCGGGACCCGCAACTTGGTCCGGTGGACCCAACTACTAGTTTCCTGCAACAACCTATCATCCTTGGATTTCTGATCACCTGACGAAGACGAAGATGACCCCCTCGCTGCCACCACCACCATCCGTCTCCGGCCGCGGAAAGGGGCTAAAAGTATCAAAAAGAATGCATTTATCAGCATCAACAAGCTTTTTAACGCTTGAACGGAAAATAATGCAGTAATTCTCCCACTTGCACCGGACGTTAGAATAAAGGACGGCGATGATGGTGTTGCTGCCTTTGAAGCCATGGATTAATCCTTAATTTCTTGATAACTACCAGTGCCTTTAAATTCTTAAAACTTGCGCTTGGTTTCGTCTTGAAAATGATTTTTGAACATAAAACATAAAAAAAAAAGGGCGAAAGGGAGGTTTTTTATAACGTTAAGAAAACGATTGTTGTTTATATAACATAAACAGCGAGGAAAAAAGAGAGGAGGAAATGGGTGGTTAATTTTAGTGACAGATACACCCTCAACTTCTTTTTCTCATGAACCAAACAAAGAAGGTTCCACCATGTGTGATCACGTTTTAAAAAATAATGAAAGAAAAGAATTATATATATATATATTACTACCATTTTACTTTTATTAAAATTTAAGAAATGTACTATGTTGATATTAGAGATGTGTTTTTTAAATTATTTAACAGATATAGTTTTGGTTAATATGTAAGTGGGCTTTATTATACTTTTTTTTATAAAATAAAAAATTGATATTGATAATATTTTCCATAAAGTCTATACGTTAATGATACTAAATTATTTATTTAAATAGCAATAATGATGCATTTTTCATATTAATCTTATTAAGAAATGAAACATATTTTCAGACCAATAGCCTAAGGTTATTATTATAATAAATAAAAAGAGTAAGAATTGGAATTCAAGTTCGAATTTTGGTCTTGTTAACGTGAAATTATTGTGAGTGTTGGTTTAAAACCTTGTTTATGCATCTTTTCAACTAGAATTATCACTCAATACATTCATCATAGTTTTAAAATCCAGCCCGACCAACAGGCTGATTCAAAGCTGGAATCGAGCTATATTAAAAAAAAATACAGAAAAAAAAAAAACTCGGTATGACTCAGTTGACCCGACAGGTCGACCCGGCAACTCAGCAACCTAGTCAAAAACCTAGTTACAACACGTTGACTTTTGTTTTTCTACTAAAACGATTTCGTTTTAATTTTTTTAAAAAAATAACCCGATAACCCAATCAAAATCCAAAACCCGAATCTCAAACCGGACGAGTCTAAAAACTATTACATTTATCATCTTCTTTTATTGTTTTATAAAAGGGGTGTTTATTACAGTGAAAGATATTGTTTTTTAAAAAATTATATTTAAAAATATATTAAACTTATATTTTTTATTTTTAAAAATTTATTTATATCATTGACGTGTCAAAATAATATTACCTAACCGCAGCGCCAAACAATCATAATTTAATAAAAAAATCGAACCTTGACAAGAGAAGAAAGCCATTACGTTTTTTTTTATTCGCGTGGTCTTCGGTACAATCGTCATTCCATTCATCATTAATTCTTAGCGCACTTACTCTTGCACGTGCTAGTACACTTTTTCTGTATATTCCAAGAAAGCCCTTACTCTTTTATTTTTCTTTTTTTTTTTATCTTAGTGGGTCCCTTTGCCTCAAATACTTTTTTTTTTGGTAAAGTTTTCGGTTTATTAATTATTATTTGTGTTTTAAAATATTTAAAAAAATTAAATTTTTTTTATTTCAAATTAATTTTTTTTCTAGATCGTTTTAATGTGCTAATATCAAAAATAATTTTTTAAAAATAAAAAAAATTATTTTAATACATTTCTAAATAAAAATATTTTAAAAAATAATTGTTACTAATATTCTCGGAAGTGCTAGTACACTTTTTTTTATTATTTTTCTGATATATTTTGAGAATTGAAGTACATTATTAAATGAACTACGAAAAGTTTTTGATTTTGCATTTTAAAATCCAATTTAGTCCTTTTAAAGCATGAATTAGGCAAGAACTTGATTTCCAAGACCTTGGAGGCCTGGAGAATCAAACTATTTAAATGAGGATGCAAAGGAATTTAATTAAAATGGCAAAGAATCATAAGACCGTCCGCAGGTAGAACTGTAGAAGCCATGTAAAGGGATAATAACCGCATGGTTCAAGGAATGACATGTACCGGATACATGACTCGTGTTACACCAAGCGCTAGCTTAAATTTTCTTTGTCACAAAAAAAGAAAGCTAAATTGATGCAAGCATTTTTAAAGCAAAAAAAAAATTGAAACTTAAATTATTGACTTAACTAGGTTTAATAAGGCCAATGATTTTGATAATATGAATAAAAATTAAAATAAAAATTAAAATAAAAATTAAAAATTAAAAAAAATAGCAAGAAAAAAATATAAAAAAAACTAACACAAATCAATCCAGGTTAGTATGTCAAATTTACGATCTAGTTGTGGTACTGAGATAACCCCTTGAAAGAAAATTAAATAAACCAATGAAGTTCAATTATCAAACCACCTAATATCGAAAGACAAGATTAAAACAAAAAACAATGAAAAAACATATTCGAGTCAACTCGGGTTAACCTTTTGACCTCGTGACCATAGGTATAAGACTAAGATAACTTTATAGAAAAAAAAAACTGAAAAAAAAATATGAAGATCAATTCTTAATAAAGCAAACGTTGAAGAATGAGAATGAAAAAAAATAAAATTTAATAAAAAAACATAAAAATAATTGAGATGAACTCGTGTTAATATTTGAAACTTATGATCCTGATCATAAGCCTAAGACTGATCCCATAAAAAAAACAAATGAGAGCCAAATTGTATAAAAAAAAACAAATGAAAGGAAATTTTTGAATTTTACCATGGAGAATTGAGAGAAAAGAAAGAGGAGAAGAAAAAAGCCTACCAGAGCCACATTGTTGGTCTGCCACCGACACGATCCCTCGCCACAAGTAAGATCTCAATGCTTTACTTCTATTATCGTCATGAAAAGCAGTGTTTGGCAGCTGGAGTTGCCCACACATATCTTCTAAAAGTAGCAGGCTTTTCGAGTGCCAACAACCTTTTAAAAAAATATATTTTTTTTATATATATTAAAAGATTTAATTGCACCTGAGTCTATTTATTAATTATAATAAAATGACAAAAACATCTTTATCTAAATACAAGTTAAAAAAATAAATTGAATGGACCTGCGAGATAGCATAGCCACACGTATTAAGAATAAACTAAAACTGCTCGGTGTTTCACTGTGCAAGTCTACAGTGAAACGCTGAGTAGTCTTCTTCTTCTTCTTCTTCTTTTGCTTTTTTTTCTTTTTCTATGCCTTTATTGTTTTTTTTTTTTGCTTTTTTCTTTGTGTTTTTTTCTTTTAATGAACTTTTTTTTGTTTAATTTAGTTTGTTAATGTTAATTTTTTTTATTTAGTTATCAGATTTTCATAACACGGATCCCGGATTTGACGGATTAACCTGGTTTGACGAGTTCACTTAAATTTATTTTTTTTGCTTTTTTTATTTTTAATTAATAATATATACTAAAATTGTTTAGTGTTTCATTGTGCAGTCCACGTGAAACGCTAAGCTGTTTTTTTTTTAATTTTTTTATGCCTTTATGGGTTTGTTTTTTTGCTTTTTTTCTTTGTATTTTTTTAATGAATTTTTTTTGTTTAATTTTTTTTGTTAATGTTATTTTTTTAGTTATCAAACTTTCATGACACGGATCCCGGGTTTGACGGGTTAACCTGGTTTGACGAGTTAACCTAGAATTTTTTTTTTTGCTTTTTTTAAAGTTTGACGGGTTACCCCAGAATTTTTTTTTTTGCTTTTTTGCTTTTTTTCTTTTTAATTATTTTTTTTTTAGTTTAGTTTTTTAATGTTAAATTTCTTTCTATTTAATTATCAGACTTTCATGACACGTATCTCGAGCTTGACGGGTTAACCCGTCAATTTGTTTTATATTTAGTTATCAAACTTTCATGACGGGAATCCCAAATTTGACGGGTTAACCTAGTTTGAAGGGTTAGCCCAGTTAATTCAAATTCTTTTCTTTTTCTTCATTAGTTTTTCTCTTCCTGTTGGTTTTTTTCTTTGTTTTTTTAACTAATCTATTTAATTATCATACTTTTATGACACGACCTTGCAGCCAGACTCACATTCAAGGCTTTTGGGTCCCGTTTTGCAGCTAGACTCATTTAAACTTGAGTCATTTAAGTTTAATATTATTATTAATATTATAAATATTACTCTTGGGTCAAGCGTTGCAACTAAACAAAAGACTTTTGAGCATATCTTTGCAGAAAGACCCAACACTCTTAGATCTTAGCATTTTTTTGATATTTTTTTCTCTTTTCCTTTTTTAAGCCTTTTCTTTGTGGATTGCATAGGGTACCACGATGGAAAAAACTGATGCCTTTAGTTTTTTTTGTCTTTTTTAATTATTTTTTTTAATTTAGTTTCTTAATATTAAATTTTTTCTATTTAATTATCAGAATTTCATGACATGGATTCTAGGTTTGACGGGTTAACCCAGTTTATTCAGATTTTTTTTCTTTTTCTTGATTAGTTTTTTTTCTTCCTGTAGGTTTTTTTTCTCTTTCCTTTTTCCTTTTTAATTAATCTTTTTTTAAATTTATTTCATTAATAATAAATCTTTTTTCTATTTAGTTATCACACTTTCATGATGCGAATTCCAGGTTTGACAGATTAACCTAATTTGGCGGGTTAACCCGGTTGATTCAGATTTTTTTTCTTTTTTCTCATTAGTTTTGTTCTTCCGATTTCATCTTTTAATATTATATGCAGTCCACAATGAAAAGGCTGAAGCTTTTAGTTTTTTTTTTGTTTTGCTTTTTTTTATGCCTTTCACTATGGACTGGACAATGCAGTCCACGGTGAAAAAGCTGATACCTTCTTTTTTTTTCTTTTTAATTAATTTTTTTTATTTAGTTTGTTGATATTAAATTTTTTTCTATTTAGTTATCAGACTTTCATGACACGGATCTCAGGTTTGACGGGTTAACCCAGTTAATTTAGATTTTTTTTCTTTTTCTTCATTAGTTTTTTTCTTCTTATAAGTTTTTTTTTTATTGTTTCTTTTTATTTAATATTTTTTTATTTAATTTAGTTCATCAATATTAAATTTTTTTCTATTTAGTTATCGACTGATACTTTTAGTTTTTTTTTTCTTTTAGTTTTTTTGCTGTTTTTATGTCTTTAACTGTAGACTGCATACTGAGTCCACAATGAAAAGACTGGTGCCTTTTTGTTTGTTTTTTTTCTTTTTAATTAATTTTTTCATTTAATTTAGTTACCAAACTTTCATGACACGGATCCCGGGTTTGACGGGTTAACCTGGTTTGACGGATTATCCCAGTTAATTTTGTGTTAACTTGTCAAGTTTTTTTTCCTATTTAGTTATCAAACTTTCACGACACGAATCCAAGGTTTGACAGGTTAACCTGGTTTGAAGGGTTAACCCAGTTAATTTAGATTTTTTTTTCTTTTTCTTCATTAATTTTTTTCTTCCTTTTGGTTTTTTTCTTTATTTTTTTCTTTTTCATTAATATATTTAATTAACACACTTTTATGACACGACCTTGCAGCCAGACCCACATCCAAGACTATTGGGTCTGGTATTGCAGTCAGTCCCACTTAAACTTGAGTCATGCAAGTTTAATGTTATTATTAATATTATAAATATTACTCTTGGGTCAGGCGTTGCAGCCACACCCAAGACTATTGGGTTTGGTATTGCAGTCAAACCCACTTAAACTTGAGTCATGCAATTTTAATGTTATTATTAATATTATAAATATTATTCTTGGGTCAGGCGTTACAGCCACACCCAAGACTATTGGGTCTGGTATTGCTGTCAGACCCACTCAAACTTAAGTCATGCAAGTTTAATGTTATTATTAATATTATAAATATTACTCTTGGGTCAAGCGTTGCAGCCACACTCAAAACTTTTGGGATATAGCTTTAAAAAAAATCTAATATTTTTAAATTTTAACCTTTTTTAATATTTTTTATATAAAAATTATTGACTCGCAGCATCACATGTGACATGTAAGCAGTAGTTACCAATTCTAAAACGCAATGTACGGGGACAATTTATGGACTCAATTGGATGCCTGGATGGAAATGAATAGAGTAGGGATTGGAATTGTAGTTAAGCCGAGGTGGCTCACGTGAAAGGAAGCCACCCCGAATTCTTTTGACGACACGTGTGAAAAGGACGAACGTGGGTGGCGTAATGGATAATCATTGATTTGGGTACACATATATGTGCGCGTGGCGACTAGTGTGCTCAGGAAAGTCCTAGAATATGCAGCTACACATGTGTCAACATTTTAATGGTTTCATTGATCGATGTGACTTGATATTGACACATGTAAGATGATGTCTGGTTCTTAAACACTTTTCTTTCAAAACACCCATGTTATTTGTGTGGTGTTTATTGAGTAGCGGTTAACTACGTATCTCATAATAATAATAATAATAAAAAAAGATAATAAATATAAAAGAGATATGTATGTTATATATTATTTATTTTAAAAATATAAAAATCTATTTTATATTTTTATTTCTAATTTCTTAATTAATTATATTTTTATCTTTACTATTTTATCTAAATATAAAATGCTCTCGTGCATTTTAGATGGTGATGCGTCATCTTCTAGTTGCAGAAATGCCCTTCTATTGGTTGTTGGATATGCCTATGCATCCTTTTCCAGCCAATATGGTGCCTGTGCATGAATTTGGGGCTGTTTCTTGTTGGTTGATTTCTCATTGGTCGTTTTTTTTTTTCCTTCTCATGATTGAAAAATTTCAACTTTAGTCTCTATTATTTTAATTTTTAATTTTTATCCTGAGTTTTTTTGTTAAAATTTTATTTATTCTCAATTTAATCCTCAATTTTAAGTTTTTATGTTGTTTTTTAACTTGATCATTCTTCTTTAAATTTTTAATTTTTTTTCCTTGATCTTCTTGTCATGGTTTTGATGGTTTTAATTTTATCATTCAATTCAATTTTGTGTTAATTTTTTTTTTTTAATTTGATCCTTATTCTTTTAATTTTTTTTTCAATTTAACCCTACAATCGAAGAATTGTTCTTGCCCTCTAATTTAATTATAATTTTGATTTTCACCTTCTTTCTTATAATTGTTATTTTTTTAGATCCTTTCGTGTATTTTTTTTTTCTGATTTCATCATTCGGGACTTGATTTGTTAAGGATTGAACTTCTCGGTTTTTTCATGTATAGTTTTTCCAGTCTATTGACTCGTGTTATAGGTTTTAAGAATTATCTATTACATGGTTTTCAAACCTGACATGGGAGTCTACTCGGGGTAAGCCCTGGAGCACAAGTCGGGTGGGTTGACCTAAGTCAGTTCTCCTTCTATTTTTTTAAACCTAATTTAGGCCCGGATCATCCGGGTCATGGGTCAAAATGTTAGGTTGGGACAAGTTTTAAAATAGTGATCTGTCGGGTTATCCCGATCTCATTAACTAACCTATAATTTTGTAAGTTAACCTCAGGTTGACTCGAGTCAATATCTTTTGTCGCCTTTTTTTTATCCAATCACATGGTTCTAAAGGTTTTTTTTTCCTAGATTATCATGGTCATTTATTAAAAAAAACTGTTTGTTTATTATCATTACCTTTATTTATCATCTCATTAAAATAAAACTGATATATTCAATCCAGTCAAGGCAATAACCAGAGTCATTTTATTTTTTTATTTTTTTGAAATGCGCATGCAGCACCTAGACGTCACTTTTACACAAAAAAAAACATGAACCTATAGAGGAGCGCGAGCTCATGGCTAGTAATTAACATATACTAAAAGGCCTTGACATTTTTACTATAGCAAATGAAAGATGATATGTTAAGGCTTTTTTAATCTAATACTCAATTTTTTTGAGGATTTTCTTAATTTTAAATTTAGATTTGATTTTCAATTTAAGCTTCCAACACTGAGTTTATTAAGTACTGGACTTCATAAGTTATTTTGATTTATTTTTTATAGAGTTATCTCAGCCTCATAACATGGGTCTCGAGTTCTGTGGGTTAAAAGTGTTGACTATGGTCAATATATTTTTATCTTTCTTAATTATTTTTTCTCAACTTCATCTTTTAACTTTAAGTTTATTGAAAATTGAAGTTCACAATTATTTTTTAATTTGATTTATATGAGATTATTACAGTCTCATGATTTAGATAATGAATTTTGCGGACTAGCCAGGTTGACTTGGGTTTTTTTATGGTTCTTTTCTTAATTGAATATGTGTTTTTTTAATTGCATCATTCAATATTAGGTTGATCGAGAATTGAACTTTATAATGTTTTATTTATTTATTTTCTATGAAGTTATCCTAATTTCTTAACTCGAGTTTAGTATGTTAATTCGGATTGACTCGGATTATTTTTTTTTCCATTTATTTTTTCAATTTAATCTTTTATATTGAATTTATTGAGAAATTGATTTCATAATTAATTTTTCTTATATAGTCGACTTGATTTTTTTTTAGTTTTTTTTTTAATTTTATCCTTAAAATTTGAAATTTATTTTACTTTTATCCTTAAAATTTGAAATTTGTTTTAATTTATATTGCATGAGATTATCTTGATGATGTTGAATTTCTCTCCAGCAGCCTTTTTAGCTCTCAAAATCGAGTCCAAATTAGCATTTGTACCACTCCTGTATATCTGTTTCCAAGATAATCTTACGGCAACCATAAGACCAAGCTAACTCCAAACCTGTCACCACCGCCCACAACTCCGCCTTGACCAAAGCACAAAACCCACCATTCATTGAAAAACCCTGCAGCCAAGCACCCAAATTGTCCCGCAATAATTCTCCAGCGCCTGCTGCCACTGAGTCATCTGAACCCAGTCTGCTGGTGGATATTGCCAGCCAGCCAGCCAGCCGAAATTGCTTCTCTTTAGCTTGTACGTTCTTAAGAGGAGTGGAGCTCCTGGTTTTTATAATATATCTAGGGCCAAGCTTCTAATATAGCACAACAAGGAGTAAACCCCTCCTCCACACTCTCGTTAAACACACGCTGGTAGTTGAGTCATTTCCAGATCAGCCACACTGCAACTCCAAAAACCAACGGAAATCCTTCTCCCGTCATCACTCTTGAAAAGAGATGACCGATGGTGGGTTCAACCACTAAATTCTGAGGAATAAAAACAGGTCCCATATTCTTGTAGCATGATGGCAATCCCTAAGAACATGAACCATACACAGAACAGACAGTAAGGATTATGTAATGGACATTTTGACTATAGATGAAAGAGTATTCAATCAAAATTATAATTCAAATATATTTATCTAATTGAGTAAGGTTATAGTATTTGGATTCATTGAGAAATGACTTTGATTAAACTGGTTTAATAGTCAAGAATTTTTAATTTATTTCAATTAGATTCAATTTCTTTGCAATTCAGCCTTTTCCCATTATATAAATCTTTCCAGTTTCAGCCTTTGATTTTCAGGATTGTTACAAATTATCAGCAAAACCTGACAGAGGAGAAGAGAGTAAACCGATGAAGCAGTAAAAAGGCCATCAGGAGGGTGTCTCCAAAACATTCATGAGAAAATGGGCAGGAAAGAAATGAGAAAATAACGACCAATTCCATTGATCTTGAGCATTCACAGCATCACGAAACATCCATTCCTGATTAAGCAAAGGAATCTCCTGAAGCGAATGATCCTTTAGAGGTCTTTCACCTTCAAAACCTGACTCCACTGCCATTCCCTAAAGACCCTGTGCTACCTGAGGCCAAACCTTGCAAATTGCTTTCCACAAAGGAAAATCAGCCCCCTTCAATTTATGATGATACTGACCCAAATTCATTGTTAAATTACGTCTAAAAAAATATTATTTCACGTTCATGCTCGTAAATAGATTTTAAATTCTTGACTTTTAAATATTATTATAGCCAGAATCGTCTCCTCATTCTTCACATATTTTCCACGCAGAACCGCGGCCAAAAGACTGTCGTTTATCATGAATCAGAGTCGGACCCGTTGGAGTTTCCCGACGGAAGCTTTGTTCACGGGGTGGATCTACAGATACCTACCCCACCGCTAAGCTTTGGCTCACATACCTTTTCCCATTTAATTAAATGCATTTCTTCTTCTCCTGGCCATGTCTATCCCTCCAAATAAAATTCCTTCAGCATGAACTTTGTCAGTATCATTTTGAGATATGAACAAATACTTACCTTACAGCTCGTTGTAATTATATTTTAAAAAAATATTTAATAATTTTTTTATTATCATGAATTAAATAAAAAAACTGTTTAAAAAATATTTCACAAGTGAAATTGGATTTTAACTATGACATCCGGCTTTTTCCATGTTGTATTGGGGTTGAAATGGGCTGGCTCAAAATTATGCGTCGTCAAATTGATAGCACTTGTTAGTCTTCATGAATCTTGGGATCCTGCTAATTTTAATGAACTCTTCAAAACAAAACTTTTAAAGGTTATTAATAATTGGGATTTTAACTAGGATTGTTAAGGTTATAGGATCAGAAATAAAATTCAATCTTAAGCCCTGTTTATTTGCCGAAAAGTATTTTTTTAAAAAAATGAATTCTGAAAAAGTAAACTATTTTTCGATATTTTGAAGTGTAATTAAAAATAAGTTGGAAAATATTTTTCAATATTTGATTATATCATGGAAAATGAGCTGGAAAATAACTTATGAGTATTTTATTTTTTTTATTTTTATTAAAATAATGAGGAACAAATCTTACAAATTAAAAAGTTGAATGAGAATGAAATTGAAAAAAAAATGATTTCATAAATTATCTCAAATAAAATAAATAATAATCAAAATAATAGAAATCAAATCTAAAAAATAAAAAAAATTGAAAGATGAAGAAATTAAAATAATAATAATAATTAACATTTCATAAATTATTTCAAATAAAATAAATAACAATCAAAAGAATGAAGATCAAATTTGATAGATAAAACATTTCAATTAAAAAATGATAAGAAAAAAGTAAATAACAATTATAAAAATAAGAACCAAAATTAATATAAAAATTAATTCTAAGGGATGAAATTGAAAAAAAAATATTCAAAACAAAATATATGTAGCAATCAAAAGTTTGAGGATCAAATTTGATATAATTAGCAAATAATATGACATTTCTAAATTTTTCACAACTTCTAGAAAGTGTTTTCCGCCAAAAATAAAAGAAAAACACTTTTCTGGAAACCAAATCAAAATTTCGGTTGACCGAATGTGTTTTTTATTAACCAACTTTTCTAATGGTAAACAAATACAGGAAAGTGATTTTCCAGAAACCATTTTTCAAGAAACAAATGTAGGCTAAGAAAATATCAAAAATAAATTATTATATTTTAACACATTGTATATAGTAGGAATATAAATATAAAAATACATGAAAAGTATATGTTCAAATAGTAACTAAAATAATTTCTTATTCACTTAAAAAAGATCATTTTGTTTTAGGAGAATCCAACTTATATGCATAGGAAAAAAGAAGAAGAAGGGTGATATCAAATATGGATAAAGTAATGATAAACCAAAAGAAAAGAATTAATAATTAATAGACATTTTCCAAATAAGTTTCTTTTGTCTTTTAAAGCATTTTTCATATAAAAAATAGTTTATAGACTTACGCTATATTGCGAGTCGAATCAATTTTTTTAAAATATAACAAATAATATTCAAGTTGTAAAAAACTATTTGACATTGTTGTTAAACCCAACTCAACAGGTCAACATTGAAATCTTTTGATTTGATTTTTTGTCTAGTTTAAGTTTAAAAATTAAACCGTGTGAAAGTTACTCTAACGTTATCCAGACCTGGTCAACTTAGTTAGTTCAAAGGCAACATAATTGACCTATAAAAAATATCTAAGTATAAAACTGAGAAAAAAAAAGATGAAATTAACAAAAAGAAACTCTTGAATAATAAGTATTATTTAAAAAAATGAGCAAAAAAAATTAAAAGATTAGAGAGAGATGAAGTATTAATTGAATTTTAAATAAAAAAATCCACGCAAAGTAAAAACTAAATAAAATACAAGGAGGGTATTAATTAATATTTTGTAAAAAAAAAGGTCAAACATTGATAGGCTAGCTCTACACGCCCAAATTTAAGAAAAAAGCTTAGGCACACATGGGCCTAGAAGCATACACTTGTGCTTTGTTTTTTTTTTTTCTCATTAGTCATCCACTTTTTATTGGGTGCTGATTAAAATCTAACTATCATTATGGTGGTTGGAAAATTAGGAAGGGGTTTGAACCAAAAAATGCATTTCTCACTCGTTCTCATTTAAAAACATCATAAAAACTTTTATAAACCACCTACCAATAAAATCACTTAAATGAATTTAGATCTATTTTTTCAAGCATGTTTATAGAATAAATCATTGTCATTGAACTCATCTTGTGGAATAAAACCATTTAACAATAAGATCAACTATTTTTATTGCTAAAACAAGGTCAGCCATTAACTTTCTCTTTCATTCGTAGTTTTTTGGCAACTTTCTCTCATCTCTCTCAAACATAAAAAATTAAGAAATAAAAAAAATAAATTTTTGGACCCAAAGAAAAATTCTAAAAACTTTGAGATTGACCACACATTTTCTTTGTGTTTTATTATGGTCCTATCACTTTTAATTTTGTCTTTCTACTACAATTTTAAATTTTATTCCATGGAAATAGGCCGCAAAAGTATTAAATCGAAAAGAAAAAAAATATCTATGGATAAAATTAAAGAAGGATAAAAATGAGATTGTTCATATAGTTTCTTCATATTTTATATTATGATGCTCTCACTTTTAGTTTTGTCGTTTTATTTTAATTTAAAACTTTATTTTATAGAATTAGACCACAAAAGGATTAAAATGTTTTTCAAAAATATTATATAATGCGATGTTGGATGCTTTTTAAAAATATTTTTAAATTAAAAATACATTAAAATGATATTTTTTAAAAAATATTTATCAAAACAATTAAAAAACACTTAAAAATAATATTAAATTGATATTTTTTTAAAAAATAAATAAAAATAAATAAATTGAATTACATTATCAAATATACTACTACGTCAACGATCATCCTTAAGAAATGGCACACAATACCAATCAACATATTTCAAATTATAAAACAATTCCATTAACTCCTGATTTTACCACAACAATTTAAATTAAGATTTTAGTACCATCTTATGAAAAAAGAAAATAAGGGATTTGAATTATTTGATTTTCTAAAATCTTAGGACTTTGATATTAAAGTATGATTTTAATATCCATCTAGAGTGCCGACAACAGGTGTGCTGAGAATTTAGCTTCGCTAAGAAACTTGAAACTTGAAACTTGAAACTTGTTCTCATTGGACAGAGGTAACTTTAGTTGTTCGGACATTTGTCCTGTTTTAACGGGCAGCTTGTGAGACGCGGCATATGTCTGAATCCATCGCTTACGCGTCGTCTTCTCCAGGTCTCGGCGGCTACGTGCGTTTCTTATCTTCTTCAAAATTGATATACAAATTGAGTTATTGGCATTGAATATTATATATCGTAAAATCCGCCCAATAATTAAAGTTTCAAAAATAAAAATAAAAACAACAAAAAATTTATGGAAAAAAAATTTAATTGAGAAGGGTTGGTAAAAGGTTTAATAAAAAATAATTAAAAATGAGAGAAAAATGATTTGAAATTACATGTATTGAAAAGATTATTATATATATATATATATATATATTATATATATATATATATAGTTTTATCCATATTAAATACTAGCATTATTTAGAACATTAAAAGAAAGATAGATATGAAATGGAGAGAAAAATAAAAAAATAAAAAAATCGTTAAACTTTAACCTTAATATTTTAGATTTTTTAAAACTCTTTCAAAATACAATTTGGAAATTCATCAAAAACCGATTGCGATTACACATGTGTGTATATATGTGTGTGTGGGAAAGTTTATAATTGTTTTTCAAAGTGTTTTTTTACTTAGAAAAGTATCGAAATAATATTTTTTATTTTTTAAAAATTATTTTTTATATCGGGGTATTAAAATAATATAAAAATACTAAAAAATATTAATTTAAAACAAAGAAAAAATAAAAAAATTTCAATTTTAAATTTCAATTTTTTTTAATTTTTTTAAAAAACACTTTAAAAACACAAAAACAAACAGGGCTTATAGTTTTTTTTTGCTAAAATTATCATTTATTGAAACAATTAATCCTATTCAGAAATCTCCAAATATAAATGTTAATACATTTTAAAGCTTGTAATAAATACGTTCTAAAACGACATAATTGAAAATTACAAAAAAAGAAACGAGTCAAACCGTTTCAAAGGTCGAAATTCTCATCTCAGTAATTAAAAATGTTATCAGACTATTAATCATAGCACTAAATTATGGGGGAAAATGACAAATAAAGTTGTATATACGATTTCAACTTGCTTGAGCCTGTTTGTTCTGTGTTTCAAAAGGATTTTTAATAAAATTTAATTTTTTTTTATTTTTTTATTAATTTTAAATTAATATGTTTTTAGTGTTTTCAAATCATTTTGATATGCTAATGTTAAAAATAATTTTTAAAAAATAAAAAAATATTATTGGCATATATTTTAACACAAAAAATTATTTAAAAAACAAACACAACCACACTACCAAACACACTATAACAAATATATAAAATAGATAAACGTGGCCATCAATTAATTAGATAATGCCCATCGGTGTTATAGTGCTCTCTTTCGTGTGAGAAAAGTCTCTCTTTTTAATAAATTAGAAACTTGCAATGGAATTAAGCTTCTTTTTGTTTTATGTATAGCGATATGCTGTACGTTAGATTTACGTGATAATTACGTGTTCTCTTCTAGAAAAAAATATATTAAAATATTAAATTGTATAAGAATTAATTTGATTAATTTAACAAATTTAAGAATAACTTGAATAATAATATATTTTATTAATTCAGGTTTATTTGGATTAATATGTTAAATCTGTAATTCAGATCACGAAATTAAGATAATATCATGTAAAACAAATTAAATCTAAATATAAAATTTAATTTCTAATTTAATAAATGTTGAAAGATAAAATTAAAAATAAAATTCAATTAAAAAAAAAAAAACTCAAGTCAACACGGTTTAATCTATCTAACTTGCAACTCGGGTTAATTATGTGAATGATATAACTCTATAAAAAATAAATATAAAAAATTATAAAACTAAATTTTAATTTATCTAATATTTAAAAATAAAATTTAAAAAATAACAATTAATCCAAAAATTATCAACTCGGGTCATATGTTTCTTTCTTCCTTTCTTTTTTATTTTCTCTAAAACTATTCCGATTAATGTTTCAGCCTATTTCTTCTTTTTATTTTTCTCTACCCAAACTTTTATTCGGTCCCTTAATGTTTATATGATTTTAATTTTAGTTTCATTAATACCATCATTCAATCAATTAAACTTATTTTTATTTAAGTTGGGCAAAAAAATAATAACTTTTTGGGCAAAAGTTAACAATTTTCTTTAGCAATCACATTAAAAAATAAATATTAAATTTAGTTAAATATCCTTGCACAAAAACAATGGATAAAATTATGGAACTAAATATAAAAACCACGAGAAAAAATAAAAAAATAATTAACAAAAAAAAAGTTAATTTATTAATGTTTATTTTTCCAATCGGTAAATATTTTTTTTCCAACGTACAAGTTTGAAAAAACACACTTGGAGTCGGGCAGCCGCCCAGATGTGCGGCCTCAACCCGTGCGCACACGCTAGCCAGAAAAGTATGTCCCGGACATTTCTAAAATTAAAAAAATAAAAAAATAAATTCATAGGACAACCCGTAATCCGCGCAAGATAAATGGACAACAGGTCGTCCATAGTAGCAACTCCGGCGACCTTGAAATTGATTAAACTTCATCCCAACTTGTCCGTCCCCTTTTCTGTTTAAAAGAATGTCAACCTTAATTGTTCCGCCACTGCTTTCATCCCCTAGAGATGATGCCATGCATCTCTACCGTGCTTTTAAGGGTATTTGTTTACTTATTTATGTTTGTTGATCATTAAGAAAATTTGAAGAAATATAAATAAATGATATTACTTCAATCTGCTTTGTTTTTGTTTTGTTTATCCTTCCAGGATTTGGAACTGACACATCTGCCGTGATCAGTATCCTGGCTCATCGAGATGCAGCTCAGCGTGCTCTCATCCAACATGAGTACAGAGCTTTGTACGCTGAGGATCTTCTTAAACGCTTGACTTCGGAGCTTACTGGCAAATTGGAGGTACCATGTCTCGTATTTCTACCTTTTTTTTTTATCAGAAAACCAGACATCTCATGTATCTGTTCCTTTTGCATTTCAGACAGCAGTTCTGTTGTGGATGCATGATCTACCTGGTCGTGATGCAATTATTGTCAGGCAGGCACTTATAGCAGATATATTAAATCTGGAAACTGCAACTGAAGTAATTTGTTCTCGCACGTCATCCCAGATACAAGTATTTAAACAGCATTACTATGCAAAATTTGGGGTTCATCTTGAGCATGATATTGAATTACGAGCATCTGGAGACCATAAAAAGGTAAAACTTTAGCAATCCATTCTTTCTAAAAAGATGTGCTTGATGGTTGGTAAATCTTTGTTGCTTTGATTGGGTAGTATTCTTAGCTCCTGTATTGTCAGGCATCACATCTACAAAGATTTCGGACATGATAGTTTGACCTTTGTTTCCTTGTTCATGCAAAAGCATTGATCGACAATAAAGTCCATCTGGGAGTAGTTAATTTTTTCTGTAGCAATTTGGGGTTCTAGTTTTTCTACGCGGTTTAGATATATATATATAAGTCTATTTGTTGAAGGCCAGCTTCATTCTGATCCCCGATATTTTAGTCGGCTACAAAACCTTATGTAGCATTTGCCTATTGTCACGATGTAAAATTTTGTGAGATGATCCTGTATAGTTTTATGCCCATAAAAAGTAAAATGAACCTTGAATCTCATAAACAGATGTTTATTACTGAACAATTTGTCGCTGCTCGCCTTTCTAAGATTTGGGAATTGTGTGGCTGCTGCTTTAAGCATGGAAAAGTTCAGTTGGACTTACCAACCGTTAAATTTCTTTCTACTTACAATATTGGAGTTTCACTGAATAATTTGGGATTTTTTGTTAAAACAGCATTCGCCCTTGTTATAGAATTCTGTCCACTGTTTTTATGCTGTTAATTGGGATTTCTAGTATGACCTTCCCCATCAACCACCTTTTCTTTTTTTCCACCCAGAATATATGTCAGCGTTTTTATTCAATATTCATTAAAGGAAACTGAAATTCCTGATGTGTTATCATAATATACTTGATTTAGCTCCTGCTAGCATATGTAAGCACGCCTCGTTATGAAGGCCGTGAAGTTGACAGAAATATGGTTGAGAAGGATGCAAAGGCTCTTTATAAAGCAGGTGAGAAGAGATGGGGAACTGATGAGAATACTTTCATCCGCGTATTCAGTGAACGAAGTGCAGCACATTTGGCTGCTGTTGATTCTGCCTATCACAACATGTATGGAAACTCTCTGAAAAAGGTAAACTTTCTTAATGTTCTCTTGCCTCTCTTTCATCTTGTGGTTATTCTGTGAGGCAAATTCATTTGGAACAATTTCAGGCTATAAAGAAGGAAACTTCAGGACATTTTGAGCATGCTTTGAAGACAATTTTACAATGCTCAGAGAATCCGGCAAAGTACTTTGTCAAGGTATCCTTCTAAATTTTTAACCTCTTTGATTTGGTTTTCTCTGCTTCATCTGGTTCTCGTGAAAACTTTTTTTTTTCGTCCATGAGGTGAAGTATGGGATGCAGGCAATCCATGTTGTGAAGGCACATTAAATATTATGGTTTCATTAAATTGTTTATTTGATGTGGTAAACTATAACGATGTGTAGATGACAGGAATGTAGCTTGTTTCATACATGTGGTACACACTCTTTTGGTGTTTTCAGTGAATAACATTTCAGCAGTTCAGCCCTAAGTGTTTTAAAAAAATCATCGCAACATAGAGATCATGTAGAAAGGAAGAAAATTGTGAATATTGAAGTTGAAACAGATCGAAATTGATTTTGTCCAACAAGTCAGCATCTTCTGATATCGAGTAACAGTGGACTTATAAGCAAGCTCATGAGTTGGCCATCTATGGCCCGATCATCTCACATAATGCATCACATAACTATTTTTGGTATCCCACAGCTGTTGTCATCTTAACTAACTATCATTTTTACACCAGGCTTTTGAACACTCAAAACCTTAGGAAGGACATGCACTTGAATTTTCCTTTTTCCTAATATATTTCAATAGTTCGAGGATGCTATGGGGGTGACCCTCCCTGCATCTGGGTGAAATCAGGATTGAACCCCATCTCTTGTGATATTGTTCAGTTCATTTATTTACCTGATATTGTTATTTATGTTGAAGTCAATGATAAATCCTATCATTTCATAAAACTTTGCAGTTGCTGCGCAAGGCGATGAAAGGCCTGGGAACCAATGACACTGCCCTTATAAGGGTAATTGTGACAAGGACTGAGATCGACATGCAATATATAAAAGCTGAATATCTGAAGAAGTACAGAAAGACATTGAACGATGCCGTTCACTCAGAAACTTCAGGTCATTACAGAGCTTTCCTTCTCGCTCTCTTGGGGCCCAACCAGTAGCTGAAGATGCTTGGTGCATGTACAAATGACAGCATGTAAATGCAATTTTATGGACATGATTGGTGTGTGTACAAGAGATTGCTGTTCTTAGAATTGAGTAAATACGAAGTTTAAACACAGTGCTGTAAAGAAGTTAGTAGCGTCTTGTGATTGTAGTTTCTTGGTTAACTGTTTGATGTATTCTTGGATATGTATGTATGTATATATGGATTTATTGTTTTTTTAGAGTGCCAGAACAATTGTTTTTCAAAATATTTTTTACTTGAAAATATATTAAAATAATATATTTTTTAAAAATTATTTTTAGCATGTAATTTAAAAACATAAAAAATAAATTAATTTCAAACAAAAATAAATAAATTAAATTTTTATGAAAAGCAAATTAGAAGCAATTCCAAACCGTGCCTTGCAATGTTGTCTCACTTATATGTAATATACATTAATTTGGAAATGTCAATTGGAATCTTTTCATTCACCCAACAATCATGCGAAGAACAAACACACTCAGTCATCAATACTAACGATTTAGCACTTTTCAATCCAATTTTTCTGTTAAAAAATCCTAGTTTTCTTGAATTGTTTCACCATCTTGTAGGCTTTAGATTGTTTTAGATCTTAGCTTCTGGAAAATTTAGTAATGCATAGCAAGACCTTAAATCTTACGAATATAAGCAGGAACCTGTTAAATAACTGAGCTGCTATCATATCCAAATCACAAAGGAGCATGAAGCTTAGCTAATTTACATGTGAGAATAACAAGCTTATATTAGTCAACTCTCCCTTCAGCATTCTCGCCAGCACCATCAAAGTAAGAATCATGGCAAAGGCACCTTAGTGGGGTGAAGAAGAAGTGAAGGACATGATCTTCTCGATGAGTTGGACAATCGATTGAGCCATGTGAATGGGAGGGCCAGCATTTTCAGTCTCTCTAAATGTGGCTTGAACCCTCGAAGCAACTTCAACTCCTACTCCAAGCCTTTGCTTGCTCATCCTTGATTGTTTCCTCACAAAGACCACACCCACCAAGCTCCTGAAACCAACCTGTGTATTCCATGGCGCTCTCTTCCCGCGTACCACAGTGCCCACACTCAGCTCTCTCCACTTGCCATTTCCCTCTCCCCCTCTCTGCTAGCCTCTATGAGCTCTACTTTCGTGGACAGGAGCACTATCTTCCACAGTAAAAGGAGAAATATCGTGCAGGCAATTTTAATTTCTTTATTTTAATATATATATATATATTAAAATAAATCAATCCCATGAGAAATGAAGTCCGTCTTGTTATTAACTCTGATTATTAACTCTAAGTGTTAGCTTAAATGAGCATATTTTAAATTTTTCTTAATAATCACATATTTAAAATTTTTTTTAGAATCATTAAAGGTTTATATGATTATTAATTTTAAAGCCTGTAAAATTAATCGAGATACATATAAGTTGATCCGGACACCCACATAAAAAAAAATCTTAATATTTATGGAAAAACGTTCTTTTACAAATTTAATTATTAGCATAATGTTGAAATTAAAAAGAAAAAAAATAAAAGGAGTGATGGATTTGGAAGTAGTGGTGTGGACAAGATTGATGAAGAATGAATGATTGGGGGAAAGGAACTCAAAAGTAAAGGGTGGCCCACAGTTTGAAGAAATTCAGTGCTGATTTATCGACCCATCGCCATTATTACTATGAAACTTCTTTTGTTTGTACTCTCCCTCTTTGTCTTGATTCTTCAAGACTTTTTTTTTTTTGATAAAGAGAGATAATTATAATAAAATAAAAGTGCAGAGATTTTCACTGTTTCTTTTACGGTAGAATGGGAGCTATTTTCACTGTTCACTGCTTCGGTTCATCTCTCTCTCTCTTAATTTTATGTTGGCCTATGCTCCATTATTTGTTTAAGTACTTTTTTTTTTAATTTCATTATTATATATTATGTTAACACGATTTTAAACTTGATAATTTTGGAATCACTTGCTATTTTGTATATGCAATGTAAAAAAATATTCAATATTAAATTAATGCTCAATTTTATAAAATAGTGTTTGATACAATCAGTTAAAAAATTAACAAGTATCAAATTTTTTTTTTAAATTAACATGGGTGTCCAGGTCAACTTGCGCGCACCTCAACTAATTTTATGAGCCCTAAAGTTAACGATTATGTAAACCTCTAGTGGCCTTGAGATTTATGAGACTTGAATTGGTGATCTCTAAGTAGCAAACTCAAGACCTGATTAATTAAATTACACTCCTCAAGATTAACAAGTAACACATTTTAAATGGGTAGAAAGAGACAAACCTATTTTTTTTTAACTTAGTTAATTGTTCACGAGGCGTGAATTGTTCACTCGGTCCTTTACTTTATTTTTCTTTTTAATTTTGGTTTCTAGTTTTTTAGGATTTCGCTTTTTAGTCTTCAATTTTATGTTTCAATTGTTTAAATTTGAGAGTAGAGAGAAAGTAGTTGGTTGGTCACATTCCGACTATTTAAAAAGCTTATCTTGATGATAAAAGTTTATTTTAGGTGTTTTTTTTAACTTTCATCTCACTAAAAAATGTATGTCAGAGTTATATTTTTTATTTGGTTTAATTTTGTGTTTTTTAACCAATTTAGAGATGTTTTAAAGTTATAAATTGATTATTGATGATATTTATTATGTGTTTTGGATAAAAATATATGAAAAAACAGATTTTTAGACTAAAAAAATCCTAACCCAACTTTTTAGCCACCTTTCTAGTTGCTGGAACCCGAGCTAGCATGAAATGTGTGATTCACCCTTAAAAAAAAAAACTAAGTCTAATTCACCCTTAAAAAAAAAACAGATTGGGTAGTTGAAGATGACCCGTCAATCTTGACAGCTGAAGAAGCAGAGAGTTTTCACCAAGCTCTATCAACTATGACCATGCAAGATACTTTAGATGATGGTAATTAATGATTGATTATTTAGTGATAAATATTATTTAAAATAAAGTTTTGTTTAACACATAATATTTATTTATTAATTGTGTTTGAAATGTAGATGTCATAAATGTTAATGATATTGAAGATGATTGTGACGATGAAGTTTCAAAGGAGCATGCAGATGATTTATTAGGTGTTGACGAGATTGGCTCAATTCCATCGACATTTGATCCAAATTTTGCTTCTATGGACACAGGAGAACTTAATGTGTTCATTCAACAAAAGTGAATGTGTTGTTAATTTAGAATTTATGTGGTTGAATGTTTTGTTTTAAATATTTTAGAATTTATGTGGTTGGATGTTTTGTTTTAAATATTTTAGAATTTATATTTTGTTTGTGTTTTGGATATTGAATTAAATTTATGTTGTTGGTTTATAATTTAAATTTGGTTTATGTAAGTGTTGCATTGTGACTAGTTATGTGTTTTTTTATAGGTTTTTTTTTTTGGGTTGACCTGGGTCAACCCGGGTCAACCCATCTGACCCGTGACCCGATCACTTGACCGGGTCGATGACCGGGTCGGGTTTCAAAACTATGATTTTAAGGTTATAAATTGATTATTGATGATATTTATTAGGTGTTTTTGATAAAAATATATGAAAAAACAGATTTTTAGGCTAAAAAAATCTTAACCCAACTTTTTAGCCACCTTTCTAGTTGCTGGAACCCGAGCTAGCATGAAATGTGTGATTCACCTTTAAAAAAAAAAGACTAAGTCTAAGTCCATGCAATAGACCCTTGCGTGCCAATCTTCTTATCTTTTAAGTTAGACGCATAGGTCCTAATTTTTTTAGCCTAGGTGTTTGGCCTCTTTGGCCTCTTTCTATGTTTTTTTTCTTCCAAAATATTTATTTTAGACTTTGATTGAAATGTGTTATAAATAAAATACTTAAACATTATATTTAAATTATTGGTCAGTTTTATCATAGTTCTTAAATAATATTAAACTTTTTTTATGAGAATGTTAATGTCAATTATTATATACCTGATATGGAAAAAACACTTCCTCATGGATATTTAATAAAAATAAAATTTTTATTTTTATTTTTTGATATGATTTTATCACATTAATTATGTTTTTTTGTCTTCAGTCATTCAAATTATTGACATGTTATTATGATACTTCTATCTATTAAAACTTGCTTTTGAGATCATGATTAATATTTATTAAAAAAAATGCATACAATTAAAAAATATATTTTTGTTAAAACAATAAAGAAATGCATTAATAAGGAAATAAAATTTAGATTAAAAAGATATATTTTCCTACTTATTTCAAATGATTGAAGTTTTTAATAAACTTTTATTTTAATTGTTGTTTCCTTTTATGCAAAATACATGCTACTAACAAAACATAATGCAATTATTTTTAAGATGATTAGAGTTTTTTTTATGATGATATTATAGATTACTTTATGGTTAATTATGTATTACCCTAATATGTATGATTTTTAAAATAATTTCTCATTTATATTAAATAAGAATAACATATCTATTTCTTTAACTTCTTATTATAATTTCTTTTATAAAGTTTTCTCAAATTTATTATTCTCATACTTATTCATATTGTTGCGGAGAGATGATCAATTCGTGGTTTTTAATTTTTTAACTAATGCTTGCTTTCACGATTATAATAACTTTTTGCTTTAAAAATAATGTTTCTCATTAAAAAAAACATGTTTTCTTGAAAATAAAAAAGAAATGTGTGAATAGAAAAATTATATTTTTTTATTAAAAACATACATATTTTTCTTTTTAGTTCAAATTGTTAGTTTTCCATAATTGTTTTTTTCATTGTTGTCTCTTTTTATCCAATGAACTATGTTGCCAATAAAAAACGGTTTTATTGTCAAAATAAACACATTTTTTCTTAATAATTTTATTGATTGTCTTTAGTGTGCATGTATATTTTTATTATCATACAATTATATAAAATATAAATTTTAAAAAATAAAGTTATTAAACTCGGTCAAATCCGGTCCATGACCTAAATCACGAGTTGAGAGAGTTAACATGGTTAGAGCCTAGTTAATCTATCACTTCAATGTTTTTCTTATAAAAAATGCTAAATAGAGATTATTTTTTAATTTTTTTTCTAAAAAAGTTGAAGATATTACCAAGTCAAAAATAAACAGATGACATCAGATTATCTCTTTATTGGTTTACTTTGAAACTCAGTCTGAGTCAAAGCATTAATGGGTTATCATATTAACTCACCAGATAAAATCATGTTTAATAACACAACCGACTAGCTTTTCACTACAATACACAGACAACTAACTAGTATAAGATGAAAGAGAAGAAAGTTAAAGTTATTTATAGCTAAGTCCTCGTAGTATCAGAAAGCACATGTTCAATTATTATGGTCTTTAATAAGTTTATGACTTGTTCCTACTGTCAATGTCATGTTATTTCACAATTCATTCTATTTTCCTGTTTTCTGGAGGGTTTTTTTTTTTAATTCCTTCGTGCCGCTTGCTAGCCATGGTTATTGTGCTGCGGCCCGATGCAATAAATTTGCGATCGGCCGACGATATTCAAATCGGTGAACTTTACCGAGGCCTTAAGCCTCCAGCTGCATGGATAGGCTACGGCCTGCATTAATAATTCGTCAACAAGATAATTAGTTGATAATGACATTTCATGATATCTAATGGCTAGATTTGATGCAGTTACCTACGGCCTGCCTTTCAGAATTGACTAAAGTAGATTAACTTGTGGGACATACATGCAACCCACAATCCCAACACCCCATTTTAGTGTTGAAAATAATATGGAATCATACATGCAAAAGGTGATGATGTGTTCCTGGAAAATTTTATGCAGCAACAGTACAGTTTTGATATTCCTGATTGAAAGAGATCTGATTTGCACTAGAAAGCAAGAAAATCCCAATATTCTTTTCATTTCTTTACAGCAATTAGTGCCTTGTTGCTTTATCAACTTTTTCTGGACATGCACATCAAAACTCAATCAAAGCTGATATAATGACACAAAAAGATGATAATTAAAGTCAAGTTTTCACACCCTAAGAGACAACAGAGAGAGGATCTTGCAAGAAAAGGAGTGGAGAGAGAGAGAGATTATATATATATATATATATATATATTATATATATATATATATAATCATGCACCATTAAAACTGATTCCTTCTTCTCTACTGCTTTTTGCTTCGTTGAGTGCACCATGTAATGACTAACATCAACTCATAACATAGTCCAACAATGGTCTAAAAAAGAATATACAGACAGACATGCACTGAACTGACAGAACAAGACTTTCTTCTTCTCCCCTTGCAAAGCCCTATATCTATTTATATCATCTATGATCTTTTTCTTTTTGTTTAAGAAAAAGGGAATTCTAAATACCATGCCATTGTTAGCCAGCATAACTCTATCTTAAATCATTCATGTTCTTCGTTTTGCCAGTACTCTGGTCTCCCTAAGGAAATCTCCAGGATTGGATTCTTGAGTTCTTGATTGAATCCTGTAAAGCTTCTTGATTGAGCAAAACCAACTCCCTGCAAGTATAAGAATTGGGACAAGCGTTTGTTGAACCCACATGCAATATGTTTTAGACCCATCCATACTTGAGGGGGGGAAACATTATAATAAGAAAAAAATACAGAAGCTAGCAATGTTGAAGCTGGCTTTCAGAACCTTAGAATTATTACGAGCTTATGACTGACACTCTATATTGGGAATTCAACTGAAAACTTGTATCGATTACTTGTTTTAAGATTTTGTTTAATTATGTGATTTCATATATTTGGCTCCACAGCATGGATGCAATGTAGAATTAATGAAGCTCTCTGAGAAGTTATCCAGGAGCGCATGGCATAAATTAAAAAGCAGCTTATTTTCCATAAAACAAGCATCTGTACAATATAATTGCTGTCTTGGCATTATTGGATGCATGCGTACAGGATCCAGCAATTAATTTAGATGCAACTATTAATAGGATCCAGAAATTAATTTAGATGCAAATATTAATTAGTTTAAGGACAATACTGGCACATATATGGCAGTCAATAGAGTAATGGAGATGCTTATTGATAACTATATTTGTCTCACTAAGTTTAGATACTCACGTCCAGTTTATTTCCCGATACTTGTTGAGAAGATAGAGCTTCTCCCTTCAGCCCATCTAGATCTCTTGAGCTGTTATGCCATCCTCCTCCTTTGCTGCAACAATTAATAAATACTATCAGCTACAATCAAACCACTGACCTGCTTCTGAATTTCTGAACGAAAAGAAAATGTTAAACTGTAACATATATTCCTAATTAAGGCAATATTAATGGAAATCATTAATTTAAACATCCATGAAGTCAGATGAAGAAAAATGCTCCATCAATTTTCTTGGTAACAGGTCCCCTTGCGCGATCAAACCAACCTAATTAGGAGAAGCAGATATATCAAATTAATACATCTATCATACATTTAGTTGATGAACAAGACCTAATCAAAAGAAAACCAAAAGGAATGCATTTAGTTGCCACAGGATTAATTCCTCTGACCTAGCTGTTAGCTAAATTAAGATGGGATTGTCGCTGAAACCTTACTGCCTTGATCAGTCCAATGCTCTCATTTGCAAACGAGGTAGGGTTGTTGTTACCTCTAGCTAGCAAAGTCACTCGCCATGATATAACCTAGGTAGGGTTGGTATTATTAGCTAGCTTGCAAAGTCACCCGCAATGATACTAGGTACATGAATTTAAATTTTGTCACATCAAGCAAGAGTGATTGAAGGAAATAGAGGCAGGCCATCATTACTGCATGTGTAGCTCAAAACCTAGCAAGCACCTCAAGGAGAAAAGAAAAAAAGAAGAGTTTTTCACTCAGCATATTGTGCAAGAACATCAATAATCAGACGTGGAAGCTATCCAAATCAAATTAGCTTGAAAATGATTAACCTTTTTATGAATAAAAGAACTTAACAGAAAGTCAGGCCTCAATACCTCTTGGAAGAGATGGCCGCAGCTGAGTGAAAAACTCATTATCCTTATAACTCAATACAAGCTACCTTAACTAATTAATTCATGTACATGTGGTTTTGAGGTCTTGCTATGGCCATCTCCTTGATGGCTCTAATGTTTCTTTTTTCCTACAAACCCATAATCCTGTAATCTTAAAGTTCATGCACTCAAATTCTGATACCATTCATTAAAAAGAAGAATTAAGATGTTAATACTGTTGGGCCTATGCTTAACAACTTGATATTTTAGCTCTGATTGTTTTCCTCCTATACCATTTTGCATAATAGAGCTATAAATCTAAAAAAATTTACCATAATACTAACTGATGTCTCAATCATTGATTCGGTAGCGTGGTATATCACAATATCTGCTAGAGTGTATATATTAATTTGATGAAGCACCACTCAGACCACCACAATGGTTAATGAAAAATAAAGCTTACAAGTAAAATGATAGTAGCTAGCTCTACCAGTATTTCATGTACAATGCTGGGATCTTATATAAGGGCCATGGTTTTCAAGGCTAATTAATCTTTTCATGTACAAAACCAAGAAGAAACCCTAGGAAGGCGACGCATGATCCTGGCATAAAATGGCCATCTTAACTTTTAAATGAGTTATCGGAATCTTGTATTGGCCATCACGTCTAGAAGGCTTTTAATGCTTGATCATTTTCTGGGTTTGATTGTTCACTTATTCACTATGTTTCTGTACATTTTAAGATTAGAAGAACAGATTTTCCCTGATTACGTATTTAATTATTCCTTTAGCCTTGGATTACAACGAGATGAAATCTAAGTTTACCTACAAAACATATTAGATTGACTTGATTGTCGCAAGATCCAACAAGACAATAATTTTGGATAAGATCGAAGCTCACTGATAAAACTCTACATGAAGCTGATATATACGCCCGAATCCATGAAGATTGAACTCCGGATGGTGCTGATACACCCGAATCCATCTATTACACCCAGATCGATGCACTACTCCCTAGTTAAACCTGGTGTGCTAGCCACTAACCATAAGGATAAAATATATATGCACTAAATGAAGAAACACTTCTTAGCCACATATCCCTTTAAAAATTGTTCATAATAACCATTTTCTAAGAGGTTGAATATTAGGTATAATAAATCTAGATGCCCAAAACCTTTTTAGTGATCCTTTTTAATTTTATTTTTTTGTGATTTGGTCCTTTATTTGCTAAGCCATCCCCTTGTTAGCTTTTTGTAGTATTTATTTAATTTGACAATTTCTTCTAAGCTTTTAATAAAATTTTCAATCACATTTATGAGAAAAATCCTCTTAGTTGTCTTTGTTAATACGAGAAAAAACATTCCAGAATTAAGTTAGGGAAAAATAAAGAATTTCCTATTAAAAACCTAAGAATTATGTGAATAATTTGGGAAACTACGTACGATTGATTCATTAGCTATAAACCTGTGTGATGCAAGAAAGATTTAAGTACAAAATGGAATAGTAAAACAGTCCTATCAGTTCTCAAGGCATAAAATTTTCAATGCTATTTTTTGAAAATCTCTTAATTAATTATCAAATAATTTTACATTAAATAATAAGTACCCATTTTCATTAATATGATAAATATGGTGCTGATTTAATTTTGCTCATTGTTCATAGTTAATTATGTAAAAAAGATTTATAGTTAATTAATCTTTCTCATTAGTTCAAATCTTATTCAAATCAAACTATATGAGTTCCAACCATTAAAAGAATCTGAAACACATCTGAAGAGAGTGTCTTATGAACTGTTCTTTAATAATTTGCTATGGGATCCATTAATACAGATTCTGGAGCTCTCAGTTGTTATAGATGGTATTAGTATGATCAAAGTTAACTAGGGGTGGCAAGGAAATATGAAAAAGTTGAATGGTTATTTAAGAACTATTTTTATAAAATTAAATTATCTTAGCCTAAGATTCGAACTCGTAATAACACAAACATCTCAGTAATCCAAGAACTTAAACTTATTCTCTAACAGTTATCTACAGTTTTTTTTTTTTTTTCCATCACTGGACTTTTTTCCCGATCCATGGTACGGTAATTAAATATGATCCATGGCCATGTAGAAGACCATCCCAAGAAAAGCAGAAAAAGCAAGCAAAAATACAAAAGAAAGAAAGCAAAATATATCAAAAGCAAAAGCTGTGAGAAAGAAGGTACATAGCTCCTAGTAGTTTCAGGGAAAGTTAGGAGGGCGTGGATTTGGTTTTCCTAAATGCACAAGCTAAAGTCACCCATGCATGGAAGGGTAAAAACCAGCTTTAAAGCTGAAGCCATAAAAGAGAAAAGCAATGCACCCTTTTTAGTATACAAACTCGACAAAAATCAATAAATGCAGTGCGTGGGAGTGTGTGTCTGAGAGAGAGAGAGAGAGAGAGAGAGAGAGAGAGAGAGAGGTGAGAGGCGAGGAGGGGGGGAGAGCTAGGGGGTGTTACCTAGAAGAGTTGCTCCATAGAGTGGTGGGAGAGTGAGAGAAACCATTATCATGCTGTAAATTAGGCACATTTGAACCTCCTTTCTGGTTGAGTAAATAGTTGGCGTTTTGATTAAAGCAAGCTGTTCCAGGCGTGAAATCTTCATCACCAGAGCCATCTAATAGACAACCAATAAAACTCAAGTCAGCCCAAGTGCATAAGATGATGATTTTTGTGGATGCCAAGCTTGTTTTCATGAGTAATTTAATAAAGTACATTGTACAGGTGCATTAATACATATAGGAATGAGCACTGTTTTTATTATGGTAACAGGATATGGGAGGAATCTTCAAATTTTCAAATGGGGTAGCGGAAATCGGGGAAGTAATTAGGCTAAAAATTAAAGAAAGGGAAGACGAATTACCAGAGGAAGCTGCAGGTCTGCAGTCAGTGCTCTTAACAGTTCTATACATCTGCAAAGGCAAAAGAAGACAAAAGAAAATTAATAGAAAACACAAGGTAGACCTATCTATGCTCCTATAGCTCCAGTATATATAATATTTGAATAAATTTAAAAGGGCAAAAGAAAAAGGAAGAAGAAAAGCCCCAGTCAAAAAAATCAAATCAGATGCTTCTTGTTCTGAATTTCTCTTCCCTTGTTTATTAACCACGAGGTTGATGTTTGGTAAGGTCAGTAATTGCTTGTATTATTGAGAAATGATGGCTACTTTTTCTCTCTCTCTCTCTCTCTCTCAAAAAGTAGAAGTTGTCTTGTATCAGAAAACAGCAGACTCAACTGTTCATTCATTCACTGCGTTCATCGGCTCTCGTGCCAGTCGGATAGCCTGAGCCAAAGTCTTCTTCACTACCCAATACACACACACACACACACACAGAGGACACAGAGAGAAAGGACTCTAAACTAATAAACACTGGGCTATTGAGGTAGTCTTTTGGTTTCTTGTGAAGGATGGAAGAAGAAGATCAAATAAGAAGGAAAATAGCAGAGAGTTTTCATGCCAGACCTGTAAATGACTTTTAACATGAGAAAGTGTTAGATCTTTGACATCCATGAGCTCTAGAACTGACTTTGGAGTTGCCCCTAATAGCAAGGAAACAATCACGACAAAGATTAGAGCAAAACAAAGTCCATAAAACCAGTTCTTAATTAATTTAACTCAAGTACTATATGATATTATAATTTTGCTCTTGCACCACGACAAGAAATGAACTTTATATATCATGTAGTGAGTGAGTGGTTATTATAGAAGGAGAAAAGATTCATACTTTCATGGCCACCAAGGAGCTCAACAGCATGAACAAAACGAGCATGGAGTGAGCTAGTCCAACGCATTCTTGGAGCTCTCATATTCCTCTTGTTTTGTAACTTTGGCATAAATCTTGATCTGATCATGCCACTACCATATACCTCTGCACCAGGACCACTCCCTACACCTGCAGCTCCATATTGATGGTATTGTGGGGCTCTCAGTGTGTCCATTGACATTCCATTGAATCTTGGTGCAGAAGTATCCATTTTGTAAGCTTGGAAAGGAGATTTATGGTGATCAGCTGATGGGTTAGAAGAAGAGTAAGGGGTGCAAGAAGGTGAATAAGGCATTTGGTTTAAGCTAAATCTAGGATCAATATCTCCTGAACTATTCCAGCTATTGTACACTGGAATCCCCTTTATAGGCTTCAATCCTGTGACATCAAGAACTGAGATCCCATGATTTATATGACTCATTTGGCCATTGCCAGAACATTGAAGAAGAAGATTTCTTTGCCTTGCTTGACCATGGTGACCTTCAACACTGCCAGTTCCGCTCCCACAAAAGTTCCTTCTCCAAGGGCTCTCTGCCTCCAAAGCAGTATTTGTTGGATTTGCAAGAGAGAGTTCAGTGTCTGCTTGAGACCCAGCCCTTATGGAACTATCACTATGTGATTTTAGGCCATCATCTTTGCGCCAAATATCAAAAGCAGAATCACTATCATTTGTGCCAGTGCAAATCGAAGAAGGAGCGCTGTTTGGAAGGCTTATGTGCAGTGAAAGGTCTGGAATCAGATTCAAAGACTGTTTATCAAAAATTCTTTTCTGGGACATTTTTAATATTCCCTTAGAAATCAATGGTTGCAGGCTGTTGTTCTTGTTCTTCCAATAAATAAAGAGAAGCCAAGATTCAAGAACACAAAAAATAGAGTAGATTTTTGAAGTGGGATCTTTTCTAAGCTTACTAAAAAAGCAATCTTTAGGAGGTTAGAAGTGTAGATGACTATGAAATTAAAGAAGGCAAAACCCTCTAATAACTTCACAAAACCAAAGAAGAGAAAGAAAGAAAGTCTGATGTAGAGAGTGCCTTAATGCAAAAACTGAAAAAAAGAAGGTCCTTTTCTCTTCTCCAAGAAACAGACACACTCCACTCAGAGAGAGAGAGAGAGAGAGAGAGAGATGTGTGGTTATGAAAGAAGAGTAGCTAGAAAAAAAAAATGTGGGAAAGGGTTGAGAGAAGGTGAGGGATTTTGGTTTCCTATTTCCTCAAGAGTATATAGATATAGGAAAATGACACTTCAACAAAGCTCTCTCTCTCTCTCTCTCTCTCTCATTCTATACCTCTGTACAGAAGCTGATCAGCTCTCATTTTCTCCATAGTCAATACACGCAAAACTGCAAAGGTTTTGGCAATTCTTTTCCTATTAAAAATTAAAATTCCCCGTAGACAACGGGGTTAAAATATACCATACGAAAGAGATAGTGAGGAGGGAAGGAGTAGCAAGCACTAAATATTCTTCAATTCTCCCCTCCCCCACCCCTATAGGGCCTCTCTCTCATTAACTACATAAGAAAAAAAAAGGGGGAAACGAGGAAAACAATAATGCAATGACCACCTAGCTAGCTAGTCGTATGAAATAAACAAGACATCATATGTGTCTTGTCTTGGTTCAATGATAATCTTTGTCAAAAAGCAAGGAGATAATTGTAGAGTCTTGCATTTTTCTTCTTCTTATTGTAAAGGGAATAAAGGGACATTGTGAAATTAGCTATGATTATCTCTATATCCAATGACCAAATAAATACTTTATCAAGTCTTCGTGGAGTAAAGGAAACACAAAGAATCATACTACTTTTTCATAAAGATTACTCCCTCCTTCGATCGATCCCAAGCTTAGCAAGCCATTATTAACATGGAAATCGATATAAATTACAATTTGAAAAAATCTAATTAGAATAACAATTAATTACTTTCCCCCCATCATATCCTAGATTTTCTTAATCTTATATAGGTTTGATGTAAATTATTCTTTCGAAAAAATAAATTCTTATTTTTATCTCTTTTTGTGGCC
Organism: Populus deltoides; assembly: GCA_015852605.2. NCBI lineage: Eukaryota > Viridiplantae > Streptophyta > Magnoliopsida > Malpighiales > Salicaceae > Populus > Populus deltoides. The sequence continues at coordinate 12,061,027 of CM027581.2, read as the reverse complement.
ACTTACTTTATTGAAAAAAGTAGAATTGCACTAGTGACAAATCAACAAAAATAAGGTCTACGTACTGTTTACTACATAGGAAATATTAAGTGGAGTAGTTCCCATTATAATTATAATTTAGCAGCCCTCTTTGGCTTGTTATTCTTTAACTTGCCCTGCTTGCCTATATATATATATATATATAAACCAACAAATTAGCTGATCAACTCCTCGAGGTTTTTTCAAGAAGAGAATTAATTCCAGGGCTTAGCTAAGCTAACTAATTGATCATTGACGCCGAGTTATTCTACAAGATTGAATACACTAACTCTTGAAAGTTGAGGCATACTTAAAACAAAATCATCATGCAAAATCTCCAAGTGGAGATTACTCTATTCGTGCTTAACCAAACGTCTGATATTTACGAGATTCATAACTCGTCATCTATCTATTTGTCTAGAATTTTAGAATAATTTGTTCGCACGCATAGCTTTTTTTCAATACATTTTCCATGTAAACTAAAATCAATTCCTTACTCTATTCGTGCTTAACCACACGTTATTTTTTGTTTTTTCAAGAAAAGAAAAGGTGTTTTTTCGTACATAAGGGGAGAAATAAAAAGAAAGAGAAGAAATACCCATCAAACTATTCTAGCTTCACATAGATCTAAGGAAGTTAACAATGGTAATTTTGAAAAGAGCTGTAGCCCATAGACAAAAGGGAAGAACACCAATCGGGTTTTACTCATCTATGCAGTGGAGAAGAATTAATGTTTAATGTTTTTCCCTATGTGCTTGACGTTTAGTTAGAGACATTAATTATGGGGTTAATTTATGATTAATTTAGGACCGGTCAAAGTGGGCAGAATCACAACATTGTAAAAGGGGAGCCGACTATGAAAATAAAAGGATTGATGTGAATAAAACAAAGTAAGAGAGGGTTCAGAGAAACAAAATATATTTTGGAGGGCCAAGTACGCATATAGAATGACAAAAGCCTCAAGTATAAGGACTAAAATGAAGGATTCTCAAAGTTTTGGGTGCCATGGCCCCATTAGAAAAATCACATGGAGCTCTGCCCGGCACCACCTGCTAATTTACATCGGGCAAAGATATTAGGCTAAGCTTGTGACACGTCTATGCTAAGTTTGGCAATGGTGAAAAGAACCATAAATCCTTGGGTAGAGATAGTGTTCCCTGTAGATGAATTTAATGGGTTTTGGACTTTTGGTGTGATGTCAAGATTATATTGATAAGCATGATGGACCCATTGACCTGAACGAGTGTGGAGACTTGAGAGTTAAGAACCTTAAAGGCTTGTTTGTTTGCTTTCATATGGTGATAATCGTAAACCCTAAAATCCTCAACTCCGCAAGAACCTTTGTAAGTTTCTTATTCCTTTTCATTCTCCCAAATATTCCCTTCTAATCCTCCAACAACAACTTTGTCTATCCTATTATGTCATCCCCACATGAGCCCAATTGACTCTTTTACCTGAATGAATTTCACAAGCCCTAGTCTAAATCTAATTCAAAGTATATATATATCGGCACGTAAATCTTCTCTTGTATAAAGAGAGGGTGCGCTCTATTTTCTTCAATGCATTTAATGGGAGTAGAAGTGTAGGTTAATAATATTATATTGCACAAGTCTTCTCTTCCGTATATACTTGGGAGTAGGAAATGCCCACTTTTCTTTTTAGTAATATCGAGCTCAAACCTTGTAGCTAGTATAGCTAAGCAAGCACGAATAAAGAAGCTTTCCAAAATATGATTGGGCAATTTGAAAAAGAAAACCAAGATTAAGCAACCTGTCTATTCAGTTTTGTTTGGAACGGAATGGTTGGTATATGATGAAGAAGAAGAAGAAAAATAGAACAAATTTACTTGACTATTTCACAATTGCTTTTCAAAAACCATATTGGAGTCAATTACATGAGAAGATTATCGAAACAATAAATACATTTAGTTAGAATATGAATGATTTATCTAAAATTCCATAACATAACTTTGAAATGCTCCATAACAAGATTTACTGTTCAATAAAAAAAATATAACGCTAACCAGAATGAAATTGACAACCTTGAAATAAATTAACATAGTAAAAAAAACAAATCAGAAAGGTAACTGGGTTGATCCAAGTCAATGTAAGGATAAAAATTGTTATTATCGTAACTTTAAAACTTGACTTAGGGGCCAATCGGGTAAGGTCCATGCAAGTTGAGAGTGTCAACACGGGTTAACATGAGTCAATGTATAGATAAAAAATTTTAGTCTTAAAACCTGACCCGGGAGTCAACTCGAGGTAAGATTCAGGTCATGGGTTGGGAGGGTCAACTCAGCGAACCCAATTTTTTTTTCAAAAAAATTCAACAAGTTCTTAACCCATGTTTTGTCTCGAGTTGACCTGAGTTTTTGACCGGGTCAAGTCGAGTTAATTCTTCCTCTATTTTTTCTTAAACTCAAACTAGTTCAGACCTCAAATCAACTCGTCAAGTCAATACTAGTTTTATAATTAGAATTATTATAATATTATTAATTTCAACTATTGATATAAACTAAAGAAAAAAAATAAAATATTGAATTGTTATTTTTTAAAATATATAGTTTATAACATACATATTAAGGAAAATAAATTTTTTTTAATTATATCCTATCCATCATAACTAAACAAAATAAAAAGGTAATAATTTTATCTATTACATTACTATCAAACAAACTTCTGTCACAATCTTATTTTCTATCTTTTTGTTTTTCTTTATCTTCATTTCATATATTCCGGGGAAGTAACCAAAAGCTATATAATTGGTCAAGTGCTCATTAAGTCCTCATCCCTCACTTTGTCTTGTCTTTCTCTCCTCGATTCCCGTCTTTGATGACACCTAACATCATCAAGGGTGCCATCATCCCGTCAGTCCACAATATTCTCTTCTCTGCTTCTTTTTTTTCTTCATTTTTTTTGGCTAATTCAATGTTTTTAATTGATAAATGATCTTGTTAATTAGCTCTGTATTTTGTTAGATCAATGTTTTTATTTTAATACAATTATATGAAAAAGTTTGAAACAATATATTAAACATCATGGAGATTTCTCTATAGTTTTTTTAAGTCACCATTTCAATTTGAATCCAGAACGGGTGGATCCCAAATAATGTAATTTTCTAACATTTTTACAAGTAATCTATTTATGGAACTTAAAAAATATTATGTATTTATCAAAAAAAAAATATTCTGACTGGAAATTAATTAAGACTTTAAATTGAATATTTTTTCTTAAATCAATTCTTTGAATGCGCTTTTATATATAAAGTTTAAAAATAACACGGTAAAAAACTAGATTAATTAGGATTAAAATTAAAATTTATATTTTTTTGTTAAAAAATTCATCTAAAGCATCCAATTTTTTTATTTTTTTTAGTTTTAATTTATCAGTCTAGTCCGTAAAATATTTCTTACACGTTCCCTGTAGTTTAATTACAACTCAAATTCTCCAAACACTACTGCATCATTAAAGTCATAAGAAGTTGCAATTCAATTTCACAATTTCATTTATTGGATTGTAATCTTAGGACGCGGGAGTCGTAGAGCATGGGAACTAGCGAGCATGTGATGAACATACAGTAACAGTCGCGGCCGACATTCAATAGTCTCATGAAATGAAAGGAAGAAAAAGTCACGAAATCGCTCTCTCTTTTTAACTGATTAATTTATTATCTGCACAAACATCAACTTCACTGTTTGTCTGAGTTGGCTTCTTAAATTTCCAACTGGGCTTGTAAGCCTGGGCTAGAAAACGTCCTTGTCCTCATAATTTTGGTGGTTCTAAGCAGCAGCATCTTGAAGTACATAACAGTATGGGATTCATGACCTGTGGTAGTCAAGATCACTGATCTCTCTGCCTCTCTTGTCAAGGTTGCCATACAGCTAATATATCTTTCTTCCCATGCACACAGAATAGCATTACCGACTATCAACATCAGCTTGACTATGTAGAGGATACGATAAAAAGGGTGCTCATGCTGCAATATTTACAAGGTGGACATGCTGGCTGGCTGGCTACTACAACCTTTTGCGACTAGCAATATATATATATATACACACACACATTTTGAACACGTAGCCCCCCGTGTACTTATTATTGAGGTATATATTGATGTAGAGAATGTTTCCAAGAGGCAAAACTATCATCTCAAAAGAGGGGAAAGATTTTTTAAAAAAATTCATAAATTGACAGAATTCAATGTACAATTCTGGGATTTATAAATATCTTAAATATATAACACTTAACAATTCAATAATCCTTCTAAAAACAAGATTAACATGATCGACATATCTTATAATTCGTGGTACTTTAATTAAATTCCCATTAGAATATTCTCATTTTTTTTTTGGGGATAACTATCGTTGATCAATGTTTTATTACTTGATCAACACTCAAAATTAAGCACAAACTTAAGATGTGGGATTTTCTTAACACACCACGACCAATTGATAAAATTCCATTCAAATGCAACCCGGAAAAGAAAAGGGACAAAGCATCTCGTTTTCCTACAAGTAATTAAGAACTTCTGGATGAAGTCTTAATTGCTGCGCGTGCATCCTTTCCTATCCAAACTAAATGCTCTGAATGAATCTATTAATAGGCTGAACATAGAAAGAGAACAGGATGGCGAGTCCCAAGAAGGTACGGGCACTCAGGATACAAATAGACGAGTGAGAAATGATTTTGCAATCGAGTGCTTCATGATTGAAGTGGGGGTGGAGGAGGAGAGAGAGAGAGAGAGAGGGAGGGAGAGAAGCTTTACACGATTGACTGTAGATTAATATTATGATAATATCGAGCAATCTCATTAAACTTTTTGGCATAAAAAAGAAAGAAATAATAGCAAGTAAAGTCTATGGAATAGGCATATGTCGAGCTTTAGGGTGAAAAATGGTGGGTTTGGAATGCTTTGTCTTTATCTGGGATTTGAGGAGTTTCTTTTTGACTTTCTTGGTTCCTTTTCACCTCGGGAACCGAGGCTAACAAAACAGAAAACACCACCGCCCTGCGTAGGTAGTCAGGATTCAAGGGGAGGAAAGGACACGAGGGTTAAACTGGTTGCGACCGATCTTTCAATGTCACACAGATTGTGACATTGCCTTGCATGGCTTGAACATCAAGGAGAGACCTAGACTACACTCTATGAGAGAGTCTTCTCTCTTGTATTTGTTTGCTCAACCAGAATACTGAATGTCTGAATCTGACTTGAACTACACAGACTCCACATTCATTGCGAATTATGGTCAAAAGGAGGATTGTAACTTACCTTTGGCTGTCAGAACACTTGTAAATTTGCTGCCCCATCTACACTATAAGAATCATTCTCCTGGCTTTATCGAGATAACTATTAGTTTAGTTTTTAATCTATCAATATTCTCTCCTCATATCCGAGCAAAATGTGAACATATATAAAACCCACCCATGATACATAGTAAATCATTGTAGAAATTATATAATTATAAATTGTTCTACCATTCGGAGGTTGACCTTTTGCGATCTTCTCTCGATCGAGTTGCTCATCACCCATTAATATTATGACCTTTTGCCTTGTCCAATTTTTGTACAACAACAGTCTGCTGCTTTGTCCATTTCATCTCCAAAATAATAATAATAATAATAATAATAATAATAATAATTGTTGGGGCAATTTCATTCATATACACACAGAGACCAAGTATAATTTAAGCCATGCTAATTCTAAAATAGTTTTTTTTATTATATAAATACGTGTACAACAAGAACGACAACCAGCAAACGAGTTTATCCAAAACGAATTGCCAAACACAATTTATAGAAATTAGCACCAACCAGGCATCAAAGTGGGAAGCGAATACATCTGTGAAAACATGTCGAGGCAATTTGGGCCGGGCCGGGCCTCCAAGGTCTGTGCCTGGCCCAATATTCAACCATGTTAGCAAACTTTTCCTTTCCTCTTCTGTAGCAATTAAAAAATAATAATAATTTCATGGCTTTTTAATTTTTATTAATTTACAACAAATCATTCAATTCTGACGTTGGCCCACATGCATCACTGATTTGTAGAGGCCAAAATTCATTAAACGTACCGATGAAAAGACCCATCAATAGAAGCCCTCCATCCTTGTTATTTCACGTGACATTAAAAATATATTTCTTTATGCAATCATGCCTGCTTTTTCTTAAAAATAATAATAATTTATAAAACAATTATTAGCACGATGCTAAACACTACCCAGCTGGTCCAACTATCACGGTGCATAAAACAAAACCGAGACATAATTAATATAATATATAGTAGTACGCTTCTCTCTCTTTTTATTTATATATTCAGAAATAAATTTGACTGGAAATCAGTTCACCAATTTCAAATTGGTTTTTTTAAAGATAAAAATCAACAAAAACATGTGGGTTTTTTTGAACTCTTCAGGGCTTTTCATGGCCGAATTCAATTGCCGATTTTGTTTGGGCTTTCGTCACTTGGGCTGTTTAAATTTGATGACCTAGCTGGGGACACAAATCATAACCATTATATGCACGACATTATTAAAAATAAACTTGAGAGGTTGCTCAAGCTGGGGGGAGTTCAGCATATGCTAAAGAAAGGTTTGAGGGAGTACGGGTGGGTCTAAGCTTTTTAAACTGATAGGGCATTTAGAGCGTGTTTGGCAGTATGGTTGCGGGTGCTTTTCAAATAACTTTTCGTGCCAAAATGCATGCCAATGATGTTTTTTTTTAAAATCATTTTTGACATCAAGCATCAAAACGACCCAAACGCGTACAAATCATATTAATTTTAGAAAATTCAAATTTGGAAGCTGCCATGTTTGCTGGCAATGTACTGTCCTGCTTTTTCTTGTGCGGGGAATATGGAGACTTGGTGAGGCATGCTGATGGGTTAGGATCTATGGCATTGTTTGACTTGGCTTGGTTAATTTTATTTTGGCAAAATTGATGTTGATTTTATTTTGGATTTTTATGTAAAAAAACCAGTTTTTAAAAAATAAAAACATTTGCATTTCCAAAAGATTTTTTAAAATAACATACAAGAGAAAAATGTTCAAGGAAACATGATGTTTTTACTTGGCTAGTTGAAGGACATCCGTTGATTTTATTTTATTTTTATTAAATAAACCAGTTTGATAAAAGATTTTTTAAAATAACATACAAGAGAAAAATATTCAGGAAACATGATGTTTGACCTTTTGGAAGGCTCCGTTAATACTAAATAAATTAAACTAATTCCCGATTCCTCTAAACAAATTATTTTTGATCCTAAAAAAGAAGAGATTACAACAAAGTTCATGTGAAGAACATGAACCTAAAATCTAGAAAATTTCCAGAAATTGAAGAATTAATGTCAAAACCCATATTTGGCCTTCTAGGTCTTTAAACACACTACTTTTAGTCATCGCAAATCACATTACCAATACCAAGCATAGTTGAATCCAAATAACATCAAATCATCTATAACATGTATGAAGTTCCAAAGTTCAAAACTACCAAAGATAAACAGCAAATATATTCATGCTATTTGATTTCAAAACTTGATATTTTTAAAATCTATATGCCGAAACATACTTGTATGAACTATGAACTTGCACAAAAAAATATCAAATTGATCACATGTTTTTCAAATCTTTAACCCACAAACAAAAACAACTTAATATTTTATTAAAAAAACAAATCCAAACACCGATCAAAATACCTCAAATATATCATTAAAATGTTATTGGGGTAAAAATTAAGAATCATTCCTTTAGTGCAAGCCTCGCTAACATATTATTGACCAAAACTAGAATAAACTATCATAATAAAAGCTTAAGCAATCTAAAACATGCTTAAAATAAGAACAAAAACAAAATAGACTCTACCAAAAAACAACATCAAAACATGTTTAAATATTAAGAAATCATGAATGGGTAGACCACATGAACTCCACTATTGAGTTTTCACATAATTATATACCTTCTCCAAATTTACTAGTTATAAGCTGCCACTTTCATTCTTTTTTCCTTCCTTCTTTCTCTTTCGCCTTTTATGTTAAATCTTTAAACATTCACACTAAGGTCTTTTTACAAAGTACATCTTCACGTTTTTCTTTCTTTTTTTTCTTTGATTTCTAGGGATATTTATAGGGTTTTTTCTATGTTTTTTGATGGATTCCTTCAAATATTGATTAAAGCTCAATCATTTGATCAAAATTAGAGAGCTTTAAAAAAATGTTAATAGCTGGAACTTTTGTCCTTCAATGGTTTTTTAGGAAGATGATTTTGCCTTGGTGGTTTCTCTTTCTTGGAGATAAAGGCATACATTTCTCACCTTCTGTTCTTGGATGAAGATTTATGGCCTTTGATAAGAACCTTCTAGGAGTTTTTAAATGTGAACACATAAAAACGTTAGGTGGTTTTGCATAAATAAGTATCTTAGTCAAGGCTAACTAAGTTAGCCACCTTTAAGGCTTCGCTAGAGAAACTCTGATGTAAACATCATCGGATACCACCTAAACTTGGTAGAGGAGATGCAAACCTTTCATTTGGATCTATCCTTGATCTATTTAAAGGTTGTAGGTCTATATTCATTCTCTTGAAGATGCTACTCGATCAATTCAAAATAAAAAAAAATGCAGTAATAACTTATCATGGACAAGATATTGGAGAGTTTTATGGAAGAAATGAATGTAAACATCTAATTTCATGGAAATAGGGTTGTAGAGGGGATGTTTTTGTTCCAATTGCAAGAAACCTCGGGCCATTTGCAAGTCTAGAACTCTAAGACGAGCCCTAGAAGATGCCAACCCAACCATCCAAAACTGTTAATGAAAGAGATGAACAATGGGGGAATGACGTGTCATCTAGGTTAAACCCCTAGAAATTGAAGTTTTTAATTTAGGATTTGACAGATTTCATTTTAGTTTCTATTCTTGTAATTGCTTTTAATTGCATTCGTAATTACCTCCTAAACTTTTAATTTCATGCAATTTCATCCTTGTCAAACTCAATCAGCATCCCCAAAGTTTAGTGTCATTTTCATATTGGTTCTTGGTTTCCAATTTATGTATTTGAACCCTTAATTAACCATTAAACTTTTAGTTTTCTTCAATTTGGCTCCTGATTTAGTCAATTTCAGCCATTAAAGTTTCGCGTCTTTTATAATTTGATCCTTATTTTTGAATTTCTTCAATCAAACCCCTAATTGGCTATTAAAATTTGAATTTTTTACAATCAAATCTTTGATTGGACCAATTAAAGTTTTTAAAGTTCAATTTCCATCCCTCAAACTTTAATTTCTTCGAATTAACACCCAAATTGACTCCAAAAAACTAATTTTTTAATTAAGCCTTCCAAAATTCTTATTGAGTTCTTACTCATCCAAATTTGTATTTATTTACCCCAAATAAAAATATTTACATCGAATTGGTCGTTTGTCAATCAAAATTGGGTCGCCAATTTTTCCAATCTTGTACATTTTAGTTCTTGAACTTTTCCAATTTTCATTTTGGTCTTTCACCACTAACTTAGGCAATCTTCTAGGCTTTCTTTATGTGTATCCTCTTGTATTTTTGGATTTTTTTTCTTGATTTTTTTTGTAGGGTAAAAAATAAGTAACAACATCTGCAATGACGAGTGTATGGACCAACTTCATCAATAGTATGACTTCCATCTATCTTTGTGATCTCATCCTCTAAGACAACATCATATTGGCTTAATGTCTCTCCTAACAGGTCAAGTGTAGTACGACATGTCTTGAACCGAGAAAATACATAATAATAAGCAAGTCTATCGTCATTATCGAGATCACAAAGATTAGTCACAGCATGTCGACCATTATGTAACAATTGTCCAACCTAATATAAAGCAAATATAAATTATTAATTCATAAATAAAATACAATTTGTTTTTTATTCAAAGCCTATAAAAAGTAATAAATACTTATAACATTTTGAATCCGACATGCATGTGGTTCATATTCCATCTCCTCACGTGGAAAGACTTGCACTGGGTTAAAAATAATGATTTGGTATGTTATACTCAAGTACCAGCGCATGTACTCCTCCTCGGAAATTACAGGAAGAACCTCTCTAAAAATAAAATTTCTTCGTGCATCACATATCGATATATGCTGGAGATGGTGAATCATCCAATTATAATCATAATGTCTACTCAAATACAATTAATGAAATACAACTGATCACTCATATCTATGTCAGATGAGATGTGTTGTTTAAAGTTAAATTATCATATTACATGGTCTATACAATGTTTCTCAACAAGCTTAAAAAATATGAAGGGGACAACTGCTATTACGGAGACCATAATAATAGCAATAAAACAATAACTAATTTCAAAAGTTCAATTACAATAACTTTACAATTAAAAAATAATTTATGATACTTGAATATTAAATAAAAAGAAAATGATCTCAATTGAACAAAATATATAATTACAAAAAATTTTACAAAACTTCAACGCAAACTCTTGTCTAATTGCATAAATTAAAATCAAGTTTATATCAATTCAAACAATATAATTAAATACCAAAACTAACCAATAATCAATTTAAAATCTAATTTCTCTAATTCAAGCATAATTGATTCCATAAATCTCATCAATTGTATTAAAAACACATAATTGCAACATTCAAAACCTAAAATTATCTAATAATCAAACACAAAACAAATACCTAATTAAATCAAAACATAAAATTTATCAATACAATAATTAAACCCATCAAGCTAATAGACAATATTAATATTTTACCTTGATTTTGTGATGTGTAGGTGGCAATTCCACCAATTGTGGCGGTAGGGAGGCTAGACATAGAAGTTTGGGTTAACAGCTTACAACAAAAAAATAATTGAAATCATGGAGACAAGGGGAAGATGATTATTATTATGTTTTGGTGGAGGATTGAACAATGTTTTGGGCAATTGGAAGCTATTTTCTCTTGGGTACTTTCGGTTTATATGGTTTTTCTTCTCTTAGGAGTGGCGGCCATGGAAAAAAAAAAAGAGGTATTATAAATGCATCGTAAACGCGATTCTAAATCGTGGTTTTGTTATAAAATCGCTATTCTGAATTGCAGTTGTTAAAGAACTGCTATTGATAATAGCGGTTGCATTAAAACTACGATTCTGAATCAAGATTTTTATTTAAATTGTTATTATGAAGATCAGTTCTTTAATAACCCCGATTTCCAATAGCAGTTCTTTACAAACTAAGTCATTTCTTAAAAAAAAAAATTAAATGTGTCATTCCCTTTAACTTTCTTGAAACTTTGTTAGTTTTTTTAAAGAAAAATTCTATTTTTTTAGACTCTAATTCACTTTTAGGCATGTACAATCTTGACGGTTACTTTTTCATCAGTTTGTGACATCCAGGGTCTATTATAGCATTTCGCTTCTCTTCTTTAGCTTTCTTATTCAAACAAATTGAATTTCAAATTTTAAGCTTTGTTCGGGAAGGGAAGGGTTGTCCACACATTCCTATGCTTTTTTTAAGCTGTTAGATAAGATTTAGGATATGATTTATATTATTATCTAATACATCCTTTTCAAAAAAAGTTCTTTGGACTTGAAACTTGCACAGACTCACATTACCTTGTGATTAATTTTTATCAAATAATTGATGATAGTGAGATTCAAACTCGTGACTGCTTGGTCATCAAGACTCTGATACCATGTCAAAAAATCATGTCAATCCTATAACTTAAATTGTTCGATAAGATTCAACATATGATTTATATTATTCTCTAACATCACTAAACTCTTTCCTTTTGGCTCTTTTTATGCAGCGTTTTCTTTTTCTTTTGCAGATTGCTGAATCGTTTGTGGTCTTTTTCAGCTTTTTCTAATCGTTTTTCATTTTAGCTTTGCCAACTACAAGGTAAGATTGTCGGATCATTTTCGTGTCTTTTTTAAAGAGAATGTGTTCCGATATGAAATTTAATGCTATTTCTTTCGGTCAATTTGGTTTTAATATTCATACTGTTGTGAAACAATCTTCATTTACATTTCTCAGTGCTGAAACTTTTCTGGTATGGTTGTTTCAGAGTAGGGTTTCTTGTTCTTGGTTGTAAAATATAAGTCTGTTAGAATGAGTTGTTTTAAGAAAACCCTGTTTGGCACTTTAGTGGATTTGGTATTTAAGCTGGACCAAGGGGAACATGATCATCTGGTTGTTTTCAATGGGTATTTAAGATTATGCATAAAAATTTTCGACAACAAACTTATTGTTTTTCAGTCTTGGATCCATATAGAAGCAGCTTTAATTAAGGGGATTGTTGCTGGCTTTTGACAGTCATAGACAGGAAATTACATATAATGCTCACATTGCTTATCTCGATACCTATAACTGCACTTGGTTCTTTTTTTTTCTTTTTTCATTTTGAAAAGACTGTTGCCTTTGCCTTTGCTTTTGACACCTGTTAAGGTCCCTGTGTGTTATATCAGGCTTTCAACATTTATTGAAAATAATGTTGTTCTTCCATCTTACACAAGAAAGAATGACTGGTCGTGTTATTAAAACTATTATTTCATACAAAAATCTTCTTTAATTCTATTTCTGCAATCTATTTTCAACAGATTTGATATCAGAGTTCATTTCTTCAATGCTTCTTCATCAATTATCTCTACTTTTTCCTATACAACAACTTAGATTCCAATCTTTGACGAAGAACATTATGAATATTAGAGTTCTCAGATGGAAACTATCTTCATTTCATAACATTTATGGACATTAGTTGATGAGCAATATAAAGAACAAACAGGATCTGTTGCATCTTAGACAAAAAAAAATGCAAAAGAATATAAGCAAAATATGCATAGAAATATAAGAGTATGCAAATCAATTTATCCCAGAATTTTCTCTATTAAAACGGCAAAAGAAATATAAGAAATTTTAAAAAATGAATTTCAAGGTTATGAGAAAGCTATCTCCATAAGGCTGCAGAATCTATGAAGAGAATTTGAAAATCTTACAATGAATGATAATGAATTAGTCAAAATTTCTCTTTAAGAATCGCTAAAATTATCAATCAGATAAAAAGTTATGGTACTAATGTTTTTTATAAAAGAGTTGTTGAGAAGATTCTGAAAATTTTGCCATATAAATTTAAGCATATAGTTGTTGTTATCAAAGAAACCAAAAAATTATCAAGATATACAATTCATGAATTTATGGGATTTTATGAAGCAAATTTTTTTTGGTAGGAAGGCAACCGTTAGAGAATGAATAATCCTGGTAATTCTGTGAAATAAATTTTAAAAAATCCAAGTACTATGAAATTCTTTATGTGTTTTTTAATTCATTAAATTTTAAAATTTCAGATTGAAAATTATTTCCCTGAATTATCCTAAAGCTTTAGTTTCACCCGTAGCTATGGTGTGTGTGACTACAAACTGCCTACAACAGCTCATGGCTGGAGCCAGGTACCAGTTAATTTGGGCCTCATAGGCTGTCATTTTATGGAGGCCTTAAAGGCCCATTAACAAGTATATTCAAGTTGCTTTTCATTGAAGGCCCATTAATTTCTGCATGACGAACCCAGTGGGTGTGATTTTATTTGCTTTGTTGTCTTCAGAAATTCCATCAAAATTGATCAAGTTGAGCCCATTATTGCCATTACTCGGGCCAATGGAATATGATGAATGTCACCCTTTTTCTTGAATAATTTGATCTTCCATTGCTACACATTTGGGAAAACATTAATCGGATCAAATGTCATTAATCATTTCCAGAACTTTATAATTATATATGTACAAACACACGAGGAGAAAATGAAAAAAATTAAAAAGGAGTAAAAACAAGTTATAAAAAATAAAATTAAACTAGATGATTTACTCGCGCTACGTCACGCGGTTCAAGTTAATTTTTTCTCGAACGCAAAAAAAAATGTTCAGGGGTGATAGTAACATGCTTTTTTTTCTGCATGAAGGCACAACACCCTGGGTAAGAAAGCCAGATGAAGATGGACATAACCATGTGTTCCCTTTCTAATTAAATTGCATTCTTTTGATTTTGATGAGAGATCCACTGGTTTAGAGTACATATGATTGGCCTTCCAGTTCCACAAGCGTGGACTTTTTAATTTGGGCTAGGCGTACTAGCCTATTTAAGACCACATGCCTGACCTGTTTAGTTCTTTATTTTTTTTCTTTGAATTTTAATTTAAGTCAGTACCATTTAATTTTATGTTTTTTTTTGTTTTGCTGAGATCATTAGCCTTTTTCTATTAAATTAGCTTTCATGATTTTTTTTATTTTTTTTAAAAAATTATTTGATTAATTTTTTTTATGTATGTCTATTTTACTATTGTGATGTTAAATAAAAAAAATAAGAAAAAAAATGAAAGTTTTTGACCCAACTAGATCATTGATTGCTTACAAAAAAAAAATAAATAAATAAAAGGATCAAATTTGAAAGTGGGGGCAGGATGCATGCTTCTTCTTTTTTTTTTGCCTAACATTTTTTGTTCATCATCTTTCTGGGAAGTAATGCCTTGAGATTTTTTTTAAATCTTATTTTAGTCTTTTTAGTTTGAAAATTATACGCTTTGATTGAAAACTTTATTTTATTCATCTTTAAATCTTTGGGTTCAAGAGAAGAGACAAAGGTCATTAAAAAGCAAAAAATAAAAGAGAAAGTCATTGATTGCTTATATTTCAGCAGCAGAAAAACATGTTATTGGTGTCAATTGATTCCATTCGAAGAGAGAAATTTTATTGAGATATTTTTTACATTTTATCTTGCTGAAACACAAAATCAAAGTTGAGGAAGAAAATCATTTTTCCAGTTTAATTTGGTGTTTTTGGATCGATTTAAGGATGTTTTGAGTTGAAGAGTTAGTTTATTAATGTTTTAAAGGTGTTTTATGTTAAAATGATATTTTGAGTTAAAAAAAATTCTAAATTTCACAAAGATAGATATTTTAACCTACATCCATTTCTCATCTTCACGAGTAAGTATTTATCTGGCATAAACAATTAATTTTAATTTTCATAGATATATATCATCCTTAATTTTCTTTATTAAAAATATGCATCAAATATTATCTTTGTATTAAAAAAATAATTTATGGTGTACAATTTTTTTTATGTTCAGATAAAAACTTGCACAGAGCGCGTGCCACTAAGTAGTAGATATGTTAAGATTCATAATTTAATACTCATGTACAGTACTCGTTGATATTTGAATGTTTTGAGATGATCTAACCACCGAATATTCTATTGGGATTCATACTTTATTCGGACATTGATTCAGCAGCATATTCGCATATCCCTTTGTTTCTGCTTCTGTCATGTTTTCTCATTCTCTCTCCTACTCAAGTAGCAAACGGAAACTGCCCACCGTTTGTCTCTGTTAGAATTTGCTGCTTCTTCTACAGAAACCTCTAAAATTTCAGTTTTTTGCCTGCCTAACTGAAGCTTCGAAGTTATTAAAGCAATGAAGAAAACCAAAAAGATCAACTTGATGATACTGAAATTAATTTATAAAATAAATTTGAAGTGATGTCACAAGTTCCAGCAGCTTCCATGATTCCCTTTTTTGTGTGGCACAGTTCCACCATTGTCATGAGCTATTGGATTTTTTTTTCTGTGGGCAATCCGAATTGGCTAATTTTGGGAGTTTTGATGTAGAAATTTCCATACCTGACCTAACATGGCCTACGCATTGATGAATTATTGAAATGTAATAGTTTCATCACCACACTCAACTTTTCATGTCTATTATTTTCTTACGCTAAAATTAATCAACCAGCTATCTTTGTCTATAAAATAGAGCCTCGTAGACTAAAAATGATAGGACCTGGACTGGACTCCCTGCAGCTTAGAGAAGTTTGCAATTTACTATTTGGTACAAAGAATTATTCCCACCAAGATTCTGTTCTGTGTATCTATTTCACCTCTATCTGACTTTTTTTCTCGGTTCAGCTCTAGCTAGAGAGACATGGCAGCAGGTCTTAACAACGAATACGTGGCTCTGTGCCTTGTTTTGATGATTAGTAGTTTTGGTTTGTGTTTGGTCTCGACACATGCAGAGCTTCGAAGGTTTGAACAACCTGCAAAAACTGACGGGACACTTTCCTTTCTGGTGCTTGGAGACTGGGGCAGAAAGGGTGCTTTCAACCAGTCTGAAGTTGCTCTTCAGGTTCTCCCAACTTCCTTGCTTTTCTTTAATTTACACCATGTTTTTGTATGTGAGTGCGCGTGTATGAAGGGAGTTGGAAAAAAGTCATGAACATGTAACTGGCATTTCCATCTTTTGAAGAACTTTCCTTCAATTAATTCCTGCCTATGATTTGCATGGATACAGATGGGAAGGATTGGAGAGAAGCTGGATATAGATTTTGTAGTATCAACAGGCGATAATTTCTATGATGACGGATTAACTGGTGAACAAGACAAAGCATTTGAGGAATCCTTTACCCAAATCTACACCGCCAAGAGCCTGCAAAAGCAGTGGTATAGTGGTGAGTACAAAAACTGGCACAACTAATGATTTTGTTTCCAAATTTGATCATACTGGATTAGAATTCTTCCACCTTTTTCTTGTCTTTTTTTTTTTTTTTTGCAGTGTTGGGAAACCATGATTATAGAGGGAATGCGGAAGCACAGTTAAGCCTTCACCTCAGGAAAATAGATAGCAGGTGGCTTTGTTTGAGATCTTTCATTGTCGATGCTGGTGTGTAGCTTCTACTTTTTAAGTGTTCCCTTTCCTTCATGTCATATATATATAGACTACACTAGCTATTTTGTTGACGCTTTGCTTTCAATTGTATAGGATGTATTCATCCAATAACTAATTAAATCATGTTGTTTTCTGTAGAATTGGCTGAAATTTTCTTTGTGGACACCACCCCTTTTGTCCAATCTTACTTCACTGATGCCGAGGGCCATAATTATGACTGGAGAGGCATTGGTTCTCCTAGAGCTTACATCGCAAAACTAATAAAGGTGTTTATGTTCATTATTGTTTCACTTTCAAAATAATGCATAAAGTTTACAGCATGTGTAACATTAATAGCCACTCAATTACAAGCCTATGATCAACTGTGTAAATAATCTGTGGATAATTTATCTGGTGGACTGTACCCTTTTTTTGGAGCAGGATCTAAAGTTGGCGTTGAGCGAATCAAGTGCAAAGTGGAAAATTGTCGTGGGTCATCACTCGATTAGAAGCATTGGACATCACGGGGACACTAAGGAACTTGTAAGCAAGCTTCTTCCAATCCTGAAGGTAAACACAATCACTCGAATTCAGTTCCCTTTTTCTCTGATAAAATGGTTCTCGACACTAGATTGGAGCTGATCCTTTGCTGTTTTCACTAAATTCAGGCCAACAACGTGGATTTTTACATGAATGGACATGACCATTGCCTTGAACACATCGGTGAAGCAGAGAGGTACACCTTGAGCGATGTGTGGTAGTGGAAACTGGAAAGAGTTTACGAAAATGTTACTAATGTTGGACAATTTTTTTACAGCCCAATACAATTTCTAACAAGTGGAGCTGGATCTAAGGCATGGAGGGGTGACATTAAAAAACAAAAGACAGGCGGGCTAAAATTCTTCTATGATGGTCAAGGTTTCATGTCTGTGCAGTTGACTCAGGATGCAGCAGAGATTGCATTTTATGATGTTTCTGGCAATGTTTTGCATAGATGGACTACAACAAAGTTGCTTTACTCATCAATGTAAGGATCTAGAGCTAGAGGATCGTCATTGTTATAGTTATATTTTCTTAATATCATTATCGTGCTCATTCTTTTCCAATGGGCACTATTTTAATGGTGATCTAGTCAGTGTCGCATCAAAAAAGAAAGAAAAAAAGTGCCGGTGTCAAAAACATGATGAAAGTGGTCAAGCTTCTGTCAATCTTGATGGGATTCCCTTGCGTGCCACACACCCACGAATCTTTTATTAAAAAAAAAAAAAAACAGAGAGAAAAAGGAAAAAATGAGACTGTGTCGAACGGTGGGCTCTAGCTGAGTTCTACAGCTACCATGAAAAGGTGAGATTGGCAAGTTCTGTACTCAATAGTGATGAACTTACAGTAACATTCCATTACGGATTATATGTCAAATTAGGTCCAGGCAACAAGCCAGCAACCTTACAGCATCACCTTCAACCCATCTTCGTTCCTCGAATTTCTTGTCCACCTATGAAGATGGATAAACTTCATGTCTTTTACTTTGAGCAAGATAAAGTAAGAAATTTCCTGGAAAGTGGATATGATGATGACCCTGGATGGATTTGGTCCTTCAATACTATTTAGTGTTAGTCTTTTGCCCCGAATGAATCTTTATCCTGAGAATGCATGGATTCAGTTTGTAGCTCAATTATTGTTAATTTATTATTGAGATAATTGTACTCTTGGTGCCTGGATTTTACCAAAAACTTTATGAGTTACTATACTTCGATATTTTAACGGGGATTTCCTGTGGAATTTGAAGTGGGGTTGTACGAAGGGGTTACTAATTAATAATGGTGCGGGGGAATAATTGTTTTTTTTTTTTTGTTTTTTTTTTTTTTTTTTAACTCCCCCCCCCCCCTTTTTTTTTTCAACTTCCCTTTATTTGCTTTTTTTATTCAAAATTATTTTTTTATTTTACTTTTTAAATATTAATTTGGTTAAGAATTTTGCTTTGTACTTTTTTTCTTTAAAATACTGTGGAAGCGGTGTTTTTTCACATAACTTTTCTATTTTATTTTTTTTATTTTTCAAAATTATATTTGTCGATTTTTTTAATATTGAGCTGGCTAAAATTTTCACTTTGTAATTTTTTTTCTTTTAAAATACTGTGGATTGTTGCGGTATTTTTCCACATAGTTTTTCTATTTTATTTTTTTCTTTTTCAAAATTATATTTGTTGATTTTTTAATATTGAGCTGGTTAAAAATTTCACTTTGTAATTTTTTTCTTTTAAAATACTGCGGATTGCTGTGGTGTTTTTCCACATAGTTTTTCTATTTTATTTTTTTATTTTTCAAAATTAAATTTGTCGATTTTTTTTAATATTGAACTGATTAAGAATTTAGTTCTGTAATTTTTTTTCTTTAAAACATTGTTAATTGCTACAGTGTTTCTCCACATGGTTTTTTTTATTTTCTCTGAAATTATTTTTTTTGATTTTATTTTTTAATATTGAGCTAGTTAAAAATTACAGTTATAATATGTGAGGAAAACACTGTAACTTTCTTCGCAAATTACTGTGGATTGCTACAATATTTTTTCCCACATGGTTTTTTTCTGTTTTGTTATGTTTTTCCCTAAAATTGTCTTTGTCAATTTTATTTTTTAAATATTAAGCTGGTTAAGAATTGCAATTACAAGTAAATACAAGTTTTTCCTCGCAAAATACTATGGAGTATGGATTGATACAATTTTTCCTCACATGGTTTTTTTCCAATTTCTTTTGTGTTTTCTTTTTTTGTAATATTTTTTTCCAAAATTATTTTCGTCGATTTTTTTTTCATATTGAGTTGGTTAGAATTTAACTTTGTAATAAAGTTTAATCATGTGGGGAAAGCATTGTAGCTTTCCTCACAAAACATTGTGGATTGCTACAGTGTCTCTCCACATGGTTTTTTTTCTTATAATTTTTTCCAGATTATCTTTGTCAATTTTATTTTTTTTTAATATTGAGTTGTTTGATAATTACAATTACAAGTCATTACAAATAAGGCTAAATCATGTGAGGAAGCACTGTTTCTTTCATCATAAAACACTGTGAATTGCTACAGTGTTTCCAACATGATTTTTTCCCTTTTTTTGTGTTTTTTTTGTTATTTTTTTCTAAAATTATCTCTATCAATTTTTTTTAATATTTAGCTAATTAAGAATTTAGCTTTGTAATTTTCTTCTTTAAAACACCATGAATTGTTGCAGTGTTTTCACATATGATTTTTTTATGATTTTTTTCAAAATTATCTTTGTCGATTTTTTTTTAATATTGAGTTGGTTAAGAATTATAATTACAATAAAGCTAAATCATATGAGGAAAGCGTTGTAGTTTTTCTCACAAAACACTGTGGATTACTACAATATTTCTTTAAAGGGTTTTTTATTTTATTTTATTGGAAAAAATACTGTATTTTTCCTCACAAAACATTGTCAATTGCTACAATGTTTTTCCTTATGGGTTTTTTTCTTTCCAAAATTATCTTTCTTGTTTTTTTTTTTAATATTAAGTTG
This sequence comes from Populus deltoides, assembly GCA_015852605.2. Classification (NCBI taxonomy): domain Eukaryota; kingdom Viridiplantae; phylum Streptophyta; class Magnoliopsida; order Malpighiales; family Salicaceae; genus Populus; species Populus deltoides. The sequence continues at coordinate 12,040,836 of CM027581.2, read as the reverse complement.
GTAGAGAATTTAGCTTAGTAATTTTTTTTGCTTTTTATTAACAGAAAAGCTAAATCATGTAGCGAAAGCACTGTATATTTCCTCACAAAACACTGTAGATTGCTACAAATTATTTTGTTCAGTTTCTAAGTTTTTAATCACCAACACAACTTTTTTTTTCCGTCATGAAATATTTTCTCCATCATACCTTTAGTTTCTATTACTTATCTAGCGCTGGTTCACAATTATAACACTATCAAGTGTATTTGTTTTATAAGCTCGCAGCAGCGCGCGAGCATGTCATCTCGTAATTTATAAAACATGTTGCTTTTTTTTTTACTATTCACCTTCTATAATTTATTGTAAATTGTAATAGTGATTTAATATATATATATATATATATATATATATATTTGACTATTGAATTTTTTTTTGCACAATTGAGCCTTTTTTAATCTAAATTGAAGTTCAATTGCATGTTTTTTTTGTGAGGGCTAAATTGAAAAAAAAAAGACTTATGTGAAAAACACAGGTAACATAGATAATAGCTTTGTAATTTATTTGAAAAGTTTATTTTAGTCTCTTATCCTTTTAATCTAATATTAACCGATCCATATAATTTATAAACATTACATTTTGGTACTATCTTTATTTTTATTTTTTTTAGTCCTTTTTTAGTGGATGAGAGAGAGGATCGTTGGATTTAGGCTTAGAAAGAGAAAGTTGTCGTTAACAACGATTCTAGCTATTAAAACAGTCAATTTTGTATCAAATTGTTCCATATAATTAGAGGAGTGAAGACTAAGTGTTTTGTTATCTTGAAAACACCTAAAAGTAGACCTAAGCTCTAAAATATTTTAGGTTTTGGGTTAATTATGGGTTTTAGTACGGTTTTTTGCATTTTTTGAGGCGATAGATTGGTTAAACAAGATTCCAAGGGTGTTTACCAAGTATTTTGAGTATAAATTGATTAAAAATAAGTTTTTGTGTTGAAAAAACAAGAGCCCTGTTTTTTTTTGGATTATAGACAACATGTTTTCTATCTTTTTAGCAAAGAATGGGATAGACAACGCTTCAAGAAAAAAAATAAAGCACCACGTGCGAGGCCTTTTTTTATGGGCCAGACACTAGGTCTTAATTGATTGAAAATAAGTTTTTGTGTTGAAAAAACAAGAGCCCTGTTTTTTTTTAATGGACAACTATAGACATCATGTTTTTCTATCTTTTTAGTAAAAAATGGGGTAAACAACGCTTCATGACAAAAAAAAGAAGCCTCGCGTGCGAGCTCTTTCTTTGTGGGCCTGACACTAGGTCTGGCTTACCAAGCCTACAGCGTCTGGCCTCATTATTTTTTTTATTATTTTTTTTTAATTACTAATTTTTTATATGTATTTTAAAAAATATTTTTTACATTTATGTTTTGATTAATACAACTTCTTTGTGATTTTTTTTATTTAGCCTTTTAGAAATAGTGATTATTTTTTATTTATATTGAGTGTGTTTAATTTTTTTTATGAGACTGGTGAGATTCATCTATAATTTTTTTTAAAATATTTTATATAGATTTAAATTATTTTTAAAAATAAATAAAAATTATTTTTTTACAATATTTTTAATATATTCAATCCTACATAGAATTTTTTTGCTCTTGGATAAAGTTTTTTTCTCATATTACTGTGAAGAATTATATATATATATATATTCTTATTTGCTATTATTGTCTTTTTTTTCCATAAAATTTAAATAAAATTGATTTTTTTTAGTTGATTGGAACTATAATGGTAGTAATTAGATTTATTTTAAAAAATATAGTTATATATAAATATATTTTTTAAAAAAATAGTATGTACACGCAGGGCTAATGTAGGCACAGTCGAGTACATGTTAAACCAAGTTAAGTCAAGTCATGCCATGTCTAGCAAAAAAGTTTATGGTTAGGGACTGGCCTATGAAACACCATATAGGTTGGGGACTATTTTGTAGTTACTGATTCCTTATTCCTTTCTCCCCTCCTTAGTTCAACTATTTATCAGAAAGCTATCAATAACATTTTCGATCGGTTTTTTTTTAGGCTGAGAAGTGCAACGGTATTGCTGAGCTTTTAGAAATTCTAGGCAGTATCATTTGTGGGTTTGCACTGCCATTGAAAGAAGAACATTATATGTTCTTGTTCGTGCTGTGATTCCTCTGTACAGGCCAATATGCTTAGCAATGTACCACCAACAATTATCCTGTTGCTTACGCAGTTTGTGGAGAAAGACTGCAAGCTTTCTGATACTGTAATACAGGGATTGTTAAATTACTGGCCTGTCACTAAGCCATGTTCCTAGATGAGCCGGAGGAGGTTTTGGAAGCAACCCGGCCACCGGAATTCCAGTGCTGTATAATGCCCCTGTTTCAGCAGCTTGCTCGGTGTTTGAACAGCTCACACTTTCCGGTAACAAGATTCTAATATCTGATACTTCTTTATATATGCGCAACTCATTTCGCTCTTGTAACATGCTTCTCACTAATTATTTATGGAAAAATATGAATTAAAGATTTCAATTTCATAAGTATTTAAAATATTGTAATTAAATTCAATTATATAATTTAATATTTTATTACAAACATAAAAATTACATTAGATTAAGATTGATAATTCAATTCAATTTTACAGGTATTCAATTATATAATTTAATATTTTATTATAAACATAAAAATTATATTAAATTATCAAAATTAATGTGCAAAAAAATCCAATTTCAAGACTGTAATGCTTTTGGTTTTAGAAAGACGACAGCTACTGGATTGAGAGCAACATCTTGAGCACAAACAAATTAAATTGAGAGACAACATATTCAGCACAAGGACAAGAAAAGATTAAACCTAGTAGTTTGGTCTAACATATCAAAACCTAGGTCCAGTTGCAAATAAAATTAAATGGAAGTTAACCAAGTTAAATTCTAGTTATCCAGTTAAGAATCAGCTCAAGTTTATTTTTAAAAAATTACAACAATATCATTTTTTTTATCTTCAAACAACCCATGACTTAAACCTTTTGTTGGGTTCAATGGCTTTGCTTAAGAGTAAACAAATTATTTTGAAGTAAATAATCAATTAAAAAAAAAATCAAAGGAAAAAACTATTGAAAAAAAAAAAAACACTATTGTAATGAACGTGTCTTGGTATTTTTTGCAAGATGTGTAGTAATAGGATTTTTATAAGAGAAATGCTAAAATAACATTTTGTTTAGCTTTCTCCTAGTATGAAAAACAAGCAAAAATATTGCTTTTTTATTTTATTTTTAGCTCTCCATTGAGCACCTGGGTTGGAGTTGCTCCGACGAGGGCTCACAGCCTACTCGCACTTGATTGAACCATATACATGCCGGACAAAACGCAAAGCTGCAAGATAACCTACAGTGCCCAGCATAAGGAAGCAGCCAAAAGAGATGCAAGCCATGTACCCAAATATGAAGGAGGTTTGCATGAAACCAGACATATCTGTGCGTGCGTAGTAGTAATAAAAGCAGTAGGCATATATAAATAAGCCAGTTGATCCGCCACAGAGAAAGGACCTGTCACCAAATAAAGCAAATATATCAATCCTCCGACACTCGGATATCAGGCAGAAAACTGCAGTTAACATCCATTCAAGGTGGACCAACGAAGAATTGGTAAAAACATTATTCTATAACAAATGTCTGCTCTTCCATTTGGTTTTAATTCATCTATAGATGATAAGAATTTGCTCTGATCAACCACCTTCATTAACATCAATAGCCAAAGCTCAAAAATTCCGACTTTTGTTTTTCGGTATAAAAATCCAAGCCCACAATCTCCAAGATATGAAGTAATCTGCAGCATTTAGATATGAATTTATATGCAATATGAAATGAAGCTATGGATCAGGAAATTGCTTAGACGTTGGATAAATTACAGCTATATGCATACCTCCACCACCATCTGTGGTCCTCAGCAGCAAGTTGTAAATGGGTCAATGTGGCCGTAATTAAAGCAGTGACTATCAGAAGAGTAATAAAGATGATGAACAAGAAGCTGTAAAAGGTATAAATCCTGTGACCCCACACACTAGCAAAGATGTAGTAAAGTTCGGTCTGTATAAGAATGAATGGCAGAAATCCCGCAATTGCCATTTGAGGAATTGTTTGCCGATACCATCGCAATGGTGGAATCTCTCTGGGATTTTCGGCGGTGCGACAAGGAGCTTGGAACTCAGCCTTGCTATTCTTCCCAATAATTCCACCTAAAACGAGCAAAGGAGATGATACAAGTGTCCATATAAGAGCTATCATAACAATTGTGCCAAGAGGAAGAGCTGCAGTGGCAGTATAAGCAACTGCAACAGCATTCAGGAAGCAAAATGTGAGTAAGAGAGGTCCACAGAAGAGACATCCTGTCAACAATAGATTTCTAACCTGCCACAAATAAAGATAAAATTAACATGCAACCTCAAGTAGTCGAGTTAGAAAAATTATTTCTTTCACCAAACCCATCCCTGCTAAGAAAGTCCATGAGCAAAATACCCAGTTTGTTCCTCCAAGCTGACAGTAAAATGAGGTTGCTGTGTATCCTGCAATTCCTGATGTGAGAGCATATAAGACAACCAATGCGGTGAGTAAAGCCCCCCGGTTGTATGGATAAAACACTCCTACGAGTGCCAAAATAAAAATGAAGACCGTGCTGCAAGGAACAAAGAAAGCATGTCATTTTTTTCAGAAGCAATAATAACAGTAAGGGACGAACAAATCACTTACAGAGTCAATAGCTGGGTTCCGGAACCAAGGCAGGCTGCAAACAGAGACTTGTGCTTGGGATACCTAAATACATCTCCATGAATGCATTTCCAACCAGTCTCTTCCTGATCTTCGGCTAATTCCTCGTCATTAGCATATCTAAATCAAAACAGAAAGTACCATTGAGCAAAGAAAAGCCATACATACACACCGTAGGACATTGGAAGATTGAACACACTTACTGAAATGGATATAATCAACCAAAAACACAATTCTTACTTGACAGAGTCATTGTTAAGGATTCGCAAGATTGCGGCAAGAAATCCAGCAAGAAGAAGAACTGCCATGCATGAATTTATAACGGAATTCCGATGGATATCTAAATGACGGGGCAACGAAGATGACTGAGAGTACTTAGCCATCCTCTTCTCAAAAGGGACATCTGTTTCCTTCCACTCCACTGTATACAGAAACTCCACATCTACCTCTTTATCCTCAGTAAGTTCCACCATCGCTTTCGTATCAGTGCGAGACGTAATCTCAATCACACGATCCTTATTGTAATAAATATTTAAAAGGATATGATTGAACAGGTAGTATCTTTGTTGCCCCTTATCAAATTCAACCATCCCCAAGAACGCCCAGATGGGCAAGTCATCAAAATACATTTGATGATAATAGTCCTCATGAACAACAGCTCGAAACTTGGCAACATCTTCCTTTGATAACTTCTTCTTGCAAACAGGTACAGATTTTCTTTCGCGTAGAAATTCCATAGGGAAAGGCCCACTTACCAAACGATCGCCATTCAGTACTTCACCTAGAGACAGCCTTTTCTCCTTCGCATTATCTACAAACAAAACCAAATCAGATAAAAGAAAAAAAAAAGAGTGCCATTGGAGGGAGGGACTCTAACCTGGCAAACAATACGGAAGATCAAAATAACGGTAGGTTTCGCTGGAAATTTAAAAAAAAAAAAAGCATTAACTTTGAAAACAAGAAAAAGAAAGCAATTGAACAAGAATTCACTAGTTTTACCTAGGATTGTGAAAGGGTCCGACTTTGTTAACATAGAAGGGAACCTGGTCTCCTTGTCTGTACCGATGATCTGATTCATCTGAACTAGCCTGGTCCACACTCAAGACTAACAAAACGGAGACGAATAAAGTCACCGGTAATATCTTCTCCGCCATCATGTTATTGAACAAATGCTAGTTTTCCGTTCAACCCAGACAAACGCAACTGTTGCTAGTGTAGATGTGTAGCGTTGACTTGTAAGGAAGCGGAAAGAAAGAGAGAAAGTGATGGCGGAACATTCAAACATTATCTTGTCAGACCCCCACTTGAGGATTAAGCATGAATTATTATTATTTTTCCCGGTGTGGGATGTTCACAACGCCCAGAAACCTCCGATGTCGCATAGGCTGCCGTGCCTTGCTAATATTGGAAAAGCGTGGATTAGAATCAATTATTTTTATTATAACAGTATTTTTTATATTTTTTTAAAAGAAAATTTAAAGGTTTTATTGAATTAATATCTAATTTAATTAAATTAAAAAATTAATCCATTATGAATCTTTTTAATGCTAATCAAATAAGATTTAATAACTATACGTGTTAACATTTTTATTTTATTTTACTATAATAAATATTTTTAAGTTGTTAACCAAAATACATTTTCATTATCAATCTATTTTAACAACATATTTTTGTGCTATTCATTATCAATCTTCTTCACTTTATAATTTAATTATTTTTTATTTTTTAAAAAAAATACAGTTTGCATCTGAAATTAATATAAATTTTTAAATTAAAAAAATATAATTAGACTGCCCTTGTATATAATATTATCAAAAACACTCACTAACAATGATAAAAGTGGGGTTTTGTGTTTTTATTGATGACGTCTATATGTTTTATTAAAAAAAAAAACTAAACCTATGGGAAAACTATTATACATCAGCCTTGATTTATTATGGATTAAAATAATAGAATTATATTTTTTTCATAATTTTTTATATTTTATTAAAAGAACCTAAACTCATGGGAAAACGCTTAAGGCTTTCTTTTATATTTGTTTGGGGATGTCTCGGTCTTTTCACAGTTTTTTGCACAGTGAAAATTCTTGGTTGCCCTTAAAAGAAAAAAAAATAAAAACAGTTTAGGGGCATTTTTTGGAATTTTCATTTGATTGCCCTAGGAATTAAAAGGTCTTACACTTTGCTTCGGGGGCATGTTGGTATTTTTATATTAGTTTTTTTTTTATTATTATTGTTGAATGTTTGAAGAACACGCCAGGCCACTTGTGTTGGATGTTTGTAAAAAACACGCCAGGCCAAAACGCCAAAAAGTACAAATCGTCATCTTCATAGGGGGTGAAAAACCAATTTCCTTGATGTTTTTTTATTTGCAATGTCAAGGGTTATCTCTCCATCTGGCTTGTGTGATTTAATTCTAAATTTTTTGGTGGAGATTGACTTTTTCTTTTCTTTTCTTTTTTTGATTTTTGTGTATGTTCTTCCAACATTTTACAGCAACCTTTTAAGTTTTTTTCTCATAGGATTTGGTCTCTATTTTTTTAATTGCTATTTTTTTATTTGAATTAGTTTCATAAATTTTGTTTTCGATTTGATCCTCTAATTTATTTATTTTCAGATTTAGTCATTATTTTTTTATCGTTATTTATTTTATTTTGAATGGTTTTTGGAATTGATTTTTGTTTTATAATTTCATCCTCCTTCATTATATTTACATATTAGATTTTATCCCCTTTTTTATTGCTATTTTTTAAATCTTAGCAAGTTTTTAATTTTTTTTATTTCATCATTCAACCTTAAATTAAGCTTTTTGACAGATTTCAAGTCTAGGATTTAACAGGTTGTAAATTTAAAAAATTAACTCATGTTTAAGAGAGCCGTTCAAGTTTATTTATTGTTGTTTTTATTTTAATCTCATACTTTTCAAATTCATCATTTGATATTTGATTTAATTGGATATTGGGGTCTGTAATTATTTTTCTTTGTATAGGATTTTTCATTGCTTTTATAAATAAGTTGGGTTATCTCGAGTCTTTTTATATTTTTTTATTAGATTGAGCTTTCTTTTAAAGAATTTTTTGAAATTAAATTAAAGGAATTACTTGATATTTATTTTTAAAAATATGTCATATAGTATGTCACCATTTCCATTCATTTTAACATTTTTTTAAGGTTAGGAAAAAAATATTTATCCCACAAATACAGTGTAAGGTATTAAAATATTGTTTTAAAAAAAACTTATGTTTTTTTATCCTTTAGCAATTGATTTATTTGAAGATTGATTCCTTTTTTCTATATAATTTTTCATTAGCTTTGAAAATGATACGAGTTATCTAGGTTTTTTTATTTATCATTCATTATTATTTTTTAAATCATATTATTAAATTAACCTAACTTAATAAATCTAGTCAGATCAATTACTCGAATTTTTTTTCTTCTTTAAAAAATTGTTTTGAGCTATGTCATAGCAACAGATATTATAGATTCGCGAGTCATTTTTATCTTTTTTCTTATTGGTTTTTTTTTTCATTTCAAGCCATATTTGTTTAATTTGTATTGGAGTTTCTAAATTTGTATTGGAGTTTCTAATTTAATTTAATTTGAATTGTATGGTGTTGAAAATTGCTTATGTTTCGTATAAAAAATTTCACATATTAGACATAGCTGCCCAATCTTAATATTTTAAAAATTCTTTATTTGCTATATATTAGACTTTTCACTTTCTAGTATTTTTATATATTTTATAAGAATATAAAACAAAATATCTAACCCATATAATAACGAGAGTTAAGAAAAAAACTGAACGAATTTTGAAATTGAATGAAACGAATGGCCACAGCAACCATCAAAGACCATTTAAATAGTGGTTCCACCGTGGAATATATACAAGTATACAGTTTGATTTATGGCCGAAGTTTCTTCAATGAATTTTGCCCACCAGATAATCTCTGTAACTCGAGGACTGCGCTCTCGATTTCTCATTTGATTTCATGGTGAATTCGAGCCGACCTTGCTTTCAATTCTTCGTTCTCTTCGGTTATGCATTTATCACATAAATTATGTACACTTTCAGTTCAACGTGACACTATATATTACATACAAAAATAAAATTATATTTTGAGAAAATATAAATCTAGCAATTATTTTATTGCGACCAAACCCATGGTTATGACAGATAATTCTAAGCATCGCAGTACAAAATCCATGCAAATATTGATTGTAATTCTGGAAATTCAAAAAAAAAAATGAAGATCGAGTTAAAAGATGAAACTTTGAACAGAATAACACTCCATGAGGTAATTGCACAGATGCAGAGCACGACAGGAAAACAGAACATCAAAACCATATACAGAAAAATTAGCACAGATTTCTTAATAGTTATCACCAAATTTACACTCATACATAGCACTTAAATTTGGTCAGTAGTGCCTCTACTACAAATTCGTTTAGGCAGGCATGTAAGTGAGCATTATTCAATTCAGAACAAAGTGATATCTTGAATCTACATAGCTCTCTACATCCCAGAGGAAAGAACCAAAAGTTACAGCTTCCAGAACAAGTCTTTTCAAACCACCAAAGCTGATCTTGACTAGTTCATCCTTGGAAGAATCAATAGTCCCTTGAAGTGCTATGGCAATCTCAGGTCTTCCGAACAAGGCCTCAGTGTGCTTCTCAATAAGGCTAACAGCCTCTTTTGATCTTATTGTTGCATACCTCTGAAGTGTTTCCCCATCAAAAGACATCACATAATTCCGCAATCGGGAAGCCTTTAATCCATGTCCAAGTCCTCCAGGACTAATACCATCGGAAAAGGCTTCAGGATGGGAAGACACAACTTTACGAATATCTGTTTCTCCCTCATCCACAGCATTTGGGAGGATTTTCATTGTCTTCTCAAGTTGAAACCTTTGATCAACTCGCTTTAGGAAGTATCCATACATCACAGAAGCTGCATAGACCTGTCCAGCCCTGAGTTTGTTTATCTGAGCAACAGCAGTAGAATCTCCCATCCGATTTCCCAAAATGAGAGCTAGATGGTTCTGAATCATATCATAGGCTTCAGGAGAGTGGAGTCGCTCAAGCTTCTCATCTTGGCTTGGCCGAGTGTCCACTCCACCAGATGGATCTGTGGAAGAGGAGGCCATGGTGGATATCAAAGAAACATTGGCATCCATGAACTTCTGCACAACCAATGCATACAAAATCTCTTCTAGAGCTTTTCTCCTCTCAATAGTTTTCACCTCAGCAATTTTCCTAATAATGTCAAAAACCGATCATTAGACTTGACTTTCAGCATCAATGGCGGGAGCTATAAACCACATTTATACTGAAATATCATAAAACTAACCTATATAATACCAAATCAGTGCTAGTGGCAGAAGGCTCTTCCTTCTGTTTCTCAGCATCACGATCAGTTTGAAGTTGCTCAAGTTGCTGCTCCACTGCTGCTGGCACAAGATGCGGGTGACTAATCAAAATCTGAGATAAGAACTGCCCTACTGGAGATTCAAGCTGAAGTGGAGCAATTGATGCAATTGATCCCGATGAATCTGAAGACGATGACAATGATGCTCTCACTCCCATACATCTCCTGCTTCCATATGCCACTCTCCTATGACCTGGCTTCGAGTATGAAACTGAAGAATAATGCTGCAATCCAAATAACACAAAAAGGAAAAGGGAATCAAACACCAGCTTTCCAACCATATAACATCTAGAACAACAACAACAACAACAAAGTAAATTTTAAATAATCCTAAAGAAACCCAAACAAATTACAAACTTGCTGAAATTTCAAGTAAGACGATCTTAAAAGCTTCATTTTTGAACAACAATCCAACAGAATTACACATAGGAATTCGTCTCTTATAACAAATATTTTGCATAAAACATAAAACTTCATTCACTCTTAAGCATGCAACCGCAAGAAATAAATTGAATCATAGAAAAAAATTTAAAGCTTTTAGCATTATACCATAGATTATCCATGAATTATCAATGGACACAAAATTCATACATAAACTCAAGGTGAAATTATCCAAAACCCAAAAAGAGACTAATCGGTAGTACCTTACGAGGAAAACGCACAAAATCTTGCCCAATGGTAGCTAAAAAACCCGATCTAGCAACAGATTTTGCAGGTCTACAGATCCCAATTGAAGATCCAATAAAAGTTGCTGTAGCTGCTTCCATTTACACCTCTCTACAAAACCAAAAAACCCTTTTGTAAGATTCCATCAAAATCCCTTTAAAAAATAAAGGACGATGATTCTAGCTTGAATTCGGTGATGTACAACCTTTTCAAGTAGTTGAAACAAGATCGATAATTTTATCTTTTTTCTTCAAGGAGAGCGAGAGATGAATGTATTGTAGGTGTTCGTTGTTTGTGCGAGCTGGTGGATATGGCGTTGGTCAGCTGTGGTGGGCGGGTTACAGTGGCTATGAATGGGCGAAGCTCAGTTTTCTTAAGCCTTAGATTGTGTCATTGTGATAAAACCTTGCTCTTGTTGCTGGAAAAGTTTTTAGTCCCTTGAGTTTTAGTTAGTTTCTTTTTTTGCCATCATAGGTTAAATATTATACATCAAAAAAAAAAAAACATTCAAGAAATCGAGTTGGAAACATGTTTAACCTGCTCAAACTTTTTTTTTTATTTATATCATTATTTTCTTTTATCGAGTTATTTTTTTATTTATATTTTTTAATTTAATAATTATAGTTTAATTTCATAAAATTTTACAAAATAAAATTTAACTTTATTAATTCACATCAATTAAAATTTTATGAACCAATTTAAAACTAAAATAAATATTTAAAAACTTTCCAACTTAATTTTTGTGTGAAACTAATAAATTTATTATTTATTATATATATAATTTTTAATTTATTTCATTAAATACATATATAAATAATTTAATTTGCTGTTAAGATTTTTCATGATAATAGAGAAATTGCTAACAATGTATGCAAAAAAATTGTGTTGAAAAATATGTCAAAAAAAATTTTGTTGAAAATGAGACACTTCCGTTTTATTTTTGCCATATAGCTTATTCAGAGTCGAATTATTATTATTATTATTATTATTATTATTATTATTATTATTATTATTATTATTAATTCAACAGCAACAACACAAACTCTAAACCAAGATTATCCGATAAAATATATTTTACAACCAAACCTAAATTTCTCGGCGAGTTTATTTATAATTTAATTGATTTGGTAAAATCCTACTATCTTAATACTAAATATTTTTAAAAAAATATTAAAAACTATTGTTTTAATTAAAAAAATAATCTAAATTAAACTAGTGACTTGTTAATTAATTTAGAATGAGGTTAAATCAAGTCTTAATACCTTACTTATCCAAGTTATTTGATGGGTCAAATCTCAAACTGGATTTGATAATTATAATCCATACTAGTTAGGACAAACTCTTTCGTCACTTCCCTCCTCACACACATATATATATTAAATTAAAAAAAAAAATTAAACCTAGAGGAGAGGTTACCATAGGCCAAGACTCATTTTTCTATTCATTATAATAGTGTATTTATTGATTTGCCCTTGAAGAAAATATCAATAAACTAAGCTTTTGTCATTTAACATTGCATGCGGTTATATTTGTCATTTTCTTATTTAATGTATAATAAAATTACAACTTTAACCTTAAAATAAATAATTCGAATGGTTTTAATTTAGGGGTGCTTTTGTCTCTTTTTTTTTCAGAATAATGAAATTATTTTGGTACTTTTGAAGATAAGAACAATGCAACTCTCTCGTAAGAGTTTTTTTTGTTATTTTAAATTATTTTTAATTATTTTTTACATCTATAACCATTGCGAATTGAAATGCATCAAAGAAGCTGAGTTTTTTCCATCATAAACCATTATATGCACCATCTAAATACGATGGGGTGACCCACTCATTAGAGTAATCCACAAACACACCAACAACTTTTTTTTTCTTTTTATTATTTGTTTATTAAGTAAATAACCAAATTGCCCCTAGGACCACATGATAATTGCAACAAAAAAAAACAAAGTGAAATGACTAATATGCCCCTAAAACCAAGCCTAATAATCTTTTATTTTAAAGGCAATAGAGGAGTTACAATGTGCATACCAAAAGGAAATATAAAAAAAAAGCATCTAAACCAAAGGTTTTTTTTTTGTTTGTTTTTAAAGATAACCAAGTAATTTAACCGTGCAAAAAATGTAAAAAAGATTGAGATATCTCCAGAAAAAATTAAAATGATAAATGAACCTAGAGAAAAGATTATTCTACCCCTGAAAGACAATGTTGTGTGATTTTTTTGTGAGGGGAAAACATCAATTTACTAATATAATCTACAATAATTAAAGGCATAACCACAATGATTTTTCCATATGGCTTAGGTTTTGTTAATTTGTTAAAGTCTTGTGTTGTGGGTTGGTCGGATTAACATCAAAACAATATTATTTTAAGTTTTTTCTTAACTGAAATGACGGTATTTTTTGGAAAAACAATTATAAAAATCATATACTTGACTTAGTTGAATCTCATTTGAATTTTTCTATGTCAACCAAATCACGGGTTGACTTGTCAAGTTATATGAATATAATCAAATCAACATTCACTCTCGATTTAAAAGAACACCTGACTTGGACTTAACTAACCGAGTTTAATAAGAAGTTGACAAACATGATAAATAATTGTTATCATGGGTTATGAAACATGTCGCAAGGAACATCAAGACGAACCACATGTGAAAAGAGTAAAAATTGACAAGATGTTGTCACCTAGTTTTATGGCAATTAAAAACCCTTTATAATCTTTTTAAAACTATAAAGGGGGCTAGTTATATAATAATAAAAAAAGAATTATCATCCTATATATTATATCTAAGATAAACAATATTGTTATTTGTTTATAATAATAAAGATGTAAGTTGTATTTATATCCTAAGAATTTATCTAAACTAGTATATATATGTTTATTAAATTAAAATTGAGGTTTTATAAAGGGCTATAATTTTAAAAGCAAATGTTTTCACCATAGATGACTTCAGTAATTGAAAGTGATTAATTGGATAGTCAGAGGAATAATTTGAAAGGGCATTGCAGACAATACCCATTATTAACTTACAACTCATATCGACTAAGAATCCTTAATTATTATTAATTCTTTTTATCACCTTTTAAGCACTCCAAAGAAAACAAAGGCATATTAGACTTTCGGGAGTATAATTACGGTTTTTTTTAATATTTTTTATTTGAAAATAATATTTTTTAAATTTTTAAAAATTATTTTTAATATTAACACATCAAAATAATTTAAAAATATAAAAAATATTAATTTAAAATAAATAAAAAAATAAAATTTTTAAAAAATATTTTTAAAATATAAAAACAAATAAAATAAAATAAGCTTAAAGAACATAGCGTCCTGTATTACTGAATGGACAAAAGAGCTGGCTAACAACAAAAGTCCAACAACAGATAAACAAAGACACACTTGTTGGTTTGTTACTGGCTTCTTTTTACTACTTCGAGATTGCATTTGCACCGAATCTACGCACCACCCCGCCACTGTCCTCTCCAAACTTCGAGCCAACTACACTTCAATACCCCAATTATGGAGAAATTTCAAACCAGCCCTTAGATATTACCAATCCTGCAATTCCAGTCCCTTTCTTTCAAAACAATCATCCAGGGCCCCTAGTATTGTTTGCAATTTACATTTTTGTCCCTGTGTTTAGAACACAAATAAAAAAACCTTGTTCTTCTTAGATTTTCATAAAAAAAAGACTCAATTTTCACATTTCTTATAACTTAAAGACAAAGGTGAAAATGAGATTTTGTTTTTGATCAAAATAAAACCGGTAAATGATACCAAAAAACTAATATTTTTTTGTCCTAAATTATATGTTCTAGTGAATTAACTAAGCTAATTTCTCTATTTATAAAAGTTATTAAATATTTTTTCTCAAGTCAGTCTATTTATAAAAGTTAAGAGAATAATTAATTGTTAACTAAATTGAATCACTATGTTTTAGAAAAGTTTATTCTAATAATGTAAATCATTATATCAATTTGATGCATAATATGCATGGGATGTTGAGTTATCAAAGACTAAGGGACTTAATTGTGATTTGTTAATAAAAAAATGTAATTGAGGGATTTAATCGATATGTCTATAAAAATAAAATAGTAAAATAGAAATATTTATAGTTACAGTACTGATTTGGAATATGTAACATAAATGGTGGACTTATTCATAGCTATCACAAAAAATAATGCTTACTTACACATCATTAGTTACGTCAAATCTAACAGAGTCATAAACAGCCGCCGGGGACTTGGCTTCTTCTTCCGTTACTGAACTCCGTTTCCTCTCTCTCTCTCTCTTTATCTTTGACCCTTCTTACCAAGTTTCTCTTTTCCCCTCCATCTCCCCTCACTTTCTCAGCAACCAAACAAACAAAACCTCTAATGTCAACGACTACAGAACAAGGAAGCGAGTGGGAAGAAGTGATACGGAAGATGTTACCAGCAGGAGCACCGTTACCTGACGAAGATCATCTCGATTACTCAATCGCAGTAGAATACGAAGGTCCGCCAATTCCTTACGAAGTCCCTCGCATTGACCCGTTGAATCTTAATTTACTCCCAACTCGGGCTTCTTCTCTCGCTTCTACTGAAGAATCGAAATCAAAATCAAGCACTCCAGTTTCAAAATTCACTAGATTCAGTAACCAAAACGGTACCGCAAGAAGATTTTATCCAGCAAGAGTAGAGGTTGATGAAGGAAATCTTGAAAAAGAAGAGGAAATTGATAGAAGAGATGAAGGAAGGCGGGGGAATGCCGTTACGTTTAATACGCCGAAAGATTCGGAGACCGAGGAAGGGGATGAGGAGGATGATGGATATTCCTCCACAGCGACGGATGCTGATTTAAGCAGTACAAGGAAAGGAGTGAGGAGGAGGAAGGGTGGCGTTTGTAGTAGGTGTGGAAAGAAGAATAGATGGAAGGAGAGGGAATCGTGTTTGGCTTGTGAGAAGAGGTATTGTAGTAATTGTTTGTTGAAAGCGATGGGATCAATGCCAGAAGGGAGGAAGTGTGTGAGTTGTATTGGGAAGCCGATTGATGAATCGAAGAGGTCGATTTTAGGCAAGTGTTCGAGGATTTTGGCGAGGGTTTGTAGTCCGCTGGAGGTTAGGCAGATAATGAAGGCTGAGAAGGAGTGTGCTGCGAATCAGTTGAGACCGGAGCAGTTGATTGTGAATGGGAGGCAGTTGAGACAAGAGGAACTGGCTGAGGTTTTGGGGTGTGCGTTTCCGCCGCAGAAGTTGAAGCCTGGCAAGTATTGGTATGATAAGGACTCAGGACTTTGGGGGAAGGTGAAAGAAAGAATGTTAAAGTTTATTTGGATTTTGAGATGGTTTATTTTTTTGTGAATTGTTTTTTTGTTATTGATTTCAGGAGGGAGAGAAACCAGATAGAATAATTAGTTCCAAATTGAATGTTGGGGGTAAGCTTAGGCTGGATGCTAGCAATGGGAATACAAAGGTTTACATAAATGGCCGTGAGATTACCAAGACTGAGCGCAGAGTGTTGAAGGTATCTTTATTTCTTTGCTTATGCATACCATTTTGTCATGCTTGTGTACAAATGATTTTCAATGATTTAGTAATTGTGGCAAAACCAAGTTTTGAAAGCCCAGTGCTTTTCCTGGGGATGAGGTGTGTAGATTCTACATTTAAATACTATACATGATTGTTATGAATCTTTTGTTTGTAGAGCTAGTCGCGCTTGCAATGCATAATTGTAGTCATAATTTGCATGAGTTCTGAATACTGTAGTACGAGGTTATATGATATAAGGAATGGTTTTAGAGGAGTTCATACATGAGTCAAGTTGACCTTAAGTTTAATAAGGAAGAAATCTTTCAACTTGGGAGGAAGCTGACCTGAGATAGATAATTCAGTTAATAAAAATTGGAGGCATGCATGGAAAGAGAACTTTGATAATAGAATCTCATCTATGAACTACCTCAGGGAAGAACCAGGTCTGATAAATACTGCAAATACTTGCTACTGTGCTAACACATTTTACCTAATGGAGCTAGAACTTGCTTTATTTTTCATTTGGGGCAAAGTGCGATGACAATTTTTTTTCAAGAAATTCACTCCTCTAGGACATCAACAACCTGCTTTGATATTCCCTTGCTGACAACAGGAGATTTGAATGGGAAGTTTTTTTTTGTGTGTGCGCGCGCGCGTGTTGGGGGGGTTCGCTGGTGAAAAGAACAAAATTGTATGAAAGAGTGAAAAGATTTTCTCATTCCTAGCCATTAAAAGTATTTCTGTATCTTTGAAAAATTTCAGAAGATTTGGAGAATTTTGCAGAAGCAAACATGCCCTTGGTGTTTTAGTTCTTGTTTGTTCCCAAAGTGGCACGGTATTGGAAGCTGATGACATGCTGTTTTAAATTTGATATTTGATGTCTTTACAGTTGTGCTTGCACTTAGCTTTAAGTGTATGATAGGTTTGCCTTTACTTCATTGGTTGCATGTGATAGTTTGGTTGAGGTTGGGCTTTGGTCTCATTGCTTAAATTGACATTCATTTCAGCTTGCGAACGTACAGTGCCCCAAGGATACTCATTTCTGGTTGTATGATGATGGATCTTATGAGGAAGAAGGCCAAAATAATATAAAGGGAAACATATGGGGAAAGGTTATCTCTTAATCTACAGATAATATCCCTCTCATGAATTTTAAGTTTGAAATTCAACAATCAGTTTTGAATTGAATTTTATACAGTTGTCATCTGATTTTTGGTAGGCAGGCATCTACTCGTTTCATCTGTTCATTATTTTCATTGCCTGTACCACCTGGAAATCCTAACGGGCCAAAAGAAGATCCTACTACCTTTTCAGGAAGGTCTGTGCCCGAGTATTTGGAGCAAGGAAGGATCCATAAACTTCTGTTATTCGGGTTAGAAGGATCTGGAACAAGTACCATTTTCAAGCAGGTAAGTTTATGTTTTATCGTTTTTGTTTTGATTTGATTTTATCACAAACATTCATTTTATTAGGTTTTGTTTATTATTCTCATCATTTCATGTTGATGCCATTGTTACGCGAAACGTGCTTAACTTGAAATGTTTGTTTGAAATAACTACCTCTCTCTTTAATTGATCGCTGTTACTTCCTATCACATGGTGGAAGCTAATGGGAAGCTATGTATGCAATTTGAGTAGTTGGTGTGTTTAGGCTATGGCTTAACTTTTGAATTTCTTACAAAGTATATAAACTATCAATTCAAAACTGAAAGCAATCATTTTTATTTGGGTTATTCTTTAACTGGCTATTTGGCTGTCTCACAGATGATATCCACCATGTATATGTTACTTAATTAATTAGTGATATATTAATGTCATAGCTGTTTAGAAAAGGACAATATTTGTTACTTCTAATGGTCTTTAGCACATTATTCTTCTGATCTTCTGTTTTACTGGCAACAATTCTTTGCATGGAGATGGGTGTTGGCTTAATACTTGTCATATTTCTTATCATTTCCTCTTTCAATGGAACAGGGCAAGTTTTTATATGGGAATAGGTTCACCCCTGAAGAGTTGCAGGACATCAAACTCATGATTCAAAGCAATATGTACAGATATCTTAGCATATTGCTTGAAGGACGAGAGAGGTTTGAAGAGGAGGATCTGACAGAGAAGAGTACTGCTACAGTTAATTCTGAAGAATGTGCTTCAGGTCTCAAGACTGCTATTTTTGTCTTCGTTTTCTAGTTTATAATAAGTCATAGAACCTTGTTTACTTTTGCTTTAAGTTTTCCTAGATTTGAAGAAATATTCAAACATTTACATTTGCTACTCATAGGATTGCTGAAAGATATGCTAGATTGTTAAAATCAGAGGAAAAGTGTGGTTTTTCAAATGAATTTTAATTTTTTCAAGAAGATAAGTGCAAAGGCATCGTATATTGTTGCCAATATTTTAGTTTAATGAAAATAAAGCATGAATTGAGCTTGCCAAAACTTCCATTAAAAGATAATCCGAATTTCTGTCTTGAAAAAAACACATTTGCATGCAGAAAAATGATTAGTTAATACAAAAACAATAAGCATGAAAATTGTACAGTAGTGAAGTCAATATGTTAAAAGCTGTTGGGGGTGGTTATTGTGTTACCAGAAAAGCAAATGCTATTTATATTTGTTCTACTGATACTTGAGTAGACTAATCCAAAAGATTATCATATATAGCACCATCTTATTCATACAAATGTCCTCATGTTGCCAGAGTGTAAGACTGCCACCTAAATTAGCAGGATACTAAGAGGCATTCCTGCTTGGTGTCTTTAGAAAACAGTAATTGGAGCAAATTTATGGGTGCATTGAGATTATGGATTAACATTTGGAATAAAGTAACTGTTACTTGAAGCAAGCTAATAAGGAGTTTGACTCAGTTATTTGGTAAATATGGCTTAAAGTTGACTATATCAGGTTTGGTCTTTCAACTCTGAGAAAGAGATTGAATGAAAACATTCATACTCAGAGTCTGGATGTGATTTTTTTACTGGAAGTGACAAATATGTTGCCAATCAACTCAGAAGCAAGGGCATGTAGCAAATATTTAATCAACACAGGCCTTATCTTGCGGCTACAGTGCAAGACTGCCTACTTAATTAACAGTATAATAAGAGGGCTTTCCTACTCAGTGTCTCTAGGAGAAAGTGAATGAAGCTGCTCATAGGTTCATTGACCTGACAGATTAGCATTTGAATGATCGGATGCTCAACTAGGCTTGAATCTTGTTATGAAACGTGGCTCGATGATATGGTAAAAAAGGCTTCAAGTTGACTATATCAAATCAGGTCTTCCATCCATGTGGGAGCAAGAAATGAAAACAATCATGCTAACAGTCTGGATGGGATTTGTTTTTACTGGCAGTGACAAATATGACATCAACACTTAAGAGTTACATAATAAATATTTTATCATGTAAGATTTCACCCAGGAGTTCTCTAATTATAGGGTTGCATACATCACAGAGAGGGAACATTCATTTTGGAAAGGAATTATGTGCTAGATCAGATGAGATAGATTGTTCTCTTTGGTGCAGAATCAGAAATGATGGACTCTTTCACAAGTATAACCGTGTTACTTGTTGCATATTTAGATTCTGATTCTTCTTTATTAGAGGCAGTGCTTATATTCTTCTTAACGAACTTGGTTATCAGTTTCTAATATCATGGAGAATGCAAAGCAAGATGCTGTTACTAAGTCTAGTGTGAAAATAAAAGTGGAAAATGGTAAATATCTCATGGGAGACTAGGAACATGGATTTAGTCTCAATTGGTGGGGCCCTATCAGGATACTCTGCAATAGCCTAGCATTTATGTGGAAGCTTTAGAGTTGAAGTGTTCATGAAGGAATATGTCTATTTTCAAGAGACTTTGATGGGTAGGAAGAATTCACCATCATGTTTACTTAATACAGAAAACTAGATAAAGACTACAACATGATCAAATGATGCTTGTTTGTGTGATTTATCCAATATCTGCACTTGGATCTTGGTCTCTCTCTCTCTCTCTCTCTCTCACCGTCTTATCTACTTTGTTTGGAAACAGCATGATAGCTACCTTAATTCGTCATATAGGTCACTAGAGCTACTGTTTGAGGTCCGCAATTTCCAAGAGCTGTGTAGATATTCTTTTTACTTAACTTCTTGTGTGATGTTGGATTAGTCATTAGCCATCTATGATAGGGAAAACCTTGCTTTCCATAATGATATGCATATGCATAAAATGTAATTTGATGCTGCCTGTGGCCATAATAAACCTTAGTAAGTGGTTCAGCTTGAAATAATTTCAGGTGAAGGAGACGAAACAAGTGAGAAATGCATCTACTCCATTAACCAAAGGTTCAAGCATTTTTCTGACTGGTTATTAGATATCATGGCAACGGGAGATTTGGATGCATTTTTTCCTGCTGCAACACGAGAGTATGCTCCTATTGTGGATGAGGTCTGGAAGGACCCTGCCATTCAGGAAACGTACAAGAGAAGGGAAGAATTGCATCATCTTCCTTTTGTTGCTAAATATTTCTTAGATCGGGTATGCCTCAAGCATCTCTACTTTTGCTTCGTTTATTTACAAGCAATTAGAAGCTGTCCATGTTCATTTTGTCTAGCTCCATATAATGCCTTTTTTGGGCTCCTTTTCTCATCTCTTTCTGGAATTTTTGAATTGAGGATATAATTATTGTAGATTAGATGCATAATGTTTTGCTTTGTGCCAAATGTATCTCTCAGTTATAAGACCACTGCAATTTTATCAGGCAGCTGCTCCAAATCATGTTTATTCAGATTCAGTTTCCTTCATCCTTATTCCAATACATATATGGAAAAACAAGAGGATAGTAACCTCAAAAAGAAAACCAAGAATAATGAGGTGGCATAAGTATCCATGTTAATCTCTTACCTAGTAAAGTGGGCATGATAATTTTGTTGATGGAAGAGTCGAGAAAAGAATCATGAATGCCAAACTGTCCATGCAACTTGGACAACAATTTGACTAGATGAAAGTACCGATTCAATAACATTCCATTTGTAACAGTGATGCAACTTCTGTGCTGATTTACTTCTTGATTTTTTGTAATGGGGTCTAGAACTCAAAGCACTGTTGTTGAGAGTTCAACAACCAGAAAAACTTCTAGAGTCTTTCATGGTTAATATTTATTTCTCCTTGATGGTTTATTTTGCTGCTTTTTCTGGGGATTTCAACAATTTTTAGATATGATTTTATTGTGGAGGCAGTTGAAGTCTTTTATTCCCTTTAGAATTAGGATAATCTATCTGTTAATCTCCAATATTGTCAAGTACACTGGTTTGATTTCTAGCGGAAGTGATTGAATAGCTTAAGGCAGAGTAAAAGTGCATCTTTTACCTACTTTTTCAAGGAACGTATATTTACTAACCTATCATGATTTTCTGTAGTTCTTGCCAACTAGAATCTGGGTTGAATAAATCAAATAGATATCATGTGCAGACATATGTGTTTGCATATTTGACACCATACATTTCATGCAATGTACATGATAATGCTACATTAAATATAAAGCTCTTTCCATTATACAATTTTCGTATTTTTTACTTGCTTCACTACGAGATGTCTGATATTTATGTGGTAAGAAATGAATTTTATATTGGAGTTCATGTCTGTATCATATAGATGTTATGCCTGAACCTTTTTGAAAATCTTGAAACTAAGTGTTCTGTTTGCCTAAGTTAAAAAAAAAGAAGTGTTCTAATTGCCTTCTCCCTTATAATAATAACATTGTGTCATTAGCATGAAATGAAATTCCTTGTACAAATAGATGAATGAATTTTCTTTTTTGATAAAAAATTGATGAGGGAATTTAATGAAGGGGTTGTGGGGATTTTTTTCTCGTTTTCCTAGGGCCTCATCTAATATGATAAGCTTTTGATTTGAAATGATTTTTTGATGTTATCTGACTGTAAAACCATCCTTTTCCATTTCAAACTTAATTAAGTTTGTGTATTATGCTATTATTTCTTGCAGACCATTGAGATATCAAGCAATGAATATGAACCTTCAGAGAAGGACATTTTATATGCTGAAGGAGTCACACAGAACAACAGTCTTGCCTTCATGGAATTCACATTTGATGATAGAAGTCCCATGTCGGAGATATACAATGAAAACTTTGACTGTACACCTCCCTTGACCAAGTAAAATCTTCATTCTGTTTGCATCAACTTTACCTTCACTGCCGCTTAAAGTAATGTTCTGTCATCTCTCTGGAAATTTCCCATTGCCTCAGGTACCAACTAATTCGCATAAATTCAAAGGGATTGCGAGATGGTTGCAAATGGCTGGAAATGTTTGAAGATGTGAGGGCAATTATCTTCTGTGTAGCCTTAAATGACTACGACCAGATTTGGGCTCATGGTACAGGTCCCCCTTGTAACAAAATGATTGCTAGTAGAGACTTGTTTGAGAGCCTGGTTAGGCACCCATGTTTTATGGACACCCCTTTCGTGCTTTTGCTGAACAAGTATGATGCATTGGAGGAAAAGATCAACCAGGTTCCTTTGTCGGCTTGCGAGTGGTTCGAGGACTTCCAGCCTTTGAAGCCCCATAACAATAGTCAAACCCTGGCGCAGCAAGCATACTTTTATGTGGCAGTGAAATTCAAGGAATTATATTTTTCACATACTGGTCAGAAGCTGTTTGTATGTCAGACCAGAGCTAGGGAACGTACTTCAGTGGACGAAGCATTCAAGTACATAAGGGAGGTCCTCAAATGGGATGAAGAAAAGCATGATAACGTGTATGGAATCCCTATGGATGACTCGTTTTATAGCACAGAAATGAGCTCCTCTCCATTTATCAGACAGGAATAGGCATCTTTGAGCCAGCAATATGAACCAGGAGATTGCAGTGAGGTAAATTTGATATTGCTGTGTGATGTTATTTGGATCAAGGCCGATTGATTCATACGAAGCCTCAATCTGGTTTGGGGAGGTGATGGTATTCTTTGGTGGGAGAGTTTATCAATTTGTACAGTGCCCTGTTAATTATGAGTAAAACCAGCTTTTGCGAATCATGTAACTGATCGGAGCAATGTTTTTGGCACTTTTTACCCCGAGAGCTTGTGAGTTTGTATATTCCTCCCGCCTATTATTCAAAGGAGTTTCTCTTCCTTGGGTTTGATCATCGAAAGAGATAATCTGTTGCCTGCATGCCTTTCGGTTTCTGATTTTTTACTTTTTATTTTTACAAGCGAGTAAAAATAAAAGGATAAAAATAGTTGCATTGTGAAAGCTAGGTGGCACCAGGGGGGGTTCTCTACCTGCCTTTCCTCCGGTCCTTCCCGCCGGATCTGTCTCCCTGTGGACAAGGGTTCTGTCACCGTATCTATCCTGTTACAATTCAATAGTTTATCAGATTTTGTTTTTGAATTCTTGAACCCATGCTAGGATACGGTATGGGGGATGATTTGGCTTGAACCCATAATAGTTTATTCAATAATATTTTAAATGAACTTATTTATAAAAAAGCTGAAATTAAATTAAAAAAATAAACAGGTTAGGGTATGGGGGTGACTTGGCTTGAACCAAAAGCACATGCCTCGCATTGGGCTTTATTATTATCATTATTATTATTAATCCTCTCCTTTATTTTTTTTATTTATTTAAAAAAAAACTAAGCAAGCAAAAAGTTGTCTATGACCCATTGCTTGCTGGGTAGTTATGCATATTACTGTTATGAGTTTGATTTTTTTTTTTCTAAAATTTAATTTTCAAGTCATTTTCATCCCTAAAATACCCTTTACATCTTAACAAACCAATCTCTCAACCCAAACACCCTAGAATCAATTTAAAAACACAAAATTAAACCTTTTAAAAAATCTTTTTCGACCCTAGAATCAATTTAAAAACACAAAATTAAACCTTTTAAAATTTTTTCCGTAATTTTTAGTAAAAAAACTTAAAACCACTATCTTCAAACTCCTCTTATTGATTGAAATCCTTTGTCATCAATCTTGGTTATTTTTTTTTGTTGAAATAATAAAAATTAATAACTTTCTCACTCCTTATTATTTTCAGATGAGTTTCTTTCTCTTCTCTCTAACTTAGGGACCAAAAAATAAACAAAAGTAAACTTGTGTACTAAAATAAAAATTGTTGGAAATTTATAGTTAGCCATATATGCCATCCTTGTTTCACGTTTTAATCTTGTATCTTTTAGTTTTTTTAGTTTTTTTTTTTTTATTTCAATCGTAACTTCATGTCTAGTTTCATCTCCATAGACTATATATAAAAGGATCCACTTGCAAAAATAAAATAAAAAAAAAAGTTTGCATCAAACATTATAATAGTTTCACTGGTGGAGCTCCATATATAAGAAAGGCAAAGTTTTTTAAATGAATAAGATAATATTTTGCATCAAACATTATAATATAAATATTAATCTTCCTCTCAAAATATCAAAAGAAAATGTCAATCCAAGTAGCTCATGCTCTGTAGACTATATTAATAGTCTTAGTTTGAATAATATTTTGCACCATCAATTTCCAAAGAAATGCAAAAGCTTAACCAGACAACCTTTTATTTTATTTTAATCTACGATGTTGACTTAAACATCAATTAAGAATAAATCTTTTACTAAATAATTCTTAGAGACTTATTATTCATATATTAATTAAATCAATGTATTCAAGAATCTTTTAATCATACAATAAAATTGATGAATAAATTTGCATGTAACGCACACAAAAGAGAAATTGAAGACAACATTTATTAATTTGGTCTTTCTGAAAATAAAAGAAATTGGTAAAAACTAGGAAGCGTGGAGTGGAAGGAGCTTAGCTTATTGAAGGAGAAAAAGAAAGAAATCTTCATGGAACGCGTCAAAACGACAAACAGCGGACTCCCCCTCTTTCAAACATTCAACGTTCAATATTCAAAAATAAAAATAAAAATAAAATAATTCAATCGAAATATTTCTGACTTTCGGTTTTCGTTTATTTATGTATTTACGCACGCTATTCATCAATTTGAACGCTTCTCCTTTTCTTTTCGCTTCACTTTTCAAGGTCTAAACCTTGGACGCGGCGTCAAAAATCTGAAAGCTGACACACCTTCTTAGCCCCATGTATACCGCCGTGTTTCTTTGCTTATAAAAACCAACCAAACCAAACCCAATGCCATAATATTTTCATCACTTGCAGAAAAATCTTTGCATCTTTTGATCAACAACGTAGCCAAAACATTCTATATACATTCCACTAACAAGGCTAAAGCACCTAGCATCTTGTCCAGGCAAAAGAAAATATGGTTTTTAGTTGGAGAAGGAAGAAAGCTGCTCGAGAAAAGCTCTTTAAAGTCCAGGAGTTGGTGATTCCAAACCAGTTTCTTTGCCCAATATCTCTTGATCTTATGAAGGATCCCGTCACATTGTCTTCTGGGATAACATATGATCGGGAGAGCATAGAAACGTGGCTCGAGGGTGGGAATTTTACGTGCCCGGTAACGAATCAAGTGCTAAGGAGTTTTGATCAGATTCCTAATCACAGTCTTAGGAAAATGATTCAAGATTGGGGTGTGGCGAATCGTAACTATGGCGTCGAACGAATCCCAACACCTCGAGTTCCGGTTTTGGGAGCTCAGGTCTCGGACGTTCTTTTTAGTTTGGAGGACTCGAAAAAGCGTTTGAATGGGGCAGGGTGCCTAGAACTGGTGCAGAAAATCAAGAAATGGGGCAATGAAAGCGAGCGTAACAGGCGTTGTATCGTGGCGAATGGAGCAATTAGTGTGTTTGCAGCTGCGTTTGATTCATTTGCGAGAGATTCTTTTGAAAGAAATGCTAATGTGTTGGAGGAGATATTATCTGCCATGAATTGGATGTTTCCTATATTCCAACATTCACTTGATGCAGAAGCACGAGCGCATTTAGGCTCGCAAGATTCTTTACGCTGCTTGGTGTGGTTCTTGAAAAGCGGAGATCTTTCGGTGAAGCAAGACTCCATGATTGCATTAAGAGAAATTGTTTCTTTAGACCAAAAACAGGTAGAAGCATTGGCAGCCATTGAAGAGGTGTATGAAGTTCTTTTTAGGTTCATTAAGGACCCAATTTGCCCTGCAATCACCAAAGCTTCTCTTATGGTAATATTCTATCTAGTATCATCTCCTTCTTCCACTAGCATAAAGACCAGATCAGCATTTGTGGAGATGGGCCTGGTTTCTTTGTTACTAGAAGTTACCATAGACTCAGAAAGGAGCACAAGTGAGAGAGCATTAGGTGTTTTTGATAGACTTTGTGATTGTGAAGAAGGAAGAGAAGAGGCCTACAGGAATGCTCTAACATGTCCAGTCTTGGTGAAGAAAATCTTAAGGGTATCAGAATTGGCAACGCAGTCTTCAGTTTCTGCCATTTGGAAGCTCAGCAAGTATGGCAAGAAACATGAAGAGAATGTCCTGGTTGAGGCTCTTCAAGTAGGTTTATTTCAGAAGCTAGTGTTGCTCTTACAGCTTGGTTGTGGAGATGAGACAAAGGAGAAGACAACAGAACTTCTGAAACTGATGAGTCCTTACAGAGATGGATTGGAATGCATTGACTCAGTAGATTTCAAAAATCTAAACCGGTCATTTTGAAACACTCAAGATTTTGCAATGTCATATTCATCAATTCTTCATTTTTCAGATCAATTCTGTAATTTGTAATACTAATTCAACATATATATACATTTTGTTTTGGTTTATGCATGAGTCAGAATCTTCTTCTCTTAATCCTTTCCAGGAATATAATGAAAGATTTCAGTGTAATTACTGAATACTTACGGTATTCGGAAGTCTTCAAGAGATGTGCTCAATAGAAGAAAAAAAAAAAAATATATATATATATATATATATATATATATATATATATATATTAATTTGGCTTTTTAATGCTTGTTTTATATGCTATGTAAGGAGAATGCTCAACAAAATACTAAGATACTATTTCTCTTATAAGAATATTATTTCTACCTATTAATATCAAAACCTTATAAGATACTATTTATTGTAATAATTTTTTTTTCTTTTCAATGGTTTTTTTTCCTTTGATTTTTTTAATTTATATTTTTTCAGTTTAATTTTTTTAGATTATCCTGGTCTCCTGACTCGTATCATGAATTTGGCGAGTTCACCTAAGTTGATTCTGGTTGTTTTTTTGTTATTTTTTTAATTTGTTTTTTAATTTTATCATTTGAAATTGGTTGATTGAAAATTACTTGGGTTATTTTTAAACACGCCAAGAAAACCGGCTTATGTTGGATTATTAAAATAATTATGTATTAAATATATTAAAATATAATCGACTCTTTTAAATGATTTTTTACAATTAAAGTGCACTTAACCGGAAAAAAACCTATATTTATACTATTTAAAAAATCATATTATCCATTTGACTCATTTAAATAACATCTTACTTGGAGATATTTAAGAAAGAAATAAAAAAAATTAGGAAAGAGAAATAAGAGGTAAAAGACTAAAGTTTTTTTCTTTTTTTTAATAAGTGAGAATTTTTATCACTTTTTGCTGGAATAATTTATGATTTCCTCTTTTTTCTTTGTATCTATTCTATACAATAGCTACAATTTGACCACCTACAATCTTTCAATATATACGTGGAAATGTTTATTATTATATTAATAATTGCTTTTTAAAAATATTTTTTTATTTAGAAATGTATTAAAATAATATTTTTTATTTTTAAATTTTATTTTTGACATCAATATATATTAAAACAATCTAAAAATAAAAAAAAATTGCAAAGAAAAAAATAAAAATATTTTAAAAATATATTTGAAACGTAAAAACACACCCCTAATTCTTTTATTATATAAAATATTTGAATTCGAGATTTTTCAAAATAAAAAACGATGCCAGTTGATTATAAGCTCAAAGGTATAGTTAATTACTACTGTATAGACCATGAAGATTGTTGCAAGCCGCGATGAAGAAGTGTTGGCGACCGCGCACCAACTTGACCTAATCAAAGTGGTTTTTTCCCTGTCAACTCTTCTACAACTGCTTTCTTTTTCTTTCGCCAGTCATTCTGCCGTATGAAGAACAGTTGTTTTTTGAACAATTCACATACAGAATTCAATTTCAAACACCATTTAATCTTTTTTCTCCAGTTTAATAAGCTGAAGTATATACACATTCAAACTTGCTATATATATATATATATGTTAACATAGAAGACCATTGATCTGTTCAAACTAAGGGGTCAAATTGTGATGTATTTTCTTCAGAGTCAAACTGCGAGTTTCTTCACGGCGGAAAGGAAGACAAGTGGAGGAGGGACATGGGAATTGGGATGATTGTTTTCAGATTCTGAATACGTAAAAGAGATCATCGACCTTTCAAACTTGTTTTTAATATTTTTATATTGACGTAAAAGAGATCATTCTTAAAGTTAATTTACAGATTTATAATAGAACAGGTCCTAATCAACTTGAACAGTACCTCCATCATTTGCCTCAGCTGGCTGTCACATTGGTGTATTTGACTATCTTGCTTCACATGTTTTCGTCGCTCTCCTTGTGAACTCTAGTACTTGTTCAAGGCAAAACTAGAAATTGGCTTGCAATGCCCTGAGAGCTGGATTGGTTTTTTTAATATAAAAAAATTATCAAGAGTATTGTTACCATGTTTTCTAATAAAAAATTAATTATAAATTCAAAATATAATGTATATTGGATGGTTTTTTTTTAAAAAATATTAATACTACGATGATATATTGGATGCTTTCTTTTTAAATTATTGAGATTGTAACATGTTGGATCCATCTGGGTTAATCTGTTAAATCGACGACTCGAGTCATGAGATCGTAATAAACCTATTGAAAGCAAATCAAAATAAATTATGAAAATCAATTCATAATCAATTCAATATTGAAAGAAAAAATTGAAAAGAAGTATTAAATTAAAAAAAATAACAAAAACAACTACTCGAGTCAACCTGTCAAATTCACAAATCGGGCCATGAGATCGAGACAACCCCATAGAAAGAAAAAATAAAATAAAATCACAATGCTTAATTTCTAACCAACCCAATGTTGAAAACATGAAATCGAAAAAAAAATCAACAAAAAAAGACAAAAAACAAATAATCCAAGTCAACTCAGGTTAATCTATTAAACCTGCGACCTGGGTCATGAGACTGATGTAATTTCATAAAAAAAATTTAAAAAAATTTAAAAGTTTCATTTCCAACAAATCTAATGTTGAAGGTTGAAATCAAGAAAAAAAATAATAAATAGATAAGACTAGAATAATTCTATAAAAAGCAAATGGAAAAACAAAAATTCTGATGCCACTAAACAACATCATATTGAAAGATAAGTTAAAAAAAACTAAATAAAAAAAAGATTGAATTGTTGGAGGGTGAAATTGAAAAAAAAACATATATTCAATTAAAAAGAAAAAAAAATGAACCGAGTCAACTTGCTAAGTTCAGTTAAAAAATATTCAATTAAAAAGGTATTTAAAAAATAAACCAAGTCAACCCAGGTAAAACTGTTAAATCTGCGACCTGAGTCAAGAGATTGGAGTAATCCTTTAAAAAGCTAGCCTAATGTTAAAGGATAAAAAAAAAAATTAAAAAGGCAGAAAAAAAAACCCGGATTAATTCAGGTTAACCTATTAAACCAGTAAAAAAATTACAAAGCACAATCTCGAAAATAACTTAATATTAAATAATAAAATTAAAAAAAAATTAAATTGTTAAAGGGTTCAATTAAAAACAAATATAGAAAAAATCATCATTTTAATGAATAGTATTTTATGTGTATGACTACAATAAATCAATAACTTAGCCAAACTCTTTTCGTTTTTTTTTTTTCTGATGTTACTATACCTAATATGAACTCAATATCATAGCATGGAAAAAAACAAAATATACCTAATCAACACCTTAAACATGGTCTCATTAAAAATATATAAAAATGTGTGCATCTATATTATGAACATAGGCTGTGTTCTTAATTAATCGATACACAATATATCATATAGATATCTTCTTATGTCCCCCGATTGTATAGAAACATCTATTGTTTCTTAGAAGTTGTATTTTAAACATCGATTCAATATTCATGATCTAATGCTATCAATTTTAAGTATATTATGCTTATTTAATTTGCTATTTTTTTTTTGGATTCGAGGAAACCTCATCCTCCAGAAAGCGTGCTTTGTAGGCTCAGGTGAAGGAATAAAACCCCGGCTGTCCTTGGAAACTTAATTTGCTATTTTACTCAAATGTAACACCAAAATAGTTATCAATGGTACTGCACCATGCTCACACTGAAAGGGATTGAAGCAAAATATACACTGTTCCTGTTGCGGCATGTGCATGGGTGATCGAATGACGATGATTGTTCTCTTGGCATTAATTTTCATTCATTTGTGAACGCGAATTCTTGACAAGTTATAAACGTGTTTCCCATTTGCAATATGGTCTGATCACGCGGCTCTTTCTTTTCGTTCTTCCACACGAAGTTATTACAAGGAAGCAGTATTATTAATTAATGTTTTCAAGCTCCTGCACGACAAGGCAAGCTTGGCTTTGTTGGCTAGGACTTAATTGGTCTCAAGTGGGGTGAATTTATAGCAGAAATAGCTGAATTCATATCAGATGTTCAGACATGTTTGATTCGTTGAGTGATATGTCCATGGATACAAGCCTTTTGGTATACATAATCTCGTACAGAAGATACCATAGCAGCCGTGCTTTCGAACAAGATACAATTAGGTCACTGCAGATAATTTGTTGCTTCGTTAGTATTTACTGTTAATTTAGCGAAACTCACGGTATACAGATCAAGCTAGGACGTGGTTAATTTGCAAGCAGATTTTGTTTATATATTATAGGAAGTGTTTGAGAATATAGTAGTGGTTATAGGTTAAAGTGTTTTTTACTTATAAATATATTAAAATAATATTTTTTTATTTTTTAAAAATCATTTTTTATATAAATATATCAAATCAATTTAAAAATATAATAAAATTAACTTAAAAAAATTTGAAATTCTTATGAACCGCGGTGCAAACACACAATTACAAGGCCACTATCGTATTCAGGCGAACGTGTTTAATACATTGCTGCACGTTTTTGACGTGTTCCACATTAATTTGGAATTTATCATCCAGCTAGTATGCGGCAGGTTATACCATCGTTCTCCAGTAGCCTGCCTTCATTTTTTTCAAAAGAAAGAAGCTGGCATGCATGATTAAAGCACAGACCAATGAGAATTGTTGATTCGATAACAACAACGAAGAAATGATGAAATTAATAGCAGAAGCTAAAACACGCAACGCGTTTATATGTACCCAGAAGGAAGATCAAAACACTTTCGTGGCGTAATTAATACAGAAAATATGCTTGAAAAGAAAGAACAAAAAGACTAAACCATATTGTAACCAGTTTAACATGCTTACTGTAGATTTTAATTCCTGTTTTAGCTTGATTCTTCACTATTTTTTTTTAATAGTTGAATTAGTTCTATAATCAATGTATATCACATTAAATTTTAAACAAATTAACAGAGAATTTTACCGATATTATTTTTTATTTTTTTTCATATCTTATTGTAAGTTTTTTGTTTTTTTTTTTTTAACTATCTTCTAAATACCATGTTTTTAATAAAACTAATGTTTTAAAAAAACAAACATGGATACTTTTGATAGAGTGTTGCAATCATGTATATGTTGTCCTCTCTGATTTGTGTAATCAAGTAAAGTTCTGAAGCTAAAAGACATGAACTAGCAATTTCCTGGTACTTTCTTTGATCTTTCCCATGTCACGGTATATCAGCAACGGATCGAGCCAGAACTTTTTAAATAAAAAGATAAATTATTAATAAATATTTAATATTATATGTTATACATACATATGATATATATAGAAATTAATTTGAAATATATGAAAGAGCTCAAGTCAAATAAAATTAATCTAAGAATACTTTTAAAATGAAAAAACTTATATTATAATTATTTTATTTGAGGCTTTATATTTTAAAACTGTTTCATAATGATTTTATTTTTAATCTCATTAAAAATATATTTCTTAATATATACAACAAACTTTCATTTATCTATTTCTGAATCTTCCAAGGACTAGAAAAATTCTTGGCAATAATTATATGCTGACATATAACACATAACATCTAAAATCATAACTTAAAAGGATTGTTATAAATTGATGTTGTTCTTGCTGGCTTGTTGTTTTGTACAAGTGCATTAAATATAAATATTAAATATTTATTTTTTAAATTTATTTATTATTTCTCTAATTTTTTTAGTTGTCTTGTACTTTATTTTTAATCATTATTAAATTCATTATCATCATTTTTCATATGAAATTCATAACAAAATGCTTATATATCAATTCATCAAAACTCATTTCAATTCATATCTATTAGCATATAATATTACCTACACACATATTAATTCAACAAACTCATAAATTATTATAAACCCTAGCATTCTCAATAACTAATTTTTGGAGATGTAGACCCAACTTTATGTATTACCTTGGTGGCACCTGATCGATTTAATATCACTAATATTTTAATTGCTTGCTGGCGTGTGTAGCTCTCTTTATAAAGAGTATATGAAATAGCTTAAATTTTAAAATTAACAGCTATAATATTGTAACTAAATTCTTTTTTATAGTAATTAGATAGTGTTTGTTTTGCATAAGTTACATTATAAGAAAATAGATTCATGTCATATGCTTTACATTAAACTTACAAACTTGGATCGTTCTTAGGAAAAAAAATTGGATTTAAATTAAAAAATATTCTTTTGTTGACCTCGAAGAAGGATGTATAGAAGTTCTATTCATATTCTAATTCATATGTTATTATAATAATATACTAAAACAAAAGCAAAAAGAGGTGGTGATTCCACCTAAGAATCTGATATGTTCATGATTTATTAGAGATTTGTTTTATTGTTTTAATATTTATTAGGGACATGGCCACTATCATAAATCATAAATAATCACTTTACATTCATAGAATTGTACTCGATTTGTTATTAATACTACAACTATATCAATAATTAATGGCTTACCATAAAGACATACATGAATACAAACAATTTTTTATTATTATTATTAATGTGAGTGTCCGGATCAGTTTGAGTGTACCTCAACTAAATCCACGAGTCCTGAAGTTAACAACCATATAAACTTCTAGTAGCCCTGAGATTTCAGGAACTCGAACTGGTGATCTCTATAGAGCAAACTTAAAACCTGACTAATTGAGTTACACCTTTTAAAATTGTTGTCCTTATTCTTTTGCTTCTTTGTGATCTTATTAAATTTTTATTTTTAAAAAATTATTTTTGACATCAATACATCAAAATGATATGAAAACATTAAAAAAATTTAATATATAATAGTAATAAAAATAAATAAAATTTATTTAAAAAAAAACACTTTTAAAACACAAAAATCAACAAACACTAACTATATTATCACTTTATTATTAACCATCACAACCACCTGAACATGCCCACTATATCATCGCCATTACCATATCCTCCTCCTTGTTTGCAGTCACCAAACAAACACTATTTGCCCGCCACCACCATAATTATCACCTTTATTCCATCATCATTCCTCTTTCGATCACCATCACCTTTACTCCATCACCACCATCTCACAATTCGTTAATTATCCCCTAAATTACCACTATCATTCCACTACAAAACGCCATATATGATTATTCTCTCTCTCTCTCTCTCTCTCTCTCTAGCAGGTTAGCTTTTAGGCAAGACTGGAATATTGGCTATGAACCTTAACAAGAATATTATACTATCGTATTTTGGTAAGAAAGGAGAAGAGGTATTTACAAATCCTGTGATTGCTTTACATAACTATGTGAAAAGAAAAACTAACCCACTTCATCTAATCCCTGTGCTCGTGCGTGCATCACCACATATTGTAATTAATTACTTATTTATTTAACACGTTCAAGTCAAGGTAAAAGGAATTAGGGTATAAATTTAAAAAACTAATAGACCAGACTCTGGAGGCAATAATAACAAGGGGTATTTGCCTGTATTTTTGTACTTACAGTTATATAGCAGCATGAAGACCAATATATCTCTTTGCTGTGGTGTAAGATTGGCTATATCGATCCAACCTAGTATTTGAAGATTCATGAGAATTTTATTACTTTAAAACGTATTTCAGGTTTGAACCTTAATTGCTAAAGGGTCTATCAGAAGTTATCAGAAGTGCTGTAGATATTATTTTTTTAAATATTTTTTATTTAAAAATATATTAAAGATTCGCAAGAAAAAATAGTTTTTCTTCCGAATAATTAAAACTTAATAAGTAAGAAAATATAAAGTTAAAAACACTAACTTGCTAGGAAATGCTTTTTAAGAATAAGAATTGTTGTTGAATGTTTTCTTTTCTTTTTTTTTTCAATATGAAATAATTTTTTTTGAAAAATCTAGAGAAAAAAAAATTCCCTAGGTCCTATATTAAATTATTAAGTATCTTAAATAAAAACATAAAACGTACGCACAATTTTTAAGGAAGATTAAAATGAAATAATTTTTTTTTCATTTATACCACTAAATATGTTAAAAGGTAAAAAACAAAATTAGAATATGTATCTTTTTTTTTATTATACCATTTTTACAATTTATACCACTAAATTATTAAGTATCTTTTTTTTTTTGGTAAATTCAGAAAATTAGAATATGTTAAAAGGTAAGAAAAAATAGGGTATTTAATATAATTTGACTTTTAAATTAGAAATGAAAAAAGAAAAGTAATACAATAAGAAAGAAGAATGGGCTAAAGCAAGCCCATGTGACGAAGCCCTACTTGTTTAGATAACAAGAAATGTCCAGAGGTAAAACTTTCGAAGTCCTTTCTGGGAAGAGCTTAAAACAATTTCTAATTGCAGAAATCCGATGAGTTTGCGGTTCCTTACAAAATAGGAGAGCCTGCACTAATGGTCTGCATGATCTTCCCAACTTCCTCAGAGAAGTACTACAGAGACTTACCACCGATTGACAGTGAAAGTAGACTTTCATCGATCACGGTATATCTCCATTGAAATGTTATATTTTTTGTTTTGTTTTTATATAAATGATGTTCGTTGTGCTTTTGCTCATTGAGATTAGGTTTCTTCATAATAATATATATGTCTTGGAGAGTATCCTGCAAGGTCTGCAATCTTTTGCAGATGTCATATTCTGTAAGGGGAAAATTCATGCTTTGATGTACAATGGATCGCTGCGGGTTATTGACATTCAGCCTGATAATCCACATGTGGAGGACCTAGCTCCGCCATATCCTGTGTTAAGAGGAGGTTCTCCGCCGTACATAGTAGAGTCTTCCAATGGGCTTTTGATGGTTGAACGACAAAATAAAATTTCAAGGTCTAATGACCCCATAAAGGAATTTGTAAATAAAACACTTCAATATTGTATTTAAGCTTGATCGTGCTTGTTCACGGTGGTGCAAGATTACATATATTGGAGATGAAGAATTGTTTGTAGGATTTAACACTTTAATGTCAATATCATCATTAGAATTTTCTTAATTGAAGAGAAATAGAAATACTATTTGATTCTTGAATATCATATACGCAATGAAAATAATAAAATAAAATTATTCGGGAGTTCTCAGGATCTTATTAGATAAATCTAGAGTTATTTATGATTTTATTACCTGAAAATATGATCTTCTCCAACTTTAAATAATTTCTTAATGACTGTTGCAAACCATAAGCTGTTTAATTGTTTGGCTTTCAACGGTAATTCACACGAATCATCAGTGAGAAATCTCTTAAATCCCTATTTATAAGAGAATGATTATTATACCTAAAGTGCTAACTTTTTATTTTGTGACTTACGTAATTTTTTTTATTTAATAGAGGCATAACTTTATATTTATAAGGAATACTAAAAACCCTATAAATGACAAATTATTTAAGGATAATCTTAAAAATTTAATCAATTAAATCCCTACTTAATTATTCTAGGACTAGAATTATAATCCCTGAATTAAATACATTCAAATGCTTACTTTCTAAAATTATTTTCAATCAAGTCACACTTAATTAATTATTCTAGTTTAATTTCGGACTAATGGTTCTTAATGTGTGTAACCTATTAGGTTCCTAACTAATATGTTGGACCGAGTATAAATTATAATAATAAATATAAATTAAATACATTTAAGTGCTTAATTTCTAAAATTATTTTCAATCAAGTCACACTTAATTAATTATTCTAGTTTAATTTCGGATTAATGGTTCTTAATGTATGTAACCTATTAGGTTTCTAATTAATATGTTGGACCGAATATAAATTATAATAAATAAATATAAATTAAATACATTCAACTGCTTAATTTCTAAAATTATTTTCAATCAAATTACACTTAATTAATTATTCTAGTTTAATTTCAGACTAATGGTTCTTAATGTGTGTAACCTATTAAGTTCCTAATTAATATGTTGGACCGAATATAAATTATAATTCTAAATAAATAAAATTTAAAAAATCAAACAATTTAATTTAATTCATATTTGAAGATCAAGTACACCGTCAAACAGCAAACCCATTAGATTTTTATGTTAATGGTTCTTAATGTGTGTAACCCATTATGTTTTTTTATTTAAAACCTTTGTCTCTGTTTCTGTGTCTAAATTTTATTAATATTTTTTCTTAACACATGAAACACTCGTTACTTTTTTATTATTTTTATATGTTAAAAAAATACAATTAACAAGCACTTGAGTTGTTATAAGATGACAATCATATCATAAAACTATTAGAAAAAATTATTTCACTCAATTCTTAATATTTGCAAAACAACAAACCGATTATCATAGTTTTAAGACCTGGCCCGGTCCAAGGCCCGAGTTTCAAGTTTTCGCCCCCGGTTTTTGGTCTTTTTTAAAAAAAATCAAAATGACGTTGTTTTAGTAAAAAATCCAGCCCGGTTCCAGCCCCGGGTCGGTCGGGTCCCGAGTCAACCCATCAGGTTAAACCGAGTTTCAAAACTATGCCGATTACTATTAATTGAAAGATGTCATAACCAATGACCATTTATTAAAATATTATTTTATTTACTGAAAAGGATAAAAAAAAATGATGATGATGATAAAAGAATAATAATGATAAAAAAAAACAAGTAAAATGAGATAAATGAAGAATGAATTAAAAATATAATTAGAAGTTTATTAAACTTTTTATTTGTGAAAGATTAAGATAAGTCAACAAGACTTTAATTTCTTAGGAATTTAACACCAATCGGGTCTAATTGGAGAATTGATAAGTTTTAAACTTAAAGCTGGAATTAATTTAATTAATCCAATCAGTTTCTTAATTTTATTTTGTGTTATTGGCTTTGGTTTAATTAAATTAATGAACAGATTTAATTATAAGAAATGCAAAGTTTGGGGGGTAAAAGTTATTTCACCAATTTAAATATTATATAAATATTTTCTTTAAACAATAATATTCAAAACCACAAAACACAAATATCCTCCTCTAATTCAAAAAACGTGGAGTTGAAAGAACGCTTTTCAACTTTTTTTTTTATCTTTCTAGCCTTAATTTCCCTTGTAATTTGAAGTTTTAGAACTTTTGATCTCCAAATTAGTCCATTACCACGATCGGACTCTATAAAACAGAGACAACGAAGGAAACCTCGGAAACCCAGGAAGGGCGAATTTTAAAATAATTTAATTTTTTTTTTTTTTTTTTTTTTTTTTTTTTTCTAGACTTTCCAAATTATATTTTATTTATGAAATACATTTTAGTTTAATTTATTCCATACTTTAGCAGTCATGCCTGTGCACATATTATGAAAAAAAGAAAAAAAAACTAAATTTTCAAGCCAATATTGTTTTCAAAAAGGTGATTCAAGCATGAAGTCTAACATGATATATATATATATATAATGTTTCCTAACATAAGTTATCTATGATAAATCTTTTTTTATTTTTCCGTAAGAATTATAAAATCCATGATCAATCTTCGCAACAATATTTAATAATTAGATAACTTTTCATATAGCATAGAAATGCAGCTATGTATATCGTATGTAATATAAAATATAAAATTTCATTAACACTTGGATAACAATTAAAATGATAGGTTCATATTACAAAATATTTTCTAGGTGTAAGCTTGTATATGTAGACGAAATGGAAAATAAAACATTGATTTAAAATCATAGTATTTGGTTTTTATTTGATATATTATTTAAAAAAGGACCCATTTGGTCTTTTCTTGAAATTATAAAATAGAACTGACATTTCACACAAAAAAAAAAAGACCTTAGCACTGTTCACTAGCCATGCTTCTAAATAAATTTTACAAGATAAAAAATTATTATTTTAATACATTTTAAAATAAAAAAATATTTTAAAAAATAATATAGAATACATGCTCTAGCGCACTATGCTTCATTCCATATTTATGTTGATTAGGAATTCAGAATCTGGAGACAGACTTATCCAGCGGAACACTTAAATAGAACAATAACACCTGCATTACAGCTGCTTAATGCCACACAGAGAGTGTTTACCCAACTAACTCACATAAACTTCAAGTCATCAAGCTTTTCTTATCTGTTTTCTTTTTTTCCAGGCGGGGGCGGGGGCGGGGATTAATGCAATGCATACCTTTCCAAAAGCAGAGGAAGAAGAGGAGGAACTCATTTGCCTGACTTGACATGAGGAGAATGTAAAACCAAAAAAGAACACATGTCTGGTAGATTAAAACAAAAATAATATAGAAAATAGCAAGTTCCAAACAGCAGTGTTCATACTGTACTCTCCATGGGTATGAGGAAAATGCAACAGCCTAATAATAGGAGAAATACAGGCCACAAGCACAGAAGATAAACTTGCAAATATATAATACTCGTATTTGTAACATGACAGCATATCTAGTCGTAATGTCCATATTCAATACAAAACACAGCACTGCTACTTCTCAGCCCCTAGTTATGAAATGGGGATAGGTGAGGAAAGACTACTGATCCTTGTACCTCTTCTCTACTTCCTCCAAGCTCTGAATCTCCTTGTAAAATTTGCATACACGATAAACACACCTGCAGGCACATATAAGTATATAATGGCACGTGGCAGAATTGCAAATAAATAAATCAAGCATTTTCAAAAGCTTCCAAACCAGACATATACCAGTAGAGAAGGCATGCTGAAATGCAAAGAATGACATTCCTTTGAGCTTTGTAGATCTGCACAGCAGACTTCAATGGTAAGTTTGTGTAGATTCTAATGATAATAAACAATAGCAGTTTACAACTTTAATTCAAATACATTCTTCTAACATATAGCCTCATGAGATGCATTTCCCTGCTTGAACTGGTAGTTTTCAGAATATGCAATGTAATATACCTCCCAGTGCTTAATCTATCAATCTAAGTAATTTTATGAGACGTGGTTCTAGTCAGGGAGGGGGGATAGCGTTTGTTTACTCCTTCCATTTCAAATGATCAATCTTCATACTAGAAATTTCAGTTTCAAGTGATTTTCGACAGTTAAAAAGGGAACCATCTCCATGCACAACAAACATTACAACAGCTGTAAAAAATTATATGATTTGTTCTTATACATTTGTTCATGTCTAACAGAAGTAATGGAAATAACTACTAGCATATTCTTTTGAAAAATAATTATGGGGTATAAACCTTAAGTTTTTTTTATATTTAATCTAGCACTCCACCAGAAATTCAAAAATCAGGTATATGCCACTACTCAGAGAGGTGATGCATGTTGTGTGCATGTTTTACAGGTACCTGCTAGCGTGTGCATTACTTGCTATGCTTACATGGAATTGATAACTTGCTAAAATATTGGAGCATGCAACAGAAGTTCATATGTTATTGTGGAACTGAAAATCCAGCATCTACAGAACAGAAT
Source organism: Populus deltoides (assembly GCA_015852605.2). Lineage (NCBI taxonomy): Eukaryota > Viridiplantae > Streptophyta > Magnoliopsida > Malpighiales > Salicaceae > Populus > Populus deltoides. The sequence continues at coordinate 12,000,580 of CM027581.2, read as the reverse complement.
CTACTGGAAATGGAATAATTATCATTGTGTAAGGAGCTAGTTGTTATTAATGGAGTCATTTCTTCTTAAACTAACTGCATCGACAACAATACTCATGCAGAATCTAGCTTCTTGTTATGTGTTAATGCAAACTAAATAAAACTGCAATAACTGTAACCCTGCTGCTCCTCACCCCCGGACACACATCCAGGGAGTCCTGAATAAGAGAGATTACTGGCTCAATTCTGCCCTTTCAGATCCAGTGGCATCTACCAACAGCAGACATATTCCCAGGGAATACCTCTTTTTTGCACTCAATGTTTCACATTAGCACCTCACCTCTTCAATTTCCCACCTTTCAAACAGGTTCATGACAATCATGCTGTTTGGACATTCATGATGCTAGAAGTAATAATCTAAATTCAGGCAAACGCTTTACATATACAAACAACAAACAACTAAACCACTTTTTATCCCAATAACACCTTTTCTTCTGTTTTGATAATTTAGCACGTCTTTTAATGACTCAGTGAACTGCTCAAGTGAGGTTACAATGAATTATCAGCAAAAGACTGTAAGAAAATAAGCAAGAACCCAATGGGGTAAGCTTGCATATACACAAAACTTCAGAGGCAATAACAAGGGTCATGAATAGCATCCAACAACGCTTCAAGAACGCAATAAGCAAAACAAAATCACACCCCAACATTTCATAACCATAACATAAAACACTACATCCATGGCCACCAAAGATCCCATCAGATTCTTAGCAAGTTGCCACCCCTTTAAGATTACAGAACAAATCATGGCAGCCTCTCTCTCTCTCTCTCTATATATATATATAAGGAGAATAAAAATGTAATTTTTCCAGACCCTAATCCCAGTTTCCATTAATTTTATTTAATTTCTGTGAAGGAATCCAACGTTTCTTTGATAACGCTTAGTAATAATTAAAAATCGCCAAAAACCAATAACACATCTCTTACAAAGAGCAAAAAAAAAAAGAGAACAAATCAGCAAATCAGATGAAATCAACTTACAGATTTCTCATAACGATCTCTTTCAGCAGCGGTGCAGGTCTCACCAGTGCACATCAATCGATGCTCCATTTTCCAATATATATCTGTTCACAACAAGAACAAAATCAAACCCAGAATTTCTAAAGCCCGAAAGAGAACAATAGGAGTAAAAATAAAAGAAGAGAAAAACAAACCCAGGAGCTGGAATCCGGCAAAAGGGACAACAAAGAGAGCCGGCTGGAGAACGAGAGAGATGAGAGAAACCAATCGGTACTTCAATAGCTTTGGCGACGGTAGTGTTAAGAGTACCGCTATTACTGCCTCTGCTGCCACTAGGTATGTCAGTATCATCCATTGCAACGCCATTTTCTTTTGTCTTTGATTTTCTTTCCAAGGACTGCTTGTTCTGTTTTTTCTCTGATTTTGCTTAACAACCAAGTTTTTGGGTATTCTTCTTTTTTTTCCCAATGTCTTTTGTGATTTGCGTTTTGGGCCGTTGGATTGCGATGAGAGAGCCAGAGATGCCAAGTGGGGAGCACGACTTTTTTAATTACTTCACAATTTATAAATAGCAATAATTTAAGAAATATGGATGGAGTGTTTGGTGACAATAAATGAAAATAATAGAATTTGAAAAAAAAACATTTATTTTTATTTTTATTTTAGATGTATTTAGTTAAAATAGAATAAAGTAAAAATGAGAATGGATTATAGAAATGAAAATAAACGTTGAATATGGTTTCATTTTCATGAAGGTAGATAGGATTAAAAATCAGAATGAGAATTAGATTTTCCTTTTTTTTTTTAATTATCTTCACCATTATAGTCACAATCATCAACCATGATAATAATAATATTTTTTAAATATAATAATAATAATAATAATAATAATCATAATAATAATAAAATCAGAATGAGAATTAGATTTTCCTTTTTTTTAATTATTTTCACATTATAGTCACAATAATAATGATAATAATATAATAATGATAATAATATAATTTTTTTCCAACTAGCTATATAAAACGTGTTTTGCTATGAGTCAAATAAAAAAAATTAAGACAAAAATGATGCTTGGTCGATACAAACATGTTTTAAAGAAAGAGAAAAATCAATGTTAAATGATAAAAATTAAAAAAAATAATATAAACCATTGTTAACCCATTAAGCTCGTGACTCGAGTCATTAACTCGAAGCAATAAATTTGAAAAAACCTTGAAATCTAATTTTCAACTAATCAAATATTGAATGATGAAATTGAAAAAAAATCAAAACATACAAAAAAAAATAAGAAAATAGCAATTGTAAGAAAAAAAAGGCTTACGCCCTCCTAGGTTAACACACCGAGCCCACGGGTTAGGTTATGAGATGGGGATAATCCGACAAAAAAAAATCATGAAATCTAGTTTTTTAAAAAATCAATATTGAATTATGAGATGGAAAAAAAAAAACAAATCCAAGAAAAACCTGATGCAAACCCTTTGTAGCCTATTAAACTTGTGTCCCAAACCATAATTTGATTGGAAGCATTAAACATAGAAAAGTCATGAAATTCAATTCTTATTAAATCAAATATTGAAGAATAAAATTAAAAAAAAATTAATCACACAAAAGGATTCATAAGAAAAAAAACAATAATTTAAAACAAAAAAAAGTGAGCTCACTCGGGTTAACTTGTCAAACCCACAATCCAAGTCATGAGATCAGGACAACCCAATAAAATAAAAATCTATGAAGCACATTTTTAAAAAAATCAATTTCAAGTAATGAGATCCAAAAAGAAAATAAGTAAAAAAATATCGATGTGAACTTGTGTTAGCTTATAAAACTCATGACCCAGACCAAAACTCATGACCCAGACCAATTGATTGGAAAGCACCAAACATATAAAAACCATGGAGCCCAAATTTAAATAAACCAAGCATCAAAAGATAAAATTCAAAAAAAAAATAATCACAAAAAAAATTCAAAAAAAATTAACAATAAAAAGAATAAGGATTAAATTTGAAAAAAAAATTAGAGAATTGATAATTTTAGATTGAAGGGCTAAATTAAAAAGAAAAATCAATTTCACCAAAGAATTAAAGAAGAAACCACCAAGGAAATGAGAACCATATTTAAGAAAAAAATAAAAATAAAAATTTTGATTAAATGATGAAATTGAATACTATTCAAAGTTTACAAAAGAGATAAGAAAAAAATAATCAGTAACAAATTTGAAAAACAAAAATGAAAAATTGAGCTTGAAGGAAGCAATTGAAAAAAAAAATTACAAAATGACCAAGAACAATTTAAAAAAAATCAAAGGAATGAAAATTGATATTTAAATATTCTCAACTAAGAGAATTGTCCTGAAATTTTAAATGTCAAACATGAATTTAAAGGGAGAAGAAAAAAATTGAATAAAAAAAAGAATACAACTCTGATGACAATCCGTCCAGCACAACTTAACATGAGCCACTTATGGAGGAAAAGGACACTGTGAGAAATCAACTAACACGACGGAATAAAATTTTCCACCACCGGATAACTCTTTTTCCGTTGCCGAAGCCCTGCAACTCCTTTCACGCGCTTCCGCGTGCAGGGGGCACGCACCTAACATATTTGAATTTGAATATTTTTAATTACCGTAAAAGATCAATTCACTCCTTTTTAAAGTTCAGTATATAAATACTATAAAAATATTTTATTTTTTCAATGTGGGATTTGAAATCCTTTAGTGTATGTATGTGTGTGTATATATATATATATATTATGTTCACAAGAAAAAAGTTATGTTTTTTCAATGTGAGATGAAAAAACTTTTTTGATTTAAATACTTTAACTTAAAAGGATAACATAGTATCTTTTCAATGTGGGATAAAAAATATTTTGACATAATCTTTTAAAACTTATTATTTACAACATGTATAATATATATTCACATAAATTGTTTCTTAATTTTTTCATATGAAATATTAAAACTTTAAATATATATATTTTTTATTTTTTTATATTAATCCAAGTTAATTCAGGTCAATTTATGTAACCCAAAATCTAATTTCTTGACCGAGTTAATTTTCAGATCTGGATAAGGATTCTTTTTAAGTTAATCATACTTGTAATGATGATATTCCGGGGAATGTACTATTATAGTTGACAAATTTGGAATGTAAATGTTTAAAAAGATAAAAGATGCTCTGAAAAAATTAGCTAGTCAAATGGGTTAGTTGCGGAAAAAAAAAAATCAAATGGCAGGCACTCTATCCTGGCATACCATTAATTATATATATATATATACTAGGCATTTTTTTCAACAATTGAAAGGAATTCGAATCTTAACACCTTTATTTATTTATTTATTTTACTTTCATAAAACAAATTATAGAACATCGCCGACTGATAAATAGAACGATCATTACTACTAATTAAGCGACAAGCTTATTAATTAATGCCAAAATCAAAAGTAGTGCTAGAACATGAAAAACACAAACTAAACAAAAAGAAGATGGCTTCAGGAATTGATAACGCCGCACTGCTTTCTGATCTCCCCTGAGTTGCCCGTAAGAATCCCAATTGCTCCCATTCTTTTCATTGACTGGGAGAATTCTTTGAGAAAAGCAGTGGATTTAACCAACTCTCCAACAATATTATTCGAAGTTTTGTCTGTTAGAAGGGCTGCGTCAGATTGGAAGAGACCCTTTTGCTGTTTAAGGATAACAAAGTAAGAAGCATCGAAATTCTGAGAGCTGCCAGGGTCCATCTCTACTGTGGTGGTTGTGTCGCTAAGACTTTGGCATTTGGTCTTTAAGGAAGCAGCGTATGTTGAGTTCAAAGAAGGATCCTGGTCTCCTTTTCCTGTGAAGTTGTAGAGTCGATTGCTGAACAGGTTGCAGTGGCCAACACCAATGGTATGTGCCCCTACATACAGTATGATTCAAAAGTGATAAGAGATTCTGCTCAATTATATAACCCTTGAGAAGTATGTGCCATTACTTTCTTGAGTATAATATGTATGTATACCTGATAGTACAACGAGATCATGAACAGTTAGACCCTTGCTCTTGAAACTTTGAACGAGGCTGGAAAAGTTTAAGAATGGGGAAGGAATGTTTGCCAGGGCCTCCGAAGCTACTGACACATTACCATCTCTTCTACCAGTAAGCACTTCCCACATTGGTTTTTTGAACTGCAGGAAGAATCGTATATGTTCGCTGTGATTACATGCATGATCATTTGAGTTGAGATTAAGAATGTTTATTTGCGATATTTACCTGGAATGAGACCGCATCCCTGGCAGCCAAAGCCAAAATGTCAGCACAGGATACTTTTCCTGCACATTTGTTCTCTAGCTCCGTTTTAATCTCATCAATAACATCGAAGTTTGCCAAAGACAGATTTGGAATTGCATCTTTCTCCGCTGTGCTATTTGCTGTTGAGTTTATTAAAACGGAGGCATCGCAACCCTGCAGGAATTTAATTTCGAATTAGCTAGATATATGCATTAGAATTACAAAATGTGGCGATACTACATGGTGTTTTTCTTTTATTTTCAAGCATACAATATCCACGCATGGACAAAGCTACAGATGCTATTTTTCTAACAGCAGTATGAATATTTAAGCATTGCTTACCCTTACGAAGCAGTCATGAAAATGCATTCTCAGTAACTTTGCAGGTAAGTCGGGGTTGCTTGCAGCACGTCTTTCAGTGATATTTTTGACGATGCGCTCAGCTGCAGGGCAAGAGGTCCTGTAGAAGTTCTTCCTCAAATCACCAGCCTGACAAACCCCAACAACTGTCAAGACTGCTACACAAGCAAAAATAAAAGCAGTCTTCATATTAATCTTAGACCTATAGTAAACTACAATTCTCAGCCCAATTCCTTCGAAGAAGTATATGATTCTGAGTGTGATCTCTCCAGCTGCAATGCAATAGAAAAAATAAACCATACTCTTCCTTTTATACTAGTAAAACGAATCTTACCTATCTGAATCCAGATAAGCAATGCATTATACTATCTGTACATTATCTAAAAAACAAAGACAACCTAGATTAGTTTATGAATATCCTGAGTAAACAGCCAACCTTGTTGCATAGCACCATTGATCCATGTTGTGAAAACGATGACCTTAAGCGTACAATATTATGATAAATTAAGCGCCTCATTTTCCCATGTCAAATTAACAAATAATGATATTGAGTTTCAATATTTTATCAATCATAACCTTTTCCAACAAACATTAGGTACAGATGAAGGCAGCATTTCTTGTACCTAATTAACAATTGAAACAGTTTACATGACATTATTTTTTACTATAGTATATATGTTGGAAATTTATTTAATTAATATGATTTAAACAAATTATGGATAGATGAAAAATTAATCTTAAAGAACCCTTGATTTTTCTCCTCCAAGATGTATTAGTTTTTCTAAATTTTATTCTTGAAGTATAGTGGTTAATCAAATATTGATAATGGTGAGAATTAATTCTTGTTAATTCTTTAATCTTTTAACTTTTAAAATTCACTATAAAAAAGGGGTGACGGAAGAGTTTTAAACATGAGTTTCTTAGATTTTTACATACTTTTCCTTACCTTATATTTTATTGTTTTCTTATCATTTTAAGCTCTAGTTTTCCTTCTAAAACTAGAGCTTAGGTTTATTTTGTTGAGAGATATTTGAGTTTCATATTTTTTTTATTTAAAGATCTTGTTTAGAAGTGTATCTAAATTAAGATGGTGATATTAAAATCTTATGAGGCATATTACAAACATACATGCTAGAACAATAAAGCCTTCAGGATAAATGATTCATTTTTTACAACAACAAAAGTTTATTACTTTAAAGTGATTCAACAAATAATTACCCTCCTTTATTTTAATTTAATCATAGATATTTTTCTTATTACTGGTATACATGCTAGAACTTTAAATTAATATAATTTACAAGTTTCATTACATACTTAGTATGCATGCTAGAATTTTGTTATTGTTTTTGTTGAAAGCATGCATTCACGATTAGTTATGATCTTACATGCTTATAGTTTTAAACACGTATAAATTCTAGGTTTTTGTTGGATATCTTTTGTTTTACTTGCCGTTATGAAGATAAACTAAATATCTTTGCTTATTAGTCTAATATATATTTACAAACTTTTATTTACAATATTAAGGCTTTATTTATATATTAGATTTTATTTAGTTCATCTTGAAAAACTATTATAGTAATAATATAGATTAATTATGAAAGAAGTTTTTAGCATTTTTAAATTTTAGTTTGAGTTGCTATATCCTCACATATAGATTTAATTTTAATTCTATATGTTTTAATCTATAAACTCATGGTCTGTTATGATTTTTTTACTATTTTGTTTAATTTTTGAAGGCTATTATATATCTTTGTTTTAAAGTTATACTTTATCTTCTAAAATTATTTTTGATGCAATTTGAATGGTTTGATGCATGTCATATATCTTATTGATTTATATTTCTCAAAAAGTGAATCATTGATTTGTTTATAATAGTTTATGCTACCTTCCTGGTACGATCATGCTTTTTGTTTATCTTGTTTATATTCTCTAAGTTTGGCATCAAATTTATCTGGTCAGCTTTGTTTGTGTACATGTTGTTATTGTTTATATATACAAAAAGTTAGTGTGGTGAAGATATTCAATCTAGAAAGTTATATCTAAAGAGATTAGGTTTTAAATGAGACCGTTTGTGACCCCTCCAATCTTTTCTAAGAACTTAGTAAAAATATTATTCATATAATACTATTTTTGATACGATAAATTTTACATGTGAAACAGTGATAACTGAAAAAATCACATCGAACAAAACAGGGTTCAACTTAGTAATCTAAGAAAGTAAATAGATATTGATTTTATCTTACATAGTTTAATTATTTTTATTTATTAAGTTGATTTATTACAATTTTTTTTATTTTTTTCTTATTGTGGAACTAAAATATTTATTTATAAATATTATTGGCTATTGCTTTTCTATATATATTATATCATGTATTCTCCTTTTTCTACTCAAGATTTAGTTATGCCAATCAATATTACTTTGGCAAGTACAACTTCGGTAATGAGGATTTCATCGTCACCTTATGTGGTGTATGGTGAGAAACATGAAATGTTCAATGGATTGAACTTTAAGAGATGAAAACAAAAAAAATGTTATTCTATCTTACCACTTAAAATTTGGTAAAATTCTCGACAGAGAAAGTGCCAAAAACATTAGAAAATAAATTTGACCTTGCTACTGTGATGTTTGTGGATACATGAAATCATATTAATTTCAAGTGAAAGAACGACATCTTGAATGAGTTAGATAATAAACTTTAAGATGTGTATAGTTTAATCAAAAGTGCAAAAGCATTATGATAAGCTTTAGACAAAAAAATACAAACCTGAAAATATTAGTATAAGTGAGAAACATGAAATGTTTAATGGATTGAAATTTAAGAGATGGAAACAAAAAAAATGTTATTCTATCTTACCATCTTAAATTTGGTAAAATTCTTGACTGGGAAAGTACCAAAAACATCAGAAAATAAATTTGACCCTACTACTGTGATGATTGTGGATACATGAAATCATATTAATTTCAAGTGAAAGAACTACATCTTGAATGAGTTAGATAATAAAATTTAAGATGGGTATAGTTTAATCAAAAGTGCAAAAGCATTATGGTAAGCTTCAGACAAAAAAAAAAAAATACAAACTTGAAGATATTAGTATAAAGAAATTTATAGTCGGTAAATTTCTAGATTTTAAGATGGTTGATTCAAGGACTATAATGAGTCAAGTTCAAGAGTTTCAACTAATATTACATGATAAACATGTTAAAGGTATGTCTCTAAGTGAGTCTTTCCAAGTGGTCAGAGTCATTGAAAAATTATCATCATCTTAGAAAGACTTTAAGAACTATCTTAAGTATAAGTGCGCAAAGATATGAGGAATTAAAGACCTTATTTTAATATTGAAGATATAAGAGGATAATAAGTTATTTGAAAAAAGAGTCAACTCTTCTGGTGTCCTAAAAATTAGTGTTATGGAACAAGTAGTGAAATACCATAACAAAATCAAAAGAATAAGCTTTTTGTAAAAGGGAAAGGAATTGTTAAGAAGTTCAATAGCAAGTGTTTTATTTGTAACAAGATTAGGTATCTAGCTAAAGATTATAGAAATAAGGGTCAACAAGGAAACTCTAAGAAAAGGATTACTCAAAATAATGTCACTGAGGTTGATCACCTTACTAATGATATTTCAAAAATGAACTTGTCTTGTGTTGTTTTTTAAGTCAATCTAATCAACAATCCTGAGTAGTTGTGAGTTGACATTAGTGCTGCAAGACATGTATCTGTTAAGAAGATGATGTTTTTCACTTACAAAGAAGTGGATGGAGAAAACCTTTACCTTTGAAACTCATCAACCTCAAAGGTATTGGGTGTTAGAAAGATCATACTGAAAATGAATTCTAGAAATCTTTCAACCCTCAATAAGATATTGTATGTTACTTATATTAGGAAGAACTTAGTATCTGGCTCATTAATGAGCAAAACAGTTTTAAGATGGTTTTTGAGAGTGATAAATTTATACTCTCTAAAAGTGACATGTTTGTAGAAAAGATGTATCTCTATAATGACCTTTTAAAAATAAATGTAATGGTCATTGTAACCAATGATAAGAATAATAATAAGATTGTTTCTTCTTCTTATTTGTTTGAAACTTATTATGTATGGCATGACAAATTAGGTCATGTGAATTATAATTTTATGCAAAGGTTAATAAACCATGAATTATTACCAAGTATTAATTTTTATAAAAAACATAAGTGTGAATTTTTTGTAGAATTAAAATTCATAAAATCATCTTTTCAAATAATTAAAAAAAGTAGTGAACCTTTATACTTAATTCATTCAAATATTGGCGATTTAAAATTCATGCAAACTAGAGATTGGAAAAGGTATTATATTATTTTTATAGATGATTGCACAAGATATTATTATACTTATTTACAAAGGAGAAAAGATGAAGCTCTTCAAATGTTTAAACATTATAAGAATGAAGTTGAAAATCAACTTAATAAGAAGATAAAGGTAATAAAAAGTGATAGAGGTGGAAAATATAAGGCACTATTTGGTAAATTCTATTCTTGAAATAATATTATCTACCAAATTACTGCTCTTTATTAACCATAACAAAAATATTGTTGTGAAATGTGAGAACCGAACATTAAAAGAAATAATGAATGACATGTTAATAAGTTCAGAAGCATCTCAAAACTTATAATGGGAGGCAATTTGAACTGTCAATTACATACTTAATAAAGCACCCGATTTTTTTTTTAAAGACACTATATGAATTGTGGAAAGGCAAAAGATCTTCCTACAAATACCTCAAAGTGTAGGGGTATTTTACAAAGGTAGCAATACATGATCCTAAAAATGTCAAGATATAACCTAAGACTGGATTACATATTTATCGGATATGAATACAATAGTAGTGCATATTAATTTCTTGTACACAAGTCAAGTGTTAAAGATATTCATCCCAATACTATTATGGAATTATAAAAAATTCTATATTCTTTAAAAATGTGTTTCCATAAAAGGAAGTACAAGAAAATCATTCACTTAAAAAAATGATTGAGTCTAACTCAAGTGATCATCATCAATCAAAAGATAATGAATTTAACCTTAGAATGAGTAAAAGACCAGAACATTTGGTCCTGATTCTTTAATATACATGTTAGATAATGAATCTCGAATCTACTCTAAGGTAATGTCTTTTCTGAAAGCTTTTTATTTAAAAGAGGTAGTAGATAGAAAAATTAAATGCATTATGAATAATCATAAATGGGAACTAGTGGATCTTTCTCCTATAAGTAAATCATTAGGCCATAAGTGGATCTTTTAAAGAAAAATAAAAGTTGATGGCATTATTGATAAATTTAAATTAATTGAATTTTTTAGAAAATCGCCAAATAACACCGACGACTTTCCAATCCGTCACTGATTTTGTCCGTAAAGAACAACAATTAACAATGCAATTAGAAAGTGAACAGTTCTGGAGCTCTCTGGAAAATTCCATCGGTGATTCCCTTTGTAATTGACATGATGAACAGTGCTCACAGTTTACCAATGAATTTACCGACGGAATTTATTCCGTCGGTAATTCCGTTGGTAAGAATTACACGTCATTATTTTTTTTGCTTTGTTTTAATTTTTTTTCCATTGTAATTCCCTAGTTGATTGGAGATCCTAATATTTAGATTCAAAGAAAAACTAATAGTCATATAACATTCTCAGTAGCACTAGAAAATTATTATTTCTTGATTATTCCTATGATGAAATAAATGTTAGTTGCAGCATGATAAATAATGAGCTGAGCTCTTAATGATTTTCATATTTTTGCGGTACACCAAGTGAAGAATAGCAAAATAATCTTACTGAAAGATCATCTATAGGAGTGAGAAATATGGTCATTTCTTTGAGAATTTTGATAAAATATGAATTTTCTAAAGCACTCATGAATCCGAGAGTAGTTAAGGACCAAAACAAACTCAACAGTGGAAACCAAAGAAATCTCTAAGTAGAGAACTATATGAGTATTATTTTTTTGGTTTATGCAAAAGGTTTAATGGTTCAAAACATCACATTCATTATTTAATTGAGTAAATCTGATAGTATTTCACTAAGAAATGTTCAAATTCAAAAGCTACCTATTTTAATATAGTAATTTACCAAATTAATATCTCTTAACAAATTTTTGATTTGTTTTCAAAATGGTATAAAAAAATTTTAATTCATGCGGGGGCTGAATTATTGAAAATTTATTTAATTAATATAATTTAAATAAAATATAATTGAATGAGAGATTAATCTTAAAAAACCCTTAAATTTTCTACTAAAAAGACACTTGATTTTTTTATATTTAATTCTTAATTTACAATGATTAATTAAAGATAAATAATTGTGCCAATATAATAACATTTAAACTACAAAACTAATAATTAGCCGTGATTCAACCAAAAACAGTCATCATATTGTCATAGTATTTCAAGTTGATCACAGTTTCTGATCTGAATCTTCGGGCGCCATGCACGGAAAATGGTTAGGAGAAGAAAAGAGAAAAGTTAAGAACATGGGATAGTCGTCGACCCATTCTATTTCAGAAGTTTAATTAACCTTTGAAGTCAAACTATTCTTTCATAATTTAGCTGTCGATCGAGTTTGACTTTTGCAATGGGCGTTTGGTGTACATGAAACGTTAATTTGCTATGAATATTGGGAGCTGTGCTTCCTTCCACGTACTGGAGGGTTTAATTATGATAGGGTTTATTTATTATATTGCTCGAGAGGCAGGTTATCGCCGTGTTCTTGTTGATATGCATGGATTCCCGGCTGGTCGGAGCATATTCAAACCTGTGAAAATCCACCGACACGTAAAAAATTGATTGAGTAAATGCCACTATATGACAGCCTCCATTTGTGCTACTAAGTCTATTTGTGGAGATCTTACGGCACCACGTAACGTAACCATGGCTATCAACTCCGGCATCCAACTAATAACGTGAAAAAGATTCATGTTATTGATCAACTCCGGCCGGCACCTAGATTTGTTTCATTTTTTTTTAATTATTTTTAAAATTAAACATGTGGTGCGCAGCTGATTTTTAAGTCATCAATAATATCTTTTATAGCCCAACTCAAATTAAATTTTAAATTATAGATTTTCGGGGAGTGGGCTTTGTTTTTAATAACTTTAAGTAATTACATGTGTTATATGGAATATATGAGTTAATATATTATGGAAAAAAAAAAACATTATAGTTCCGTTAAAAGGGTATTTCATGTCCTTGTTCAAAAAAACATCTCGGGTAAATTGTTGGTTACGCGACGAAGTCCTATGTTTTCTTTCTAATTAATGGATGTTATGCTGAATCTACACATTAGTATATCATGATAAAATCAACATAAAGTTTTTATTAAGAGGAAAGTCATGTATACCTAGTAAGAAACAAAAAAAAAACAAGAAGCCAGCTAGCCCTAAAATTGAGGACCGACGGCTGGTCGGGAGACAGGCCCCACTTCCCGCACTCCATGCTGCAGTTGTTGGGCCCATCCCTTTTTTTAATCGAAGCTTTCAGATTATTGGGCCCATAGAGAGTCGAAGCCAGCATTTAGCTCTTTAAATCACATATTTTTCCACAGGTGGACAAAAGGACCACACATTTAGCTCTTCATAAAAGGCCCTTGTTTTTATTTTTTATTTTTTATTTTTATTTTGTCAGAGAGGCAGACGGTATATCATTTGTCTCTTTTAAAAACGACAAGGTAGGGGACCTGGTTTACTGTTGGACCTTTTGTTTTATTTGTTTTTAATATTTATTTTTTTAAAATAAATTTTTAATTTTATATTTAAATAATATTCATACACTCTTGTTTTTAGGTTGTTTATTTAGTTTTTTTAATTATTTTTTATGTCTTTACTCTTTCAAGAGGTTATTTTAATTTATTTATATTTTTTATGTTTTATATAAATAAACTTTATTACTAAAAATAAAAATTATTTATTCTTAATAAGAAACAATGACCTTTAATATATATATATATATATATATATATATATATATATATATATATATATACGAAAAGTTAGGATTAAATATCATATTTATCTATATTTTATTTTTTTGTGGGAATGAAAATCTTTTTATTTTAGAATTTCATTGTTATTAACCGTTCTTTTTAAATTTATTGATTCATACATTTTAAGATTTATTTTGTTTCGTGTAAATAACATTTTTACATTTCTTTTCTTGATTAAGAGAATTACAATACAATAAAATACACTCGCAACATTGTTTTATTTTTCTACTATATTAAAAATTAACTTAAAATTCTACATATTTTTATTAACACATATAATTGTCACTTTATTTTATTTATATGTAAGCATCGGTTTTTTGATTCACAATTATATTTATACTCGATGTAAAAAAACATGTTAATAACACCTAGATATTTTTTTTTGCGTTAAAAAAATATCTAACCTATAATAAAACGAGTCAAATAAATGTATTAACACCTTTTATTTGCATTTATTGGTATAAAACGTTTTTAATTTATTTAACTAAATACATGCATCAGCTTTTTAATTTATAACTAGAATTTTTTAATCAAAAATATTGTTGCAAAATCCTGCATTTTTTTTTTAAAAAAAATAAAAATTATTTAATTTATAATGAATCACAGATGCAAGAATATCTAAAAACATTCTTAATTAATCTAAGAATACATTGGGGGTATCTGAGCCTTAAATTTTGTTTTATTTTTTAAATTAAACGGACAACAAGTTGTTTATCCTTTTTATTTTTATTTTTTAAGACTAGAAGATGCTTCGTTCATAAGCCAAGAATCCAATAATTATACAGTGGTTGGAAAATTAAAATAATAATTTTTTAATTTAAAAATCTAATTTTTAAGTCATTTTCATTTTAAAACACCATAGTAGTCCAAGAAATTATCTCCCAATCCAAAAAACAAAAACTTAAATTGATTTTAAAATACAAAATTAAACTAAAAAGAAGATTTCATCGAACCACCTATAGATTGATTGTTTTTGTTCATTTTGTCGTCATTTAAAAACATACACTTTACACGATGAGTAAATCTAAAATCTCAAACTAGATGAAATTATATATATGCATTGTCTTGAAAAACAAAGAAATTTTCTGGGCAATTTCTAGAAATTAGCATTCAAAATCAAAACTGGGGGTTTTGTTAGGAATTCATGAAGTTGTTCAAGTCAATTAAGCATTGTTGTTGTTGTCGCTCTTCATGTTGTTTCTACTCCAAACCCTGAAAAAGTAGAACCAGAAAGTTCAATTCCACTGTAATTGCTGGATCAAGAACAAGAAACCCATTCCCAAACAGTGGCTTCTTGCGTTCATTCGTCGTAAGGGTCTTCAAAGCTCAAACTTCAAGTTAAAATTATAATCAAGGTGGAGGTAATTTAATTTTGTCCAGTGTATCCATAGATTTAGCATGTTGTACCCCTGCTTACAAACTTGGAGACCTGCTTCAGCCCAATCAAGCTCTGTGGTGTGGAGGAATTTAGTTACTGCTAATGACCGGAAGAAGTGCTTCTTCTTCTGAGCTTTTGGCGTTCTATGATGCAGTTCATTCAAAACAAAACATTTCAACAATTTCTGATAGCTTACTCGAACTTTAACATCATATGATGGAGGACTGGAAAACACAACCAAGAAAAAAAAAAGGTTTTTCTTCTGCCCGTCGCATCCGTCCAGATCTCATGTTAAAAGTTCGCGGGGTTTCAAATAAAACAAGGAAATGCCAGCAGCTGCTGTCTCTCACAAAGAAGATGGCCTTTCCCATCTCGTTGCAGAAGAAAAATATGAGCAGAAGTCAAATGGAATAAAGCCTGGATATAGTGGACATAACATGTTTGGTAAAAGTCCAGCACAAAAATGGCAATCAAATAATTATGGTCATTTTATAATTTTAATATTGTAATGGTTATTTAGTTATTAAATAAAATAAAATAAAATAAAATATAGTGGTAATTTTATAAATAATTTGATATTTTTTATTAATTTTTTTTTAATAAAAATCTAAAGTGTTATAAATATATAAACTCGAGGATGTAAAGTATAATTTTTCAAATAATAAAATCAAACTAAAAAAACAAGCATGTTATAGGACTAAAAACATACAACTTTTCTTAGATCAGATCGAATATATTTTTTCAGGTAATATAAAATTTTAAAAACATATTAATTACACTCTTCTTCTCTTGTGAAGAGAATCACTGTCATGAAGTTTGATCCTTTTTGTCAAAAAAAATCATACCAATTCATCGCTTTTTCTCTTTTGTTTTTTTTTTTTTTCTTGGGTGAATCTCTCTTCTATCTAAACAAAGTTCTGAATCAAAATGTAAAAACCTCATAAAACATGGATTAAAATGGAAAAAAAAATAAAGAATACGCACTAAAGATGCAAAAAAAGGCTAATTTTTTTAGCATAGTAGTTAAATAAGCAGCGTAAAAAAAATTTCAAGTGTTAAATGTAGTAGTCGTCTGAGTTTTAATTTTTTTTTAGAAGGTCTTCATTATGAGGTTAGAGACATTAATTATTAATTAATATAGGGGTGTTTTAAGTTTATATATTATTGACATTATAAGGATATTTATTATGTATTTTTGGGTGAAAAATGAATTTTTTTTAGTTAAAAAAAATCACAACTTGATTTTACAACCATCTCTCTAGCTAATGGTTGAAAACATAGTTATTAAACTCGGACCGGCCCGGCAGGTCGATGCAGTGGCTGGACCGGTCCGGGTAAGACAAAAGACTAGGGTAAGCAAAAATTCAGAAAAACCCGGTAGACTCGCCGGGTTGACCCGTGACGCGGGCGACCCCGCAAAACCTGGTTGAGACCTAGTTTTTTTTTTCAAAAGTGTTTTTTCTCCAGTCAGAGACCTATCTTTTTTATATTTTTTTTTTGCTGATTATTAACCCTTTTCGAAGTTCAATATATAAATACTAGAATAATGTTTTATTTTTTCAATGTAGGATGTAAAGTCCTTTAGTATATATACTCTATATTTACAAGAAAAAAGTTATATATTTTTTTCAATGTGAGATAAAAAACTTTTTGATTTAAATACTTCAACTTAAAAGGATAATATAGTATTTTTTCAATGTGAGATTTTAAAGGATTTAAAACCCTTTAACATATATACATTATGTTCACAAGAAAAAAGTTATTTTTTCAAAGTGAAATTTGAAACCCTTTAATATATATACTCTATGTTTATAAGAAAAAAGTTATTTTTTCAATGTGAAATTTGAAGCTCTTTAGCATATATATATACTCTATATTCACAAGAAAGAAATTATGTTTTTTCAATATGGGATAAATTTTTTTATTTAAATACTTCAACTTAAAAGGATAATATAATATCTTTTTAATGTGGGATAAAAAAATTTGAAGTATTCTTTTAAACTTCATTATTTACAATATGTATAGCTTATATTCATATAAATTGTTTTTTAATTTTTTTTATATGAAATATTAAAAATTTAAATATTTTTTTATTTATTTTTTCAGGTTGATCTATATAACCCGCGACTCGGTTTTTTGATCAGGTCAATCTTGTGTCGGGTTTAATAACTATGATTGAAAATTAAGTAGAGCATATGTTTAAAAATGATTTTTTTTTAAAAAAAATCATGGTTTGATTTTTCCTAGTTGAAAATTAGACAGGCATATGACACAATCTTTGCCTTTATTTTTTAAAAAAACAAAATTATGGTTGACAACCCTTTACTAGGCCAAAAAGAAAAAAAATAAAAGGCTTGGTGTGCCCGTGTTGCCTTTTCTTTTAAGAGGCAAAGTTTCCTGGCCACCCAAACATAATCCACTAAAGTGTGTTTTGAAGTATTATTGTAGTTATTTTTTAAAGTATTTTTATTTAAAAATATATTAAAATAATATATTTTTTTTATTTTAAAAAAATTATTTTTAATATCAACATATTAAAAAGATTTAAAAATACTAAAAAAATATTAATTTTAAAAAAAAAATTCAAAATTTTTTAGCACGTGGGTTGGACCGCGTTCCTATACTGTCCCTAACTCTTTTTTTAACTTTTATCCTCTCTTTTATTTTTTGGTTTTAATTTATATTAATTAAAATAGATTGGTTAAGTATGTGTGTGCTGTGCCTGACATTGCAAGTATTCAATTTTAATCAAAATTAATTAATTAAAATGTGTTCGTGAAATTTTTTAATAAATATATTTTTATTTTTATTTGGTTTTCGAATAACATTATAAGATTTTCTTCTAATGTCAGCAAACATTATTTTTGTGTAAGCCAATATAATTTTTGTTTTCTTGAATTTTATTTAGTCACTCTTCTATGATTATTTATTTTTATTATTATTTAATTAAATAAAATATTAATTTCAAAAAATAAATGTATTAAATCAAAATTAATTCATAGCTTGCAATGCAAAATCAAATATCTTAATTTGTATTCAATTTTTAACTTTTCAGTTAAGTTTTTAGTTAGTAATTTTTCAGTTTAGTTTTTCAATTTAATTTTTAGTTAGTAACTTTTCAGTTTAGTTTTTAGTTGATATTAACAACTTTTTTTTATATTTGTTAAAACATATAATTCTAGATTTATTTAATTAAATATATATATATTATTTTTATTTTTAATTAATTTTTTATGTATTAAAAAACATATTGAAAATACTTGTTAAAAAACTTTTGATCCCACCGCCGCGAGGCTATTAGTAAACTATTTAACGAATTGGCCATAAACATGATTAATTCTAATAAGTGTAAGAGCAACATACAAGTCTTTTCTTTTAGGTGAGCATGGCTACATGATTTGAGCAATTTCATCTATCAAATGCCGAATGCTTTCTTTCTCTTCTGCATTCTTCAATGATGGATTCAGGATTCCAAAGATTAAAATTTGCACGTCAACTATATATATGCATGATAACCATTCAAAAACTATGAAAAGGTGAGCATGAATTTATGAATATGCTTCTTCATTATGATATACCCCAGAAATCAGAACAATTTGTCAAGAAGTAATAAAATGATTGAAGGGATTTGTGATCACTCATAGACTAAAAATAGCTTCTGGTCATGACTGATCATGTTCACATCAAGAATTTTGCCACCGTTTTCAGATAAAAGGTAACCACCTGAAGATTTTAAGTGCTCCATAGCTGCCTTGACAAGTTCTTCAATGGTTTGAGGAACCCACAGGACGACTCCCTCTCTTCTCTTCTCTTTTGGATCCCATGGATGGAATGGAAACACTGTGCATTTCATTCTTTGCATATCATCTGTTACTGGTAATTAATGAAAAAGTTTTTTGAGACATACGCAGAAGTCTAGCTGAGAAACCACTTCAAGCATAACAACATCAGAGGATAATAAGGCACAATGAATGAAAGCATGTCTGATTTACCATAGTTAATGCAGATGAGAAAGATGCTCATTAAAAAAAAAACCTTTAACCAAGAAAAGGGACACGCTACTAACCTATTTGAGAAGCTCTTGCAACCTCAAGCAATTTAATCAAATCCTTATTTCCACCAATACGAGCTTCATCAAGTGGAGTGTTTCCCCATCTATAAACAGGAAATAGCCCATAGGATATATGAGGGGAATTACATGATCAAAATCCAGATTCAAGAGAAGTAAAAAAATTGTGTGTTAATATTTAGGACTGGGAACAGATTTAAACTTTTCACCATGGTTCGCATCCAACAAAGGTAGGATGCATCTCATGATCAATTGAAGGTCCTCATGCCTTGCCATTATTCTTTTCCTCACTGATCTCTATATTTGAAGAGGGAAAAATTGTCCATGCGGCCATAGTGAATATGGAAATTCTTATAGGAAATGCCTAAAGCATAATTTACCAAACCATATATTTGTACAAAACTTTTCATGTAAAGATATCAAGAAGTGAATTATTCCAAAACCTGAGTTTCGAGTGAGACATGTGCCCTAACTAGCTCATATGCGATTCATCAAGTGGTAACATAAATTAGCCTCGAGTGCCTGGCCAAACTGGCCTTCAATTCAGGTCATACCTGTCCTTTGGAAAAACGCTGGCCCCTGCTTCTATAAGTAAACTTGCGATTGAGTGCAAGTCTTCCGAGGCAGCAATGTGCAAAGGTGTTCGATAATCAAAGTTTTTTGCATTTGGATTGATTCCATTGGCCAGAACCCTTTTCAAGAGATTCAAATCCCTCTTTACAACAGTTGTACAGAGAAAACCACCAGCATCATCAATTGCCAGTGATGCCCCTGCTTTAACAAGTAAAGAAGCTACTTCATCATGCCCACCCTTGACGGCTTCTAGCAATGGTGTGTTCCCAAATTTATCTGATAGACAGGGTTAAACAAAAATGTGTTGTTAGATTGCTTTAGAACTTCAAGATTGGATTAGAGAATATGTACATAATTCTGGAGGATATATACAGCAATAAACAATGTAGAACACTTACCTGAAATGTTGACGTCCACTCCATGTTCGATAAGCAGTTGAGATATATCTCCATCTCCTTTAGAAGCAGCAACATGCTGTTGAAAGAAAAACAATATTATATTTTCTATACAAGAAACAGTTTCATACTATCTTGCAAGAAAGAAAATGGAAGTTAAAATCCATATTTGAGAAAAACCGCTTACAAATTTAGCTCTAGATTTTTTACTCAATGATATTATAATAATGCAACGGTTGAAGTTCAGTACTCTTCCTTTTTGAAAGTCAAAGTCTCGAGATAACAATATCTAGTAAGGAAAAGGATATTTGACAAATTAATCTGATAAAAATCAAAGGTGTCTAACACCAGATAATAGTATCTTAAGACTGGCTTGTCAGTCCATCCTTCAGAAATCATACCAGAGGTGATCTTCTGTCATAATCAGCCTTGTTAGGATCTGCTCCAGTTTCAATCAACCGTTTCAGTCGATAATAATCCCCATCAAAAGCAGCACAATTCAACCTCATAGCGAGCTCCGATTCAGACTTTTCAATGTAAAGGATAACATCTGACTCCAATAATTCATTCCGTAGATTGGCATCTTTTCCCTGGCAGTTGAATAAATTGACATAAATAAGTCCACCACCTATTCTAGCTCATAATATCTAGCTAGAAGAAGTATGATTTCAAAGGCTTCATTTCTTGTTTTACAGTAAATGGAGAACATAATTATACCGCCAAGAACATAAAATTTAGGCAACAACTACAAAGGACAAGTGTTTGATGTAGTGAAGGCCTAAAGGAACTAGGAGAAAGATCAGAAGCAATGATATCAAAGCAAACTCACCTCAAGGAGATTGTTCAAGATAATTCGCCCATCAGAGAAGTATATATCAAGGATCTCTGTAAAAGATTGCTTATCAAGTCGTAATACCCTGCATAGTTCCCGAACTCGTATTGTATAAGGCTGAGGAGTGTTGCAAAGAAAAGAAACTTCCCCAAATGAGCTATAGGTTTGCAGACGCTTGATAAACTCTTCTGCTCGATCATTTTCACCTCTTCCGAATTCCTCCTGCAGATAACATTGTCATGCCTAGACGCTGACATCATAAACTAAAAAGATTTACTGATACAGTCCAACACACTCAGAGACAGGTGTGCGCGTGCACACACACTTGTATCATCAAACAGAGCAAATTCTTATTCAGAGGTCTACATGACTTGATATGTCAAGCATATAGGTTGCATTGTAATATAGCTAGTTTTCTTTACATCTGAAAGATAGTTGCAGCATGATGACAACTTTAAATATTTGACTAAAGTTGCTTTACAGTATCTTATGAGAAAATTGTACTTTTCCATAACCTTGTATCTGTTAAAATACATTTGATAGTATGCATGACATGTGCCATTATCCAGAATAAAAATAATGTAGGAGTATTAATTCGATAAACACAAATCAAAATTGATCTCTCTGTTATTGAATGTGTGTGTGAATGCACATGCACATTTGAGAGATTCCCTCAGCCAAATTTTTTATTAAGCTTTGTTGACCACGTTGGTGCAATCAAATTCACAGTTAAAGGTATTATAGACAGTCATAAGAGGCGATAAAGTTTGTTTTGTTCCATTTGGATATAGGAAGACAAAGATCAATCCCAAACGAAGCCAGGTAAATGGTTCATATCAAAACACAGCAGCAACTTAATACATACAGAAACATATGCTACACTTGTGATGCTTTGGAATATGCAATTGAAGAAGAAAGACAGGTCAAAGATGAAATGTTACCAGTTCACCGTGGCAGACAACATAAAGTTGATCTGCTACATGTCCCTGCTCTATAATCACTTCTCCAGGAAGGAAATACTCTTCATGAACTCGAATTGCCTGGTAAACATGACGAATGAATACAACTCTTCCCACAATTACAATGAATCTATGCTTTAATGTGATAGAATGAAATCCATTCATGGATTCAAAAGACTTTAATTTAATGAAAAAGCTTACTATCTGCTTAATGAATCCCAAAGAGCAACCCTTGAAAAGAGAAACTTCTTTAATATATGGTTCATATAATTTCTGTGAGATCTGCCAAAAAGAAACAACGTGTTGTAGAACACATGATTGAGAATCACCATATATTACTGATTCCTGAAGCAGGAAGTCTTATCTAATACAAGAATAAAGCATCTAATTTACCAACTAGGAAAGGAAAAAAATTACTCGAGATCGGTAGATGCAGTGCATAAATCCAACTATCTAGAACGCTACTGTGATAGACCAGTATAGAACACCAACACCTTAAATAAGATAACAAAAATTCAGGTACTAGAGAAAGGAACAGCTGATGGGAAGGTCTATTCCATATACCTCTTGCTCCTTTTGCCATTAGAGTTAAAATAATACGTAGGAATCTGACTTATATGATGTATATAATTCGTGTAGAGAGAAAGCACATGCAGGGTCGATGTAGGTAGATATAAATTTTGACATGCCAAATAAGTTGCAACAGATATCAGCATGGATGCTTTCTTCTGGATTTGATGTAATGTTGCACCAAACTAATTTGCAGGATAGGAAGAAGTTGATACAATTTTAAGCTCGACATCAACAATATTCTATCCGCTTAAAAATTGAAGCCGTTAACTATTGTCAATACCTTTGTCCGAATAGAAGCTGGGATTTCCTGCAGAACAGATGTTTCTGTGTAGCTGCGATCGTATTGTAATCTCAGATGGCGTTTGATCTCATTGCTCATGCCTTTCCCAAGATTATTTCTATTCATGTATTTGATAAGGTCAGTCATTCTATCCCTAAACTTTTCTGTCTTTGATCCTTTTACAATTAATGCAGTCATGTTACCAAGCAGATAAGCACCAAGAATCATGTCAAAAGATACATAAACCATGACAAATATCATTTCTCTGACATTTACTGCATGTATCTCTCCATAACCTGCAGAAGAAAGCATTTCATCATCACGCGATATACAGCAACTCATGTTAAGAATAACACATCCTCAAATAACAGGGAGAATCACATTAAGAAAAGCATAAAATCAATGACAACGAATAAAGAAACGACATGTTTTTAGCAAAAATTGAAAAATATAGCGCAGAATAAATTCAACAGTGAGCAAATCATTTATTGATGTAACATGACATCTTGCAATGGAAAAGCCTAACCTCGATATACAAATCCAATACAATCTGTGTTCAACAATGCCATGCAGTATATCAGCTTGCCTAACATATCTGGTGACTAAATCAATTTAACTAATCTCTGCCTAAAACTTTCTAGCATTCAGTAGGAACTTTCACCTTCCCCGTAATTATGAGCATCCACAAAAAAAAGAGAAAAAGATCATGCAGATATCAAGATCACAAATTCAAAGCAGATGGATTCCAGACAACTGCTTCACCTAAAGTGAAAATTACATCCTGAGGTTGATGGATCAGAATTCATGACCATGGAAGGTATAGGAAATCATGAAGAAAAAGAAACAAGTTGTATTCAAAATATATCAGAAGCTGGTTCCTGTATTCGCGGCAAGATAATTGTTCCTCTAAACATTTGCATTATTAGTATGACATGAATGGCTTAATGTAAGCGTGGATTTGTCTAGCAATGATTCAGCATCAATATTTCTCAAGATTTCAGTCATTCAGTTTCCTGAAGAGCAATCACCGTTTGCCACTCATCTCGACTTCTGTCAAACACCAAACTATTAAACTTAAACATATGAAAAAAGTTTACCGACAGTTGCCATAGTAACAATGGCAAAGTAAAGTGATGTTATGTATCGCTTCCAAAGATCAATCTCCCTGAAGTGTGTATAGCGATAGTCACCCATCTGTAAGCTTCCTATCCATGTGTAACCTTCCTGGGAGGGAGGCATAGTAGTAGCAAGATAGTAAAAAATGCAGGCTGCTGTATGTGTACAATAGAGTTCAACAACAAGAAGTTTCACAATTCTTGTAAAAAGGTAATTGATCCTGATATCTTTCTCCAACCTCTCAAAAAATTCTGTAACTCTTTTGGCCCGACTTAGCCTAATCCACAACATATATCTCACTGCCTCCTTTCTCCCAGAAACCTGATTAAACCAGATAGTTCCATATCAGGACCCAAAAAGGAGATTAAGCTTGCCAGTTCATACTCAATATGTAAAACAATTATAAATGAAGCATAAGTGACATTAAGAAAATGGATTTAACAAAAATGGTCCTTCAAAGTCCCAGAACGATACCTTGAAGATGGCATCCCAAGGCAGACAGCCAAGAAAATCAACCAAGAACCGAGATTTCAAGTACCTTAACAAAACATGTCATAAAAAATATACATAATAACCAATCAATACATGGCAAAAAACCAAGACCAAGAAAATATGAGATGGGACAAAAGGTACAGACCTAATGGCAATGAGCTTGTGACTGGAGACCAGGCGATAAGAGTGAGTTGCACGATAGGCCACAAAGAAATGGACCACAATGTCTATCAAGAAAGCAATCTGACCAGCAATGTCTAGCAAGAAAAGGTTCTCTGGGAGTCCTCTGAAGAAACCAAACTCCAGTGGTGTAAAGAAGGAAGAGTAGACTGCCCATATTAGTATGAAGTGCACCCATACTGTGTACCTCCTGCTTTCACAATCACACACAACAGAATTTTGATTTTAGATACCCTTTATGCACCCACTAGCAGCCAGTCATGGAAAGCCTTGTATTAGCAGCATTCTATAGCAGCAACTCTGAATCATGAATGGATTAAGTGGGGGAGCGTGGACTAAATTGTTGGGAGGGAAGTTTGAAACATTACGAGACTTGAGGAATGTTATGACATATTTTCAAAATCTGGGGGGGGCAATTAACATCTTTTTAAGGGACCTATATGAAAACATATCAAAATATCCAAGGACTAAAAATGAAGAATTATCCATGAATATAATATTTGCCCTTGTTCGGGATTGGGCACGAACATAGATCGGCTAAATTTTTTTTTATTGTATTTATATTATTTTAATGTTTTGATATTAAAAATAAAATTTAAAAAATATATTAATATATTTTAAAAAAAAAAAACTAAAAAAATAAATAAAGCTTAATTTCATCAAATTTAGAACGATTAAAGACCAAAACTAGTTTTTCCATTAGAACAGGTAACATTTCCAGATGAAATGGGGGGTAATAAAAACACAGTGGCGACATTAATTCAATCTAAACCTCTAGAGGAAAAACTAGACTTGCCCTAAACCCTATACTTTTATTTAATCAAAGATGAAAGATTGTACGGCCCAACCTAGAAGATGAGAGGCCTAGAACTCAAAGAAAAGAGGTTCTTAGTGCCTACCAGCTGTCAGGACGGATAATATAAGCATCAGAAACGGAAGACTGCCCTAAGCTGCTTCCATCTCTAAAAACGATTCCATCTCGAATCGAAGACTCCATTCTGAGCAGCCCAAATAGCCTCTTCCATGATGGTTTACTTTCCCCTCTAAATTTCTCAACCTCCAATTCTTCTTCCTCATCTGATCCATCACCTCCATTACCAACACCACCTCTTGTCCTTTCTCTTCCCTGTATCATCATCATCATCTGCAAGAATTTCAACAGAAAAATCGTGGGCTGGCCATAGAATGTGATAAAAATGAAAGAAGACGAGATCTCTGAATGAATGTAAGTACCAACCAGAGTGCAAGTAACCTTCAGTCTTGAAAGAAAGAGAAAGAAAGCTAATCTTTCATGATGAAAAGTGAAAGATAATTTTTATATAAATGTGTTTGGTGCCGAAGGAATTTGTTGCCGGTAACTACTTTTGACAATGGAGGGGAGATTTATCCTGTGCTTGATATTCCCTTGAGCTTTCTGTTAGCGTAGATGATAATGAGAGACATTTGTGGTGACAAAGAGAATCGTTCGTGGTAATTAGGTAGCTCATATTAAGAAGCTAACAGTAGGAATCAATGACTGGCAGCAAGAAGATTACCCACATTAATTATGTGCTTCAATAATTAAAAAAAAAATTGTTTTTGTGTTTTAAAAATATTTTTAAAAAATTATTAATTATTAATTTTTTTTCTTTATCTTACTCTAAATTAATTATTTTTAATTGTTTTAATGTACTTATTTTAAAAAAATTAAAAATTATTATTTCAATCATTTTCTAAGTGAAAAGTATTTTTAAAAATAATCACTATTATAATATTAAACATACTCTAAACATATATTTGAAATTATAGTAAATATATAAATATTATTTTAATAAATTTTGAAATAGAAAAATATTTTAAAAAACTATCTTTCACCTAATTAATTTGTTGAATATATATATATATATATATATATATATATAATAAAAGTTATTTGAGTTTTTTTAATTAAAACAATAATATTTTATGATAAATTTAAAGTGATTTAAAGAATTTTAATGGGAATTTTAGACTAGATTAGATCCGATCGCAACCGAATACTATGATATATAATTGTAAAATTAAAGGTTGAGAAAATTTCCACGACCTAAGAATTACCAAGAGAGCTTATTTAAGCATCAACAAAGAAAGATAGAAGCGACACCACTTTAGCTGGGCATCTCTATAATTCTGATTAATCTTCATCTTTTTAACTTTGTGTTTTCTACGCCAAAAAAAACAGAAATAAAAAAAAAATTTAAAGCATAGTTTTAAAACCCGGTTCGTCTAGGATCCAGTCAATTCAGAACTGAAACTAGATCGAGTTGAAAAAAAACAGGGAAAGAAAAAATTCGGTGTGACACGGCAAGACCCAGTTACAATTCGTTGGTTTTTTTTATTAAAATAATATTACTTTGATTTTTTTAAAAAAAATTATCTAAACAACTTAATGACCCAGTTAAAACTCGAGCCTTTAACTGAATCGGATGAAAAAAAACTATGCTTTAAGATTGTGGAAGAGAAGATGCTTTGTGTTTCCTAATGTTTTTATTCTTTCAATGAAGGGCGAGCCCAAAATGATTTGTCAAATGTTCTATTTTATCTTTTTTATATATA
Organism: Populus deltoides; assembly: GCA_015852605.2. NCBI lineage: Eukaryota > Viridiplantae > Streptophyta > Magnoliopsida > Malpighiales > Salicaceae > Populus > Populus deltoides. The sequence goes on along the minus strand of CM027581.2, from coordinate 11,973,518 downwards.
TTTATATTTTTTATCAAAAGAATATCAGGACGTAAAATAGTGAGAGCAAGTCACCTTTGGTTTCCTCATTTATTCGTTTGTTAGATACTCTGTCGATCTTAAAAAGGAAAATAAATTACGAAAATACAAGTATCTTCGATTGTGTTTGGTACAAGGTTAAAGAACTTGAAAGAGAAGTCAATATTAAGAAAAATAAAATTTAAATTTGAAATGTTGAGGGTGTGATGGAAATTAGAGGGTGAAAGTTTCATGATATTAGGTTGGATTTGAAGATTTTAGAGATTAAAGTTATCTCAATATAAATCAAATCAATATTTAAAACAAATAAAACTAGAGAAAAAAATTAAATAATATTATATTTGTAGCCATGAACGTAACTTTATTCTCAGATTAAATTGTTATAACTATATTATATCCATGACCAAATATTTTATTAATTATTTCTCACAAACTACTATAATTTTTTTTATTAATATGATTCTTTAATTTTTTTATTAATATGATATTACAACCCGTTACAAATCTCTGCTATAATTTATTGCGGTTTTGTATCTTAACTAATTTTAATTTGAATTTGTCAAACTACTATAATTTTTATTAAATTAATAATAACATAAATCTTCAATAATTAACTCATAAATTTAATAACTATATAACTCAAAATTTATTATTATAATTTATTTACAAGGGTCATTGTCAATTATTATAACCCATTAATTGCTTATTAGAATTCTTTTTGTAACCTTTTGACAAAAGTCATTGCGAATTATTATAACTCATTGGCAGGGCATTAAAATTCTTGATTGATTATTATAACATGTTGATAAAAGTTATTTTTAATTATTATAATTTATTGGCGGGCCATTATAACTGTTTTTAGTGTCGGCAACCCTAATTATTAGAGGTCCTTACTTTATTCATGGTTATTTAAGAGATATTATGCAATTATTTACAAACCATTCAAAAACACTTGCTTTTATAAATTAATTTATAAGACATTCTATAATAATCTATCAATTGCATATTGTATATTAAATTGGCCATAACTCCTTCTAGACAATTTGGAATTCCATTATGAACAATATACTAAATTATATTTACATCCATATATGATTCACTAGTAATTTAAGTAATTAAGCAAAACATATATAAGAAAAATACGTCATTTCTTGCCTCTGTTCCTCTCTTTTTTTTATGGAATTAACCTCGTTTACCATAATTTCTGGACTTGATTCCCGGAGACTTGTTTCAAGATTTGGGTTGTAATTCAGGAGCTAAAATTAGGAGATTGCAATCTCTAGCTTAATTGCTTGGGATTGCAATAAAAAATCTGAAATTAAAAGCTGGATTTTGGGTTTTAATTGGACTAAAAATGAATCAATTAAAAATAATTGGATTGAAATTGAATTAACTTGGACCGAATTGAATCAAATTAATTCAGTTAGACTAATATGATTGAAATCAATGAATCAATTTGGACTACATTGAATTAAATGGATTGAAATAAAAGTTATAAAAAAAATGAAAAAAAAGTTTTGAAAAACATTCCTTATTCTCATTACAGTCTTGGATTTTTAATTGTTTCAATTTCATTTAATTTTCTTTAAATCATCTTTTTTCTTTTTAATTGTATCCCTAATTAAATCAATTTAGACCTGCAAATTCATCATTGGTTTCTAAAATTAAGCAATTTTCATCAATCTAACTCTCAATTTTGATCTTCTTCTTCAATTAACTCCTTCATTGATTTTTAATTTTGTTATTTGTTTCAAAATCATCATTGAGCATCAAATTTCTTTCGCTTTTAGTCAAATTAAATGAAATTAAGTCATTTTTTCAATTTCTTCTTCAATTCAAACCTTGTTTTTTTTGTCTATGAAGCTTCGGTCCAAATTCAAACGTTTCAAGTTTGTGAATATTCTTAGATTTTCTCTATTGGTTTCTCAGACAGGTTTTTTGACGTCTTTGCTTGAAGTGACGACAAAGGGTGTGAAAAATCCTGAACACTTTGTGCCCCATTTCGAATACTCTATGATTCTAAACCCATATGATATTTTTTAAGAAAGTTTAAATCCAAAACATGAAACCCAGATGCCACGTTTGGTTATGGAAGCGTGAGTTTAGAGATTTGGGATTTGGTGGAGACTTCAGTCGTTAATGGGATTGTATTCGAATCTAATCATGAGTTTTTGGTGAAAAAGAAATCTGACTTGCTTTTTTTTTTTTTAGTTTAACGTGGGTGTCCGGGCTAGCTTGTGTGTATCTTAACTAATCCCACGGGCCCTGAAGTTAACGACTATGTAAGCCTCCAGTAGCCATCATATGAGCAACTACAGGGTTTAAACTTGAGACCATAAAGAGAGTAAACCTCTTGATCCCAAGCTCTTACCACTGAGCCACCATCTAGATGGTAATCTGACTTGCTTTTTATTTGCATTGAGCATGCAATAATTGTGTCTATCTTGTTTATATTGACGCTATAAATGCACTGTAGACTTTAGAAAATTGAATAACTGAAGTTGATAAAATTTAATTTTTTTATATATTTTTATATATTGATATCAAAAATAAATTTTAAAAAAAATATATATTATTTTGTTATATTTTTAAGTAAAAAAAATAGTTTGAAAATCAGAAACTAAAGAGTGTAAGCAGCATCGATTTTTAATGCAAGAGTATTTGCTGTTCACGAGAGTCCTATCTTCAAACTTGACCATCCTCACTATTTCTAGATGTTTTAGAATCAAAAGATAGCAGAGTTAGCTTGTGTTTTTTTGGGGGTGGTAGACCTGTTGTTGGTGCAGGGGTTGGGCTGGATGGCAGCCCAAACAGGGTTGCAAAAATGGCAGCCTCAATTGGGCTGGATCCAGCCCAACCGAGGCTGCTGCCCATATTTGTTTTTTTTTTTTGAACAAAATCTTCCACCATCACTCTTCTCCCTTCTCATTGGTTTTTAACATTAGTTTTTACTGTATGGGTGGCTTGCACTGTATTGTGGATCGACTTAAATTTTTTCAATAAAATCTTTTTTACGGTAATGCAAAATAAAAGAAAACCCGGGTGATTGTCTCCAATATATGTATTTTATATGCTTAATTAATTTCAATAACATAAATATAATGTATCCAACAACGTTAGTGTTTTTAAATAATAATAAAAAATCTAAGACTCGAGTTTTTAATTTAATTGAGTTCACTAAACTCAATTAATTTAATAATATTATTAAAAAAAACATTGACTATAAATAAAATGAAATACAGTAATAGTTAGGTATTGAAAATGAGTTGCTAGTATAATACTTAGGATGATAAGAAAGAAAAGCTAGTTGGAGACTCATCATTACTCTGCCTTGGACATTATCTTGTCATTAGAAAGAGCTCACCTAGATGATTTTATTACCACTACGAAAGGTTAGATGATGACACCAAAAGAGGTTCCATGCACCGTAAAAACAACAACTCAAAAAACAAAGCAAACAAATATCATGAAGTGAACATCTCGTTTTTAGATTTAATCAATTAATTTAGTCTTATAAAAAAAAAGATTTTATCTATGAAAAACTTAAATTTAACAAACAAATGATAAATAAAATGACTTAAAATAACCCTGATCATTTTCAAAACTTGTGAAAATTCCAATAGAAAAAAAGTAAAAAAAAAACCAAGTCTAATCTTTAATTAAATAAATTATGAAGGGGAAAACTAAAATAATACGAGAAAAAGATTAAAAAAATCAAGCAAACCCTCACAAATCTTTAAACATGAATTAATCATTTAAATTTATAATTCATGAAATTTGAGACTTAAACCGAACAAAAAAGACTCAATTATTAATAAATTTAATATTAAAAAATAAAATAATATACCCTCATGTTAAAGCAAATTACATGTTTATTTGTATAATTCACATCAAAATAGTAAAAAGAGAAAAGAAAAACAGAGAGACACGTGTTTTATAGCAATTCAGCAAACTTTATTTTTATTATACAATAACAGAGAGGGGGGGGGGATCCAATCATCTAATCCCATGATTCCATTGACACGTCTTCTTAAATCACCATGAGACGATGGAGTCCTGCCACTGTCAAAATCACCCGTAATTGATGTCGAAACCGCATCCCAGTCATTGCTTCCATCATTCATGACGTTTTATATATATATATATATATATATAACAAATATATATATAATAAAATAAAATATAACGTTTTGTTTGAATATTTGGCTCTTATGAGACAATCCAATTATCCTCTCCAACTCTGATGTGACTTCTCCCATTCAAATTCATGCCTTTTTTTTTTAATCTTCAATTAAATAAATGGAAAGACAAAACTTAAAAAAAAAAAAACAAAAGATAGACAGATAAAAAAAGACAAAGAAATCTGAAAAAAAATTTTAATAAATTCTAAATCTAAAATTCTAAATTCTTAAAATTCTTAAAATTTTTTAAAAAAGACAAAGATAGCTCTGTATTCTTAAAATTCTAAATCTAAACTACATCAAGAAACTCAATTTTTAATAAATTTAATATTAAAAAATAAGATTAAAAAAAATATCAATATAAAAAATTTGTTAAATAAAAAAAATAGCAATCAAAATAATAAGGATCAAATTTGATAGGAAAAAGATTAAAGGGGAATGAAATTGTAAAAAAATTAATTTTAAAAAACATTTCAAATAAAACAAATAACAATAAAAAAAAATAAGGATCAAAATTAACAAATAAAAAAATAAAAGAGAATGCAATTGAAAACAAAACCCAATTCTATAGATTATTTCAAATAAAACAAATTGTAATAAAAAAAATAGTGATCAAATATGAAAAAAAAAAACAAATTCAAAAGCTGGTTTGAAAATTTGAAGGGTTAGACTTGGAATAATCATTTTAGCTAAAACCCTTCAAATTTGACACTTGGAATAATCAAATTTGAAGGGCGAGCTCTGGCTAAAACTGTCCACGGGTTAACACGAGCTGTTTTTTTTATTAACATTTAAATATTTTAAGTGAACAAATTGTCTCTAAATTAACTTGATTATTACAAAAAATCCATGAGAAAATACAAAAAAACCATTGGACATTAGTCAAATAATTTTCCCTTGTAAGGGTACATCAATTATTTTACTAAACTTAAAAAAATAAAAGATGAATTAGCTCCTGAAAGATAATTTAATAATTTTTTATTTTAAAAGCTCTTCATTTATTTCAATTAGCAAAAACAAATATAAAAAGATCAACTTGATCATGATCAATTTGATAATAACAAATAAATCCTAATAAAAAAACTGGAATTACCTCCAATTCCTAGTTCAAATTTGTTATGGTGTAAAGGAAAATCCATAACTTTATTTTTCTAATGAATAGTAATTTGTGTCACGTGCACAGTAAACTCGCTATGAGATTTAGTTTTTTTAATTAACTAAATAGGTAGCTCGCGTTATGCTGTGGACTGACTTAAATTTTTTTCATAATAAAAAAAAATGTTAAGGTGACACAAGTGTTCTAAAATAGAGTTATTTTCTCGACTGGTTTTAATAAGCGTGACTAATTTAAATAACACAAATAAAACAAATGCAACAATAATAAATAAAAAGAAAAAAAATTGATAATGAAAAAATATTGTTCAAGCGACCCCATTATTTTTAAAGAAACAAGTAAAATGTATGATCCGAGTTATTGATTTGACTAAGTTTAATGAGCTCGATTAATTTAATAATATGATTAAAAAAATATCAATAATAAAAAAAAACAAAAACAATTTGGTAATAATTAACTTTAATAAGCTGCAAATATAATTATCACGAGGAGAAGAAAAAGAAATGTATTGTAGACTAATTGTCGCTCTATTTTAAACACTTTCTTACCAAAAAAATAAAAAAAATTCTATTGTAGACTTATTATTGTCTAAATAGTGTGAGAACAATCCAATCGTTGAGGTGTGCAATGTTTATGTCAGTTATTTATTTTATTAATATTTATTTTTAATAAATGATCAATTTTTTCCTCAATAATAATAATAAAAAAAATTATTATGAAAAAGATAAAAAGACCCTTGAATGCCAGTAAAAAAACTGAATGTAAAAGTATTTAAGTTATTTTATTGAAAAATTAAAAAGACAAACATGTCCTTGGATGCAAGTTTAATATTTTTTTTGTTTTTATGAGTTTTTTTCATTTTTTTATTGTACTAAAAAATTTAAAAAGACTAAACTGGCTCTAATTAATTTGTAAATGATGAATAGATCCCTATGAAAAAAACCGAATTATCCCCGGTAACTAGTTGGAAGTTTTTATAGTGCAAGGGCAAATCTATAATTACATTATTTCAATTATTAATAATGTGTCTGTTAGCGCGCGGTAACTTCGCTAGGAAATTCATTTTTTTTTTCTAATTAAATTTTGTAATGTTTTTGCTTTAGTCAGTAGTCAAATACTTGTTTTTTCGACCTTTGCAGTTCCTCGGGTGTTTTGTTGGTGAGAGATCGAGTCGATGCAGTCTTAGGAACTCTTTGAACATAGTTCTTTTTTTAGGGTGGTGAATATCCTCCCTCCTGTTTTCAGGTCCCTTAAATAATTTCTAGCATGATTTTTCTCCCATTTGTTCTTGATTTGAATGGTTGAATAATCGACATTTCTTGAAATGAACATTTATTCAAGTCTGCATCATTTCTTCTCTGTGCCACAGAATTATGAATATGCAAGAATTGTGAATTTTCTTGTGTAGAATCATTGATCTTTCCAAGGAAGAAGAGCTAGCTAGGTATCTATCGAGTTATAGTAACCAAAAACGTTAGCACAAGTGGCCATGACTTTGGTCTGGGATACAAGAAGGTCCTGCGTTGGCTTGTAAATTTTGAAATTTCGGGCCTCCTTTAAGGGAAAAAGAAGGAGAAACAAACTGGTCTCCCGTTGATCCAATCAACCCAGAAGGCAAGAGAGACCTGCTGCTGTAAGAAACAAAGAAATGCCCTTGCATGCGCTTTCATGCCCCATTTTCTTCAATTCCCCTGTAGAGGAAGCAAGCATGATTGTATATCTACCATTCAACTTCGTACAATTCAGCTAAAATGGTAGCTTGTTTTACATGGATTGGTATTACAGAAACAAGTTGACAAGTTGACAAGTGAAAGTTGCTTGAATCTCTGCAATTATCTCTGGCCATTGAAGTCCGCTTGGCCCTCATTGTCCTTGCCAGATGTTTAATGCGGAGCGCCATAGAGACTTGAATTTTAAGCTAGAATTCCAAATCAGGAACGTCGGCAGAAGGAACAGCTCATGGAAAGAAACCTGAAAAGGATCGATGAGGCTAAAAAGTTAAAGCTAACAAAAATGATCAACCATTATTTAGAATAATCACCGTATCTTTCTTGATGACGAGTCCTGCTGAAATTCACTTTCATTGTTATTAAACCTAGTTGAGATTTTTAATTTAAATTGGGATAAATTTTAATATTAACCTAGCAAAACCCGTGTGATCCAATAAATAAACATGTATTTCAGTTGATTTAAACTAAGATATAATTTAAGGAAAAAAAAATATTTTGTATTTCTTTAACGTAATACTTCGTATTAAATTATTGTAATTAAATTGAAGAAAGCTGAGAAATCTATGTGGTCTTTGTTGTGCTAAATTACAAGAAAGTTGGAGAGACAAATTGACCCGAGACTTGAGAAAGATGAAAGAAATAGAAAGAGGGGGGGAATGCCCTTTATTTGGCACATGATTAAATAACATGTGTTTTTAGCATACATTTGCTCAGTTCTAGTCTCCTAGGAATTTGCTTATGTTCAAATATTTGGCGCCGTTTCAAGAATTTTAACTCCACGTTTTACAGTTTTTTTTTTTTTACATTGAAAGTTTGAAAGCATGCAAACATATGCTCAGTTCTAGTCTTCTGGGTATTAATTTTGTGTGATTTTAAATGGTTTTATCCTGCTGATATTAAAAATAAATTTTTAAAAATATATAATTTATATGTATTTTAAAAACATTAAAATATAAACACTACTATAATTTTAAATATTTCAAATTCATGTGACGTAAAACTACGCGATTCCAGGATTACTCTTGGAACTTCGAACCACAAATGATTAATAAAAGTCTTAGGGATACCAATTGTATTTGTTTTTTTTATTTATTACAATGAAGATAGATATATGGAAAAGAAAAGAGTAAAACTATTTGACTTATTGGTATAATTTGATTTCGATAAATCTTCTTATTATAAACTATCAAATAATCATTTCAATTCAATAAATTAAATTGTTAGGTAAAGTTTCAAAATATGATTTATATTATTCTCCAACACACTCCTTTAAGTGAAAGTGATTTGGACTTAAAACTTGCACATGCCCACATTACATTGTGCTTATTTTTTATCAAATAAATGGGGGATTGTGAGATTCGAACTCGTAACCACTTAGTCATCAAGGCTCTGATACCATGTCAAAGAACTATTTCAACCCAATAACTTAAACTGTTAGATAAAATAATTTATATTATATTTATAATTTTTTTAATATATATAAAAAATAACCCGTGTAGTTTTTAGAGGATATTGTTTTAATTAATACCATTCAATTAATATAAAATATTTAATATTTTTTCATAGCTCGCGTGTTTTCCTTGATAAAACTTGATCATGTAAAATCATTAATAAAAGTTCATCATAAATGAAGGATGCATATATGGACCAGATCAGCTGCCTTGATTACCTGGCTTCGTTCCAATCTTGTTTTGAGAAGCAAGAAGACCATTTTAATGGTGGTGACAAAAGGGAGTCAGTTACGTATTTCCATTCCATAGATGTTGATGACTCGATGGAGGCCATGGAGGTCTGATATTTACATCAATTTCGTAATAAACCCAACATCAAATATTATATTGTATGCTTCATATTGTTATAATTTTAATATAAGTTACCGTTTTAAAAAATAAGTTTTAAAAAAATTATAAATTATAATTTTTTTAATCTAAGTTTTCAAAAGAGAATTTTAAATGAGGTTTATACAAGCTTAAAAGTTTTTTAAATTTATAATTAAAGTAAAATATAAATTATACCACTTCATTTTATAAAAACATGAGAGTTTAAGTTGTTTGTTTTAGTTTTTTAAAAATATTTTTTATATATATTTTCAGATTGTTTTATTATATTGATGTTAAAAATAAATTTTAAAAATAAAAATATATATTATTTTAATAAATTAAAAAAAAAACAACTGATTTCCCTCTTAACCAGACTCTAAATTTGAAATTGGAAGAAAGAGGGAAGAACAGTCACCATGGAAAAGAAGCTGAAAACAAACAAAAATAATTCTTAAATTTTCTATACAATAATATAAAAGTTTTCTTATATAAATGAGTGATGCAGATGAGCATCATTATTATCGTTGATTTTATATAAATAATCGAAACTACAAGTCATGAAAGATGTGTATATAAACGGCTGGATTCAAGTAACTCAATATGCCTCCTCTATAGCCGCCGCCTGTCAGCATCTTCAACGGAAAAATGCAGCAGCTTCTGATACTCTTCCATGCTCAAATCAGTCAGCAAGCAGATATTTGTACACGGGCGTTGAAAATACACCACCTATTTGACACAACATCAGCAGTAGATCAGATGTGTTTTTTGTTTTTTTTTTAAAATTATTTATGTAAGTTTTTTATTATATTTTTTTACATAAAACATTTTAAATGTATTTTAATAAACTGACGCATACATATTATTAAACAAATTAAGAATTATATATATCGATAAACAAAAAAAAAGTATTAATAATAACTTAAAATTAAAAAAAAAATATAAATCAAGATATTTAATCTTGCAAGATATAACATTTATCTGGTTGTATTTACTGAATTTATTTATTAAAATTAACTTTTTATTCAATCAAATGATATTAAAAATATACACACATATTAAATTGATTAAATAAAATAAAAGTGAAAAATATTATGCAAGGCTGCATATATCAGAAATATTATCTGAAAATAAATAATTTTTATTTTTAAAAATAGAATTCTTATATAAAAAAATTATAGATAAATCAGAATAATCTTTTTAAAAATTAAATATGCACAACACCATAAAAAACAATCTCTATCCAAATAAATGTCAAATAAAAAAACAAATGAATATTAATTGAAACATATATTTAAAAATTATTTTGAAAAAACATGTATATAAAAAGATATCAGTAAAAAAAATGTTAGAAAAAAAACAATAACTTGATTGTTGTAGGTTAACTAGTCAAACTTGTGACTCGAACCATGAACTTAAATGTGTTCAATATTTTTTTGCATTTAAATTTATATTCAACCTAAAAAAAAAAGCAAAAAAGAGCCTAGGAGCGCTAACAAGCTTAAGCTTATTTTTATTTTTATTTAATTTCTTAAAAGGTCATCCGCCCCTTTTTTTTAAAAAAAATAAGCAGGTGACATGTCACTCGCCAAGGCAGACACTGTGTTGTCTGCAAACCCAGATTCCGACCACCATATTGGTGGCCGGAAAATCAGGCATCTAGTCTTTTGCCCTAAAATTCTAATTTTCAAGCTACTTCAATTCAAAAATACCTCACTAACATCCTTAAAACACCCACAAATCATTTCATCAACTCCAAATACTTAGAAGATGGTCCAAAAACCTGAAATCAAACCGATTTAGTTTTGGGTTTCTCAACTCAGATCTTGTTCTTCAAGCAATATCAAGGCTTTAAACAACCACCATAAAACCCTTTTCATCTCATGAAACTTGAGGACACTAAGAAAACATATTTTAGTAAGCGAAAATGAAGTGAACGTTGGCTTTCTCTTTTATCCCTAGAATCTAGCAGCCCCTCTATCTCTCTCCTTTCTCTAACCAAGGACTGAAAAATAACAAAAATAAACTTGTATACCAAAATTGATTTTGTAAAAAAATTTAAGGGGATCTAAATTGTATACATAAAGTAATTTTTTAAAGATAGAGGACCTAAGTGTATTTTTCATGCAATTTCTGGCGCGCCATCTGTGTTTGATAGTACCCTTTCATTTTGGTCCCCCTTCTTTCATTTTCACCATTGATTAAGAATTCAGATGTAATTGGCTTTTAATTAGAATTAAATCACCCAAAATAAAACTTTGAGAACCAAAATGAATTATTGAAAAAATAAACAATGCCATCCATATTGTTTTGTGCGTGCAGGAACAGAGTCGGCTCTACTAGTATTAAGTCACAACAATATATTCAACAATTACATTTCTAATATTTTTTAATTTAGATATCTAGGTTGAATTCAAAATTATGAATCAAATTTTTTTTAAAATGATAAAAATGAGGGATTGAATCCGCTTAAACACCAGTCCTATAAGTTAGAGAAAATAAACAGGATGAATCTTCTTGACCTATGTTTATATAATTAAAAAAAAAGGTGTTAGAGAAAACATCAACTCGATTATTTTTTTTTACATTCGCAACCCAATTGTAGAATACATTTCTAGTACATTAACATCAAGGACTTAATTAAGAAAAGTTTATTTTCGACGCTGCATTAAGAATCAATTTAGAGTGTCAAGTTAATTTGGAATTTCCCAGATTAATAAATTAATACCATTAAAAACTGCATTCTACCAATCACCCCTTGAAAGATATTCTGAGTGACCGGAGCTGAGTGTTGGTTAAGGTTGGGATACCCTTATTAATGCATAATAGCGCCCCTTCGGAGTTGTGGTTGCTGGCAGTGATGTGTTTTTAATTTGAATAATTTTTTTTTATTGTTTTGATGTGCTGATGTTAAAATAAATTTAAAAAAAAAAAATTATTTTGATGTATTTATAAATAAAAACACCTTAAAAATAACTTTAACCACACTCTCAAATAAACTTTTAGTCACCCCTTGAAAGATATTCTGAGTGACTGGAGCTGAGTGTTGGTTAAGGTTGGGATACCCTTATTAAAGCTTAGTGTTCGTTTGGAGCTGTGGTTGTACGAGTTTCGATGAATGTTGAATTTTTTTTGACTTGTAATAATATATTTTTTTGTTTTTTTAACTGTTTTAATATGTTGATATTAAAAATAAATTAATTAATTAAAAAAATATTATTTTATTGTATTTTTAAATAAAAAAACATCTTAAAAAACTCCACCCTCACTCCTGGATAAACTTCTTGTCACCTGGGTGGCTAAGTTGTTGCAACTACATTGAACCTAATCCAATATTCATGGCATTAATTTCCAATTTGGCCAACTTGGTGCCGGCTCCACGAGGACCACGACATTAAGAGAATCCCCACCTTCAACCAATTCTATGTCCCAATATAAGTATCTACCACTGTTTCTAAGTTATATTCATTGGGTCCTCTTGCATTATTACGCATGTTAGTATAGTCGTTATGCAAGCATCCCTTGATGACCATACAGAACTTTAAAAAACAATAAAAAAATATTAATTTAATATAAAAATAATTAAAACTAAAATAACAAATATAAAATTATCATCAGTTTATGTGCATCTCGACTAATCTCTCTAGACCCTGAAGTTAACGATCATGTAAGATTTTAATACCACTAAGGTTTATAACACTCAAATTAATGATTTATAAAAATTAAATTCAAGACCTAATCAGTCGAACTCAAAAATAAAATATTCATTCCGTCGGGTATACACTTATTAAATTATTCCTACTTGTACTCAGATTGATGTTTTTTTGTTTATCTATGAAGCGGTTTGGAATATTTGGCATCTACACAAATCGATACTTCAATGTGTTCGCTACGTGACAATTACATTATAATCATGGTTTTAAATCTTACTTTTAATCAGGATATATAATATCAATGATTCCGTTGCATCACATTTAAAATACTTAATATCTAATAAATACTAGGCATCTTATCACATCATGTGACGTGTCGTAAGATAATGGTAGAATAAAATAAAAATCACATATATCTCAAAGTGATGGCAATTGTTTTAATAATAATAATAATAGAAAAAAGAAAGAAAAATCACGAAAAAGAAATCAAAATCAAAAGACTGGCTACTTGGTCACGAGAAGATAAGAAATGCATAGAGTCCACTTAAAAAACATAGCCGCCATTATTACACTTCATCACTCTCCAGCAAAAGCTCTTTTCAATTTTAACACCCCACCCCACCCCACCACGTCCTTCCTTCCTCTCCCTATCCTTCCACCATCCTTCCCAAAAAATCCTCCACGTGCTTCAACTCTTTCCACTTATATAACAAGCCCTCCGCCTCTTCACTTCCTCCTAACCTTCCCGGAAAAAAAAATAAAAATAAATCATATCCCTCTTCACTTAATGGCCCTTGTCCGTGAACGCCGCCAGGTAAACCTCCGTCTCCCCGAACTCTCGGACCGCCGCCCCCGCTTCCCTCTACCGCTTCCCCCCACCTCCACCGTCAACAACAACAACAACAACACCACCTCTACCATATCTTGCAATGATATTGAAAAAATACACGTGCTAGGCCATGGTAACGGTGGCACGGTATATAAAGTACGTCACAAGAGAAACTCACAAATTTATGCACTTAAAGTTGTACATGGAGATAGTGACCCATTAGTCCGCCGCCAAATTTACAGAGAAATCGAGATTCTCCGCCGTACAGATTCCCCCAACATCGTTAAGTGCCATGGGGTTTATGAAAAACCATCTGGGGACATAGCAATTACGATGGAGTACATGGATTTAGGCACACTCGATTCACTTCTGAAAAAACATGGTACGTTCAATGAGTCCAAACTGTCACATGTTGCAAGTCAGGTTCTGAATGGTCTTAGCTACTTGCACGCCCAGAAAATCATCCACAGAGACATCAAGCCTTCAAATCTGCTGGTTAACAAGGACATGGAAGTGAAGATTGCTGATTTCGGTGTGAGTAAAATCATGCATCGTACGTTAGATGCTTGTAATTCGTATGTTGGCACTTGCGCTTACATGAGTCCGGAAAGGTTTGATCCTGATACTTACGGTGGCAATTACAATGGTTATGCTGCTGATATTTGGAGCCTGGGGCTTATTTTATTGGAGCTTTATATGGGCCATTTTCCATTTCTTCCACCGGGTCAAAGACCCGATTGGGCTACTCTTATGTGTGCTATTTGTTTTGGGGATCCGCCGAGCTTGCCGGAGGGAGCGTCGGAGGAGTTTCGGGACTTTATTCAGTGTTGCCTGCAGAAAGAGTCTGGTAAGAGGTGGACAGCAGCTCAGCTATTGGCTCACCCTTTTGTATGTAAAGTTCCAAGATCCGATTTAGTGGACTTGTGATTTGACCCGAACGCCCAATTAAATTTGTGGGTTGGGAACATAATTTTGAGTCTTTTTGTACAGACTTCTGGATTTGGGATTTTCTTTTGTACATTCTCTTAATCTGAATCTTTTGTAGCTCTGTTCCATTAAGCAATAAATCTGCTCTTCAAAACGAGACTTTTTTTTTTTCCATTTTCTTGTTCTTTACATCCTTTATATTTTCATTTTTACTTCATCTACTTAGGTACTATTTTTTATTTCTTGAAAAAGTAAAAAAAAACTTTTTTATATAATGAGATTTCAATAATAGCCTATCAAGAAAGCACTTTCATGGCTTGAATATTACTTTTTTCATAGAAAAAAGTAAAAAAAAATAAAAATAAAAATAAATTCTGGGTACAGCACAGGACGTAGCATGACGCATGGCTAGTTCCCATCCATGCATGGTGATTTGAGTCCCTTTTCTTTTCTAGCAGATTAGTTTTATGGGGACGCTTTTAAGTGGAGTAACATATTTTTTTAAAAAAATATTAAAATTACTGTGAGATATTTTTGTAAAAAAAATATCATCATCGTTCACCAATAAGTTATTTCTATAATAAAATAGTCAAATATTGTAATCTTTAGTTTATTTTTATTCTTTATTATATTTTGCTGTAATTGTTTTTTGTTAAAACTAAAAATAATAAGCGTAACACCCGATAATTTCAATATAAATTAAATAAAAATATATTTTAAATCAATATAAGATATCCTTTTAAATACAAAATGACAATTAATGTGTTTCAATATATTCAAATATTTCCAACTTGTTTTCAATGTGTATATATTTGGTGTAAAGGACAGGATTGTGTGAAATTCTTTCTCATAAAAAAACAACTGGACGAACCCGAGACTTGTTTCCTTTTTCTTATTTTGGAAAAAAGAAAAAAGAAGTATATAATTTTGAATATTTATAGAGTATTTCGTTTTTTTTTTTTTCAGGGTCTTCCTATAAAACATGGTCGCGTTTTTTTGGGGTGAGCAGATCTTGGTGACTACTCTTGAGATCATGACTGTGGGGGAGCCTTCTCCACTTTCCTGCTAAAGCATCAAAGCGTGCAAGAGCCCCAAACTTTTTTAATCCCATTAATTTTTCATTAATTTTCACGTGCACTTTGATAAACTATTGGCTTGCAAGCCTATCTAAATCGTGATAAGATTTGTGATTTGTCCTTGAAGAATTCTTTAATGCGTTGTTTTCGCCTGCTTGAAGGAATTACGAGTGAAAGAGTTTCACCGTTCTTATTAATTACAAGCAAAGTTACACACACATAAAAGCAATCTTTAACTAGTTATTGTTACAATCCTTCTATGATAGATAGCAACTAGATATCCGTATCAGGTCTTTGACTTATGATTATATACGGAATTTGACTTATAATTATATACGAAATTATCCTTAACTGCTAGCTATAACCACAATTTTAGAAACCGAGTGTACAAACACTGGACACAAAATATTTGCAATACCCCCCTCAAGTTGAATCTAGAGGATTAATGGATCCAAGCTTGCTCAATAACTGGTGAAATTGAGTAGACAATAGAACTTTGGTAAACACATATGACAATTGATCATTTGTACGCACATAATGTTCGTATGTCCGTTATTATTTATAACAATGCCACGACCAATAGATCCTTTTAAGTATTGAAGAATGTGTTTCACCATTCCTAAGTGTTGAACGGTTGGAGCATGCATTTGTTGACTGACAAGACTAACAACAAACACAATGTCAGGTCGCGTGATAATCAGATATATAAGCTTTCCGACAAGTATCTAATAGTGGCTAGGAGAATCAAAAGCTTCTCCATCTGAATCTAGCTTTAATTTGCAATCTAGTGGAGTGGCAGCAGACTTAGAATATAACAAAACAACATCTTGAAGTAAGTCTATAATGTATTTTCATTGATTTAGAAATAACCCTTTGCTAGAAGTTGTCATTTCAATTCCATGGAAATACTTCAAATGCCCAAGATCCATGATTGGAAATTGGAGCTGAAGATTCTTTTTCAATAAAGCAATAAAATCACTATTATTACCTATGATGATGAGATCATCCACGTATATAAGCACCATGAGATTGTCATTTGTATTGAGTCAAACATAGAGTGAAGAATCAGTAGAACTCATTGTAAAACCGAGAGCTTCAAGAGTAGTACTTAGTTTAGCATGTCAAGCACGAGGACTTTTCAACCCATAAATAGATTTATGCAGTTGACAAACCATTTTGGAATCTCCACCTTGAGGATGTCCTGGTGGAAGCTTCATAAAAACTTCTTCTTCAAGATCTTCATGCATGAATGCATTTTTAATGTCCATTTGCGACATCACCCACCCATTATTGATAGCTACAGATAAAAGAACTCTGATAGTGGTCATTTTGGCAACTAGGGCGAATGTCTCCTTGTAATCAATGCTGAATTTCTGAGTAAATCCTTGAGTAACAAGACGAGCTTTGTGTCGATCAATTGAGCCATTGGAATTGAATTTTGTTTTGAATATCCAGCGACTCCCAACTACATGTTTTTCATGAGGAAGAGGAACTATACTCCAAGTTTTATTTTCCTCGAGAGCTGTTAGTTCTTCTGCCATAACCGTTTGCTAGATACTTTAAGATTGAGCTTCTTGAAAGTTTTTGGGTTCATGAACATTGGAGATCGTTGTAAGGAAAGTTGTGAAAAGGTAAAATCTTTGAAGTCGAACATATTAATTGGGAACATCGATTGTATAGGCGGGCATAAGCTTGCAATTTGTCCCGGGTTACCCTTTACAGGGATTACCTTTCCCTTTACGCTGAGACAAATGCGTCCATGGAGTTGATAATATTGGTTGGAAGAACATTGCAGATGAATCCACGCTTCATTTTGGGTTGTTCCACGGGGACGATGATTTGTCTTGACAAATGGTTTGAGCAAATTCATTCAACGTGAGGCAACATGGTTAGGGGAAATAAATGGATCTCACCTAGAATGAGTGCCTTCAAAATTTGGACTAGTTTTGTTTAAATCAAATACCTTGGTATTTCTCTTTGATTTAGGCTTCATAACATTTAGGTTTTATCTTCTTGGTTTGTGAATAACCCAAGAATATGCAATTATGTATGTTCAATATTATGGCAATGTTGGCATTTGAGATCCGATCGCTTTGCGGTATGACACATCTTTTTCTTTATCCTGCAAAATTTCAAGAGGACATTTAAAATCCAGCACTCGGCTGGGTAAACGATTTATAAGATGAGTGGCAGTACGAAGTCCATAAGACCAAAAGGATTTAGGAACATTCATTTGGAGCAATACGCCGAAGTTTTCTCTAGATCATGACTTTTCGCTCAAGAACTTCCATTCTGTTACGGTGGGTTGCACAACTAGTTTGAGCACATATGCCATTAGAACATTCATTGGAAGGATGGAAGTTCGAGTTTTCTCATCGAACGTGACTTTTATTAGGTCCTCAAAATCCATTTTATTGAGGCGCGCCAATAGTCTAATGCAATATGCCATTAAAGCTTAAGTAGTTTGTTATATTATGAGACATATATTCTGAGCCACTAGGCTGAAAATTGAGTAAATCAATTTATGAAAAATTTGGAAATATTCAAATACTTCACATTTAGATTTTAATAGATAGACCCAAGTAACTCTAAAGAAATTATCAATAAAGGTTACACAGTATTTAAAACACAAAGGGGGGGAAGGTTCTCCAACATCTAATGACAATTTAATATTGGCAATGTCTGAGACACGATGAATTTGAACCCGAAAAAATGACAAATCTCACAATCAAGAGTTCTTTTAGGTAAAATTGGAGATATGTTATTAAAGAAAAACATTTTAAAGGTGATGCCAAAGATGATTCGAGAGTAAACCTTGAGAAATTTTAGCAAAATTGAGTAAAGTCCATTGAATTTAAGGGAATCCTGACCAATCACTTCAATTGAGGTCCTAAAAGATAACCTTGTTAGGAGAGAATATAACTTCACAATTAAGTGAGGAGGTTAACTTTTTTATAGAGATTAGCTGGAAAAGAAAAGAGGGAACATAAAGAACATCGGCCATTGATAAATGAACTCAAGTTTGATTTTCCTTACCTTTACAGAGCAATTTTGCCATTGCCCTTGATACAAATGTAGAAGGTAATTAAGGGAATTCAGTCGATTCCAACAATCATTTTGGGTGTTCCAATTTATAATGTCTTACATATGGTTTGCAAATTCATTCAACAGCAAAGAAGTAAATGGATTCACTAGAAGAGGTAACTTTCTTTATTTGTTCCTCCTTTATGATCCTTCATAAATTTAGGTTTTATCTCTATGACTCTACATCATCAATTGTATGGCAAAAATAGGGAAAAGTTGAATTATGAGATGAAGAGGTAGATTTTTCACAACTGGCGAATACAACATGAATAAAATTATGAGTGACAAGAGTTTTCACCGTTGGTTGTGGCACATATATTTTGAAGGATGGAAGTTACACACACATATATTATATTTCCCCAGAAATCTGATTAGGAGCCAAAACCGGAAGATGCTCCATTTGTTTTCAAATCGCTTCTAAGATCAGATAATCCTATTAGCACGCCTTTTAAGTCATAAGTAACAAATTAGGTTTTCACTTGACTTATGATTCATACCATGAATTTGAAAAATTCATCCTTGATTTGGTTTCCATACATATCACCACAATTTTCTGGAACTCCAAAGATGATGAATGTACAAACATTTTAGACAAAAAGCCCATTGAATTTGGATCCATAACATAACTATTGATCATTTGTAACCAAGCCTCATATTCACAAGCCAACCCCGGGAGACTTAGTCAAGCGGATTGATAAATCTATTTGGAACTTCCCCTGAGCTAATCCGGGGTTGCCCTTGAATCGGGAAAGGTTTAATAAAATTATTCAACAACATGGAAGTTAAAACTCTGGGTGACCCGATCAAGATTCAAAGATGTTGGATTGGAGGTAACTATCTTCTTTTTTACTAAAACGATATCGTTTTAGGAAATTAAAAAAATTACAAGTGAAGAGAGATCATAACTCTGATACCATGAATAAATTATGAGGCAATCCCATTCTTATTAATACAACCTAGAGACACGCACAAAACCTAGATAAGCCATGGGTATAAATCTTTAACCGTTACAATCCTTCAAATATAGATATCCTTTGTAAAAATACATCTTGACTATGAAATAATCCTTTTGATTTTTTATTTTAAATTAATTTTTTTGATTATTTTTATATTATTTTAATATGCTAATATCAAAAATAAATTTTTAAAAATAAAAAAAATAATATTATTTCAATATATTTATAAATAAAAAAAGATTTTAAAAAATAATTACTATTACTGTAATAAACATGCTCTTCTTGTAAATGTGGTTGGTTTCTCCGTCTATTCCCAAGCAAGATTCACAATCTTCACGTCACTTCGCATGTTTCTTTTCTAATCTTTGCTTAGGATAAATATTAGATATTAATATAAATTATAATTTAAAATTTTATTTAAAAAATTAATATTTTTAATTGATATAATTTTTTAATATAATATCATAATTTTATTGATTAAGTGATTATAAATTTAAATTTTATTATATGTATTTTTTAATTAAAATTAATTAATAATACAAGATAATATATATTTATTTAAATTTCAAGTTAAAAAAACTTTTAGAATTCAAGCCAATAGTTCACAAAAGACATTTCTTGTATAATTAATTCTTGAGACGAACTTATCCATCCTGCCTTCGCATTAATGGGGTCCCGAAAATAGACTCAAAGGAATGGAAACTTCGTCGTAGATATAGTGGAAGGTGTTTTACTTTCTTTCTTTTTTTTTTTTTATTTGAGAAAACCTTATTTTTCTGAAAAGTATATTTTATGGACCCAGGTAAGGAAGTAAAACTCTGACTATTCTAAACTCTTACAAGAGATGCACGTCCTGACTCGAACTCGAAACCTGCTGTACAGATCTCAAACCCTTTACCATCACGCTACGTCCCTTGAGGACGGAAGATGTTTTACTGTTATTTGTTAAAGTATTTTTTATTTAAAAATATATTAAAATAAAATTTTATTTTAAAAAAATTATTTTTAATACTAGCTTATCAAAATAATCTAAAATTATTAAAAAATATAAAATGAAAATTCAGATTATTTTGAAAACACTTTTAAAATAAAAAACAAACAGACCGAAGATTGACGCACAGTTCACAGCAGAAGAAGGTCGATGTTTTTGGGAGTCGAAGTGGATGTGTAGCTGGACTGCATGGGCCCACAGAGGCCGAATAATTGATAGCATGATGAGTCACCAAATATCTTAATAGAAGATCCTGTTCAGATGCATGAACGTGATTCACATAACACCCACTAGGCAACAAGCAAGATGCTGCTACACTGCTAGTCGTCATCATGAAGAATGATGTCATCACCCACGACTCTCCTACACTAATTTTCAGCTCACAACGCCTCAATAATCTAATAAAAAATAACAAATATATCTAATTTTTAATTAATTTAATATTAATTTATAAAATTAAAAAAATTTTAATTTTAAAAAAATTCAACCATGTTATTAAATAAATTTAACCAAGTTATTAAAATTTAAAATTTAAAAAAATAATTTCAACCTTTCAAATTCACAATTCATGTTACAAGAGTGAAATAGCCTAATAAAAAAACTAATATTAAAAAGAAATTATTTTAAAAAAATTAATTGAAAAAAAAATAAAAATAATGTAAGGAGGGTTTTTTTTTTTTTTTGTTAATGATATCATTCATGAAATAGAAAATGATAATCTGAAATTTAGCTTTATCTCAGGAAAGTGACATTCGAAATTAGATTTGAGGTGCAGAAGATGTGGAGATAAAATTGTAAAATATTGGATTAAAAAAAAAATGTAACATGAAAGAAAGAAAGAAAGAAAGACTATATTCCTGACCATATGAAGAGTAGAGATTAAAGATGACAATTTAACGTGAACTTTATAAATATTTATTAAACCAATTTAAATAAATGGGTTTTTTTTATAATTATTTTATCAATTTAATAATTATTTTATTTGATGAATAATAAATAATATTATATAAAAAAACCCAATAAAAAACCAAAAAAAAAAAAACATTTTACATAATAAAACACGGGTAATGAATACTTGAAATTTAATAGATTAAATATAAATATTTTTTTTATTCAATTAACTATGCTTAATATTATAAATATAATAGAAGTACAACTTGTGAATATTAACAAAACACTGTTGTGACTTATATCATTGAAGCCACATCAACACTACATCAACATTGATGTTTTTTTTTCTTGCTCAATAACACAATTTTTTTTATATTTTTTTTAATTTGATCATTTAATATTAGATTGTTTTAAAAATTGTACCTTATAATTTTTATTTATTGAGTTATACTGGTTTTATGAATTTAGTTATTTTTTTCGATTTTAACTTTATATTTGTTAAAAGCGAGACTTCAAAAAAAAAAAACATTTATTTGACTAAGGATAGAAATTTGTTTGTTTTTTATACTCGGTGTTTATTTACAAGAAATGCAATTGTTATTTACTTGCTTAACATTAGAAATCTAATCTAAAAAATCCTCAAAACATCATTCCCTTTGAGTAAACGTGGTACAGAAATGCAATATCATTCTTCTCATATTTCTTCGTTTGATCTCATCGATCTATTTTCAGCTGCTGTTTTTCATAGTATTGTGCATTAAGCAGTAATATTTCAGCTACATTTTTTACTCATGACTTTTTTCTGATCTTGTTGTACAGCCAGCTAGGGTGGCATTACTATCCGGATGCGAGGGAGTGTCTGCTATTAATACCATCGTGAGTGTTATGGGAATAAATCTGAAAACCTTACGGCCAGAGCCTTGTGTTGAAGGGTTTGTATTAGCTGACAGAAGACAATATTTCATATCAATCGTTATTCCTTAAGTAACACCTTGGTGCTTAAATATTGTTGTCAGATATTCAACTCCTGGGGGTTACTCTTCCAAAGCAGTCCATCCTATTGCACTAGAGAAAGTAATGAGTATTGCTAAAATGATGAAATCAGAATTTGATTTGGACCAACACACACTTTCCGGTATTGGAGGTGTTGAGACCGGTGGTGATGCTGCTGAGTTTATTCTTCTCTGAGCAAATACAGTTCAGGTAGGCAAAAATAATTGTTTTGCATTTTGTTTATCATGTTCTTACCGTCTCAATACATTTACATGTTCCTGATAAAAATCGGTTCCCTGTTTAACCATAAGATTGCTGATATCCTTGTAGTTGGTAAATCTACTCTGATGCTGATATTTATTTTTAAACTGCTTGGGGTCAACACTAGGTGGATTTTACTGTCATACTACTAATATTTTCTGGAGGAAAAGATAAAGACTGTAAAAACAAAAAACAAGAACAGCTGATTATTAAAAAAAAACAAAAAAATGAGAATAGTTTGGAGCGAGTTCTTTTTGGTTATTAGTGAATTTAAGGTGTGACAAACCAGCAAATGTCTTTGTAACCCAAGCTTGATATTCTGTATAGTTTAACACACTTTAACTCAACGTGAAAAATTCAATACTGAGCTTATTGATCCATGGTGTGATCCATAAGTAGAAGTCAATAGCTTCTGATTACATATCTTTTACAAGGAATTTGAAAACAATTTGTTCTGATCAATGTTGGAGGATGTATTTGGGTTTGTTTATATAAGGCTCAGGAAAAACTGGAGGGGATCCTTGAAAGAGGAGTACAATTCACCTATTCATAACCAGATTTCGATTAAATTGATTAGACTTGTCACTTGAAGGAGAATGTTTAAAAACTCGCTCCACCTCCTTATAGCTTTTGCCCTTTTCTTCTGCTTATTCAAGGCCTCATTTCAATTTGTTCAATTCAAGAAGCAGGGCACTTTACTTCATTCGCATAGTAGGTTAACAATTTTATTACTTGTTCCTTGGTTAAAGCATTCATACTGTGAGTTATGGGAATTGCTTCTCTGAATTTCTGATGTCATATAGCTAAAACCTTATCGTTTATAGAGACTGTGATTTGCACACAGAATCTGTCTGTAGGCAGGTATGAGGTAGGAATGACTACTAAAATATTACTCCTTGCCTCCAGAATTTATACTTTTCAGTTTGTGTTTCGTAAGACTTGTGGTTACTCTGCTATTTTCTTCCTCCTGAATAAAAGAGAGAACCATAATTTGCCTTTCTTTTGAATTTTTTTAAAAGCCGCCTTTCACTTCTACTGTATAACTGTTTTGGATTTCTGCACTATGTGCTAATATTTAATACCATTGATGTTCGACTACAGGTCTGCACTGGGGTTATGATGCATGGATATGGCCTTGTCAAGAAACTCTGTGAAGAGCTGAAAGATTTCATGAAAATGCACAACTTCTCATCAATAGAAGATTTCAGAGGGTAATTCTTATCGAAGATTTCTAAAGTCGCAAGCTATAAAAAGTTGCCTGCAGTTTAGCTATAAACTTTCTTCCTTGTTCTATTTGTCCTTCCAGAGCATCTCTTGAGTATTTCACAACGCACATGGATTTGGTGCGCCGGCAACAAGAAGCCATGCAACAGAGGAAAGCTATCAAGAAAGGTTTGCAGTCTGACAAGGACTGGACTGGAGATGGTTTTGTTAAGGAGTCGGAGAGCATGGTTTCCAACTAATTAAAAAAAAAAAAAACTGCAGCAAGTCTCTCAGTTGTTTGAAAAAAATAAATGGGATTTACCAGGTTAGCCCATCGGCCAGAGTGAGAGTTTAATAAGTTGCGTCCAACTGCTGGAAACAGTTTTTGACAGGCAGCAAAGATAGTGAAAATTGTTCAATACTGTTGTATATTTGCTCTCTCTTTGCATGACCATGTGGAGCATACAGCAAGGATTCATTGTCAAGCAGTAAGGAAAAATATATCAGCACAGAAAATCTTGAATCCTATTGGGCTAATAAATCTTCGTGTATTTTTTGATACAAGAAGATTGTGTTCTTCCCCTCCAATTCAATGAATTGGTCTAGCATTAGCAGCATTGTTATGGTTACTGTATCTTTTTTATTCATTGAAAACAGCGATTTATTAATAGGTTCAAAACAAATAGCTGGGTTTGTTTATGTAGATTCCATCATTCACTCCCATTCCTACAAGGGGATGCTGCTCAAGCATCTGCATCTCTTGCCGTAGACCAAACACTTGAAGGAATTAAAGACAGAATGAAAATAGCATTTGCAGAAACACCTACTGGCACATAATTTCAACTGGTTTAGGATATTTGACATGTTTTACACTTATAATAACTAATATGATGTTGTTCTCACATGCAAGTCACAAAGACAACGGCTTACAATAACCACACACTTAAAACTCAATGGGTGCACCATGACTAGCTAGTCATTTCTAATTTCACCAAAAAGAAATAATCCTGCTTTCTGTTCACTCTTTGGTCCATTTTGCTCTAGTCAATTCTTTCTCCTGCAGAAGAATATGTCCAGAGATAAAACACTATTTAGTAGTTTTATATACCAAATTAATTATTATTTTTCCACGTTAACTGATTGATTATTTACTACAAATTTTGGAATCAAACGTTAATCATTTATCATCTGCCACATTTTTACTTGCAATAGATTTTTTAAGACATTTTTGTACGTATAAAACCCTCGAGTTATCGTTCATGATAGCTAGCTTGGCAACATAACAGAGACAATAATGGGATGTGTGAAGTAGCTCACCGGAAGATGTAGTGGAAGTGGAATGTTCAGCAGTACTCTTGGAATGGGTTCTTGTGAGCTCTTTAAGCTGTAAGTGCATGCTGTTGATGAAAGCTACTGTTTCTTGCTGGGGTTCCTCCATTGCTTCTTTCAACTTGCTCAGTGCAAAGCAGTATGCTTCCTGCATATTGCCTCAACATTATGATGATCAAGACCACTAAACCAGGTTCAGAAGTATATAAATCTTATCAAATGATCGCTTAATCCAAAATATATTAGCTGAGTGCCAGTAATAATTAAGCTTATCTTTAAGAGGAGTCGTAACCAGAATTTGAACTGATCCTAAGCACGAAGTTATAGAAGCCCTACTACGCTATAAAATGATTAGTTAGTAAATCCAAATGCTTAAATTATTCGGTGAAAACAAAAATAAATTCTTATATCATACCATATCGTTCTGTGCCATTGTATAAAAGCAAGAACTAACCAAAAACAAAATTGCTGCTTCATCAGCTGATCATTGAGAAGTTTTACTTAATTTGTATGATATTATAAAATTTATTATTTTACATGAAATATTGTAATTAATTTTTCTGTATAGATTTATCCTCTATAGCATATTTTACATTATCATATGTATCTCTCTCTCTCTCTCTCTCTCTCTCTCTATATATTTATATATATATATATATATATATATATATATATATATACTTGCAAGTTAGACAAATTAACGTTATATTACAAAAATAATCTATATTTAGACAAATTAACCACCTTGACATACAAAACAAAATTAATGATCAAGAATACAAAAAGAGCCTGATTGGTATAAAATATAGCATAGAAAATTAAGTGCAAAACTTGATGAATAGAGAATGAATTAGATGACTTGTGCTTTCTTTCAAAGAGAATTTTACTAATACGAATTAAAGGGAAGAAATTAATTAAAGAAACTTAAAACATTTAAAGTGGGATTTTTTATTTATTAAATTAATCTGAGATCTGTAAGAGTATAATAGTTGATCCATAAATTATCAAAAATCGCCAAGAATTTCGAGTTATTTCAAATTCAAATCTTACGGTTTACTTGCATCTTTTGTTTATGCATGGAGAGCCTTTTAAAAAAGAGCTTTTATTTATTTATTTATTTATTAAGATAATGTTTAAAACTTGGTCAATACTATTTTATTAAGTAAAATAGTTAATTTAAAACTTAAGAATACAGTACGTAGTGAGTCAAAAGTTTATAAAATGTTGTGTGGATATGAATTAATAAAGAGTGCATAAAATCAAAAGTTTCTATTTTAACTCATCAGTTTGTCAAATCTTCTTTAAAATGATGTCCAATTGGAAGTCCCGAGGCACCTAATGGAATAAAAATTAATTTTTTTTAAAGTGATCCTTAATAGAATAAAAATTAAAATGTTTTTTCTAAGTATTTTTTATTTGAAAATAAATCAAAATAATTTTTTTTTATTTTTAACACCAGGATATCAAAATCATTAAAAAACACTAAAAAAAAAATATGAATTTAATATTTTTTTAAGATAAATGCACTTTTAAAAAGCATTTAAAAATATAAGCTACCGCAATTGCACTCGTAAATAGGTTCTTTGTGTTTGTTTGGTAATGCAATGACAAAGAGTTTTTGTAAAAGTATTTTTAATTAAAAATATATTAAAATAATATTTATTTCTAGATTTGTTTTAAATTTATTGACATCAACATATCAAAATCATTAAAAAAACACATAAAATAACATTAATTTAATGTATTTTCATGCGAAAACAATTTGAAAAACATTTAAAAACAAACACATTTCAAAACCATCTGCTTTTGAGTTCAAAACTGCTTTTAATTAAAAATAAAAAACAATTTTAAACTTAAATACAAACACACACTAATACATTATTTTCTGCTAAAGATTTAAAATTTAAAAAGGACGAAAAACTATATTGCGTAATAAAAGACATCTTTATCTTCATATTTAGTTTTTACAATTAACTAACATTTATTAAATTTGAAATTAAGATACCGTATAAGATAATATGCTGTTTGATATAGTAATCTGGATGCTTTTTAATATGTTTGGGTAAAAGAAATCATATGGTTTTTTTTTTTATTTAATGATTGTCCAGAATCAATTCCAATTTTTTTTTCAAACTATACGCATTCCTCTATAATAATAATAATAATAATAATAATAATAATAATAATATATTAAACTATATTCTCATCTCATCCCTCTATAACAATTAAACTATATTTAATTTGATTTTTCATTCTCAGTCTTCATTTCAATTATTCTTTAGTTCCTATCAATTCAATATCTATAAAATTAGAATAGAATTTCTCATTTTCATTTCAATCATTGCATTATTTTCTCTGTTACCGATCATCACCTAAGTTTGAAACTTAACATCGATGACTACAAAAAGAAAAAAGCATATCCCTTCAATGATTACACGAGACCGACTTGGCTGCCATGCGCAGTGTTAGAACAGTCTCAACTTCAAGATATCATTGTCTGTAAACTAGAGCAGACTAACATAGACAGAATCTAGTCTTGTCTTATTATTTTCATTAAAAAAAACTCAGTCTCGTCTTTTCAAAATGATCTTTCAAACCTAGTGATGTGATTAAAGCAAGTAGTCTAGTCATACCATGTTGGATTTGACTAATGACTTATTATAAGGAAGAATGTGACTAACCTACACACAGCAAGGGAATGCGCATTTCTTTTCTAGAACATTTACCCTAGTTCTTTGCTGTCTGCCCTTTTAAAGGAAATACATATCTGTGTGTCTATGTCTGTGTGTGTGTGTGAGAGAGAGAGAGGGGGGGGGGGGGGGCTCGAGTTTATTACCATGAAACTGTCTAGTTCTGGCTGACTGAGGGAGCTTGGATTGGGAAATTGACAGGATAAATTCGGCCTCACCCTAGGGATTCGGTCGACATCACCAACGGTACCAACCTGATATGTCAAAAGCAAGAAGAAACAATGCAAATCGTATTCAAATCTTTGATTTCATTACAGAAAAAATTAAGAAAAAATGACATGTATTGCTTTCATTCATGCATATGCATGATGCATTAATTCATGGAATCTGATCACTGTGATCTTTGGAACAGAACTTGAAAAGAAAATGCAGCCTCTGAAAATTAATGATAAGTGTAGGATTCTGAATCCTCATAAATATATGGGGACATTATATATATTATTTATTTGCTATTCATATCTGCACAATTTGATGAATCTTGTATATGTGCTTCAACTTCAAACTCTTGAAACTTGCTAGCATCACACTACCATGTTTTGGAATTTTCATTAGTACAAAAAAGGAAGGAAAAAAAAAACAACAAAAAAATGGATCATGAAGCTCAAGATCATGTTGTAGAATTTTCCCGTTTGTGTTTTGCTGACCAAGTGTAATGTTCTAAAGTGTTGGTTGGTGCTATCTTAGCCACTTAACATTGCACTCTTGACAACCCCATAAAAATGTAGGAAGGAAAAACATAATCTGATACGCACATTAACATGATTTTGATACCTCAAGATCATGATCAAATTAAATAAAGATTGGTAACACTGCCATAAATATAGTTGAAATTAATGAGGCAAAAGTTGAGTTACTTGTGCTGAGAAAAAAATAATTTCACAAACAAATTTGAATTAACCTCTTAATGCTTCTGATATAATTTTACATCACACAGTGCACACAAGAGAGAGAGAGAGAGAGAGAGAGAGAGAGAGAACCTTCAAACAGTCGATGTGAGTTTGGACCAAAAGTCCATACAAAGGATGGCTAGAGATTCTCTTCTTGAGAGCCTCAGCTTCTGCAGTGTCAACTAAGAGATCATCATCTTTCCCAACAGTATTGTTCATGCTGCTACTCTCCATTTTTCCTCCAAAATATAGGACTTCAAACCCTTTGGCGCAAACTAATAATTTTATCTGTTTACCACATTTGTTCAAATTTATGAAGCCCACTTCCAACTATTAGCGGTAAAACAAGGGAAGCATCACGACTGTTGCTCCCATTTTTTGGATTGACCCATGCATGCAAAGGCATCAGTCAGAGAACACTGGACTTTTTTGCTTAATCTCATCTGTCTTTTTACATGTATGAAAGTTACAGTTCAAGGGTTTCTCGAATAATGGGAGCTTTGATAGTACATTTTCTGTATATGTAGCCAGTGCCTTCCTCGTCTTTATCTTTCCCTTTGTACTGCTCATTCTCCCACTTTTTCTAGCAGAACATCCAAATTCGTTACTGTTTTAGTGTAATGGAAGGACTCTTTTTATTATCTGTATAGTTTTGTTCACATATGAGCAAAGAATGTTTTGGAACTGTACACCTTCCCTAGGAGAATTGACAGCTCAACATGTGCTTACTACACATTCTAGGCAGTGAATAGTTAAAACACATGAAGCTCTAGCAAGAAAGCTTGGCAAAGAGTAACAGATATTGGGCCACCTATGTACTCTTCCATCTCTCTCTCTCACACACACAGAGAGTATTATAGTATATTAAAAGGCTTGAATATATTTAGGAAATGTGTATTATTTTGTGATGTAATATCTATATTAATTATTAATTATTAATTATTGGATATTAATTTATATATATAAATAGAAAACGTTGACTAACTAATAGATTAAGTCTCTTATTGTTCTGAACTTGGTATCATAGTCATTATACTTTAAAACTTTCATTTCTTTTCTTTAATAGACTCTTCATTTCAGTCTATGGTGTAGGCTTCTTCTTTTCCTTCTATTTTAGAAACTTTCTCTATTGCTGTTGTGAATCCTCATATTTTTTTTCTTTTCCCTCTGCTTTGGAATCTTTCTTTACTGTTACTGTGCAACCTTCCCCTACTGCTGCTGCCGTGACTCTTGCCACCATAGAGACTTTAATTGCAAGCATTGTTTCCCTAACCAATACCCATCAAGTTATTTCTTTGAAATTTACAAACACAAATTATTTTTATTGGCGAATATAGATGAAGCTGTATCCTCTTGGACAAGGTGTTTTTCTTTTTGTTGATGACTCTTTGTCATGTCCTCCTCCTCCTCACATGGTTGTTGTTGATGGTTCTTCTTTTTAAGCTAATATTTTTTTTTTCATTGAAAACAACAAGATCAACTTATTTTAAATGCAGTATTTTCTTCTCTTTTAATGGATGTACTGCATCTTGTTGTCGATTGCCAAACCTCGCACTGTGTTTGGTGTACTCTTAAGCAAGCCCTCGTTTATCCGTCTAATTCTCGCATTATACAACTTTATGGTTCTTTTCAAAATCTTTGTTCAGTGATTATTCGATTACTATATTTCTACAAAAGCAAAGGCATTGTTTGATGAACTAGCAGCTATTGGTCCACCAATTTCCCTAAGGGATTTTAATTTGTATGTGTTTCGTGGTCTTCGGAGTGAGTTCAAGGACTTGGTAACAAGCCTCGTGACCAAGGAAAAACCTCTTTCATATGCTGATCTTCATAGTCATCTTTCTACTAATGAATTCATTCATAAGACCTCTCTTTAATCTATGAGTATTGTTGTCACTACTCCTTTACTGCCCAAACCAGCTCATCCACCATCATCTCATGTTGCTCAATGTCACACCTCTGGTTTGTATAATAACAATTATAATTTCAGTTGTGGTAGAGGGCGATCGTGTGGAGGCTAGCTAAACAATTATAACAACAATCGTAATAACACTAATTTCAGGTTTGATTTTTAGGGTTTCCATGGGTCTTCAAACAACAACTAAAGACAAGGTAATTGACAACAAAACCAACAAAATAATGGCTCTTCACAATGGTCTAACGTCAGGTCACTACTAGAAAATTGATAAATACAAACGGAAATACCGAGAGAATATTTTTGTTGGTAAATTGCCGACGGATTTTAATAAATACAAAAATTAATTTAACCTGGCAAGGGAGGGTGTTTTCTTTTTTGCCACATGTTTTTTTTTTAATATTAGGATGCCCTTGAGGACTTTTTTGTAATATTAGGACGCACCAAGGGGTGTTTTCATCCTTATTGCCAAATAGGAGGCACATGGTATGTATTACGATGACCAAAATCCACCGATTGTTGTGTCATCCTATGCGGCAGGTGGCAACACAACTGTTGGTGTGGCACATTTGGCCTTGTTGGTGGCGGTTCGATGATGATGAAATTTTTTCCTCCTCCCCTTCTTTTCTCTCTCCTGTGCATTAGTTTTCAAGCCGAGCCTTTAAAAATTCAGATGTATCATCCCGTTTGTATTTGTTCTAAAGTTGGTTCTCGTTCTTTTGATTTCTATTTGTTTTGATTTTAAGGCTTCTTGATTACTTTTTTGTTTCATTTTCATCCATTTGCATTTTATTTCATAGATTGTTTTTATCCAATTTGATTCTTATTATTTTGATTGCTATTTTTTTTATCCTTTACATTAACTTTTTTTTTTTATTTCATCCTTTAGAATTTAATTTAATTTTGTTTTGTTTCCAATTTTGATCCTCATAATTTATCGCTCTTTTTTTTTTTTTTTTATCTTTTCCTTCATTTATTTTGTTTTTCACTTTAATCCCTAATTATTTTCGTTCATTTTTTTTCCTGTAGGCTATAGAGAATTATTTGGTATTGTTATTAAACTAGTTGGTCAACCTTGAGACCTTCTAACCCGACTCCTTGCCAAGCCCACATCTAAAATTAACATGTGTGAGAGATGCCTTGACACGATCCAATTGACTTAGTCGGTTAAAAAACAACCTAAATAATCTGTAAAAAACATGGTTTGGTTTTTTAAAAAAATTCAAGACAATGTCTTTTTAATTTAATATTAAGATAATAAAATATTGGATATTCAACCCGGATTTTGTGGCTTAACTCACTAAACTCGCAATCCGGATTATGTACTCCATTGGATTTAACAACTTTCTTTTAAAAAAATACTATTTTTTTATTAATGATATGATAACAAAAATAGACACTTACTAAACCGTGTACCAATCAAATATCGAGATATTTGTTTGAAACTATGATATCCTTATAAAAACTAAACTGAAATAAATTATGAAGACTAATTCAAAATCAAATAAATATTGAGGAATAAAATTTAAAAAAAAAAGCAAAAAAGGATTCAATGTAAGAAAAAACACTAGAAGGTGGAATTTAAAAAGAAAAAAGAAAAAAAATGGTGCCCAACCTAGCGGGTCAACTTTGGAACCTCTCAACTCAACTTCTTGTCAGTTTAAAATTAACTTGCATAAGAGTTGCTCCGATATGATTCAGTCGACTTGGCAGGTCCAAAAATAACATTGACGAACGGTAAAAAGTGTGATTTGGTTTTAAATTTTTTTTCAAGATGAATATTAAGACGATGATTTATTGGACCTATTTGGGCTTTAAGTTTAACCTGTCAAATCTACGATCCGATTCATGAACTCCACTGGATTTAACATTTCTTTTTTAAAAAAGCTATTTTTTACTTAATGATATAAAAAAAAAAATAGGCGCCCACAAAATTAAACACCTATCAAATATCAAGATATTTGGTTGAGATTGTGATAACTTCAAAAAAAAATTATAAAGACCAATTCAAAATCAATTCATTATTGAAGAATAAAATTAAGAGGAACAAAGCTAAAAATGATTTAATTGAAATAAAATAAAAGTAAGATAGGATTTATTTTTTATATATAAAAAATGCAACTCCTTCACTCTTTATGAAGAGTCTGGATCCTCCCCAGTTTTTTTATTAAAGTAGGTAATTATCATTAATTGTATCCATCACAAATATATTTTTTATATTTTTTTTTTGAAGGTATTGGGTTCCTTTTACGTTTGTGTTGCTTAATTCCTCTTTTCCAATCATCTTTACAACAGACCGAATAGAGAGCTGGAAACCCATTTACGTATATATGAATGAATTCAAGTGATCAATAATTATATGTTTCTAATATATTAGTTTTTTTTTTCTCATAATCATTCAGGATACAATTCTTTGGTTAATGACAGTTGTAAATCCGAGAATTTAACAATATTTAAATTAAAATTAAACTCAACAAACAATCCTGCTATTTTCATTTACAGGTGACCTTTAAGATTTTGATTTTGAATTTTGGAGGCGTGCTCCAAATTACATTTGAGAAAAAAATATTTGAATCTCAACTTAACCAACTCAAAAAATCACATAAAAACAATATTATAAATATACTAAAAACACTAAAATTAATTGTAAACTCATAATTAATAAAACAACACAACATAATATATTTATAACATACAAGCAAGTCTATCTATTTGAGTCTAATCATTTATATGATTATTGGATGAATTGAGTTCATCAATAACATATAAACAACACAATTGTGATATTTTAGGATGTTATGGTTCTAAACCACAATATTGTAAGCTGTCATGATTCAGAATTGCGATATTCTTAAATGTTTCATGATATATTAACAATTATTTTTAAAAACTATGTTATTCTGTAAATATTTTTATATTATTGTGCTAATTTATAAAAAATAACTAAATTTTTAGTGCACCACTTCCATCATTGCGACCGTAACTGGATTTGTGCATTAGGCCCCACCACCTCAGGATCATTCAGGGACCAGCCCAGACCTTCACCACCATCTCCTGGAGATCGTCCATGAGAACTAATACACATTTTGTTTTTGAGTGATGAAGGATTCACATACATATACCTACTTAGCCCATGAATATTGGCAGACTGCTGGGTTTCCATTTAGGAATTTACATCCAATCGTATATTATTTATGGCAAATCCAGAAGCATTATTTTATTGTTGCACTCTTATGTATTTTTTATTTATTAATATTTATGTTAAGATATTTCATCTAAGAGCATACTGAACCCATCTATATGTGTGTGTGGGAGGTTAGAAAAAAAAATGGACGACCAAAAATTAGAGCAATAGAATATAGAAGAATCGATGTGGACAATCTTTTATGAATATGATTGGTTATATATCGTCTCCGGGCAAAAAACATTAAGATCCGAATCCAAAATATTTTGTTTTGTTGTTGCTTTAGGCGAGAAATGTACAGACATGGAAAGAAAAAAACAAAAAACCTTTTCCTAGGTATTATTACTATTATTAAACTTGATCTAACTCGATGAATCAATTTGATAACTTGTTAATATAAGATTAATTTTAAATTAAAATAGATAAGAGTTGGTTTGGTTATAACTGGTCGACCCTACATTCAACTCATGACTTAATCATCTAGGTAAAAACCTTATTTGACTTTTTATTTTTTAAAAAATTAAAAGTATTTTGTTTTATTTTTTTTTTAAATATTGACATAAAACTATTTTCAATTGACACAGGCTAACCTGTTCAATCATGACTTAAATCTTAGATCGGATTGAGTTTAATAACTTTGTTTATTGCTTGATTTGGCTGGTTTTTAAATTCAGTCTAAAATAATTATATTTTTCAATATCATCCTAATATTAGGTATTTTTCAAGTTAGTCCTTCATCATGAATCGTAGCTAATATTAGATATCAATGCAAAACGTCAACGTTGCATATGAGTTGTTTGATTGCCAATGAATATAAAAGACTTGCTGTAAATGACTTGATAGATTCCCTTGATTAAACTTGATTTTTTTATGTTCAAACTGTTGACCATTCAGACTTAAAAATTGTTTGTATAAAATAATTTATGTGACTTCTACTCGTTTATGATCATTTTAGGGGTACATATATATGAATAATTTATGCAACCACCCTACCCTATGTTGGGTTTGTTGCCATTAATGTGCAACAAATGGACGACACCAACCATTGTTGAAGAAGAGCTAGAGCTAGTGGCACCATTCTTGCCAATAAATAGGCACCGAGAGAGAGCAGCAAAGTTTGAGCAAGTAGAGAGCAAAGCAGTAGAGAACAAGAGAAAAAGAGGGGCCGCTAAGGGCAGAGCTGCAATGGCAGCAAGAGAGCTGAGAGTTGAGTTTGAGTGAAGTGATCCTTCTCCTCCATGTATTTGTACTGTATC
Source organism: Populus deltoides (assembly GCA_015852605.2). Taxonomy (NCBI): domain Eukaryota; kingdom Viridiplantae; phylum Streptophyta; class Magnoliopsida; order Malpighiales; family Salicaceae; genus Populus; species Populus deltoides. The sequence goes on along the minus strand of CM027581.2, from coordinate 11,938,473 downwards.
CTTTCTCTATCTCTAATAATATGGACCTCTCTCGTGGATGTAGGTGTTTTGCGGAACCACTTTAAATATTGTGTCTTAGTGTGCTTAGCCTCCAATGGGAAACTATCAGTACATCACCAGTCCGCGCATAAGGGAGTTGGAATCCTTAACAATTGGTATCAGAGCATATGGTTTAAAGTGGTGTTTGATTTTTGCTCAAAAATAAAAGTTGTCAAAATTGTGTTTCGACCATACCACTGTGTAGAGGAGGAAAAGACGAAGCCACTAGTGAAAACGGCGTCGAAATCAGACATCGAAAATGACCGCACGCACCATCATGCTCCGACAAGGCGTCTGCCCACGCGCCCCACGCGTCTTCTTCGCCCGGATGGGCAGACCTGACCCGAATACCAGTTGACCCGACCCATGTGACTGACCCGGATATTGATGATGTCAGTATGACGTAATTATGACATCATCATGCATAGTAGGCATGCCAGGGATGACGTCAACCTGATGTAAGCATGACGTCATCATGCACAATTGGCATGCCATTTCAGCAACCAGTCAGCTGACACGTCATTACAGTGGGACCCACCTACCATATCATCAGCTAAGAGCCGAGTCGAGTAGAGCCAAGCCAAGCCAAGCCAAGCCGAGTTGAAGCCGAGTTGGAGCCGAGCCGCGAGCTAAGGTAGAGGATCTAGTGTAGCTGATCCTATGTGCAATCGGATCTGAGATTGAATCTGGGCCGCTATCAGGCCAAAATTATTTAGATCAAATCTTTGCCGTCTGAAATGCGATTTGAACAATTTTAGACTTGTTTTCAGCAAATTTGATCGTTCCTGATGCAATGGTACGGTCCGATCATTAAGATTGAGACCAAAAATGGTGGTGGTGAATTATTAAAGAGAGATTGCCTAATTAGGAGGCATCTGAAGGTCATAATGGTGGTCGATGGTGATGAAGAAAAAGAAGGTGCATATGTTTACCCAATAACATGTGCTAAACTACTAAGTGGAGAGAATTTTAGTTGCCTTAAGGAAAGGAAAAATTGGGACACTCTGGACACCCGATCATGTGGACAATTAGAGGTGTAGAGTGAAATTTGACGAAGACCAATCTTGACGAATCTATGCACAGGTAGTCTTGCCAGATGTTGAGAAATCATGTATTAAACTAGTATATTCCAGATCACTTGTAAAGGAAAGCCGTAACAAAGCTAGCAAATGGTTGTATATACGGAAAGACAGTACGATGGATAGATATAGCCTAAGAAGTTCTGTCTAGGAGATTGGTTTTTAAGCAGGACCGGTGTGATCCCTCCAATCTTTCCTGGGAACTTGCTTAGTGGAAGGATTATCCATACTGTACTATTTTTGTATATATAGTAGTTTGTAATGAAACAATTAAAGACTAGCAGGATGACGGCATAAGGGAACAGTTGGGTTCTGTATGTTCAAGGATCTGATAGAGTGGTGATTTCTCCAAAGAAGTTAGATTCGGTGACTGTGATTTCTCAAAGGGAGAATTGATGAAGACCCTGATAATGAAAGAGAAATACAACAAGGGGATAAAGATTGGCACCCTATTTTGACTTGGATATGTGTTGTGACAGGATAAGTTGCTGTCAAATATAAGCAAGGAATAAAAAGAATCTGGAGAATAGAAATTGCACGAGGGAACACGGAGATTGTGCAGGAGTACCTGTAGGATCCAACGAGGTACTGTAATAAGACAACAGATGCAAGGAGAAGAGGTGTTCCTAGATGAAGCTCAGAGCAGAGACTGTGTGAAAAGTTGTACAATAGGAAGTCTCTTGTGCTTTTGATGAAGACAACAGGCGAAGACATTTCCAATGCATACAAGGATGGAAAGAGAGCTGTTGCAAAAGCACCTAATTGAGGGGGTGCAAATGCCTGTGATACAAGGCGACCGCCTATGTTGAAAGGCGAAGACACCAAATGAGAGTTGGTGTAGGTGGAGCTGTCAAGTACGATGATAAAAGGCACAGAAGCTCCAAACATAGAAATTGAAGTAGAGGATTGCAAGGAGTGTACCACAACTTTCTCTTTCTATGTAATCAGTGACAGAAATCTCTCCCATAGTCCACATGGTGGTAGAGAATTTTTTGGAGCCACTTTGATGCATCCCAGCTGAAGGAGGATGCGACCGCCTATGAAAGGCGAAGACACCTTAGAGAAGGTGTGTGGGCCACGATATGAGCCTAGTTCAGAATGCCCCAAAGCCAATGTGATGGCTGGATATAAGTGGACAGGTGTATAGTCAATGAAGTGGTTATAATGAGTATGAAGACAAATGCAGGATTGACTTTCATAGATATTGCCCCCATGCTAAAGATCAATGAGCTAGAAGACATTTGCTTTGGACAATAAGTGGGTGACTTGTGGAGCATTAAGACGCGACTGCTATAAAGAAGCAAAGGGCATGCGCAGGTTCCGAGAACAAGTTGACTCTTGTCAAGGTGGTGAGCTCGGTGAAGGCATTGTAATACTCAGAGTATGAAGACAGATATGGATCAACTTTTAATGGGCTGCCCCATGGTTAAAGGTGGAGAGCTACCTGGACTCTTAGGACTAAGAGCGAGAGACTCACGGAGAAGTAAGGCGTGGTTTCTAGGGTGGAATAGAGGGCAGACACAACTCCTAGATGAGTAAACTCTTGAAAGAGTGGTGAGCTCGTGATCATATTGAGATACTCAGATAATGACTGTCGCACTTGGGAATAGAAATTTTCGTTTGAGGGGGTGTTGTAAGCCTTGATGTGAGGCTTGATGAATCATTTCGGACTGAGCATGATTGATACGCTCGAAGGGGAATGTAGTGTGTCTTAGAGACAAACATTAACACTCTTCAGATGTGATATGACAGACCATCTTGTTAAAGTGATCCTTTTGTGTGAGAAAATGTATGCTTTGGTGACTCTGGTGATTGAAAGATGTGGCAAGTATCTGTAAACTTGGCCGGAGACGCTCTCAGAATGATAAGCTTTAAAAAGCTGCAAGCAAGATGCAAGCCTGTGCTGAAGAAGCAAGAGGACAGTTGCCCCACATGAATGGCAAAGGGGGTGATTGTTGGGTTTGTTGCCATTAATGTACAACAAATAGACGACACCAACCATTGACTTTGGCAGCCACCATTGTTGAAGAAGAGCTAGAGCTGACGGCACCATTCTTGCCATAAATAGGCACCGAGAGAGAGCAGCAAAGTTTGAGCAGGTAGAGAGCAAAGCAGTAGAGAACAAGAGAAAAAGAGGGGCTGCCAAGGGCAGCAGCTGCAATGGCAGCAAGAAAGTTGGGAGTTGAGTTTGAGTGAAGTGATCCTCCTCTTCCATGTATTTATAGTGTATCATTTCTCTATCTCTAATAATATGGACCTCTCCCGTGGATGTAGGCGTTTTGCCAAACCATATTAAATATTGTGTCTCAGTGTGCTTAGCCTTCAATGGGCAACTATCAGTACATCACCGGTTCGCGTATAGGGAAGCTGGAATCCCCAACACCCTAACCATTCTTTCTCATTTTCTTTGGAAATGGAGGTCTAGCCTCCTTTCGAGAGTATCTAATTCTATGCATGTTATGAGAGGGATATTCATGATGGGAGTTATATGGGCTGTTTTACGATTATGCTGCTTAATGCTTCTCTGCTAAATTTCTTTACAGTAGAAAGACAGGTTTGTAGAAACTTGAAGCAGCGATTGAAAGAAACCTGTGTCCTAAATATTTGTTTACCTAATTCTACCATGTATTTCTGTGATGTGTGTAGGCAATCTCCTTCAATGGTCTTCGTGTTGAGGGAAGGCGAAGGTCGCTTACATACTACGCCTATCAGTCTTCCACCAGCTCCAAGGCCACCTCCTGGTCATCATCAGTGGCCGATGTCACCAAGCCCACATGGAGCTTGTGATGATTCCACCACAATGGAATTGGTCTATGACCTAGATTGAAATTGTACGGTATTGTAGTTTTTGGATTTAAATTTCTTGTACATTATATCTGCAGGAGAAAAAAACTGAAACGAGGAGCATATGCATGCAGGTGTAGTTTTCCAGTAACCACTAGGTTGAAGAGAGTTGATGATAGTAGACGATGTTACCAATATACTTGAACCAATGTTTTTGCAATGGAGCATTCCTATATATGTATTTTCAGGTTTCCTGCACTCTTGATCAAAGAAGAAGAAGTGACCTTGAACAAACTCAAGACAAATAGTAATGGAAAAGTGACCTCAATTGATATAGGTGTTATAATAGCTTGCATATTAGGTATATAAACAAAGAAAACTTTATCACACATTAAAAATATAAGAGATTTTGTTATTATGCATTACACCACCTGCTTGTATTTTGAGTTCTAAATTATTCAGTTAATTTATTTAAAGGCTTGTCTTTTGAGTTCTACAAATATATTAGTTTGAAAATATATGTTTTTAAATTTTACAGACATATTGGTTCGAAATTTTTTTTATTTTTCTTATAAATATGTTGCGATGTCGCGGTCACACAAATTAATTACCCTAACTTCAAACACAACACACAATATAGTATAGAGTAAGTAAGGGATCGATCCCATGAGGAAGGTTCAAGTCAGATTTTTATGCTAGATGATATGCAATTTTGGGGGGGTTTGGACGTTATCTAGGCTAAAGCAAAAGAAAACAGAAAACTATCAAACAAAATTTAATAAAATCAAAAAATTATCAAGAGAACAAACCTTGGTCGCAAGCACACATCCACCTACAAAAATCAGAACTGATCATGGAAATGAGACATCAATTTATATTCTGAATATTTATCTCTTCTTAACATTAGTTAGTTAACGGATCCGCCGTATAACTAACCCTAACCATCAAACAATCACAGTGTCCGCATTAGTAATTTAATTCAATGGCAGCCTTAAAAACTAGATAAGTTGATTAATCAAGAAAACATAATTGTCTGCGGTCTATGTTTGATTTGCTTGAATGTTCTCCCTAACATTAATAACATAGATCCACCACAATTATTAAACTCAGTTGCTTCACAAGTTCATATACCACAACTCCGGTTTTGATATCAAACTTAACAATAGATTGTCTATAATAATAACTTAGAGTCTGCTCTAGCAATTAAAATAAACAATCATAGGAAAAATAAGCATAGAAGAACAAACATATTTCTCATATAAATTGAAAAGAAAAGGTAAAATAAATCTCACAGTTCTTGAAATCCGAAGGTTTCCGTGTCCTTGCAACCAAGAAAAAGTGTTTAGTCTTGCATGTTTGTTGAACAACTAATCAAAAAGAAGGAAGAATGCATAATTTCGAGTTTCTTAAAGAAGGGGGCGTTTTTCTCCTCTTGGCTGGCTGCCCCCCTTCTCTTCTCTCATTTTTTTTATATCCTAGGAAACCCTAGTCTCTATTTTACAAAATAGTCCTCCCTTAAGTAGACAGTTTGCATTTAAGTAGTTCAATAACTATTTTCCTAAAAAAGGAGAAATAGCCTTGCATGAAATCTTCAAGCTTTGACTTAGAGGAGCTAAGTTGATGAAATAAAAACTTGGATGTTGGTTTAAATGCTTCGGAACGTAATTTGAACTCGTTTCTTCATGAAACCTGTTTGTTGGCATAATTTAGTTGTCATCTTTGAAAAATCATATCTCCCTCTTATGACGTTTTTTTCTTTTTGCTAAACTTTGGAGTGTTTATAGACCTTTGAGTAAGGAATCCGAAAAAATTGAGTTTGCATCAATAAGAGTTCTTTAGCTCCAGATATTCAAGTCGGAATGGCCGAAGGTCAACACCGGTAGATTGTGAGATTTGACTTTGAAGGCTGTGATTTCCATGCTCTTCTTTATTTTATTTTCTTACCTTAGATGTCCAGAAAGGTATGGATTTTAGATTTTTAATGCCACTGGAATCACTTCATTTCGACCTCTAGAGCTCACAATTTGCACAAAACATCGACTGAAGGTCAAATTTGCCAATTACCTCTAATTTACTCATTTTTACATCTTTCATCCAAAAGTGCCTTCAAAACATAAAATAAAAAATATCAAGGCATTTTATATATAAAATATAGGCAAAACACTAGTTAAATGTGGGTGAAACTATCGAATAATATGGTTGCATCAAAATATCATTTTGATATTGGTAGAAATCAATTTTTAGAAAACAATCTTCTTCTCTCCATATTTTTCTCTACAAACTTTGTGTTTATGTTTATCAAAAACAAAATAAAGATTCTTAAGAAACTTATAGAAATTGTTGTTTATAAGTTTTAAGACTTAATTTGTTGTATCCTAAATGTATATTGCTTTAACCCTGTAGGAAATATAGTGGAGACAATTAATACCTTACAGATAATGATCTTCACGATTCAAAGTCGGTTTACTATACCCACTGACTTAATAATAGGATCAAACAAGTAAGAGTTATATATACTAGTTATCTAACCTGCATGCCGCAGTGGGTCTTAAATTATTATTTTTTTAGAAAAAACCCTTGGTATGCAAGCTATTTTCTTAAAAAATTCAAAATATAAATAAAAACGTTCATGCAAATATCTAATCAAATAAACCAATAATTATTTATGTAAATAAACAAAAATAAAAATTCGTTAACAATAACCTAAAGAGAAACTGAAAAAAAAATTAAGAGATGAACCGTAAACCAAGATATTTAATATCGTAATACGAGTCATTTACCCGGTTGTGTTTAATGAATTTATTTATGAAAATCAATTTGTAATAAAAATCGACACACATAAATTTTTTTAAATAAAATAAAAGGAAAAAAATTATATGCAAGGATGCACATATTAAAAATATTATAGGAAAATAAATGTTTTTTTAATAAGTTTAATTTATATAAAAAATTTATAAAAAATTATAGATAAATCACAATAACCTCAAAAAAAAAAATTAAATACACTCAATATAATAAAAACAAATAATCACTATCTCAAAAAAGCTAAATAAGCACAAAACAAATCACAAAGAAGGGGTATTAATTAAAACATAAATAAAAAAAACTATTTTTAAAAATACATATGAAAAGTATTAACTTTTTAAAAATAATTATATAAAAAAAAAAGAATGAGGTCAAGCCTAGTGCCTGACTCACAAAGAAAGGGCTTGTAAGTGTGCCTGAAAGTCCATGCCCACACGCGCAAGCCTTTGTTTTTCTTTTCGAAGTTAATGAGATGGACGACATGTCATCCACCCCATTGTTTGCTAAAAAAATAGATAGCGCGTCGTTTGCCAAGATAGACGACGCATTTGTCTATAATTGTATAGAATCCGGCCATTGTAATGGCTAGAAAAATAAGGCTCTTGTTTTTTCAACAAAAAAACTTATTTTCAACCCTTTTTTTTTTACCTAAAACATCTAGGAAGCACCCTTGGAACCTTGTTTAAATAATTCATGGCTTCCAAAAAACCGCCCCAAAACCCATAATCAACTAGAAATAAAAATCTTTCAAAGCTCAAATCTGTTTTTTTTTTTTTTGTATAGGTATTTTAAAGTAAAAAAACACTTAATCTTAACTCTACTCATGATATGGAACCATTTGACACAAAAATAGACTGTTTTAGTGGTTAGAATCATCGCTAACAATAATTCTCTCTCTTTAATTTAGAATTCGGTGACTTCCTCTCTTTCCTTCACTAAATGACTAAAAAAAAAGGAAAATAAAGTATGATATCAAAACGTAATATTTAAAAATTATAGGGATCAACTATCTATAGTTTAAAAGATGTGGGACTAAAATGAACTTTTCAAACAAATTGCAGAGCCGCCACCCATTTTACTTGTTTTTTCCACTTAAGTCCTCTTTTTTTCAATTCAATCCTTACCATAAAAAAATACAATTAGACTCTAATTTGGGCTAGAAAAACTCAATTGCGCAAAAGAAAAATTCGAGGATCAAATAAATTTTTTTCAAAAATCTTAATTAAGTGGCTGCAGTAAAAAACCCACGCGTTTTAGAGTATTCTATAATAATTGTGTTTCTTTTTCTACAAACAGACGTATACAAAGTTTCATACCATACATATAGTTTATATAATATACACCATGCCAACCTCTACGAGAGCAGCATGAGGGATATTCAATGCCACTGGAGGTTCACGGCAATTTTTATCAAGAAAGACGTAGGCCATAATCAGGAATTTCTTAAAAAAGTTAGAACCATCACGAACTGTTAAATGCGACTGACCTAGGAAATATGCAGTGCCACTTTCCCTGGCATTAATCAGTTCTTGTAGCTCATCCCTGACAGATACCCGCAATCTAGGACTACTTTCTGGAATTAGAAAGCGAACCTTTTTTCTCCTAACAGGAGCATTTCGTCCAATCAATTCTCCCTCTGGAATTGCCAGAGTTTCATTGTTAGCTGCATTTGTGGAACCGGAAAACAAGTTGGTATCATCTACTGGAATCAACACATGTCCTTCCAACAATGGTGTCCCAACAATCACCATTCTTCCTTCAGGAGAAGTCAGCGATTCACAATCGCTTTCATCTAAGGAAATGTATTCTCCGATTGAGCCAATAATCTGTTCCTCAAAATCATCCGTGTCTCTAACCTGATCACAGTACCCATATCTCACAATGCATCTGTAAACCCTGTAGTCTTTGCCACCAACCCTGCCTACACAATATCGCTGACTGGGAGGCACACAAGGAACTGGTTGGGGCTTGAAGGACACGAAGATCAGCAGCTGATGAAATGCAGGAAGATTTGTGATGAAATGTGAGAAGAAAGCTGGGATTCCCATTACGATATCAGTGTAGATTAAGCCAATTCCAGGTACTCTGGAAACTCCTAGGCCTGGGCTATAATCTGTGAGCCATTCTGTAGAAACCTTGTTTTGCAAATCAAACTCGTATTTCTTCATAGTTCCATAATGCCATGCAAGCATTACAGTGAAGGAAACAGCTAAAAGGACAAATAGATACCAAGCTCCTTTGTGAAAGCTCAGCATACATGCCGATACATATACAGCCTCAACAAAACCAAAGAACATCAAAAAGAATCCTGATATGAACAAACTCTTCTCCCAGTACAGAGCCATCACAAGGGACATCATACAAGTTGTTACTATCATCCCAAAAACAATTGCCATACCTGTATAGGGATTTAACCATTATACATTAGAAGTAACCATAAAAAATCTGAAGTATTAAAGAAAAAATTCATCCAAGCACCTAAACATGTCAATATTTTGAAATGTTAGGATACTAGCATGCAAACCCGACAAGACAAAAGACAAGGCATATGATAAAATGAGAAATGAGACACACAAAAATTTACGTGGTTCACCCAATTGGCTACGTCCACGAGCAAGTATAGAAGGATTTTACTAAGTAATGTGGGAATTACAACCTCTCTCTACTAATAGGAGAACAACTGAAATCTCTCTATTACTAGGAGAAAACACCTCACTTACTTTCTCACAAATACCTCACAATTTTGTGGCATTACTTTCCCTTTCTTACTCTCCTCCTCTTCTCTCTTGTGGTGTACTTAAGGCTTGGATGCATTGTCTATTTATAGGCAAGCATCCATGCAAAAGACAAGAAGCACCAATTGGTGCTGCAAGTGGCATCGAATTGGTGCCCAACATTGTTGACTTTGGCAGCACCAATTGCTGCCCAGCTGGCTTCACATTCTCTCACTTGAAGACATTTGATGATTTAATCAAGTCTTCACCCTTGATCATCTGTGATTCTTTTATCCTTTTCATACTTGTCATCTTCATGCTGCTTACGAGTCTGTAAGGCCATAAGAGGATCTGCACCATACATACTTGTTAGTGTTGATTGGTTTGGTCAAAGCATCTGCTGGGTTTTTCTTTGTGTGAACCTTCTGAAAATCCACACTTCCATCTTCCATCACTTCGCGAACAAAGTGATACTGAACATCTATGTGTTTTGTTCTTGAATGAAACGTTGGATTCCTTGCAATATGCAAGGCACTTTGACTATCACAATACAAAGGAATCTTCTCTTGTTTGTGCCCGAGCTCCTCCATAACTTTCTTCGTCCATATTGCTTCTTTACAAGCTTGTGTAGCTGCCATGTACTCAGCTTCTGTTATGGATAATGCTACAACAATCTGAAGTTTAGAGACCCAGCTCGCAGCTCCTCCTGCAATTATGAACACATAGCCTGTAGTGGATTTTCTTTTCTTAAGGTCACCAGCAAAATATGAATCAACATAACCTCTAACAGTAACTCTGATCCTTCATAACATAATACAACATCTAAAGTACCCTTGATGTATCTCAAGATCCTCTTAATAGTATTCCAATGTTCTATACCTGGATTTGCCATGTATCGACTAACTGCTCCCACTACTTGTGCAATGTCTGGTCTTGTACATATCATGACAAACATTAAACTTCCCACCGCTAATGCATACGGTACTCGAGACATCTCCATCCTCTCTGCTTCATTGCTAAGAGACATAGTTGAGGATAATTTGAAGTTAATAGGAAGTGAGGTGGAAATTGGCTTACAATCTTGCATGTTGAAGCGTCGCAAGATTTTCTTCAAATAATTCTTCTGAGAAAGCCAAATCTTCCTCTTACTTCTGTCTTGGTGAATTTACATCCCTAGAATCTTGTTTGCTGGTCCCAAGTCCTTTATATCAAACTCCCTAGCCAACTGTGCCTTTAATTCTCGGAATCGATCTTTGTTGAGGCCATTACCAACATGTCATCCACGTACAACAACAGAATGATGAAATCATCATCTTCTTCAAACCTTTTGTAATACGTACAATGGTCTGAACTGAGTCTGTTGTACCCAAAGCTAATTATGAAGGAATTAAATCTCTTGTACCAACACCTCTCGATCTTTGTTGGGGCCATTACCAACATGTCATCCACGTACAACAACAGAATGATGAAATCATCATCTTCTTCAAACCTCTTGTAATATGCATAAATGGTCCAATCGAAATCGTTGTACCCAAGGCTAATTATGAAGGAATCAAATCTCTTGTACCAACACCTCGGCGTCTGTTTGAGACCGTATAGAGATTTGTTCAACCTGCAAGCCAAGTTCTCCTTGCTTGTTTCAAAGAAACCCTCCGGGCCGGAGCATATAAATTTATTCTTCAAGTTCTCTATAAAGAAATGCAGTTTTCACATCTAACTGCTCTAAATGAAGATCAAATATAGCACACATCGCCAAAACTACTCTGATTGTAATAAGTCGTACTACCGGGAAAAATATTTCATTGAAATCTATTCCTTCTTTCTGAGCATATCCTTTCACCATTAATCTTGCACGATACCGCTCCACTTGATCATTGCCATCACGCTTTATCTTGTAAACTCATTTGTTGCCAATGGCCTTTCTTCCTTGTGGTAGCAGAACAAGATCCTAAGTGTTATTCTTGTGTAGAGCTTCAATCTCCTCTTGCATTGCTGTCATCAATGTAGATACATTTGTGCTTTTGATAGCCTCATGGAAAGTTGATGGCTCTCCATCCTCTGTTAGAAGACAATGTGCAATGTTGCTCTCAGTAACATATTCTAAATGCAAAGCTGGTGGTCTTCTTTCATGAGTTGACCGTCGAACTTCAGGAGTTTCAGACTCTATTTGTTCTTGTTCTTCATGCTCTGGTGCAGCTTCAGAAGAAGTATGATTCTGAGTATTTTTCATTTGGATTGTTGTAGTCTCCTTTAAAATGCTATTATGTTCTTCCATTTGCATTTTATCTTCTGCAAATATGACATCTCTGCTGATGACTACCTTGTGGGAAGTAGGATCCCACAAGCGATACCTCTTCACTCCATTAGCATATCCCAAGAATACATATTTTCTGGATTTTGAATCCAGCTTGCCTACTTTTTGAGTATTGTACATCACGTACACATGACTTCCAAATATATGCAATCAAGAATAATCAGTTGGCTTCCCAGTCCACATCTCCATCGGTGTCTTCAGCTCAATTCCAGTTGACGCATATCGATTTATCACATAACAGGCGGTATTGACTGCTTCTACCCAGAATGACTTTCCTAGACCTGCAGCCTTCAACATTGCTCTTGTTCTTTCTAATAGAGTTCTGTTCATCCGCTCTGAGCACTCCATTTTGCCGTGGAGTATATGCCGTTGTGAACTGCCTTTTGATACCTTCATATTGACAAAAGTTATCAAATTCATCACTGGTATATTCTCCTTCATTGTCAGTCCTCAAACACTTGATCTTCTTTTCATATTCAAGTTCTACCCGTGCTTTGAAAGTTTTAAAGGCTGCTAGCACATCTGCTTTCCTTCTAATTGGATACACCCAACATCTCCTAGAGAAGTCGTCTA